>CM066226.1:4932788-6132788 GCA_033675125.1 Athetis lepigone | reverse complement strand
AATATTAACAGAAATAAAATAAAACAGAATAAATGAATTAATAAATTATTTCTCGCAAAACGCTAAGCAAGCGCGCATTAAAATTTTAAATTCATCTGCGAATATATCACAGTTCGGGTTAGCTTCCATGAGGTTATTCAGCGCGGAGAGAACGCGAGGAATAGGGGATGACGTGACGCACGGGCCACCCTGCGACATGGCACAGCTAGCAGGCGGTGTCTCCGGCCGCGGAGATAGTTACCTGGAACGTAAAGACGAATCAGCTCATTGAGGAGATCACTGGCATCTGTTGTCTCCACACCTTTACCATAATGTTCATTTGGTCATATGCTCTCCTAGTTTCTAACATATTATATTCTAAACATCCTATGATGAATTTTGTTGGATATAAATATGGATAATATCCAAAACTGGTTTTATATAGGAATCTCAAAAATTCCTTTTGAACTTTTTCTAGTAATAGTGCGTAAGTAGCCTCATGTGGATTCCAGACACAGGAGCTCGCCTCCAACTTGCTTCTGACAAGAGTGCTGTACAAGAGACGCACGACATGCCCGTTCCGAAAATCGCGCGAGTTTCTGAGGACAAATCCAAGTTTTTTGAAGGGCTCTTTTGCAACGGTGATATACATAGATATAGTATGACCATGTGTGTGACTCATACGTTAAATTAAGCGAAAAATTTGATTTGAAACAGTTAACCATTACGAATGTTATCGGCTGATATTTTAGCAACGGTATATTTTATAGGTTACCTATACCTTACTTATGAGTTTCTGTTTTTACATAAAATCTATTTAATTCTTAATTCGTACTTAATATCGTAAATGCGAAAGTAACTCTGTCTGTCTGTCTCTTCTTCACGCCTAAACCACTAAACCGATTTGAATGAAATTTGGTATAGATATAGTCTAGGACCCGAGAAAGGGCATAGGATAGTTTTCATCCCGAAAATCCCCCGGGAACGGGAACTATTCCATGCAGACGAAGTCGCGGGTAAAAGCTAATTGTGAATAAATTAATTTCTCAATTAACCTTACAGATTTATTGATTACTTTATTCATATTTAACGCATGATATGCTGTCGGGGAATTCCGAATTCAAATGCCGCAGTAATATTGTCATCATCAACATAAATATTTAGTTATCTCGACCTCACATAAGATATTTTTTCTGGTGGTAAAAATGTATGAAATCAATTTCTGTAGTAATTAACTACAGAACATAACACTGTAATAACTATTCTCATCGTGAATAATGGTTTTATTGATATTGCAAATTAATTGGCAAGAAAAACACTATGCGACAATAATTGAGCTTAAATTGTGTAATTTAAAATCTTACGAATAGATATCCGTTAGTTTATAAATTTAACGTATGACGTCGGAAATTGATAAATTTACGAAAATGTGGACGTAAAATATTACAATTTATCTCCCGTTTAGAATTCTACGAAAGTTTATAAACTTCCTAGTAGATTGATAGACTTACGGATCTTGTTATTTTCCGGTGACATATACATCTAACAAAGAAATAGGTTCGTTGTTGGTAATCAACACACATTCGTAATCACTGAAGTAGGTAAGTAGTTTCTTTTTATAACGCAAATTCGCACAAAAACTGATTTTTTTAAATTTAACTCCTATTGGGGCAAAATAGGTGATGGAAATGAGCAAGAGAAACCGTAGGCAAGCAACTAATTATTTATACAAGTGTGGGATATTGTAAGATGATAAGTTAAATGGTTTAAAAGTTAGGAATTTCCAGTTTAAATTTTATTTGAAATTTTATTTATTTATTTGTTTTTATCAGCAATATTAGCCGTATGATAAATGTCGATTATCCCGGATGCTTACGAATCCGCAGATTAAAAATGAGTAGCATATCTCCATCCTTATGGTTCAAGTTTATCCTGAATCGAAATCGATTATGATCGATTCAGTGGTTCTGCTGTGAACGTACCTTTACTGCTCCGCTTCCAAATGTGTGTGTGTGTGTGTGTTATTCTGATGTTAAGCTATTAACAAACATACATTTCTCTATCCATAATTTTTTCATTTATAATAATAGTAAGATTTACGAATGATTTTGTTTCTGTTGATAATGTTTATAAAAGCGAAGTTAGTCGTAGTAGTAGGCTCAAACACATTTAGAAATGTCAAATTGATACTTAATTGTAACAATATTCATACCTAACTTTACATATTCAGTAATAGGGTATTACACTGTATAAGAGAAAAAATATAAAAATATATTATTGAGGTAGCTTAAGCAAAAAGCAGCCGAACAGTGTTAGTTTTAGTTCATAAAACTAGAAAATATTTTTTTAAATTCAATTCAAAGTTTTCAGTTTTTTTTACCTGTTCTTGAACACACCGAAATACAGACCATAGACAGTGACAGCTGTCGACTGTCAACAGTGTCAACTAGACGTCACTATTTGTTTTATTTATAACCTCCCAATACGATCTTTATTATAAAAATATACTTTTTCATGGAAGTTATTGTGAAAGATATTTTAGATGGCTAATGCACATGTGTACTTACATCAAAGTGATATTTACAACAACAGTACAAACGGTACAAACGGGTTTTTATGGTGTAATAGTTGGAATACTCTTCCCACAACTTTTAACTAAGTTTTTCTTAAATTTGAATCAGTTAACACTAGAATTCACAATTATTCCGATGTTTTCACACTTGTGCTCTTGCATTCCGAAACGCACACCAACGGTAAGTCGAACAGTAACTAATTTTTGAGATAAAAACAATAAAAATTATGTAAAGTGTCACAGCGCGTTTGTTTATTTACATGACGTAAGGACGTCATATCGCCAAAGCAAAACCACGCCCACGGCGTTTTCCGTTTTTGGAAATTTCCGCGCGAAATTTGAAAATACAATTTTTAAAAGCGTTTTTAGGGTACTTAGCGCTTAAATAAAAATTTAGGATTTTTTTTAGTGGTTTCTTAGTACTGTAGGAGTTATTTGAAATACTTAAAAAAAAAGAGTGTAATACCCTATTAATGTTCATATTTCTGCTCGCTATATTTTATAATAATAAATTATAATAATAATAATAAATTTCTTTATTGCCATAAAAACAGGTTAGAGATAAGTGAGACCCTGGCTCAAGAGCTAGGTTAGAGAACCTGTGTTTCAGGAGCCAGTGACTTCTTCCATTTTAGTTAAAATATATGCAAGTTTTATGAAGCAAAAGGTGACCAAGTACTTATAATTAAGATTATTCTTGAGTTTTGCAGTGAAATTAAATTAATATATAAAGCAAGTTAAATAAATCTAAAACAAACTTCAAAATAAAATCAGAATAAACAAAACCAGATTAAAAATTTATGAGGACAATATAAGAATTAAAACAAACCTAGTATTTAGTAAATAAAATTGAAAAATAAAAATTGATTAAAGTAAATTACAAAAAATATATATATTAGAATTAGGTTAGAATGTAGTGTGGATGGTATTTTCCTGTAATGATATAAAAATAATCTTCTGGGAACTCCATTATAAACATTGTTCCATATAAACAACAGCAATACACTCGAGCATCGATAATTAATTCATAATGAACTAAAATGGGAAGCAATAATTAATAATATCCGTTTATTACTGTTCCGCTGCGGGTCAAAGCCCCCATCTCATACAAAGAAGGCATAGGTATTAATCACTTGCTGGACTATTTTTTTACAAGTCTAGGTTTTCTCACGATGTTTTCCTTTACCGATATCATCTGTGATGACCAAGATAATCTTTAGAAAGTGGTGGCAATAAAGCATAAAATAGCCCGCTATATACAATTCTAGACGGTGTTTATATTCTTGCACGCTAGTCATACTGCTGTTTTAATTTAATGTATGTACTTTAAATGAGATAACAATCATCTATAATATAAAATGATAAACCAACTGACTGACTGGATGATATATCAACGCACAGCCCAGACTGCTGGTCACAAGACATAACCAGCTAAAAAGGATTTTCATGAAATTCAACCTTAAAGGGAAAAGTGGGGATAAAAGTTTCGACATCCACGCGGGTGAAATCTAACGAATATAAATAATATTATTGCATTGAATCATCATCTCCTTAGTGTCAAAGTTTTACGAATGACAACCAGGACCAACTGCTTAACGAGCTTTCCAAGGCACGGGATGTCAGTGATGTCCAAGATAAACTTTAGAAAGTACATATGAATTGAAAAAGACCCATCGGTAATTGCCCGGATTCGAACCCGCAACCTCTTACACGGATATTGATTAATTATAATCTTAACCTTTCAACGACCAAGCGTTGTCACGTGTGTTCGAAGGTTTAGAGAATGTAAATATTATAATCTGCTGAATACTGCTTCAGATTATTTTCTTTCTTCACCTAAGCCAAACTAAGGCCATGATAACTTGATAACATAAACCATAACTGTTTACTTTAAAATTAGGGATACAAAACACACCACATTTTTTCTTCTTATTCAACAAAAACGTATTGTCAACAGATCGACGACGACTCAATGTGCAAAGGCCATGAATTCGGCAGCGAAACGAATCAGTTCTGCTTGGAGAACATCGACGTGTCCAACTTCCTGAACCTGCACTCGCTCGGCAACCACGAGGACTTCTGTCTGGCGTACGTGTTCACCTACAGAGACTTCACTGGCGGCACGCTCGGTAAGTAACTAGTACTAATGCACCTATCATGCTATCTCTTCACCACCCTAGATTGATTGGAAGAGAATGCCTGCGGCTTCGAGTCTGCCTGTGTATCGTTGTGCATAAAGTGTAAATAAATAAATACTTGCTAAAGGTCTTTACCGTCATTTATAAAAAAAAATTGACAATTTTATTTGCGAAGTTTTATGGGTCCATAATCAATTTGCCATTCTTTCTGCAAAAAAAAAACCTCACAATAAAGCAAACTCTTGTTTTTATTTATAATTAAAATAAGATTATTCTAATTATCATATTAAAATAGAATTCTGTCAAACCTCTTAATTATCGATCATGGACGGTATTGTCAAGCTTGTAGTATCTATGATATGATTTTTAAACTTTTGATCACCTTATATCAGTTCCCCCTTTATTGTGTAAGCAATAGCAAATGCTCACACACATTTACACTCACACACACAAACCACAAATCCATTACCAGAATACTTATTATTTTCTCCATCATACCAGGTTTAGCATGGGTAGCGAGCGCGAGCGGCGCATCTGGCGGTATCTGCGAGAAGTACAAGACGTACACGGAGACCATAGGGGGCATGTACCAGAGCACCAAGCGATCTCTCAACACTGGTATCATCACCTTCGTCAACTACAACAGCCGAGTGCCGCCCAAGGTCAGCCAGCTCACCCTGGCGCACGAGATCGGACATAACTTTGGATCTCCTGTAAGTTTTAATACAAAGAATTGTAAATTTTTTCCATCTTTAAGTACAGACTCCACCATAGCGTAGAAGAGAGGAGATGTTTTATTTATTTGTATTCAATTATCATCAATTCGTATTATTGTTAGAAGAGTTAGTTTATCACTTTTATACTTTGTTATTGAGATGAGCGGAGGACGTTTAAAGGTATATAGCCCACTTACACGACTCTGCTCCCACCCGGCAAAAAGAATATAATTTAAATATGGGCTTTAAATATTGCTCTTAAGATATATTTTAAATTAGCATCATAAATTAGCAGACAGCTCGCTGTCAGCGAGCTTACCGCCGTCAGACTGCTCGGTAGTTGACGCCTCGCTGGCCGCACGCCGTAGACGAGCTGAAAAAGATCAGCCTATAGAATAAAGATGCCTTTTTGCAATTCTCACCAACATTTCCTCCCACAGCACGACTACCCCTCCGAATGTCGTCCGGGCGGGCAACAAGGCAACTTCATAATGTTCGCGTCGGCGACATCAGGCGACAGGCCGAACAACAGTCGCTTCTCTACGTGCAGCATCAACAACATCAGTGCGGTGTTAGACGCCGTGCGTCACGGACACAAGCGGAACTGTCTCGCGGCCAGTGATGGAGCCTTCTGCGGGAATAAGATCGTTGAGGTCGGCGAGGAGTGTGATTGTGGTGAGTACTGCATTATTCATACAACAATCACTTTTCTATGATTAGCATCAATAAAGTAGTGCGGTGTTGGACTCCGTGCGCGACGGACGTAAGAAAAATTATCTCGCGACCATTGCCTTCTGCGGGAATAAAATTGTTGAGATTGACGTGAAGTGTGATTGTGGTGAGTTGCTATTTTAATGTCAGAATCCCCTTCCTTCATCATCTTCCTAGCCCTTTTCCAATTATGTTAAGACCGGTTTCTAGTCTAACCGGCTTCAGATGGATACCTGATACCAGTGTTTTTCGTTAAACGACTGCCTAGACAGACCTTCACTACCTAGTTACTAGGCTACACACGATACCCTTAGGTTTGGCTACTTGCCAGGCTCTTGACATTCTGACTACCCAATATAAATGACTAAACGTGCGTTAAAAATACGTAGTTACCGCTCTTATTTCCTCCTCCGCCGTAAACCTGAAAGGGCAAGGTTCTTGATTCGATACAGTAGGTTTTCTTTTTGTTACTTACAAGGGGATCCCATTATTTTGGTTTCGAGGTCTCACGTAGTCTGTTGTTTGTTAAGACACTGAACTTTCACAGACAAGCTCGTCTTTTTTTCGACAGAGATCCATTCTTTATATTATCTCTAAAACCCCTCCCTTTTTCATAACATACTGAAGAAACCCGATTTCAAGTGTCATCGTGGTTCGACACGAAAGGATAAAAAAATACGAACTTTTTATTATTTCCCAGGTTACGATGAGAATGAGTGCAAGGACCGGTGTTGTTATCCGCGACAGCTAAGCGCGTTGGAGCGAGAGAGAAACTCCACTGCTAAGAAATGCACCAGGAAAGCTAACACGCAGTGCAGGTTCGACACTAAACAATTAAATATTACTTATTTATATACTTATTTATAATATTACTAATGTCAGTTTTGAAACTACATATCTTCTGATAAAATAAGCAAGCGTCCCAAATAAAAGAAAAATTAATGAAAAAAAAAAGTTTTAATTAATATTGTATATTTAAAATAGTGTTTTGATTGTGATATTACAGTTATGCCTGAATCAAATTTATTTTATTATTTACATTATTCTCTCCTCAGTCCATCACAAGGTCCGTGCTGCAACGCTGCGACGTGTCAGTTCGTGCCGCGCTCGCGCAACCAGACGTGTCGCGAGGCGTCCGAGTGCAGCCACGCGTCCTACTGCTCCGGCGACTCCGCCGACTGCCCCGAGCCGCGCGCCATGCCTAACCACACCAAGTGTAATAATGGTATGTACAACCAGACGTGTCGCGAGGCGTCCGAGTGCAGCCACGCGTCCTACTGCTCCGGCGACTCCGCCGACTGCCCCGAGCCGCGCGCCATGCCTAACCACACCAAGTGTAATAATGGTATGTACAACCAGACGTGTCGCGAGGCGTCCGAGTGCAGCCACGCGTCCTACTGCTCCGGCGACTCCGCCGACTGCCCCGAGCCGCGCGCCATGCCTAACCACACCAAGTGTAATAATGGTATGTACAACCAGACGTGTCGCGAGGCGTCCGAGTGCAGCCACGCGTCCTACTGCTCCGGCGACTCCGCCGACTGCCCCGAGCCGCGCGCCATGCCTAACCACACCAAGTGTAATAATGGTATGTACAACCAGACGTGTCGCGAGGCGTCCGAGTGCAGCCACGCGTCCTACTGCTCCGGCGACTCCGCCGACTGCCCCGAGCCGCGCGCCATGCCTAACCACACCAAGTGTAATAATGGTATGTACAACCAGACGTGTCGCGAGGCGTCCGAGTGCAGCCACGCGTCCTACTGCTCCGGCGACTCCGCCGACTGCCCCGAGCCGCGCGCCATGCCTAACCACACCAAGTGTAATAATGGTATGTACAACCAGACGTGTCGCGAGGCGTCCGAGTGCAGCCACGCGTCCTACTGCTCCGGCGACTCCGCCGACTGCCCCGAGCCGCGCGCCATGCCTAACCACACCAAGTGTAATAATGGTATGTACAACCAGACGTGTCGCGAGGCGTCCGAGTGCAGCCACGCGTCCTACTGCTCCGGCGACTCCGCCGACTGCCCCGAGCCGCGCGCCATGCCTAACCACACCAAGTGTAATAATGGTATGTACAACCAGACGTGTCGCGAGGCGTCCGAGTGCAGCCACGCGTCCTACTGCTCCGGCGACTCCGCCGACTGCCCCGAGCCGCGCGCCATGCCTAACCACACCAAGTGTAATAATGGTATGTACAACCAGACGTGTCGCGAGGCGTCCGAGTGCAGCCACGCGTCCTACTGCTCCGGCGACTCCGCCGACTGCCCCGAGCCGCGCGCCATGCCTAACCACACCAAGTGTAATAATGGTATGTACAACCAGACGTGTCGCGAGGCGTCCGAGTGCAGCCACGCGTCCTACTGCTCCGGCGACTCCGGCGACTCCGCCGACTGCCCCGAGCCGCGCGCCATGCCTAACCACACCAAGTGTAATAATGGTATGTACAACCAGACGTGTCGCGAGGCGTCCGAGTGCAGCCACGCGTCCTACTGCTCCGGCGACTCCGCCGACTGCCCCGAGCCGCGCGCCATGCCTAACCACACCAAGTGTAATAATGGTATGTACAACCAGACGTGTCGCGAGGCGTCCGAGTGCAGCCACGCGTCCTACTGCTCCGGCGACTCCGCCGACTGCCCCGAGCCGCGCGCCATGCCTAACCACACCAAGTGTAATAATGGTATGTACAACCAGACGTGTCGCGAGGCGTCCGAGTGCAGCCACGCGTCCTACTGCTCCGGCGACTCCGCCGACTGCCCCGAGCCGCGCGCCATGCCTAACCACACCAAGTGTAATAATGGTATGTACAACCAGACGTGTCGCGAGGCGTCCGAGTGCAGCCACGCGTCCTACTGCTCCGGCGACTCCGCCGACTGCCCCGAGCCGCGCGCCATGCCTAACCACACCAAGTGTAATAATGGTATGTACAACCAGACGTGTCGCGAGGCGTCCGAGTGCAGCCACGCGTCCTACTGCTCCGGCGACTCCGCCGACTGCCCCGAGCCGCGCGCCATGCCTAACCACACCAAGTGTAATAATGGTATGTACAACCAGACGTGTCGCGAGGCGTCCGAGTGCAGCCACGCGTCCTACTGCTCCGGCGACTCCGCCGACTGCCCCGAGCCGCGCGCCATGCCTAACCACACCAAGTGTAATAATGGTATGTACAACCAGACGTGTCGCGAGGCGTCCGAGTGCAGCCACGCGTCCTACTGCTCCGGCGACTCCGCCGACTGCCCCGAGCCGCGCGCCATGCCTAACCACACCAAGTGTAATAATGGTATGTACAACCAGACGTGTCGCGAGGCGTCCGAGTGCAGCCACGCGTCCTACTGCTCCGGCGACTCCGCCGACTGCCCCGAGCCGCGCGCCATGCCTAACCACACCAAGTGTAATAATGGTATGTACAACCAGACGTGTCGCGAGGCGTCCGAGTGCAGCCACGCGTCCTACTGCTCCGGCGACTCCGCCGACTGCCCCGAGCCGCGCGCCATGCCTAACCACACCAAGTGTAATAATGGTATGTACAACCAGACGTGTCGCGAGGCGTCCGAGTGCAGCCACGCGTCCTACTGCTCCGGCGACTCCGCCGACTGCCCCGAGCCGCGCGCCATGCCTAACCACACCAAGTGTAATAATGGTATGTACAACCAGACGTGTCGCGAGGCGTCCGAGTGCAGCCACGCGTCCTACTGCTCCGGCGACTCCGCCGACTGCCCCGAGCCGCGCGCCATGCCTAACCACACCAAGTGTAATAATGGTATGTACAACCAGACGTGTCGCGAGGCGTCCGAGTGCAGCCACGCGTCCTACTGCTCCGGCGACTCCGCCGACTGCCCCGAGCCGCGCGCCATGCCTAACCACACCAAGTGTAATAATGGTATGTTTAGTGCTTTAACCTTTCAATCAACGACCAAGCGACAGCCGGTTGTCGGACTGCTATTGTCCTTCTATTGCGTCTCGAATCACGTGTGTTTGTAGGTTTAATCTGTCGAATTTATCCCGTTTAGCAATGGAATTGTAATGACTTTCGTTAATTTTTAATTAATCCAGCAACAACTATTTAGTTATTATAAGTCAAGCTATATTTGTCTTAGAACCAATACTCTGTTATTACTGGACATTATGACCAACAAAAACCATGTATTGGTTCTGCTTTATTTTTTCGCTCTATTACGCGGATCATCGGTCATCAGGACATATTTTGTCCAAATCCGCGTACGCATTTATCTTATTTGTGTTTTGCCTTGAATTGCCATTATTTTAGGTAAATTAGCCCGTTTTAAAGCTTAATTAAAAAAAATTGTTGAAGCACACTTGTTGCACCGATTAAGTGCACAGAAACCTCCCTCCTAAGCAGTATTTTAAAATCAAATTTCAACAACATCGTCTTGCATATTGCAGCACAGATTGTTATACCGTGTTAACAAACATCTTTCCTATAAGCTATCGTTCAATTACTAACTTACCAATCGTTTCTGCCAGGCACACAACTCTGCCTAAACGGCGAGTGCAGCGGCTCGATCTGCCTCGCGTGGAACATGACTGAGTGCTTCCTGTCGTCGGCGCCGCGGTCCCTCGGCGACGGCGTGTCGGCCGTCGTGGACCGCCGCGCTCTGTGCCAGCTCGCGTGCCAGACCGAGCCCAGGCTCGACTCGTGCCAGAGCACCGCCGACTTCGCACACCGGGTCGGTCTGCCCAAAGGCGGGATCAGTCTGCGGCCGGGATCGCCTTGTGATAACTTCCAGGTATGTAAAGTTGAAGTGGAATGGTCAAGTTAATTTTCACAGAAAAGCTCATTTCTGACAATGATGTTAGACGGGCCTGTTGGTCTAGTGGTCAGTGACCCTGACTGCTAAGCCAGAGGTCGTGGGTTCGATTCCCACCCAGGACAAACTTTGTGTGATGAGCATAATTGTTTGTTCTGTGTCTGGGTGTTATTTATATATAATATGTATGTATTTAAAAAAAAAAATATAAGTATGTATATCAGTTGTCTGATTACCATAACACAAGCTCTGCTTAGCTTGGGATCAGATAGCCGTGTGTAAGATGTCCCAGGATATTTATTTATTTATTTTTATTTTATTTTAAGTAAAAACGTGTAGATAGGTTAGAGGCAGTCAGCATGTGGCACTTTAAAATGTAGTTCTTTCACTAAATTACAATTGTCGCTAATTATATTTGTCTCTTTTACACTCGCAATACTTGAATATTGGCATCCTACTTTGACGTCTAATTGTACTTTAGTGTGCCATTGCAATATTAAGTTATTCATGTGTGCGTTATGCGACAACTGTTATGACACTCTTATATCTTTTGCTGACTTTGTCACTCCTGAGGCATAAACTAACAACAGCAATAGATTTCAGAGCGTTTGAGTATTCAGGGGTATGTGTGCCGATTTTGAAGATAGAATGTCGTAACCTATCTACACTTTTTTACAAAGATATCATTCATTTTCATCCTGTTTCATCGAGTATCTATTGCAATCCAACATATTTTCTTCCAGGGTTATTGCGACGTATTCCTCAAATGCCGCGCAGTCGACGCTGAAGGTCCTTTAGCTCGTCTCAAGAACCTACTTCTAAACCGGGCCACGCTTCAAACGGTGCAGGCGTGGGTCACGGAGAAGTGGTGGGCGGTGCTACTGGCCGGTGTCGGTCTGATCGTGTGTATGGGCGCCTTCGTCAAGTGTTGTGCGGTCCACACGCCTTCGTCGAATCCGAAGAGGCCGCCGGCTAGGTATGTGTGAGTTTGTTATGTGAAATTGCTTGTTGAAGTGATTAAGTTTTTTGAGCTAGTAAAAAAAGGCTATCAATTAAACAATTTTTAATAGGGATAAACATAGAAATATAAATAACAGGAGAAGTGGCAAGTGGGCGTGTCGCTGTCCGCGCGACAAAAACCCGCTGTCCATGTCGTACGGATTCTGAAACGATTCACCCACAGTCGATTGTTCCATGAACGGTTAGGCAACAGAATCTTTTAACCATTAACTTTTCACCCAAAGAACGTTTGGCCCATGAACTGTTCGCCAACAGAACGATTCGTCAGTGAATGTTTAACCAACAGAATCTTTTGACAGAGAACGTTACGCCCATGAACTTTTTGCTAACATGCTAAGAGTATAAGCGTAGCGCTTAACTGAGGAGGTTATGCATGGCCGAGGGTGGGCGGGGTCGACGGAGCCCTACTTCTGAGTGGTTTATAAAGAAACTAGCTTTTGCCCGCGGCTTCTCTCGCGTTAGAAAGAGACAAAAGTAGCCTATGTTACTCTCCATCGCTTCAACTATCTCCACTTAAAAAATCAATTCAATTCGTCGCTCCGTTTTGACGTGAAAGAAAGTCAAACATAGAGACAGACAGACACACTTTCCCATTTATAATATTAGTATGGATAACCAGTTTATAAAGAAGTAACCAATAACCAGTTCTAACTTAACCTATCCAAGTCGGGGTGCCCTAAAGTCCAGATTGCAACCAGTTTCACCCGGTAACAATAGTTAAGGGTGGCAGCTGAATAGGAAAATGTTCATGGGCGAAACGTTCTCTGTCGAAAGATTCTGTTGGCTAAACATTCACTGACGTATCGTTCTGTTGGCGAACAGTTCATGGGTCAAACGTTCTTTGGGTGAAAAGTTAATGGTTAAAAGATTCTGTTGCCTAACCGTTCATGGAACAATCGACTGTGGGTGAATCGTTTCAGAATCTGTCGTACGAAAGTGGCCGTGTCCGCGAACTAGTGTGCTTTCGAACGCCATCGTGTCAACAAATTAAAATGCCGTATTGTTCAGCGATTTCAAGCAAAAAGTGAAGCAGATACCAAAACTATGTAAATAATGGAATCACATTTCATATATTTTTTCCTATATTTGTCTTTAAAATCATAAAAAATAACAAATCGAAAAATATTTCCTGTTATTTCGTTTCTAAGCATCACAGCGACTGCATTGTTTCTGCTGAAATACATTGCTCCTTCACAACTACGCAAGTTTGTCACTTAGTGACAAGACAAGCAATGTAAAAATCACAAAACGATATTTAACTAAACGCAAGAATCGCGTGATGCGGCCGCTGGTTCTTGCCGTGAGTTGATGATGTCCATGTGCAAATCCTTTAGCGTAGGTTATCGACAACAAAGTCGCCTGACAAATAAAATATTGTTTGGGAGTTATTTTTTTAATTTGTCCACCGTTTTAACCCGCTTGTAATATCAAAGTAAATACTAATATTTACCCTGTTTTTTTTATTATTAGTCATATGTGACCAAATATTACAGCGTCCTTAAATATTTCCCTCGGCTTATCTAACACGGTTCAAGTGCATGTCGCGTGGCATCTGGGCCATCGTGTCCATTTTGTATCAGTATTATACCATCGAAAAAAAAAATAACTGCATCGTCATATTTATAAAATTCAAAAATGCTTTTAAGTTACACAAACCCAAATTTATCTATTTACGCCATCTTTTTTTTAGTTTTACTTTCGGGAACCCAAAAAGGATTTGGTCGATAATAAATAGAAGTTTCGATAATTTTCCGATTTAGTCAATCACTAGCGTAAATGTTAAATAAATTACATTTGCACAGCACAACGATAGCCATCGATGTTTATGTGTGAGTAAGTTGTACGGTGCATGGTAAATACACGCTGTGTAGGTGTTTTAAGGTTCATAATTAATAAATAAAGGGTAGTAATAAAAGCTCCGACAAATAAAGAAGAATTGTACTTACTCAAAATATTAAATTTACTGCCTAAAATACTAACTTTCCGACTACTTTTTTCCGAATTAAAATGACGAAACGACCGAATGAGATACTGAAATCTCCGAAAAATAAACATGAACGTTTATTGCTATAATACTTTTCTACCAGCATAAATTACGTTCAACTAACTCTATTAATTTACCAATTCTAATCTTACCAAACCTTAAAATACTCTATACATGATCGAGGGTGGGCTGCGTCGACGGAGCCCCGCTTCGCGGGGCTCCTACTTCTGAGTGGTTTATAAAAAAATAACCACGAAGGGGATAGCGGGGTCTATTCGCTCGCTTTACTCGCTCACACGACCCCGCCATCACCTTCTAACCTAACCTATCCGAGTCGGGGTGCCCTAAAGTCTAGATTGCAACCAGTTTTCATCATTATTGAGAGTTAAAAAATAAATTTTGGTAACCAACAATAGAAATTAAAACAGTTCATGCAAGTTGTAAAAATATGATTATTTTGACAAATTACAGACGGCTATCAGAGACTCTCCGGCGGCCGATGAACACTCTCCGGCGCATGCGTCACCCCGGCGGCGCCGCTCGCTCGCCCGCGCGCGCGCCGCCGCGGGCCGGCCACCGGCGCGCGCGCGGACACAAGGGGTACGCGCCGCCGGTCACGTACGCGCACAGGGACATGGGTGAGTCCCACGTCTTATGTTAAGTTTATGAACACTCTCCGCCGCGGGCCGGCCACCGGCGCGCGCGCGGACACAAGGGGTACGCGCCGCCGGTCACGTACGCGCACAGGGACATGGGTGAGTCCCACGTCTTATGTTAAGTTTATGAACACTCTCCGCCGCGGGCCGGCCACCGGCGCGCGCGCGGACACAAGGGGTACGCGCCGCCGGTCACGTACGCGCACAGGGACATGGGTGAGTCCCACGTCTTATGTTAAGTTTATGAACACTCTCCGCCGCGGGCCGGCCACCGGCGCGCGCGCGGACACAAGGGGTACGCGCCGCCGGTCACGTACGCGCACAGGGACATGGGTGAGTCCCACGTCTTATGTTAAGTTTATGAACACTCTCCGCCGCGGGCCGGCCACCGGCGCGCGCGCGGACACAAGGGGTACGCGCCGCCGGTCACGTACGCGCACAGGGACATGGGTGAGTCCCACGTCTTATGTTAAGTTTATGAACACTCTCCGCCGCGGGCCGGCCACCGGCGCGCGCGCGGACACAAGGGGTACGCGCCGCCGGTCACGTACGCGCACAGGGACATGGGTGAGTCCCACGTCTTATGTTAAGTTTATGAACACTCTCCGCCGCGGGCCGGCCACCGGCGCGCGCGCGGACACAAGGGGTACGCGCCGCCGGTCACGTACGCGCACAGGGACATGGGTGAGTCCCACGTCTTATGTTAAGTTTATGAACACTCTCCGCCGCGGGCCTGTAACAACCTACATGCATCAGCCACACTGAACGTTTTTTACTACCAGATTTGTATTTCATTTAAAAGTTCCCAAAGTAAACAATCATTCACTTGCAGCCCCAGCATCAGCGCCGGCCGGTCCGAGCGGGCGGCGCAGCGAGCCGTACGCGAACGCATACCCGCAGTCGTACGAGATGCGGCCGCCGCAGAAAGTCTGACAGTACGAGTACTGCGCGGGCGCCGGGGGCGCCGGCGACGGGGCGCTGGAGCTAGTCGCGCTGGCGCCCGGCGTGCCGCTGTTGCTAGGCTACGTGTACCGCGAGCCGCGCGCACAGAACGACCACAAGACGGTGACGGTGGCCTCGCAGACCACCATCACTCTGCACTCGCCGGAGTCGCTCACCGTCACCAACCCGCAACGCCCACAAGCTGATATATAGACGCGACACGACTCGCTCGTAAGTCGGTGTCCAACGTAGGCGGTTTGACGCGACGCGACGCGGTAGAACAAACAGTTGTAACTCTATAACTGTCTGTTCTAATCACGATGATTTGCCTACGTAAGACACCACAAAAAAAATCGGTGCGTTTTCTACCACATGAGAGGTTCGAACATTATGCGAACCGAGTGTGACTAGCGAACGTCCCGCGAAGTAACGAGGACAAACGCGATTCTTACTTTGTGCCTCCCCGAGGTACCACGTTATTTGCTCAATGCGGATTAGTGCGATCGATCCGCTTTCTCTGAGCTCAAAAGTAGAAAATTTTCGCGGCCGACGCGGTGATCTATCAAATTATTATTTTTATACAGAAATAGCAGGGGAACTCTTAGGGACGGTGCGATGTTCGTGTGAACCAGTGATACTTTTAACTGTTCAGTAGAGTGTTGCTCCTGTAACCGGACATTTATGTATATTTTTGTATACTAGGTGACTTTTACTTCATTGAAAATCTTCTATGGATGAAAAAACGCATGAAAATTTGCAACTCGTATTGTGGCAGAATCTCTGGCAAATATAAAACGGCTGTTCCAATCACAAATAGAATACAACGCGATCGAAATGTAAGGAACAGTGCTATTGCTTTTATATTTATATCCTCTTACGAGTATATTCATGAGTCATCATCTATTAGAAGATTGTCAATGAATTAAGTCAGCCTGTATATATGGAGAGGTATACAAAGGCTACGATGTATAAATATCATACAACTATAAACCGGAACGTTCATACCGACTCTAGAAGTAATTGTAAAGTAACTGCATTGTTTTACTCGAATCTCCGTAATTGTAATTTTTATATAAAGTTATTTTTAACGTATTGAATGTAACGTAAGTGGAATGTCGAGGTGCCATTATACCGATTTGTATTCCTGTTCCTTTAATCGTTAGTTCTTCATTTCTCACTGCATCGTGATAATACATTTATCTTAAGTATATTTGGTAATTTATTAGTAAAGGGCTCAAATACCTACATATTTTCAAAAAAAAATTGCATTTAGTCTTCCTATGGCGATTAATGTACTTTTGTATTCGTTTATTTTATTTATCCTATTTTAAGTAGAATGTAATGTGAAAATTAACAATATTGCCAAATGATCAAATGTTATTAGACTGAAACTTTCGTCTTGCTACGATGACGTTTTGTAAACTCATTCCTTGTATTATTTGTGACTGTATGAGTTGTGCGTAGTCCGAGAGTGCTCAAGGGGACGCGACTGGTGTACAGACTTGCATATCACACAGCTTCCCATCCTACACCTGTGTACCAGTATACTTTGACGTACAGTTCAATTGATCTCTTTAATAGATTATGAGATTATGTTAACAATCATATGCGTAGTGTAATTTCTTTCCGTCGTGCAAGCCAAAGAGCATGATGTATTTTTATTATTTCTATACATTGTAATATTAAGAATCGGTCATATAAGTATACCATATTAATGCCATTTTATTAGTGAATGTCGAAACAATACGCAAGTTCTTGTAATTGTACTATAATACTGTATATTTGTATGTATGTAAACTGAGGGTAATGTTCTGTTGTAGAATGACTTGACCAATCGTGTAACCGGCGGACGACATTATGTCCGTCACTAGTAGTACTCAATGGCATTATTTCTCCTAAGTGTAAGCTAGATTACCGTAATAGATTATTTAAATGACAATGTGAATATTTTTAATTAACAAGATGAATGTTACAACATGTGATTTCAAAATAATAATAAAAAAAACAATAAATTTTACATGAATTTGGTGATTTCATTCATATTCCTTTGCCTTTAGGAATTCACCGTTTATTACCGGTTCATATTATCTTCACATTATCTTTGGCTTCCACGGTCAGTGACGGTCAGCATGCTGCTGTAAGGCCCGAGTCACACCGGAATGGCAGCGGCCGGCAGCGACGCGGCGAGCACTTTCCGTGTGAAATAATTTTAAACTTTAACTACATACTTAAAAGACTAGTATCGCTTGAAAAGCTTGAAAAGGTCGCGAGGCCGCCAGCGGCCGCCCCCGGCGCCGCGATCGGCCGCGCGCCTTTCGTTTCTAGCGACGCTGGCGCTGCCATTCCGGTGTGCGTTGTACCTTAAGAGCGCACACTACTCCAGCTCAAATCAAAATTTTTCCCCCACGCGCGACGGCCGTCGTTAAATCAGCCCGCAACTATCTCGCTCGCACAAAGAAGGTGCATGGCGCGGCCGAGTCACATCGGAGCGGCGGCATCGCGTCGCGCGTCGTTCCGAGCGTACGATAGGGTAAAATACACATTTACTGTCCATATAGGCATGGGTATGGAAATAAAATTAGCGATTTTTAATATATAGCCCAGTCAAATTAGGTAAAAAATGGGGTAAACCTCGGAATGAAAGATAATAAGCTGAAAATTGGTATGAGCCTTTGTCTCGTTATTCTAAATGTTGTCTCAAAAGTCACAAGTGTTATCGTGTCCGCGTCTTGAGATATTGGAGGTCAAAGGTCACAAAAATCGGTTTTTCGCAAATATCTCGTTTTCTATTGACTATTGAGATTTGCACATTTTACAAAAAATGTGGAGTACAAAATTCTCCACAACTTGTACCTTAACTTTTTTTTCATACGATCAACCGTTTTTGCGGTAGACCGCGAAGAGTGCGCCGCGTACAGTCATGTAGGGCCTAATGCAAGGACAAGCGTGACTAATGGTTATCAGTACGTTGAATTCAGTACGTTGAATTAAGTTAGTTATTTACTAAAAAAATATAATTTAAATATACTTTTATATTTAAATATTCCTATTTAACTATAGTATATATTCTGAAATGTATGTTTTAGTTATATTTTGAGCTAAAGGAACATACTTTATACATATATTTATTTATCATTAAATATACATAATTATATTGAAATGTGTGTTCAAGTATTAATCCTTCGAACACACGTGATTTGAGACACAATAGAAAGATAATAGCAGCCCGACAGCCGGCTGTCGGTTGGTCGTTGAAAGGTTAAAAGATTTTTTGTTGATTTTAATTACAAATAAAATTGTAAATGGAAGTTATCTTCATCTTCTTCGTTGTCTTGTCGCTGTCAAAGAAAAATCCCAATTGGATAAATTGGTGGAAGCATTACAACAAGAAAACTTCCCCATACAAACATTAAATGAAAATGGAGTGCGTATCTTGTTGGCATTATTAATGCTCCAAAACCTGAAGACGACATTGATTATTTACGCTACACGCAATTCATATAATTAATTAAATTATATAAACCAGTACAGTTATAAATACTTCAACCAACAAGTGCAGCAGCTCAACAACACATAAATCGAGTCTACTACCAAATTCAAACGTGGTTAGGGAAGGACTTAAGATAAGATATATTTATTTGTGTAAACATGTGTAATGTAACATTATACATATAAATGCAAATGTAGGAAAGAAAGTGAAAAATAAAGGGTGTTTCAACATGTTTTGCCCCAATTGGCGAAACATAGAACCTCAAGAATGGGGCTGGATACTCTAAAATGAAATCCTGGAGTCCATAAAAACATTATTGCCTCCAGCGCAAGCCGAACTACTAAAAATAATATTTTGTAATTGCAAACACGGTTGTGCTTCCCGCTGTGGATGCAAAAAAGCAGGGCTACTATGTTTATTAGCTTGTGGCCAGTGCAATGGACAAGCTTGCCTCAACGCTTCTTTACTACATCCAAATAATCCCGATAAAGAAAGCGCATACGATCCTGAAATTTTGGAAGGTTTGGAGATGAGTATGACCGATGATGAGGATTTTCCAGCGACAACAAGAAGAGTAATTAAAATCAACAAAAATCTTTTAATACTTGAACATACATTTCAATAAATGAAATAAATAAATATATTATGTAAATGTATGTAATTATGTTCCCTTACTGTCGTGTACTTCAAAAATGAGCATTGTTTAACAATTATATTTTTTTAGTAAATAACTAACTTAATTCAACGAACTGATAACCGTAACTCACGCTTGTCCTTGCATTAGGCCATACAATGACTGTACGCGGCGCACTCTTCGCGGTCTACCGCAAAAACGGTTGATCGTATGAAAAAAAAGTTAAGGTACAAGTTGTGGAGAATTTTATACTCCACATTTTTTGTAAAAGGTGCAAATTTCATTAAGCAATAGAAAACGAGATATTTGCGAAAAACCGATTTTTGTGACCTTTGACCTCAAATATCTCAAGACGCGGACACGATAACAATTGTGACTTTTGAGACAACATTTAGAACGACGAGACACAGGCTCATACCAATTTTCAGCTTATTATCTTTCATTCCGAGGTGAAACCCTAATTTGACTGGCCTAATAATAATTATAATCAATATGAAAAACACGTTTACTTCAATTAATAGGCTAATTACATGCACTTTTGGATTATCAAAAAGAAAAAAAAAACTTTAATAAATTGTGTCTGTTTGTGATATCAAAATAGGTAAGGTGCGTTGTGGTAATACCGGACGGATTTTCGAATAGTTGCAAGCATGTTGCAAAAATATTTTTTTCTCAATTTTGGTAAACACCACGTTCTTGAGAAATGGTGGAAATTGATAATGAATTATCAAAGCGTAATTTTAATATAAGTTTATTTATGAACACACAACAGTTTTTGTGTGAGAAGCCTGTAAAATCAGGAAACTTTTTTTGAGAGCGTAATGACGATTTGGCCGTCAAGGGGCAAGTTCGGACAACAATTTAATCTATTCCTACTGCTAGGAGCATAAGATGCAAGAAAAGAATGTGTCCGATCTTACCCACTCATTTTTACAAAACCTACCTTGTTTCACCTTTTACCTTTTATTACTCGTCCTTATTACTCGTCCTAGCTGACGGAGGGCCTGGCGGTCACTGCGGAGTGGGGCGGAACAAAATAACGTATTGCGCAATGTGGCTAGCCTTAAAAAATATACCCAAATAAGTGGAATATTTGATTCCTACGTTCTTACCCCAGCGCCGATCTTACCCCAACGCACCCATTTTTTACAAAATGCGTATATTTATTCTATACCTCAAGATTGCATGTTTTGTCTGTCTGTCTGTCGGTTCAGAGTCACTTACTTTCACGAGCAGAGTGTACACAAATATTGACAAATAAATCACTTTCCTCGAACAATCAAAATAATGTATATTTTCAAAAGTTAATTATTATTCTGTTCAAATTAGCAACCAGCTTGGTTTTGTCTACACTGTTGATTATCCTATGGGGCAATACCTGCAGCAGCATACTTCCAAGCATTCTTATCTTGGATATAGTCTTCTAACTTATAGTATACTTGTTGGCATATTATTATTCAAATTTCCTTTCGTTTAGTTTTAGTATACCTATCACAAGGAATTTTATTGTAATATTTTACACAGTCCCCCATGAAAGATTATTTATTTTTTTATATTTATTTCTAGTATTGAAATGATGTTCATCTCCTACTTTACTAAACGTATTTTGTTGATTTTTTCTTACATACATAATGCTTGCATAAATAAATTAGCAAGGTACCGTCATAACATAAATCTTTTTGAACAGTTCCCTAAGAGATTTGCAACGGCGACGTAAATTATAAATGTCTCTTACATCAATGATATTATAAGTAAAAACCGGCCAAGAGCGTGTCGGGCCACGCTCAGTGTTGGGTTCCGTAGTTTCCTGTCGGTAACAACAAGCATAGTATAAAGAGAGGGAAGTAGGTTATCTTCATACAAGCGCACCCCGCGCGGCTTGTATTTGTGCGCCATAGTATTTATGCGTCGGCGCACGCACACTTTAACAAAATCTCTACGCGTTTCTCCTGGCGCCAGTCGGGGCTAACACTGCACGAGGTTCGCGCGTCACTGCTTTACGACACCGCTAAATGAAACCAAAATGTCTGGTAATCGCAGGAGAACGTACTGCTGTGTGTTTGGGTGTTTTAACAATTCATGGATTCCAGTATTGTTTCTGTTCAGATTACCTATTGAACAAAAAAGGCAAGCTAGTCACTCATTCTAGCATATAATTTTTACTTGATGTTTAGATACCTACTTACTGTTATTTATTTTTTGTTGTAAGTATTAGTTTTCTATCACACAGAGAAAGCATGTATAGAATAGAATAGAATAGAATCATTTATTTGCCATGTAGGTAGGCCTAATTAAATTTCCTACTAGAATGTATTAGGTACTTTTGATCTGTCAATTGATTTGCTATTATTGCTTTGTTTACGTTTAGTTATGCCGATGTCTCAGTATTGTAGGTACACTAACTAAGTACCTGCCTAATTACAGTTAGATAATCGTAATTGTGTCGTGTGTAAAGGTGACAACCCTGAGACAGTAGGCAATTATATCGCGGTTTGGGCCGGAGATAGCCTACTTCCCTCTCTTTATACTAAGCAATAAGTGTTCCCACTTATGAGTTTAAAAAAGGCTATTTGTTACATTGACATGCTAAGTACGCAGAAATTATTTTGTACAACCTTTTTGTCTTTTTCATACAAAAACTATTCTTTCCATCAAGTTCAAAATAATTTTCCTAGAAAGTTCTTATAAAGTTCTACTTTACAGATTTTTTTTACATTTTTTAAACTTATGGTTCAAAAGTTGGGGTCCCGGGGACATATTGTTTTTTACTTTTGGAGCAATTATTTCCGAAATGATTGACATTAACAATTTTTTTTAAACCCGTATTCATTTTTAAATACCTATCCAACGATATATCACACGTTGGGGTTAAAATTTAAAAAAGTAACTTCCCACTTTACATATAGGGGGGCTACCCTAACAAAACATTTTTTTTTCAAATTTTTATTTTACCACTTTGTAGGCGTGATTGATATACATATTGGTACCAAATTACAGCTTTCTAGTGCTAACGGTTACAGAGACTAAGCGAGGACGGACAGACAGACAGACATGGTGAAACTATAAGGGTTCCTAGTTGATTTTAATGTTTAATTGATTTACTATAATGACTAATTGACTATAATGTAATTTCTAATTTTATATTATTTTGCGTGCCGTGTGCCACGGAAAAACATGCTGTACACATTAAGGTGCGTTGGGGTAAGATCGGCGCTGGGGTAAGAACGGAGGAATCAAATATTCCACTTATTTGGGTATATTTTTTAATACTAGCCACATTGCGCAATACGTTATTTTGTTCCGCCCCACTCCGCAGTGACCGCCAGTCCCTCCGTCAGCTAGGACGAGTAATAAAAGGTAAAAGGTGAAACAAGGTAGGTTTTGTAAAAATGAGTGGGTAAGATCGGACACATTCTTTTCTTGCATCTTATGCTCCTAGCAGTAGGAATAGATTAAATTGTTGTCCGAACTTGCCCCTTGACGGCCAAATCGTCATTACGCTCTCAAAAAAAGCTTCCTGATTTTACAGGCTTCTCAAACAAAAACTGTTGTGTGTTCATAAATAAACTTATATTAAAATTACGCTTTGATAATTCATTATCAATTTCCACCATTTCTCAAGAACGTGGTGTTTACCAAAATTGAGAAAAAAAATATTTTTGTAACATGCTTGCAACTATTCGAAAATCCGTCCGGTATTACCCCAACGCATATTTTATTGAACACCTTGTTACCTACCATGTTTTATGCAAATAAATGATTTGATTTGAAAATAAATAGTAATAAAAATTACAATACAATATTATTTTACTGTTTGATTCCAGCAATTCAATACCATTGACGTACCCAGTACCCACCTACTAGGTACCAAAGAACAAAAATATAAATGAGCTAACTTATGAAAAAATATATTTTGTGATACGTACTCACGGGCACGGTTCGGTCTCCGGTACGTTCTTTTTATTGCAGTCACTATCGGGTAATATTTTTTTATTTTTGAAAATGCAAAATGTGTTTAGGTAAGTATTATAAGATTATATTACGGTTTACCTGCCTGATTTACTTATTAGTGTAAGGAACGTAAATAGTTAGCTAATTTCCAATCAATATAGAAGAACTTTCGTGTCGACCTAACATAATTAGACTAATATTATGTCGGTGATAAGGTAATATAGGTATATGACTTATTAGGATCAGAAAGATAGGCACTTACTTCCGTATTTTATTCATGTTCTTAGAATTTTCTTTTCTCCAATTTCGTTTTTTTTTATTCCGGTCGTTTCTCATTATTTTCAGAAATACTCAATAACAAAACACAAAAAAAAAAACAATCAAACTAACACAAAACTAAAACAAAATAACAAGATGAAACAATACAAGTATACGTAATACGCAAGAGAGCGTGGTGACGCGACGCGACACAGGCTCCCCGTCTGAGTACCGGAGTGCGACTGACAGTATGTATAAGATAAGGTACTCTGTGGCGACTGAATAACATGCACGGCTGTCGCCGACGCGTAGATTTCCCCGCAATATTTTGGTATTAAATTTCTAATAAAATAAAAAACAACATTATTTTAAATTAAAAACATACAATACATGTATTATATTAGTTTACATTTATATAAAAAAAATCATTGTAATATGTTAAGTATTAACTGAATACTAAGGTTTTTTACAAAATTTAAGAGGGAAGTTTGTGATTTTTTTGTATCGAGACTTTTTTAGTAATCGTGTTTTCACTGCACATGGGACTCAGAATATATGCTCAACTATACGATATATTTTTTTCAACACGATTGATTCAATACTATTTTTGATATGCAAGCTCAAACGTGAACGGCAACGCAGTTTTGAGGTAGTGTGCAGCCTTAAGGTTTATTAAAATTTTAGATTTGTTATAAATGAGACATGACACAAATAAGTAGAATATAAAATTAATAAAAAAAAAATTAATCAAACTTCGTATTTCGAATATCGAGAAGATCTAATGGTTAGTGCCAGGCCACACGGTGCGGCAACGCGCCGCACCGCATTACTCCGCACCGCACTGGCGGCCACACGAGCAGTGCGGCGCCGCTGCGGCACCGCAACAAGCTTGGCGGCTTGCCTACTAGTCAGTTGACGACAATCATGAACATCCCCATGAACTGAGCGGCGCAGCACTGCTTGCACCCCTCCCCGCCTCGTCTGCCTCGCGCCGTTGTCCGGTGAGCCTGCGGTGCGGCGCCGGAGCGGTGCCGGACGTACCGTGTGGCATACCATCCAATTTTATATGTAGCAAACCGTTGCGGCACCGCTCAGGCGCCGCGCCGGAGCCGCACCGCACCGTGTGGCCTGGCGCTTAAGGTTTCCGACTCTCATGGTTGCGGCTTCGATTTCGAATGCAATGTGAATTTTAGTTTTTCGACTCTTGTACTTCGGATAGCACGTAAAGCCGTTGGTCCCAGTTGCCTTTTGTAGATCTTGGGCAGTTGAAACGGGTAGCTAATTCAGAAAATCTGGCAATCTAACCAATAGGTCTAACCAGACAGGGGATACTAACGCCGTAAGGCCCGAGTCACACCGAAATGGCAGCGGCCGGCACCGGCGACGCGGCGAGCACTTTCAGTGTAAAATAATTTTAAACTTTAACTACATACTTAAAAGACCAGTATCGCTTGAAATACTTGAAAAGGTGGCGAGGCCGCCCACGGCACCGCGGGTCGGTAAACTCGTTGAGAAGATAACAGGCCCGAGGCCGCCAGCGTCGCCGCTGCCATTTCGGTGTGACTCGGCCCTTATTTAGCTGAACCAGCTTAGACAGGAAGCCGACCATTAGTTGGGATAATGCTGGGGAGATATTCACGTTTCGTGTTTCTACGAATAAATTACGTGTAAAAGTTGATGAAGTTAATAAATCATTTAATGGTTTTCATATAGGTACTATTTGCTTACTGATTCTAACTCAAGAGATATTCTCGTGTAAAAGTGTATGTGCAAACACAGGTTCACTCTCCTCTTGATACTCGTTTAATAATAAATATTTTGGGAACAGTCACACACGGTCATCTGATCCCAAGCTAAGCAGAACTTGGTGTTATGGTAACCAGACAAGTGATATAATATTTTATAAATACATACATAATATTATAGATCTATTACACCCAGACACAATACAAACAATTATGCTCATCACACAAAGTTTGTCCTGGGTGGGAATCGAACCCACGACCTCCGGCTTAGCAGTCAGGGTCTCTTACCACTAGACTAACAGGCCTGTTAATCGATGGAATAGCAATTTTAATCGACTGGGAGTCAAAACTCAGACCCACTCGCAGTAGCGCTTACGATCACGTGACTAACGGGGCAGTCAGATTTAACTTACAGGGGAATTGTCCATATAAAACCAACGCAACATAATATTTAATAGTTTATTAAAGGATATATCTGTATATACAAGGTACAAAAGTATCATAATTATAAGCTAGAGCTAGACCATAAACAGAAGTGTACAAATAGGAATTAGAAGAATTTATGTCATTATATTTTTTTATAACAATAAACGGCAAATCAATATCTTCATTTGGGTTTCATAGCAAGTTTAAAAAAGTCAGACCATCGAACTAACTAAAAATATGGTTTTTAGATCCACACACTAGCAATATTAAATACAGTTTCAGCCCATACAGGAATATTTTAAAGTTATCTCTTATCTCTAGCGGATTTCCTATTGACTCATCTTAACCATGTATCCAATGTAATCTACCCACGACTAGTTATAAAGCTTAGGTCATAATGTTATTCGCCCTTTATAACTTTTTCGTCGTATCCGGAATCTAAAGACGCAAGAAAAACCTTTAAAATATTACTGTTGGAAGTTCATTACAGCTATCTTAGAAATAGTTTTGTCTTTTTTTCTAAAATAAAATACATTTTATAGCCAAATAATCATATTATAAAGCTAATTAGATAGGTACGGAATACATAAGGAATATCATTCAAGGAGTTAGTAGCGTGAGTGTCGCTTCAAAAGTGCGGAATTATTAGACTGCTAGGCGGTGTCTAAATATTTCTAAAATAAAAGTTCATTAACTATAATAAAATATTTGATTATCTACTACTAATAAAACACATAAAAGCATTGAGGCAATTATATAACTAATTACCTAAACGTATTCTCTAAAGTACTCTTTGTAAATCGTGCTACGGAATTCATGTTACTGTTTTATTGCCTCTACGGATTGCGTCCTCAATGAAATAATATTAATTGATAGTGAAATCTTTGACCAATATTGAACTGTTGCGTTTTCCTTAACTTAGTAAATATTCTATCATAATAAATCATTACGGCTAAAAGAGGCTTAAAGTAAATTAAATAATTATATTCCATTTAGATAACAAGAGAATAGCAAGCCAGTCTTATTAAAGCCAAATGTTTCGGGTAATGACTTAATTTGTTTTCATGAATCTTATTAGTAAAAAGTATTTATACATTTCTGACCATATTATTGATGATGAACGTTACAATGCCTATTTCTTCTTAATAATACTCGTAATATTGGAATTTGTCTATAGAGCGACATAATAATAAAACATATAACTAACTACACAAAACATCTTTCGTCATTTTAAATCATTATAAATGCAACGCCATTTGTTCTTGTTTGTATACTTCGTGATACGCATTACGGATTAGAACATATGGGAAACATGATTCTAACAAGTCCATTGTTAGGAATGGCGACTCTTGCACGATCAGGTCGAGGAGTAGGTACACTGACTCCCGGTTTTTTATAGCTTCCTTGTCGGTCTCTTGGCCAAGTCGAAGCAGAGATGAGGATGCCAAAGCTAAAAACTCCTTCATACGATCTTCAATGTCACCCTGTCCACAGATTGTAAACAATGCACCAAAAATGTGGTTTATTGCAGGCGCCATGCAATGAATATTATTTGCATGACCTTCTAAAGAAGGCCTGTAGAAAGACCCTTCACTTCGTGCTAGCCTAGGCAAGGACACTGCGACGAATACCATCAACAGACATACAATTAGATGCTCCTCCTCTTCGACGTCAGTTTTATTTTGGCGCAGGGCCGAGGCTAGCGTCGGGTCGACTTTGCAAGCCAAGCCTGCCGCCGAGCACATTTCTGATATTACACGCATCGGGTCACCACTAGGCAATTGCTGTTGGAAATCTTTAATTGAACTAATCAAGAAAGGAATTCGACGCTCCAAAACATCTAAAAGAGATTCTTGGGCGATTTGTCTGAAACTCAAAATGACGCCGATTATTGTCATCCTTTGCAAAACGTTATCCACATGTTGCAGTCTTTTGAACTGTTCTCTCATTATTTCAGGTTTATCAAAGTTCGTTCTGAGCATTTGAAGGACTTCCTTGTTTTGTACTACCAACTTTTTCAATTCTTGGACTTGGCTTGCAATATGCCACATCAATGTTTCACTCAGTAACTTCATGCCATAAGGCCCAATAAGTTCAGCCAAAGCTCGAAGCTCATTTATGTCAGAGTACTCTTCAGCGTTGAATGGGATTGCGCCTTCCGCAGTTAAACTTACAAAAGCTTTTTGATTCATGGAAAAGCAGATGCTCCCAGCACTAACTCTTCTTAATAAGATTTCTGAATACCATTGTGTGTAAAGCGAAGCTATTGTCTTTTCGCCATGGCTGTCTGTGTTTTGCGTTTGTTGTAAAAGGCAATTGTTGAAGACTCTTGTAATATCAATGTGAACGTAGTTTTCAACAGTTTGCAAGACATTCATGTAAGCGCGAACGCTGACGAGCAGCTCAGATGGTTTGGCAATTTCACTTGTATCCTGATTGAACATGACCATTCCCACTAATGCTTTCGAAAATCTTGTTTCCAAATGCTGGTGCAAATATTCCCGCGGCGCGAATGTATACTCCCATACATTGACTGTCGCACAATAGTTGATAGCATAGCACAGCTCTGTTAAAGCCATATGTAGTTTGTCCATGGTAGTCAAATCTTCCCTGGTCTTTCTGTAACTCTCTGCCCCAGGCTGTACAATAGCGATTGTGTTCTTTTTATTCTTGTCCTTCTTCTTTCTGTTAGCCAAGTGCGCGATGGTCTGCGCGCAATGCTTAGGCAGTAATTTGTCGCTCATTGTACATTGTTCATCGCAAATTGTTGTGATAATATTCTTGGCTTCTTTTGCCATTTCGTCCAAGAATATGTTCACAACAGACAGACTCCTCTCTCTAATGTGGTGTCTCTCTTCTGGACATAACTCGTGTGTACAATTCTGGAAGTGGCTGCAAATTAGCGGGAATGCTATGATGTACCGATTTTGTGCTGGGAACTCTAAGCACATGTGGAATTGGCTTTCAAATATTTTGCTGTAGAAACAGAAGAGAGACAAATCAGATGTTTCCACCATGATTTCATCAAGATTATCAACCATTTTTGTATGAAAGACCATTTTATCAATAAATTGTGCCAACTCCCGCTGGTCTACAAGATTGAATGCAGATTTGGCAACTGAAGTATATGTCTGCAGTCTAAACCAATCAAGTCTGAATGCTCGAAAATCAAACAGCTCATTATCTTCTACCTGCTTTACACTTAAATTAGCAGCAGTGCTGCACAGTGATGACAGTATTATGTTCTCATCATCAGGGTTGACTTGTAAATTCTGTATCATCAAGTTCAATGCAACAGCATCGAAACCTGACAGATACTGCACATAATATCTCTGCATGACCTGGCTATACTTCCGCACTAAGGCCCTCAACTCTTCCATATGGAACAAAAGTTCTGGGAGCTGGCGATCAACTAAATCTTCAGCTGCTTTGCCTTTTACTTTTTGTGGAGGATTGTCATTGTGTCGCAATAACCAAAACACTTCATCTCTTGCATAGCAAAGACCAATGAAAATTAACAATGCTTTAGGTCCCAATAAACCTGGCTGATCAGTCAAAATAAGACCTAGTTCCTTCAAAGCTGTTCTCAAGAACTTCCTCCTCTCCCTGTGTTTATATCCAGCCTTCTGCACTGCATGGTGATAGCAGTCCTTTACCTCAGATATTCTTTTACCATATCCTTTTATGCCATCAAAGAAACTCTGTATGTAGCTGTGAATATAGATTACTTCATCACGGAATAATGCAACAACCCACCCTGACTCTAAGGCACTGACCCACATTTTATTTGCATGATCTTGTTGAAGCATTTGATGGCATATTGCAAAGCCAAAAATCACCCATCTCTCCAGGCACTCCAGTGACACATATTCACATGACATGGTGTTAGTTTCTGAAGGTTTCAGCAGCTGTGCAGGGTTACTCACCAAACTCAGTTTCTGTTCAGATCTCCAGTGCTCAGCTGTCAAGTTTCTTGCAGGGTACACTTGCCAGAGTGAGTTGAGGGCACTAGTCAGCACTTTGTGGTGAGGTAGAAATTCTTCGGTAAGTTTTTTCAGAGGAGCATCATAATCTAAAATCATCTGACCCAAGCGAGGGAAGCTTTGATCAATTTGATTGTGAACCATTTCATGAGCAGCATTAAACAAGCCAAGTACTGCTTTGCGATCTTCTACTCTTGAGAGTAAAATCATCAGTGAGATGTATGTTGTGATAAGATCCAGGTAATTTTTTGTCAATTCAAAATTTAAAGTCAAGTCTAATGTGACCTGACATGCATCCAAAATGTTAAGGAGATCACAAACATTATCTTTAAAATCTAAAAGATCTACAAAGGTATAGTAATACAATGAGAGGGATTTAATGATTTCATTTCTGATGTTTGTAATAGCCTGAAGGCCTTTGACATCAATGTTTGGAAATCTTCTAACAATGTTTTTAATAGAGGATTCTAAAGCCTTGTCAGACAGGAAGCCTGGTTTAGATTTAGCATCTCCACATGCTTTCTTGATGTTGTAGATTCTAGTCAGCATTCCAATACCTCTGTCGTTCAGTATGATGAGTTTCTCAGCCAGCTTTTGCTGGCTGATGTGGACTGTTCTTGACATGGTCGACATGATTCTAAAAAAGAAATAAATGTTTTCTTACAATTCAAGAATGAACATCTATTTTATTTATTTTACTAAAACTTAATCCAAATATATATAAATTAACATTTGAAAGTGAATAAATGAGTAACAGGATGTATCAAATAGATTTGTAACACACACAGAATTCCCAGAGGGTCACTGATTATTATGAACCAATTTGAATAGGTGCTAGATTCTATTCAATTAGTTACTGGGTGGGCTATATGAATGGTTTATTAATTGACTTTGTTTATTTTAATTGATAACAGACATAATGAAATTGTTTGGAGTTGGTACCATATAGTGTTTACTGATGCAAATTTATTCATTTATGGTCATTCAGGTACCAAATACATCTTGGTATGTTTAACTGCAAGTGATATCAAAGGTAGTTATTGATATAGTTGAAACTACAGCAGAGTCAATTACTAACTATGAGCTACGACTTAGAATCAATTGCTTATAATGCCGCATATCCGATTTGTGTATCCTTCCCATTGCAAAATAGAATCCCTTTCTGAAATAACTTTTTCAAGGTATCACTTAGCGTTTCTTTATTACAGTATACTATCGATGAGAGTAAACAATTACAGTAAATACAATAAAATAATGCAAAGTAGCACGAGAGTACCACCGCGATGATAAATATGCTTGAATCATAGTTACCTTAATACACTGCGCTAGATCCCACAATGATTTCACGCAACCAATATAGTTTTCATGTTAATCTACGAACTAAATCCGTTAATGGAAATTCATATTATAGTGATTTACTCTGCACTTATGTACGTTTTCATCAATAATCAAGGAAAAGGGAGTGCCAGAAACGCTATCACCCATTTAGATTTACTCTACAATTTGACATTTACAAGACTGTTTTGAGCAAAGACCTTAGAATTATATAGACCTGAAATGTTTGACTATAGAAACAGCAGTTATACAAATATAGTGGCTTCTCGACGCCAACATCATAAAAATACTGCCATCTCTTTTTAACTCTCTTAATTTTGCATAAGTGAAAAAGGATAACAATGTTTTTGAGAGTTACTATGATGGCAACTCTTAGTTCCTAACGTCATTAAAATACCTATTTGCGGCCAGTCGCCATTTTATCCTCTCGCTGTTTAGTAAACAAGTTTGGTACGTCAACTGTCAAATGCTCTTGAGCTCTGGATAAAAATTGTGATTTTTTAAGTAATTTGCTGTGTTATTGTGTTCGAACTCGGTTCTATAATAGAAATTGTATATAGCAAGATGCCCAATTGCAATATAATCGGATGTGGCATCAAAAGAAGCAGAAATCGCCCAAAAATAACTTTGCACCAGTACGTACTTAATTTTGTTTGAAATATCTTTAGATTTCGTTATTAAACAAATGGTTCTGCATTTGTTGAATAGTTTGAACAGTAAAGCCTTCATAATTTCCCTTTTTCTATCATTTTCAACATGTATTTCATGAAATTATTTTCTTGCTATTGAAGGGATAGAGTAGTGCATTACACATTTTTATATTTATCGATAATGCTGTATTATGGTTTTTTAAATGCTATATTATGGTTTTTTAAATGCTATATTATGGTTTTTTAAATGCTATATTATGGTTTTTTATTTGTTTTATTTTACTTTTAAGGCTGCCGGCTAATAATGAAAAAAAGAAAACATGGCTGGAAACAATTGGTGTTGAAAATTTAAAGATGCCAACAAAAACAATTCATATTTGCTCTCTTCACTTTAGAGAATCATGTTTCAACCGGACACTGAATAAAGTAACATTGCGTGACGATGCTTTACCTACACGAACCTTATTGGTAAGTAACATTGTGTGTTATAAATTTGATCTTTAGATTAATTAAAATCCTTTTAACAAAATCAAGAAACATCAATATACTAATTGTTTTAATTCTTGTTTACAGCCTGCCATTGAATCAAACATGTTTGGAATTCTACTTGAAAATGATACAAATGTAACAAACTCACAATCGTTATCTGGATGTGGTGCTCCTAATAAGGTATTTTTTTTTTGTAATAAAAACATTTTTGTAATAAAGATCAAAATACTGTTTTTGAAGTTATAATTTTTTTTTGTATTTTTTTTCTATTTGGATTATTATTTATTTTACTAATAAAGAGAGGTTTTCAGGTTAAAGCTGTTGGTGTGCCTATCATAGGCACACCGACAGCCTGGAGAAATTCTAAAGAGAAGTGGCATAGATTTAGCCTATAGCACAACCCCTATGCTAGATATAGTCACCAGCACTTCCGCTGCGCCATATTTGGCCACTAGCACCTCCGATGTGCCAGATTTAGGCGCTAGCACCTCAGATGCGCCAGATTTTGCTGCTAATACCTCGGCTACCATCTCCGCTACGGCAGATTCGGATCGGTATGATTATACCGATAAATCTGCCGTAGCGGAGCTTCAGTTTTTCTTGTCATCATTATTTTTGAATTTATCTCAGTGATAAAAGTCACCTCATCAACTAAATTGACTGCGTGGGAGATATCTCTCACTTGTCTTCAATATCTATTAAAACTTAATTATTTGATTTCAGATAAACACATCTAAAATGATAAAGAAATTAAAGTACATATGTCAAAAACAGTCTAAGAAGATAAAGAGACTTAATGAGAAAGTTCAAAGACAGACAAAAAAAAAAGGCTCAATTTAGTAACATTACTAACATTGTCAAAGATTTAAAGGATTGGCACGGCATTCCTCAAGAGACCGTCAAAAAATTAATAAGGTCGATAAAAAACAGGCTGCAGGCTGTAAATAAAGCTAGGGAAGGCAATACTAAATATTGATTAAATTTTTTTTTTTGATTTTCCAACATTTTTTGTTTTATTTGTTAAACACCAGACCCCAACCCTTTGTCCGTCTGTCTATCTGTCTGTCTGTCCGTCCTCGCTTAATCTCTGTGACCGTTAGCACTAGAAAGCTGAAATTTGGTAAAAATTGGAAAAAATGTTTTATTAGGGTAGTAGGGGACATGTAAAGTGGGAAGTCTTTTTTTTATTTCAACCCTAACGTGTGATATAATGTTTGATAGGTATTTAGAAATGAATATGTTTACTAAAATAATGATGATGATAATGTCAATCATTTCGGAAATAATCGCTTCAAAAGTAAAAAATAAATGTGTCCACCCCCAATTTTTGAACCTTAAGTTTAAAAAATCTGAAAAGTAGAACTTCATAAAGACTTTCTAGGAAAATTATTTTGAACTTGATGAAAAGAACAGTTTTTGTACAAAAAAAAAACCAAAAATCGTAAACATAATTTATGCGTACTTTGTATGTCAACTTAACAAATAGCCTTTTTTTGAACTCATACGTGGGAATATTTAATGTGACGGAAAGGAAACGACGGATCCCTACATTGAATGTGATCCGACACGCTCTTGGCCGGTTATTATTAATTTAGTTAACACCGTTCGATTTCCTGCTTGCCAAAAAAAAAACACAGATTTTCGATTTACACCATATCAATAAAGGAAATGTTTCTTTATTAGTAAAAAATATTATATTTTAATTAATTTACATCTTTAGATTAGAAACATCTTTATGGACACCTTTTTTTTGTGTACCCTTGGCTTTTCCCTGATTGTATTATACAATGGAAGATCAATTTGAACCGCTGTACAATTGGCCGTGAAACCTTATCAAATTAAATGAACAGGGTGTCATTAAGTAAAATCTTATACTTTTCAAAATGTAGGCCCACAAGCAGCATAGAATCTAATAGAAAGAGGTATAGACTTATTATATAAAGGGGTCCACGGTTTAGCCGTGAAAGAAGGACGAACAAACAACTTATTTATGAAAGACCGAAGTTACAAAACTTGAGGTATTTTTCGCCAGTACGTGAAACTAAGAAAACATTCTCACAATCTTTTGTCGATGTTATTTTACAGAACTATCGATCGAGGGGCTACTCTATTAGCCGCCATTTTATCCTCTCAGTAAAGTGTAGGTATACACGTTTTTTTTGTAGGTATGCCGCGTCCATAGAATTCCTGGGTCAGAGGTTTTGAGAGGTTGGTATTCGTAGTTTTTTTTTTAAACGTTTATTGGCAATGGATACAAGTCTTTAGGGACAACGCACACCGGAATGGCAGCGGCCGGCAGCGGCCGCCCGCGACGCCGCCGCGCCGCCGGCGGGCGCCGCGAGGCCGCCAGCGACCAGCGGCAGCGTCGCTAGAAACGAAAGGCGCGCGGCCGCTGGCGGCCTCGCGACCTTTTCAAGCTTTTCAAGCGATACTAGTCTTTTAAGTATGTAGTTAAAGTTTAAAATTATTTCACACGGAAAGTGCGCGCCGCGTCGCTGCCGGCCGCTGCTATTCCGGTGTGACTCGGGCCTTAGCCTATATTATTCGTAGAAACTGTTCTTAACCTTGCCATTACATAGAAAAGTTGTGGGTTTAGCCAACAGCACAAAAGACATTCAATTTTAAACTTGAAAAACTGATGTTATCATTATAAAATACATGATCAAAATGATCCCAAATCGTGAAGAATAAAAAACTCCGTTGCAAATACCAAACAGAAAGTGCTTTTACTATTTTTTTATAGTACCTATTTCACAAAAGCAATTAGTAGATTATTCTGAATTGCCATATAAAAATAAACATTGAGTGACAGCTATGTAAGAGTCCCGCTAGGAACTACTAACTTCACTCTAGTCCATAGATAATACACACACTCTACTCTAGTCTTTTCTTTTCTATCTGGAATTCATGTTGGTTATTTTGTGTAATTGTGTATGTTACAATAATTTAAATGTGTGATTCGCAGTTAGTGAAGCTTTTATCCTGCAAGTAATAGGAACAATTTAACAGTTATTTTGTGATCAGTCGCTTACATAAATCCTGAACAATGCCGCGTATTATGATAAAAGGTGGCGTTTGGCGCAACACCGAGGTTTGTAGAACTCTTCTGATAGATAAGAATGTTTTTACTGCATGTAAACTGTTTTGTACGTGCTAACCTATTATTTCTGAATTTGTAGGATGAAATCCTTAAAGCGGCGGTGATGAAATACGGGAAAAACCAGTGGTCCCGTATTGCGTCGCTGCTGCATAGAAAGTCTGCAAAACAATGCAAAGCTCGTTGGTACGAGTGGCTCGACCCGAGCATCAAGAAGACGGAATGGTCTCGCGAGGAGGACGAGAAGTTGCTGCACCTGGCCAAGCTGATGCCCACGCAGTGGAGGACCATCGCACCCATCATTGGTCGCACGGCCGCACAATGTTTGGAGAGATACGAATATTTGCTGTAAGTAAGCCTCTTAAAAATCTTTAGGGCTCAGTATTAATAGAAAAGACTACCCACTGACCAAAAACCCTAAGAAATTACTGTACAATTTTGAGTAAATCTATTAATTTTATTACAATTTTCAATGTCTAAAAGAGGACTAATGCAGACTGATAATAATGATTAATGACTAGTAGTGCCTATTAGTTTAGTAATAGTCATTTGGAAGTCACAATAAGAGACAAATTCATTGAACTACTCTTTTAATATTTCAATTAAAACAAATTTTAAAATGACAGAGATCAAGCCCAGAAGAAGGAAGAAGGGGAGGATATGGGTGATGATCCTCGCAAACTGAAACCTGGTGAAATTGATCCCAACCCTGAAACAAAGCCAGCCAGACCTGATCCCAAGGATATGGATGAAGACGGTGAGTATTATGCTCAAACAAAATTATCCCTACTAATATTATAAATGCGAAAGTAACTCTGTCTGTCTGTTACGCTTTCACATCGAAACCACTGAACTGATTTTAATGAAATTTGGTACAGAGATAGAGTTGAGCTTGAGAAATAATATAGGATAGTTTTTATCCCGAATTTTCGAAGAGTTCTCTTGAAAACGCAATATTACCGACACCCACGCTGGCAAAAGCAGTTTCTTAATATGTTTTTCAAATTCTATTTATTTTTTAGTCTTTATTAACATGAAGTAGTATACTAGTCAATGTTTTTAGAAAATAGCTCAAGAGAATACAAAAAAAAGTAATTAGTCCGTCAGATAGATTATCAAAAAATTTTGGACACATATTTTTTCTTTTTTCTCGTAAACGAAGAAAGAGTGCGTTAAAATTGCGCATGACGTCACGATCAGATACATATTTTGTAGGACGGTGACGTCAAAAGCCCCCACTCCGGAACTTTGTTGCTCCTTATCTTTGTATTTTTTTATTAATTTGTTCAAGCAAAAAATACGTGTCCCGTATTTTTGGCCAATCTATCAGACAGACTAAACAGAATGCCATTTTTTTAATGTTGTCGTCATCCCTATTTGCTATTCTTTATGTAATTGTAATGTTTTTTTGTAGTCATGGAAAATTATGTTTGTTATGTTCAACTGTTGAATAATGAATACTTTTACACAGAGTTGGAGATGTTGTCAGAAGCCCGTGCTCGTTTAGCCAACACTCAGGGTAAGAAGGCAAAGAGGAAGGCTCGTGAAAAGCAGCTGGAGGAGGCTCGGCGGCTCGCCGCTTTGCAGAAGAGGAGGGAGCTTAGTGCTGCTGGCATTGCTGTGCCTATTAGGTAAAGCAACATGGTTTTATATTATCGGACTATTTTATAAGTATCCTTGTTCTTTTTGTTGTGTGAAAAATTCTTATGGATGTGCACTGCTTTGCTGTTAGTGACAAAAAACTTTCCTAGGGTTCTCTCTCCCAACTGCTGAGGATCACATAAATGTATTCTACTTTAACAATCTCTTTTGCTGAGTTCAATGAAAATGTTTACTAGGGTAGTTCATTTGCTTTCTTTTCTTTTTAGAAGGTCTAATTTATTTTTAAAGTTGCAATAAGAGGCCCAAATATAAAATGTGATTTGCTTAGTTTGTAAGAAAGGTAAAAGAGAAAGTATTCCTAATAAAAAAAAAAAACTAAATGATGTAACTGTTACTAAATAATATTTCTTTGTTATCAACAGGCGCAAGAAGAAACGCGGCGTAGACTACAACTCAGAGATACCATTTGAGAAAAAGCCAGCCTCAGGGTTCTACGACACGTCCACTGAAGTGGTGGACCCCATGGCTCCCGACTTCTCTCGACTCAGGCAGCAACATCTCGATGGAGAACTGCTTTCAGAAAAGGAAGAGGTAAACTAACTTATGCAAAAGTTAATGTGTTACTGATGGGAAACCTGGTTATCATAGTCATAATTCACATGAATTTCAAGAAAATCTATTATTATTAAACAAATAAATAAATATTAACTGTATTTTAAAATCGTAAATTTTAATTTCACTGAGCACCTTCTCAAACTCTATTGTAGCTATTATATTCATTTTCTACACAAATTGCGTTTCTCGATTTTAACCCAAACATTATCCTATGTTATTAGACTCTGCTTTCAATCTGATAAGATGCTACTGAATACCAGTGCTATATAAAGCACTGAAGCAATTGCCCATCAGATATCAGGCTGGGCTATTCATAACACACTCTCTGAGATACAACCATAAATTTATAAATCTACATAAATGTACTAACTGTTTGTTACAGAGAGACCGTCGCAAGGACAAGCAGAAGTTGAAGCAGCGCAAAGAGAACGACGTGCCTCAAGCAATGCTGCAAGGAGACCAGCCTGCACGCAAGCGCAGCAAACTGGTGCTGCCAGAGCCACAAGTCACTGATCAGGTCAAGTATTGAATTTTAAATGCATTGATTTTAATAGTAACTTCTTCATTTTTTTTTTGGGGAGTGAGAAATCATCCAATGACTGCTCCCGTCCTGGGTGCGGCGAGAGGGCGTGTCAGACGTTTACTGACTAAAACCCACTCATGTTCCTTCAATTGCCCTTTATGTTCCGGGGTCACGGTAACTATTATAAACATTCTGCAACCCCAACTTCTTCAATATTGACTTATTCTGTGACATGACTTGTATGTTCTCTGCATGTTAGTGTGCTATTTCAAACATTAAACAGGCATTTTGCAGATTGCCTAACTTCAAAAAGGATGTCAGTTTATAGTAATTATCATCTCACCCTCCAAAAGGTCTCAAACTCACAGGTCTAAAGTCAATCAGTGAGCTATGGAGAGGGGCAACCTAGGAGCCTCCCTGAAAAAAAAATTGTGAGATTTGCCATGTGAGATTCCTATGTTTAGCAGTGTATTGATGACAACAGTTGACTCGTCAAGGAACACTGTGTTGGTATTAACTTGCTCCATTTGTTGCACAGGAGCTACAACAAGTAGTGAAGCTGGGGCGCGCGTCAGAGGCGGCGCGCGAGTCTGCGGGCGGCGCGGGCGCGGCCACGGACGCGCTGCTCGCCGAGTACGCGCTCACGCCCGCCACGCCCGCCGCGCTGCGCACGCCTGCGCTACAGGACAGGTACGTACTAGCGTGAAGTTAGGCGCGCTACAGGCGGAGTACTCATGGAGGTTTATGGGCTTATGGCGGCGAATCCAAATTAGGGTGGGCAAGTTCGGATTTTTTTCCGGGTCTCGGAAAAATTAATGATCTCTCTTAATCTTGCTTGTCGTCAGAGAGGGGAACCAGCCTTTAATCAAATAAAGATTCCACATTTACATAAAAATAAACTATTTATAGAAAAATAAGGGTTATGCAATTTTAAACTGCTTAGAATTTAAAAAAATTTTATCACATAAAATGTAACATTTATTATATAAAAATGAATTATAAATATTTTAAGATGCTTTCTGGTATAGCTAATCCCAATTATGATTGGATTCACTTTAAACTTTTTTCCGACTTACTTTTAGAATCCTAATGGAAGCGCAGAACGTGATGGCACTGACTCACGTCGACACTCCTCTGAAGGGAGGGCTGAACACTCCGCTGCACCAGACTGACTTCACGGGCGCCCTGCCGCAATCAACCGCCGTTGCTACGCCCAATACAGTACTCATCACACCATTCAGGCAAGGTTATTTTTTAAGATTTGCCAACAGCTTCTGTATACATGCGTTGGTGACAGACTTGCTCTGCGACAGAACTCAAATTGTGGTAGGCAGTCAAGGAAAAGTGCGATCCAAGCCTCTGAAATCGGAGATAGGAGTGCCTCAGGGGTCATCTGTGTCAAACATATTGTTTTCGTTACTGCTGAATGACTTGCCTGACGCTGTGACTGACGCAGAAGTACTCATGTACGCTGACGATGTTGAGCAAAAGTTAAACGATGCTGCGAGTCAAAAAGGTTTTAGGTATAGTACACAGACTTTCACAATATGCCAACTACCTACAGACAATAGGACAATTAATAAAAAAAAGCTTATTATGGGTTCTATTATAGTGTGCAGCCACTTGTGTGGCTATTTTATAGACGCATCACGTAAACTACAAGTGCCTATCTCTGGAACTCTGGTTTTCAAATAACCTTTTGGATTTAGACTTAATTTTTAATCACACATAAAAAAATACCAATTATTGTCTCCAGGTCATCACGCAGTGAGGTGTCAACTCCTGGGAGTTTCAATACTCCTAGTCAAGTAGGGGTACAACCTGGATTAGCTGTATGTATCGTTTATTCAAAATATTATTTATTTTGGCATCTATGTGATAGATTCTAATTGGTCCAATGTGTTACAGACTCCAGGACTTCGTGATAAACTGAGTATCAATCCGGAAGATAGGTTAAGTACTGGGGATACGCCTCAAGTTGCTAATCAAATACAGAAGCAGGTAAGAATTCAATAACTTAAAAAAAGTAATTGGTATACAGTACTTTGTTTTGCTCTTTTTACACTGAGAGGTGATCTTACAATATTTTTTTTTTTTTTTATAACTTATGGGCTTGCTCTTGGTCCCAGACTAGTCCGAGGGCATAGACGGGGCCTACGATGGAGCGAGCTCACCCAAAAGATGCCTATGCACTATTCTCTTGAATACATCCGGTTGATTTCATTCATCATTAATTACCATTCATTCAACAATTTACATGATTGTAGTTTGATTTTTGAACCTTTAGTAAGGTATGATTTATATGATTAGTCCATAGTTTCTCAACCTTATTTTGCTCACCGCCTACTTTGAGAATATGTTTTTTTCTAGAGCTCTTTTTTTGCCTTTTTAGACTATATTTTTTATTCTACCCACGCCCCCTCTGCGCCATCTCAATGCCCCCTAATTTTCTCTGGGTCTTCTACTGCCCCCCCGAAAGTCTCAAACGCCAACAAGGGGGCGTTATCGTCTACGTTGAGAACCTATGGATTAGCCCATTGTTACACATTGTATAGTTTTATTATTTACACAGCTTAAACATACAGTGTACAAACACAATATAATTTAGAATTAATATTTTCTCATGACAGCAAAAAGCTTTCGTCCGCAACGCACTATCTTCCCTGCCTACACCGCGTAACGACTATGAAATCGTGGTGCCTGATCAAGACGATGAGCCGATGGAGAGTTCCAACTCTGTTTCCCACGTGGAAGACCAGGCTGATGCCGACGCCAGGCTTCAGCAGGAACAGGAGGAATTACGTAAGTGACACAAGTACTTCGACCTGAACTTAGGTTGTCGATTATAGAATCTGGTGTACTTACTGAAATGTTGGCTTATGTAGAAGTCCTTTTGTATCGATCGTAAAAATTCCGCAATGGCGAAACTTTTTATTTTATCTTGAATTGTTCTGAAGTTACTCCCGTGTTACTACTACTTCACAGGATTTCCCCACGAAAATACTGAGAATGCATACATTCTAGTCTTGTATTTTAGTGGTACCCTTTGTCTAGGCAATGCAACAGGTTATGTTAGACTCCTAAAACTCAATGGTCCCTCCCGCTGCCAAGTGTCGTCGGGAGTATGGCATTCGTTTGACACGCTGCCGTGTGAGGTCTGTCCCGCGACCGCGCATTATTTAGGAGATCAACATTTCCCCCACAACGTTACAGGCGCAGCAGCAATGAAGCTGCGTTCTATGGCGGTACAGCGCGGTTGCGTCCGTCCGGGCGAGGTGAACGTGTCCGTAGTACGCGGAGCCGCGCCCGCACTCACGGCGCTACAACACGCTGAAGAGTTGCTCAAGCAGGAGATGGTCACCATGCTGCACTACGACGCGCTTAGAGACCCGCCGCCAGGTATACTGAAGCTGTGTGTAATTGTGATAACAGATGATATGATGACACGCTACAAAAGGCAGGAATGATGATGAGGTTGTCTAGACGGGAGTTTTCGTTAAGTATATATTGGTCTACAAAGTATACCTACTACATACTACTTCTAGTTTTTTGTATTTTGGAACAATGCCGCCGCCTATCTTCAATCACTGCATAGTCCGCCAGAAAAGGGCAGAGCAATGAAGTTCGACGAGTCCCGGAGAAACAAAACAACTACTATTTTCATACTACTATCAATTCTAACAAGCATTTAGTTTTACATAAATTAAATCTTATCATTATTAGTTAACTATCAGCCAACAAGCCAATCAAATTACTCGACATAGTAGTTTCAAGATACCTTTTTTATTTAGTAAATGACCTTACGAATTCATAATATAAAATTTAATCAAACAGGTATAGACAAGAAGCGAGCGGTACAGCTACAGGCATCACACTTAGCGTACCTAGAGCAGCATCCTTACGAGGAGTTCTCGTCCGAAGACCTGGAGGCTGCCAAGCTGGAGATGAAGAAGGAGATGGAGGTGGTGAAGGCGGGCATGGGACACGGCGAGCTCAGCATGGACGCCTACACGCAAGTGTGGGAGGAGTGTCTTGCACAAGTCAGTAGATTTTATTAGTTTAAAAAATAAAACCGCCTTCAGTTTTGAAGGACACTTCATGCATAAAATACAAAGGGGAACTTAAAATTTTAGGTTGAAAGAAAACTTAAGATTTATTGCTTGTTTTTTTTTTCTTTTTGGGACAATACGTATTCGGCTTCAGTTTGTTATAAAGAATTGATGAATTATACAGATAAAAATTGAGATTGAAAGACTGACGATTAAAGTATCAATCGTGTTTCGTTTCGACTAAGTATCCAATAATTCGGCATACAAATCATTCTTTTCAGGTGCTCTTCTTACCCGGTCAAAACAGATACACACGTGCCAATTTAGCTAGTAAGAAAGACAGACTGGAATCCGCTGAGAAACGGCTCGAACAGAACAGGAGTCACATGGCCAAAGAAGCCAAGAAGTGTTCCAAAATGGAGAAGAAACTTAGAGTTTTGGCAGGTATAACATGTAGTTTTTATAATCCCCAGCAAAGCTCTTTTCTAGATAACTATTTAGATTTTTTTATTGTTCCCATCTTTTCTTGTTGCCATAAAAATCTGTATAACTTAGCCCATAGTGCCCAAACCATAGACTGCAACAGGCTTAATTAAAACTCTTTCAGATATTTTTTTTTATTTCTAGGCGGTTATCAAAGTCGGGCTGCATCCCTAATAAAGCAGTTTCAAGAACTACAGGATCAAATAGAGCAAGCCAATTTAGAACTGTCCACATTCAAGTTCCTCGCCGAGCAAGAAAAGGCAGCCATTCCGCGTAGAATAGAGGTTTGTTTACATTACAAAATCTTTTTTATGTATAACATTTTATTTTCAGAAAGGTGACCCTGTTAATTGCCTTTCAACAAAGCATTTCTTCAGGTTGCAATTGACTATTTTCTGTTTATTACAATGCCAGACCGGGGTATAAATCACTTGCTAAACATGCTTGTAAATATTGCGATCTGAAAGCGTGCCGTTGTGACCAGTTAGCGAAGTTATTAAACTACCAATAATTGACATCGTCTTCTTTTACATTACAGTCATTGACAGAAGATGTCAACCGCCAAACAGACCGAGAAAAACAATTGCAGAAGAGGTATTCAGAGCTTCAAGCAGAGTTAGAAGATATCCACAAAGGAAAGCAGCCCAAAGAAGTGGAAGCTAAGATAACTGAAGAGTGAAATATTATTGAATGATTAAAAACTAATTAAGATTATAAGAACACAAGATTGATTATGGATGGGCAGTTTTTGAAACGAGATGACTGTATCGGGCGACGGTATGTCAATGGTCCTGATGATCAATCGAGCCCGATTTACGTGAGATGATTGAATTGAATGAAGCTGAATTGGTGGATTAACAAAGGGATTGATTATTTATTTGCTCGTATATGCTGCAGTCAACGATTATTCCAAGCTATATAACGCTTCACGCGGTTGATGACTCAATACTGTTCTAGGAGTCGATTCAGTGAGTTTAGTGACGTCCTTAGGCGCCATATTTAAGAGAAATATAATGTAGATTATTACGCCGCGCTATCAAATTATAGCTGTATAACATTTTTAGCAGCAATAATTTAGTAGCACGATTTTGTTTCTATCGAATCTGTTGTGGGCGCCACCGAAAGGCGCCTTTTATTCAATAATATAAAAATATTAAAAAGTCATATTTTATCTTTATATTTCTATAATGCATAAAAGAATCTTCCGATAGAGCAATTGCTTAAAAACAAACCTCATACTTCGTCGCAAGAACTGTACTTCTTTATACCTTGACTATTTCCAAAATTGTTGATCAGTGTGACGGATTAGGAAATAAATCTGAATAACTAAATTACAATGTTTTATTTCACATTTTATATACATCATGATTTACACAAATTATTAATTACATAACATTAATTAGACCATGATAAATTACAAGTTGTACTTAGAATTTACGTATCAAAATCATTAATACAAAGTATCATTACTAGAATTTAATTATATCACAGTAAGAGTAACATCCAGACCGGCTGGACTCTTGTCCTTATATTCTGTACTGCAGTAACAATAATATATTGTCTACAATGCTATAACAAGTTGATAAGATGGCAAACAGATTGGGGGCACTGACGATTTTTTCCTTCCATTACCCGTAAAGTGTACAAGAGCACTAACCTCCTATTGAATTTTCAATAGGGTATTACACTGTATAAGAGAAAAAATATATTATTGAGGTAGCTTAGTACTTAGCGTTTAAATAAAAATTTAGGTTTTTTTTCTTAGTACTGTAGGAGCCATTTGAAATACTTAAAAAAAAAGAGTGTAATACCCTATTGTCAGCAAGCAGAGGGTAGAAAACAAGTGCGCATTAAACCACACACGCCTTAGTGCATTATTTTGCATCGCAATCGGTAAACAGTATTGTCTCTAAAGTAAGATTCACTGCGAAAAACCTAGTATTCGCATTCTATCACCAAATCGTACTCACACTACACAACTTAGTATTCACGTCACGTACTATCATCAGAATCACTATCTATCAGTCTTCTCTTAGGTTTATTTTTCTTCACCACTGTCATATCAGGACTGTCATCTTGCGTACATATTCGCCTGAACTTTTTCTTTTCTCTTCTTTCCCTTTCTAACTGCATCTCTGCTAACTCTAGTTCCGAAACTTCGTGTGCTTGTGTTAAACCAATGTCGGAGTCTACACAGAAACTATCCTGTAAAATAATAATAGTAATGTCAATAAATTATTAACGAAGAAAGAGAATCTAACAGTTGTTATTTTTAGTGCTAGCACTTGCTCGAAACATACCATTTCGTATGAATCTTCCTCAACATATTGCGATAAAATTTCTTGCTTATTGAACCTCTGTGGCAGCTCTGGTATCTTAAAACCGCCACCTTTAATGGGACTTCTGAAAAACCATTTAAATCACACTTTAAAGTCCGCAAAAAAGACGTGCCTGATTTCCTTAAAGTAGAACTACTGTAGCTTTAGATACATAATAATGTTTGCTCCGTGTCAGTTTTAAAGACTGCTTTTATCAATACACCGTGATGGAGCATCTGAAGACTCGAATACTCAACTCGAGAACTAAAAATCCGCCAAGAAAATCTTTTAGTCCGTAGTTGACTTACTTGATAGACTTCAGGTAGACAGCCTGGATGTCCTCGTGATGGGTGACGTTGTCGTCGTCGCAAATGAAGTCGATAATACTGCCGATGCTTTCGTCAGATAGCTCATCGCCACTGTGACCATCTTCGTCAGATTGTTCAGCTTCCATGTCCAAGAATGAGTTGCCTATCTTATTTTTCTGAAGTAAACAATAAGAAAAAATAAAAATCGGAGGTGTTGAGTTTTTTTATTATTTTTTTATTGATATTTGGGCTACTTACTTTTCGAACTTTATGATTGATTGTAGATCTAAATTTATTGTCATTCTGTTTGTGGTCCACGTGGTTTGTGCGATCATTCTTCTCGTCACTAACAAAATCATCATCACTATCATCAAACGCCAGTTTTCTTTTATTATCGTCTAAAGGAGACTTGATGGGACTTCTGAATATTGCATTTACTTTACGTTTGTCAATTTCTTGTTTGCTATCTCGCCTAAACATTTGTAGCATGTCCAAAATATCTTTCTTGTCAGCTTTATCATCTTTGGTAACATCATCTAAAAACTGAGGGTTTTTATTTTCCTTTTGCGATGAAAAATTCGGTTGCGATACTACGCAAGATAAAACTGTTTTATCGTTTTTCGCGGCCGTGTCCCTATTCTTTTTCATAACAGCTAACACTTTCTCTTGCAAAGACATTGGTTTGTCAACCTCGTTATCTAATTTCTGTTTCTTATTGAAATATGGTGAAGCTGTAATGACGGAACTATCATCCATGTCTCTTTTTCTTTTTCCACCCAATGGGCTGCCATTACTTTGGTTCAAAGATTGATTTTTATTTTGACCACTCCAACAGTTGTCCAGGTCGGTCGGGTCATATATTTGCGTATTGTCAGAATCACTGTCGCTATCCAGTATGATAACACTCTCTTTCGTCTTGTTATGGGATGTAGATGGTACAGATTTGTTCAAGGTATTTAATTTGATAGAAGTTTTCTTTTTATCAGCTTGAGTAAAAAGAATCGGCGAGACGCTTCTTTCTTTCTCTGGCTGTACTTTATCTGACACGGTTTTTAATACAGACTCGTTGCCATCACTTTTGTTAATCATATCGACTAGTTGCGTAATAGTCATTAAACTTTTATTGTCGCTTGTATCTATAAGACTATTTCTCACTGAAGTCTCCGGTTTTGTAAAAGGTAAAACTTTTAAGTTATTATTGTTGGTAGGTTCTTTAATCAATTGTTTTCTGCAACTAATTATGGGTGTTGAACTATGGGGCCGAGCTTTTTTAGTACTTAGTTGGAATTTACGATTTTGACTGCTAAGTATAGGCGAAGTAGGGATTGGTTGTATTCTACCAGATAAAATTGAGGGACTCAATGGATACACAACAGGTGGAGACTTATTTATTTTAATATTTTGAGTGTTATTATTTTTTATTTTCGGTTGTGTTGCCTCTGGTGGTGTATTATCAATTTCATCATCAGCAAAAATGTCATCAATGCTATCTAAACCGAAGAAGCCCAATGTTTCTTTTGCTATTTTAGGCTCTTCTTCTTTGACAATGTTCTCTCTTTCAGTGACTAGATTATTGACTGCAGTTCCTTTGTCTATAACTTCGTCTTTAACTACCGTTTCTATAGCTTCCTGTTGACTTCTATTAGCAAATAACTCAAAGCTAAGTGTTTGTTTAACTTCTTTCGGCTCTTCGTCTTTAACTGTAACTTCTTTTTCTATAGCTTCTTCTGGACTGCTATCAGCAAAAATGTCGGCAATATCACCGATATCAAAATTATCAGAAGCTGTGGATATATTTTGTGTTATTTCGACCTTAATATCTTCTCGATCTGGAGAAAGAAAATCTGTTTCCAAATCGAAATCAAGACTAACATTATGTTTCTCTTCGTCAGCTTTCTTGACACATTTCATAATAGTGTCTGCATCGAAATCGTCGATAAGATCTATATCAGGTAATTTGGGCTCTTTTATAGTTTCTAGTATAACCATTGGAACTTTCTTCTCTTGACTTTGTAAAAGAGTGCATTCGCAAATATTTTGGCAAACGTAACAGTTTTTTGGTGCGTTAGTGGTCTTTAAACTTAAGTCAAAGAGTAAGTTAATCAATCGAGTGGGTACACTCTCATCGTTTTGAAGTCCTAGATCATTAATGAATTTAGTATAACTTTTGGTAGACTTAGTGCCAGTACTGAATAAGGCTCTTATGTCACCATCTTTTTTATCGAAAGGCTTTAGTGGTACTTTTTGTTTCTTTTTATTCGTTTGTTTTGATTTGGCAGGGGACGTTAAAGTCATTGGTTGTTTTAACTTCGCTGGAGAGAAAATGTTTGGTTGTATTAATTTTGCGGGAGATGCGAAAGGGGCTGGTTGTGAATTATGTTCTTGACTGCCGAAACCTGGAATAAAATAATTTGGTGTTACTAAGTTTGCTAATATTTTAAAATTGGAGATTGTTAATCCTTTGCGTACTCAGTTGCATTTGTAAAAAGCACACTTACATGGATTTTGTGTAGACGGTGGCAATTCGAATCTTTTAGCATCACTGTACTGCAACAGTTCAGTTAATATTTCCGTATCCCTAGAGTGAAGTATATTAACAGTTCTCTGTAGCGTTCTCTGCCATTCTAACCATTTTGACAGTTTTAGTTCTGTATCTTCTGACGTAGCGAGATCTTTTATTGTTTCTGTAAAGTTGAAAACTAAATTGATATCTTTCTTAACAGTATTAATAAGATTGTTGGTATGAACACGCTGATAACAAGTGCCTCCATCAAAGAAGGTTACAGGTGTATGTAGGCTGTATACAAGTGAAAATAACCAACGTGCCTATGCCCAATTTATAAAAAAAAAGGAAACTATTCGGGAAATCTGTGAATTCAGTACTGTTTATTTTAATTTATAAAGCAATGTTTTCTTTAAGCCTCTAAATATTTTAAGTGGATTCTCTTCAGGGCCCATGAATTGGCAAAGTGCTGGGTATAGCTAATATTAATATTTACATAACCTTCAACATTTTTTTTTTAATACTCACCTTTGTTCATAGCCCAATACTCCTTTGGCTCAGTTAACAATCTGGTGTCACAATATCCTTCAGGGAACAGCTCCTTGAATTCGTTCTCTGTCATCAGATTGCTACTTATAGCTTCTCTTGAAGACCCGGAACTGCTTGTTGAGGCTCTCGATAACAGCATTGTTCTTAAATCTTTTTGGCCCTAAATACAAAATAAAAACTCGCAATTTCATTTTTTATGATAATGAACCGAAAGCCTGAAAGCTTCAATGTACTTTCTAAAGTTTATCTTGGACATTCCTGACATCCCGTGCCTCGAAAAGCACGTAAAGTCGTTGGTCCCGGTTGTCATTCGCAGAACTTTGACAGTCGTTACGGGTAGTCAGAAGCCAGAAAGACCAGACGAACCGGGGGTATCGAGTCGCCCAGGGTTGTTTAGGTCTGATAGGCAGTCGCTTCACGTAAAACACTGGTATCCAGCTGAATCCGGTTAGAGTGGAAGCTGATCCCAACATAGTTAGGAAAAAGGCTAGGGAGATGATGATGGGTCTGAAAGTCTGGTCGTTAAGTCTCGCTGTCCAAGCGTAGCTGCATACGCGTCATTTTACTCCTAGGGTTCACCTGCTTGTAGCTTACATACGAAATATGTAACTGCCGACGAAACGTACGCGTAGTTTTGTATATAAACTGTACACTGGTGTACACCAAGCGTAATATGACGTTTATGCAGCCTATGCAGCTACGTTCCGTGGATAGTGACACTTATTGTGGCTTTCATAAAATAATTTCTTACACAATGTTGCCTCAAGCAATTGCAAAAACGAAAAACAGTAAAAACATTCTTTACTGATTTTCGTCTTTCTCTGTCAATTAGACGTTTGAGTTGGCGCTGTGGTTGTGGGTTTGGTAGCCCATGTTATTGGTTAACTGGACATAGTAAATATTCAAGTCAATGGTCTACTGATAGAGTTATTCCGAGTATTATTGTTTGCGTGTGTGAATTGAAGTCTAATAACTACTTTCATTTTACTACCACATGAAATTCATGACATATTCCTTGTATGGGGGATATTTTTATATGAATGAAATGGATGGAACCTCCCTAGCTTTTTTCCATAAAAAAAAATTTAAAAAAAATGTTTTCAACAAAGTACTTACATGCTTAGACTTTTCGATTCCTTCCTTGTTCTTCTCCTTGGGGTCCTGTTTCTTTTCCACCGTGATATACATCTTCTGGCACTGCGGCGTGAAGTCGTGCGGAACCATTCGTGGGTTCAGTTTGTACAGATTGTTCTCTACTTCTTTTGATTGCAGAATCTTTGCGTTTAAGCCGTCTCGTTTCCGCATACATTCTAGTAACATCTATAAAATGGTTAAGGTAATTAAAGTTACGATTTTTTTTTAATGGATTGATAACTAAATGTTGTTTTAGACTTATGAGGACAATTTTACTATGAGCAAAAGTATTATGAACTCACTGAAATTGAAAAGCTAAGGTAATTTTTTATTATTTTGTTCTAGCGGCTCCCGACAGTTTTGATGAACACTTTATTTTAGCATTTGCTAACAACTTTAAATTAAAATAAATTTGATCTCTGAGATCCACGAGCGTTTTCAAAGGGAGAAAAATATAGTCGTAAGCGGCATACAAGAGACAAACTCGAAAGACCCGACAGAAAGAATGATGTACGATAGACAAGAAGTTATGAAGATCATCAGACTTGCTGATTCAAACTGTGTTGAACCTACGAAATGTTTTCGGTTAGGAAAATATAACAGTACAAAATCTCGTCCCATAAAAGTGTGTTTTGCAGATGCAAATACAGCCAAAGCAATACTGCGAAATCAAACTTCCATCCCAAAAGAAATGATAAAACAGATTAAATTCTACTCGGATCAAACACCGCTCCAGAAGGAAGAAATGTTAAAATTACGCGCTGAATTAAATAAAAGAATAGAAGAAGGTGAAGAAAATCTTTCCATAAAGTATATTAAAGGTGTACCGAAAATCATTAAAACACCGCCAAAAAACTGATACAAGCCAACAATAACGAAGCAGCAACCCCAAATAACTTGACATACCAACTATCAAACACACACACAAATATCATTAAAAATACTAAATCATTGAAATGCTTATATGCCAACGTACGCAGTATAGTCAGCCCAGGTAAACTGGATGAATTGAGATGTATAATTAAATCTATACCAAGCATATTGCACCTAATAATCTTAACGGAGACGTGGATAAAAAGTGACTATGAAGCCAAAAGTTTAACGTTGGCTAATTATAGTCATTACTATAATTACAGAAGTAATGGAAGAGGAGGTGGCGTATCTATATATGTACATACAAGTCTTCAGCACAATTTTATCGAAGATTTATTTCAAGATGATAACCACTTCTTATGGATTCACTTAAACATGTTTTCCCTAGATATTGGTGCTATTTACAAACCTGAAAGAACTTGCAACGAGCCATTCCTTGAAACCTTTACGCAGCAGCTGCAAAAGCGAAAACGGGCAGTAATATTTGGGGATTTTAACTATAACTTACTAAAAAAGAGCCAAGCAACAACTAACTATAAACTGGTGCTACGAGAAAATGGATTTAATATACTGAATAAAATAAGTTCTTCATTTTGCACAAGAGAGACACCGAGTACTCAAACCATTCTTGATCATATCAGCTCTAATCTCAAGAACAACAAATTTCATCTAGCCATTGTAAATTCAGCAATGTCCGATCATAAACATCTATACCTCGAAATACACAAATATAAACCGGAGAAGAAAAAGAAAATCACATACGTTACTATGGACTATGATAAACTGTACAAATCCGTTGAACAAATTTTCCCAAATGATTGTAATCCAATATATGAACAACTTGAGATCAAACTAATAGAAGCAATACAGCAAAGCCAGATTTTGAAAACAAAAATACAAAACCCACCAAAGTCAGACTGGATTAACAAAAACATAATTGATTTAATAGGAAAAAGAAACCAAATATTGAATGAACGCAACACAATTGAAACTAGCAGCAGAGAAGCACAGAAAAAAATTATAGAGATGGAATTAATGAAAGCAAAAAAGGAAGTTCGAGAAGTAATTCAAGATGCTAAAAGTAGTTATTACTATAAAGCTTTTAAGAAATGTGAGAAAAAACCACTCAAAATGTGGCGACTAATTAATTCCTTGAGCATCAACAAAACAAAATGTAGCACTGTCCCATCTAAACTTGAAACTCAGACTGGCTGCTTTACCGAAGTTACAGATATATGCAAATGCTTCAACTCTTTCTTCGCTACTATAGGTACCGTTTTAGCAAATAAAATTCCGTCTAAATATCATGACCTTGAGGCATACAATAAACTATTCAGCAGTAAAAGTGAATTAACAAGTACTGAACTATCAGAATTTTCCCCTGCTTCGTTAGATGAAGTTGGTAAAATAATTGACAACCTAGATACTAATACTGCAACTGGCCTTGACGGTATTTCTTGCAAATCCATTAAATGTATAAAAATGTTGATACTCAAAAAACTAACAGCTACCATTAACGAGTGCCTTAAATATGGCTATTTTCCCGACTCCCTCAAATTAGCTAAAGTGAGCCCAGTTTTTAAATCCGGCATTACAAGTGATCCAGGTAATTATCGCCCAATTTCGGTATTGCCCGCTATGTCAAAAATTTTTGAAAAAATTATCTTCAATCGTTTGGACAAACACCTGACTTTTAACAACATACTCTATCAAAAACAATATGGGTTCCGTTCTAAATCAAACACATTATCTGCTTGTGTAGACCTTATAACTAATTTGAAATGTAAAATAGATGAAAAACAAATAGCTCTTGGTATTTTTATAGATTTAAAAAAGGCTTTTGACACGATAAGTCACAAACTACTTCTTCAAAAGCTACTTGATATTGGCATTACAAAAACGGCATATAAAATGATTGAGTCATATCTCTCTAACAGGCACCAAATAGTTAAAATGGGCGAGGTCAAAAGCACTCCTGAACTTATAACCTATGGGGTCCCACAAGGCTCCCTGCTCGGCCCCCTGCTTTTCTTAATCTATATAAATAACATTAAAGACCTAGACTTAGCAGCAGATGTAACACTATATGCCGATGACACTTGTCTTTTTTACTTTGGTAAAGATATCCAACCAATGGTAAACCAAGCTCAGCAAGACCTGAATACCTTATTTACCTGGTTTCAATATAATTTGTTAACCATCAATGTAGCTAAAACTAATTTTATGATATTTAGTGCCAAAAATAAAAGAGTTCCCAATTTTCAACCATTATACGTTAATAGTGAGCCATTGACAAAAGTTGATTCTGAAAAATATCTCGGCCTCATATTGGACAATCACTTAACTTGGAAACCACACCTGGACAAGTTACGATCAAAATTATCCTCACTGATGGGCATACTACGAGGTAGTGTCCGGTGCTTTCCTAAATCTGTAAGATATATTATTTATAATTCTCTCATTAAATCCCATTTGACCTATTTAATTGAAATATGGGGCTCTGCTACTAAAAACAATCTAAAAAATATACAAATCGCTCAAAATAAAATCATAAAATTACTCTTTCATCTTAATTACCAAACGCCAACTGAAACAGTTTACCAGAAAACCAAACTAATGACACTTGCTCAAATGTATAAATTTCAAACTTGTATTCTAGTAAGAAAAATACTTACAAAAGTCACACATTCCCAAATAATATTCACAAAAAAAGCTCAAATACAAACCCGGTTATTAAGAAATGCTAATGATATCTGTTTATACCGACCTCGGACTAACTATGGTAGTAGAAATATTAGACGTGAGGGTGCTAATATGTATAACAATTTGCCTAAAGATATAAAAGAAATACAATCATTTCCCTGTTTAAAAAAAAAATAAAATTTTACATAATGAATACTTATCATCTATTTTAGTAATCATTATAAAACAACTTTATAATTAAATAAGTTTTAACTTAACAAAACACAATAAACAAAATTAATAAAAAAAAACAAAAAACAAAAAAAAACAACTAAAAAAAAAAAATTAAAAAAAAAACAATAAAAAAAATTAATAAAAAAAACTATAAAAAAAACTGCGTACAAAACAATCAAAATAACGAACAACAATATAAAATTACAAAAACTTTATTATGATAAGCAATTGCTATCAATGGCAAAGACGATAGGAATCGCAATTTAATACGTAATATGGACTGTGTACTCAAACTACGAACAAAATTTTTTTCCGACTACCTTCTACTTAATGATATTTGTATGCCACTTTACAATACTTATTGTGTACTTACTTAAATTTATATAAGTTAATACTAAGACACTAACATAGTTTAAGAGAATAACTAACAACAATATATCTATACTTAATTTACTGTTCCGCTGCTCGTTCCTTATGAACGACTATTTTAATAACCTACTTTGCCAACAAGTGTTTCTCATGTAAGTGAATTTGTTATTCTGTTTTGAGAAATAAATGTCTTTAACCGTATAAATTTGAGTAAAGTATCCTTTACCTGATGCTCTCTGCCCTCGGTGACGAGAATGTAGACTTGTCCTCCGCGCTCACGACCAGTACGTCCACACCTTATATGAAAAATTTTGTGTTAAAAAAGCACAAAGGAAAAAATCAAATTAATTAGGAAACACGCTTAATATTTTATTATATTTTGGAGGTATGAAGAAAAAATATAAAATCTCTCATTTATTGAAACAAACACACCGAGCCGTGTATGGCGATAGATGTCGCCACATTGTAGTAGATGTGGTATTTCTACGGTTCTGTTAGCTTGAGGGAACTCTGAGATAAGCTCACCTCTGCACCAGGCGCACAGGCGACTTGGTGGAGATGTCGAAGCACACGATGAGGTCGACAGAGCCCACATCGAGTCCCTCCTCGGCGACGCACGTGGCCACCAGCACATTGCACTGACCCTCGCGGAAACTGCGCATCACGCGTAGTTGCTGCTTCTGCGATACCACTGTTTTACCGTCCTTACCTGCAATACGCCATTGCTATTGTCAAGGCTTTGTTTAAGAAAAAAAAAAGTAGATAGAAAAGATGCACGAAGTGTTACTTTGCCTGTTTATTGGATGGAATAAGATTTTGTACAAACGATATAGCGTAATGCTCGAGCAGTTTTAAATAGGCTTGAACGTTTTGTGTAATAAATTTTGTCGCTATTCTCAATAGTTCCGTCCTGCAAACATTTACAAAATCTAGTTGTTCTAATATATATTTGCTAGTTGTCACAGACATCGATGATGGAAAACATCGTGAGGAAACCTAGCCCAGGTTTCCTCACGATGTTTTCCTGTAGTGAATATAAGTCCGAAATCGACAATCCGCCTTGAGCAAGCGTGGTGATCTATGCTCCTGCCTTTTCTGTATGAGTAGAGGCCTTTGCCTTGCAGTGGGAGAGTAATAGGCTGGTATTATTATTATACTATAGTTGTAAGAACTTTCTTCTTTTAAATGATCTATCAAAAACTAATTTCTCAATTTGAATCGAGCCATACTTTTTAATACAATAAACTTACCAGAAGCGCCCTGTCCCACGAACATCTGCGGCTGAATGAGCGGCCGACATTGCAGCAGCAAGCAATGTACCAGGTTTACACTCTCGCGGTACTCACAGAATACTGCACAAAAACGATAAGGTTACACCATAGTTACAATTACGATGACCATCGACATCTTTGTAAAACAATGAAAAGATGAGTAGGAAATGGTGCCGATTTCCTTCTTCACAACTAGTGTGCGTTCGCGCAGCGGAATGTTGACGAATTTAAAGATTTTAATTATGCAGATATTTAGTGCATGACGTCGTATAATTGTGTATGGTAAAAAAAAATTGTGCACGCAGCCATTGTGGAGAAATTCACCAAAAACTGATACCGCTGGGCGACCGGTACCGGTATTGAAATGGTATAGGTGATAACACAATTGTTGTTTCGATATTATTTATAGGTCATTTATTTTTGTACACCTACTTTTTAAATGTATTTGACTATGAGAGAAAGTAGTACTATTTACGTAGGTACTTTATTTAAGTATGCGCTTGAGACTTGAGACATAATCTAGACATATTATTTAAGATAAATAAAATTCGATTTCGATTCTTACGATTTTTTCTAAATATGTTTTTTAAACAAATTTAAACAAATTCAAAACAACGGATATAAAAATCTACAGCTCTCTATGTAAGCGTTTTTTATGAAAACTAGCTAATGGCCAAACGTTCGCGGAGCGGAAACTTGAATTTCTCCGAAGTTTATGCATGCACTAATTTTATTCATACATACCTACACAATTACACACAAACACACACTAATTTTTGGACACAACTCTTTTCTTCTAAAGTCTATGGATTAAAAAAAGTTCCGCCAGGACAACGTTCGCCCAGCGGAATCAGTTTTTGGTGAATTTCTCCACAATGGCTGCGTGCACAAATTTTTTTTTACCATACACAATTATACGACGTCATCCACTAAATATCTGCATAATTAAAATCTTTAAATTCAACAACATTCCGCTGCGCGAAAGCACACTCACAACTACACTATTACTATATATCTGTCCTTTTCTTAATAAATTGAAAGAGAAAAATGCACTGAACTTAAATAATTATAGTTAAGTTTGTGAACAAGGGAATCGGAACCATATAAGTTACTAGGACAAAAACATAGTTTCCATTGGTAATGCATAAATAATAAATCGCGGCTGTCATACCTATAGCTTTTGTGTCTTGCTTCTTGTGTTTCGCTTTAGTAAAATGATCCATCATTATTTGTTTTAGTTTGTCAAACTTCGGATGACCAAAGAATAAGTTTTTTGGTATCTAGAAACAAAATAAAAATAAATCTAACTTAAAGTACTTAAAATAAATAATAACATAGTAAATTGCCCCAAAACCATCAGCAATACATCTAAAGATTTCTTCGCTACAGTTGGCGAGACTGGATCCCAAACAAAGAAATTCGGACAACCGGTCATGATGATGTACAATTGACAAAATAGAATCATGACCAACCATAAGCTTATTTTCCTACAGACATTCAAATACGTCGACTAATAGGTCGAATAATAAGATCGACAATCGCGTAAACATGTATTAAAAATGTCACACGTCTAGTCTTATTGTTTTGACAGCTTCAAACGGTTTGTCGTCAAAATGGGTCATGATTCAATTTTGTTGATAGTATCTACGACCAGTAGATCGAAAAGAGATCATTAGAATAATTCAAAACATGAAAAATAAACATAGCTGTGGAATCGATGAAGTCCCACCCATTTGTTTTTAAAAACATTGATACAATTACCAGAACTAAGGATATTCATAGCTGTAACACTAGAAATAAAAATAAATTATACCAACTCCCATCCAAAATAAAAATGACACACACACCAAAGTACATAGCAATTAAAATATATAACAAACTGCCGCAAGCAATCAAAGACAAAACCAGAATTGTCCCATTAAATAATAAATTAAAATCCTTTTTACTAAAAAACTGCTATTACTCTATTGAAGAATACCTAAATCAAAAACCTTGATAATTTTAATCCACGCACACACATGATCTCCCTCACACGCACACAGAGACACGATCATACACAACATTGACAATATAATATACCTATACCTACACGTGTGAATACTACCACTACCACTTACCAACACCATAGTACTACAACATAATAAATTATAAATAAATAAATAATAACAAAAGCCCCCACCAAAATACACCTACCCACATTTATAAAATTAATACGGCGATCATAAAAAATAATAACTACCTCGATTTATATAAATTGGTTACTATTAAATATAATCATAAATGTTAAATATCTATTAAAATATTATTAGCCTCTCAAACCTCATATTTTGCAATGCCTGAAAAAGGCTGCTAAGTTGTAAGGACTACTTGTTTTGTTATTTAAAAGACCACAAATCTACACTTAGTAAGCAAATAAATACATTGAATTGAGTATTCTAATAGCATTATGAATTTATAATTATAATCGTAATAGCCCATGTTTATTTGGTCCTACTCTACTCATATTTGTGAAAATAAGTAAAATTAACCGATTTTTCTGACCCATAATAGTAATAGAGAATTAAAACAAATATAGTCAATAGTCAAATCATTTATTTTCATTAGACCAATAAAGGCACTTTGAAACGTCATTTATAAAACAATAGTGAATCTAGTCGCCCATTCCAAAATGTTGTTTCGCATGGAGAAGAATGGGCAAGAAACTCCATACTTACTCTTTTAAAATAATCGTGTCACAAAAGCTTTTTTTACATGGTTAAACATGAATTAAAATGAACATAATCTAAAAACCATTTCCGTCAAAAATTACATGATATATTTAAAAAAAATACTTATTTATATAAATTAGGAAATGGAAGCTAAATGTTCGCGAGCATAGTGTTCACAAGTTTACAAATAAACTACATTCCTCAAACAATGAAAATAAGTGAGTCATCATCGTAATGAATAACTAGAAAAAAATGTGTTAATAATAATAATCAGTTTATTTCAGGCTTCGGAGGCCCATAGAATAAAATACATAGAATAATCTTTAACAAATAAACTAAGACATATATTTTAAAAACAAAAACTTTATTATAATGTACACGAAGTCGTGAGTCGAAAGTCGAAATCGTGAATGTAGAGTCGTCGTGTTTCGCTAATCTTGTGTGTTTCACTGGTTAATAATTTCCAATTTGAACGGCAGTTAATCATTATCTGTTTGAATTAGCAACCTGTTTGGTTTTGTCTACACTGTGAATTATCCTATGGAGCAGGACCAGCAGTAAAGCCTAAAGCAATCTTTTAAGATGATGATTTATACTAATATTATAAATGGGAAAGTGTGTTTGTTTGTTTGTCCGTCTTTCACGGCAAAACGGAGCGGCGAAACGAAGTGATTTTTTAAGTGGAATTAGTTGAAGGGATGAGGGTGTCTTTCTAAGGCGAGCAAAAGTTAGTTTTTCATAATTACGGTTATAATTATGTTTCTAAGTATAAGCCACTAACACCCAACATGCATAATAATACCCTGACAAGAAAACTAAATCCTTCTTTAGCACTAACCACAAGACATACCTCTGGTATAGTCCCATCAGGCAACATACTCCTGTCCAGTGCCAGAGGGTTGATCCCCATGTCATCTCTCAGCCTCTCTAACAGCGCTGTGAGCTTGTCATCTGTCTGGATCCAGGACTTCTCTGGGTGCTCGTCAAAAAAGTTCAGGAACACCCTGGAGCCGTGCTGGACTAGGAGTTCCAAGCCGTGGTAGAGAGCGATGAGGATTGTGAAGTCTTTCATTATGTAGTTGTGTTGAGGGTGCCTGTGGAAAGTAGAATAACGTAAATATGTGTTGCTTTAGCTTTGTAGGAAAACATTGACCCAAACGCATGAGCAGTTAAACTTTTGGACGCCATTGTCCTATATACATGACAAGCAAGTTCGTGCTCTGTACGACAATGACACAAAATATGTAACAAAAATATGGTGGACTAAAAAAGTTATTAAACCACACACGTGAATCGAGACACAATAGCAGCCCGATAGCCGGCTGTCGCTTGGTCGTTGAAAGGTTAATAAGATTTATAATTAAATTGTAAAACGAATTAATAAAAAATCATCTCACCTGGATCCTCGTTCTTTAGTTTGATACTCTTTGTAAAGCATAACGATTCGACCTTTAGATAGATTGCCCAAATTAAGGGGTAGTATATTCATCTGTTTCAATCTCCTGGCATACGCGTCTAAAATCTGAAATAATAAGAAACTATCACTTCTCTGAACAAGTATAAAGCTGGCTCTACGCTAGGCGAACCCAACACGAGCCAAACAAATCGTCTGGTGTGGATGTGGACCGACTAACAAGCCTCGAACGAGCGCGCTGCGAGCATTTTGATCGTACTTTTTGACGAACACAAATCGATTTGCTTCGCGCTCGACGGCAGTGATCATTGTAGATTTCTTTGTACGTCCACACTTGACGCCGCGAACGACGAAGCCGAGAACGGCTCCTCTTCTGCTCGGCTCGCCTAGCGTGGACGCAGCTTAAGACAGCTATGTATAGGTAGTATAGCATAAAAATTTGCAAATGTGTATCTGCTACGCTATAAAGGGGTGTAAGAAAAAAAAGAGGTACTTACACTAGTTACACTTTGAAATGAAAAATATAATGCACAAAGAAAATCATAAAAGAACACTTATTACCGAAATAAATACAAAGTAAATCGGAATGTAAAAAAAATATATTAAAACACTTACAGGGTGAAACGTGGTTAAAACAATAGGTAGTATTGTTACAAAATAATACAATAATTATATATATTATATAATAATAAAATAATAATTATTCCATTTATTAAAACATATCACATATAAGCTACCGGTGGTCAGCGCTCCAGAGAGAGGAACCTCCGGATAATACGCGCCGTGTCCAAGAGTACCGCTTTCTGAACCAGACCCTTGACCCAGCTGCCTAGCGAGAGCCTCCTCAGATGTTGGTCGAGGCTCTTCACTATTACGCCATTGGCCGTCACAACTATCGGCACAACGAACGATTGCTGAATCCACATCCCACATGTCAACAACCTCGCGAGCTAAGTCAAGATATTTGGTCTGCTTATCTTTCTCAGCCTTCACGAGGTTCTCGTCATGCGGGACAGCAATATCAACAATCATTGCGCGACGCTCTAATCGATCTTTCACCACTATATCAGGCTTATTGGCAACAATAGTCCTGTCGGTGATGACAGATCGATCCCAGTACAGTGTGATATCGCTATTATCGAGAACTGGGTCGGGCACATACCTGTAATATGGTACCTCCGATTCCACAAGACTGTATTTCAGAGCAAGTTGCTGATGAATAATCCTGGCTACAAGATTGTGTCTGTGCAAATAGTCTGCGTTAGCCAGACTAGAACACCCACAAATAATGTGACGTATCGTTTTTTTTTTTTGGTGAGTGGGAAATCATCCAATGACTGCTCCCGTCCTGGGGCGGGAAGGCGTGTCAGACTCTTACTGACTAAACCCACTCATGTTCCTTCGATTGCCCTTTATGTTCCAGGGTCACGGTAACTATTATAAACATTCCGCAACCCCATGTGACGTATCGATTCTCCGCGACGGTGGCATGCCCGACAGATGTCAACCGTACCGTCCTTCACAATATATTTCCGGTAATTTTTAGTCATCATAACTTCGTCCATTATTGCACAGACAAAACCTTCGGTTTCTCCAAAGAGGTCACCAAACGCAGCCAGGATACGGACGCTAGGAAATCTACATCGGGCCCATGTAGGACCCGATAAAAGCGCCCGTAAAGCTCCTTGCTCTGCCATACAGTCCTGCGGTCGTTAGTGTCCAGTACCACAGGTTTGCGCCAGTTCTCGCTCGCTAAGAAGAGCGGGGTGAGGCCCTTGTCCACCGAAACTACATCTTGATGCATCCCCCCGGTGACCGATAGAAAATACTTCCTGAGACTGCATATCTCACGGTTGTGCAGGATCTTGGCGTTTAAGAAACCTCGACTACCGCACTTCCGCGGGATATACAACCTCATCACCGACGACCGCGGGTGATGCATCCGGTTTGCAGTCAGTAAACTACGGACCCTCCTATCCAAGGCATCTTCAGTTCAGTCTGAGTCCATTTGAGTATGCCGAAAGAGTACATCAGAACCAGCGGGACCCAACCGTTGAAGGCGCGCACCTTATTCCCGCCTGATAAAAGACTATTTAGAACTTTATTTAGGCGGCCAAAGAAGCGATCCCTCAACGTTTGTTTCATGTCGGCAGCATTGATGCCCAACGCTTCCGACATACCCAAATATTGTAGGTTTCGATTGAACAGTGAGACCTTAGTTGTATGGAATCCGAGAGTTGGGTTCTCGCGGATTCCACAATCTATCTCCCCTCGCTTTACATGCATGACTGCACATTTGTCGACACCAAATTCCATCCTGATGGCGCTACTGAAACTTTCTGTTACCTTCAGTAGCTTCATCAGTTGTAAATCGGTGGGGGCAAAGAGTTTCAGATCATCCATGTAAAGGAGATGAGATATAACCTGACCGCCTCTGCGCAACCGATAGCCTAGACCTAAACCCTCCAGCAATGTGCTTAGAGGATTCAGGGTCAAACAGAACCACAATGGACTCAAACTATCGCTCTGGAATATACCTCGCTCAATCCTTATTGATTCGCCGTTCTCGCGGATTTGTCGACACCCTGGATAGTGAAGGACCGTCCCCCATTGCCCTATACACGACTTCAAGAAGGTGCGCAGAGTTGCATCCACTTTGTACAGCTCCAGCACCCTCATGAGCCATGTATGTGGAACAGAGTCATAGGCCTTCTTGTAATCTATCCAGCATGTCGACAAATTCTTCCGAGAACGGCGAACTTGCTGACTAATGGCAGTAAGTAGTATAGTATAGTTATAGTTATCTTAAGAAACGAACGAGTAGGTTTAATGTACTGCTACCATTACCAAACACTTTTTCATGAAATATAAAAAAAAAATTAAATTTCTTATTTTTGAATAGTCGCCCTAAAAAAAATGCATTTTTGATGAACGATCTTTACAACGTACTCACGAAAAGTAAAAGGTGAATTACAGGTCAAGTCACTAAATATCACTACGTAAACTACACAATTCACAAGTATTCACATCAATTTATAAACTTAATATCCCGAAAATTAGATCCTCCCGGGTTGACTCTCAATGCGGCGATCCGTAAAACCGTTCTCACGGCAGTTATTTGTAATGCGCCTGTGGCGCCTCAATCGTGGATTGACTAGCGTCTCCATCTTATTGGAGATGTAAGGGAGATGTTTAATTGCGGTCCGCGAACAGAATGTTAGACATGCTTGACTGCTTCTGTGGGTCTGATACAGTTTCCGAGAAGTCTCTCAGGCAAGTTTCACCTCTACACAAAATTGGCTCTTTGACAAAATGGATTCAAAATCTTACAGACTTATATCTTTTCCTGTACTATGGTGTTTGTGGTGTTCTCCTTCTGAAAGTAAACGTACAACGTCTACTTTCAGAATGAAAGTAGACGAATGCACGAACACTATTTTACAGCTGAGCTATTGAACCACATGTCAGTTGACTCTCGTAACTGAAACGTGTGTAAATTGTTTGACATTGATCTTGCTATGAATAACTTATATCGAAAGTTGAAGAAAAAAAAAAGAAAGCGGAATTATAGTGTTCTTTTTTATGTGTGACGCGTAGGCTCGCTAGTGGGCGCATGTATACGCGACAATGCGCGCACACCAATCAGCGTTGTTCATGCGCAGACGCGCGAATTCGCACGAATGCGAAAAAGTCGCGCGCGATTTTGTAAATTCTCAAGAGTGTCTCTGAGTGTTGTCAATGTGTGCGTTACGCTGTGGAGTTAAAGTTGAATTTATTATGTTCAGTTTTGGATAGACGCTTCGACTCTGCGCTAGTATAAATTGACCCTAACCAACAAAAGGAGTACTTGTTTGACGGGCACGCAAGAGGCCAAATAGTAGCGAAATGCTACAGTAGGTACTACAAATCTCGTGATAATATTTATATCGCCATCGGCCTGTTTGGCCTAGTTAGTTAGTGACCTTTCACCTTGATTGCTAAAACCGGAGGTCGTGGGTTCAATTCGCTTGCCTCCCTGGACAAATCTTTCGTGTGAGATTATTGCTTGTTCTGTGAATTTGTTTATATCAGTTGTCTGGTAACCATATTTCAGCCTTTGCTCAGTTGTCACAAATTAATCCACAATAGATACGTAAATGGTATAGGTACTATCGTCGAGTGATTACTGTAATTTCCTAATACCATACATCATAATAAATAAATACAAGGTTATTCTGATAACGCTAAATTGTTTAAAATTAACAGTAATAACGGACACATGGATTTTACTTATGATAAAAAAGGACTAATAGATACATAAATAAAGGGTCACGACATTACACCCTGATCTTTTGACTACAAATAAAATACGTACACAGTCCTCACTCGCTAAAAGATAAAATAATAATTATTTATTGAGTTCATGTTTTTATCCTTCTATATGATGTAGTGCAAGGCTATTTATTTTAATACATAATAAAAACAGAGTATTACCTCAATATACTGCTGACTGAGCTGTGACAATTCCTGGCCCAGTTTTATGACAACAGGGGTGATTTTGCGCGAGTGACTGTACGGCGCAACATCTATGCAGTTCTCCGTCCTTAGCTCTAAATGAGCGATGTGCAAGTTTTTTACAACCTAAAATCATAGAATTACATTTACAGTTTGGGCTACATATTTAATTTACGTATTCCTGTAATTATATTTCTGTTATAATTGGGTTAAGTTCTTGTAAAACAAATTATCCCACACCATTTACTGTCTAAACTCTAAAGATCCGAGTATTGCGTTTTGAAATGTATTGGTGATACAAACATTCCTGAAAATGCTATATTTCAAAGATACAATAGTTTTAAGTACATACATTAATAACATCATCAACTTTACTTCCTGGAGTGGCTGATAACGCCAACACTCTATAAAGCTTATGTCCAATATCATCCAAGGTGGATATAATTTGGCAGTAGGCATAGTTTCCCCGCGCTCTGTGTGCCTCATCAATGACCAGACATCGGACTTTGTCGCATGGACAGATACCTGACTTCATGTCATTGTATATGACTTGTGGTGTAGCAAAGAATACTCTTTTGTTTTGCCAATGTTGCTTCCTTGTGGTAGCTTGCATGTGACCTGAAAACATATTGCTGTTAACTGTATGTCATTTGTATGCAAATTAATTTAAAACAATGCAGACGGACTTTATGAGATTGATTACAATGTTGAGATGGATGTGTGGTGCCAAAAATAGATATTGAAAATGAGCATAAGATCAAAGTGAAGCCCATTAAGGAAAACAAATGCAAAAGTCATAGCCTCACATTGTTGAACCGTTCTCAATCTCATAAAATTAAAAATAATAGTTTATTATTTTACCTGTCATCTCAATAGTGTCATTAGGAGGAATAGCAATAATATTGTAGCATGCGTCAATTTGTTGTGCCACTAGAGGCCGGGTGGGTGCAGTGAACACTATCTTGCCGAGTGGATACCAGCGGTAGAAGTTGTACATAATCACAGCAGCTATGAATGTTTTACCCAGCCCAGTAGGTAGACTCACCTATTAGGGGGAAAAAATATTGTTAAAAAAAATAGATGCGCTACTTAAAGCATATCACTGCAGCATTATTAGAAACAATTTATACACCAGACATCTATTCTTTATACACACATGTAACCAAGGAGATACAGTACTTTTCTTTTAAAAAAAGCTGTATACAAAGGCTCACTATGTATTATTTCCTTTAATGGCCATTCCACACAGCCTGTTTTCAAGTCTATAAATTTCAATTTAAATATTTTGCAAATTACATGCTCCTGTTGCTTCTAGTTTAAAAGAATAAGATAATTTTGGGTTTCTGCCATTAATTGCAGGTATGCTACCTTATTTTAGGTAATAGTTAGTTCGTACATGTTAAATTTTAGAAAACTTTTTGATAAAATTAAAGGATCTGTCTGGTGTATAATTTTTACTACATTTTCCCTTAAAAATCACTTTTAGATATCATTAGTTATGATATCTAAAAGTAGGTTTTTATATGTTAAAATATGTATTGTGTATTGAAAGTACTGTGGCACCACTCACAAGGACAATATTTTTTTTGTGTTAACAAAAATAAAAATAAAAGTTAATCCACTGATTATTTCTTTTTATTTTTTTGGTCAGTTTACAGCTGTGTTTTGTGGCTAAGTGATATATTTACATCACTCCCATTTAATTTTAAATAAAAACTAATCAGTAAGGCTTACAAAACTAAATCTTACCAAGGTGTTTTTCAGTATGGCAGCCTTAATGATATTAAATTGGTAATCTCTGACTGGGTAATTAGTTGGGTAGATCCATGTCTTGCCTGACAGCTTGTCATATCCACTTAGCTCTTCATCACAGCAGAGAGCACTGGAAAGCATGCATTTCAAAATTTAGATAGATATAACACACAAATGGTTATTGCTGTGATATGTTCTGTGTACAAGACAAAAGCCCTGTTTGAACTAATAAGGTAACAGTAATGGGCCAGTGAGTAAAAAATAAAAATATATGATATTATAAAGTTATTAGCAATTGACATATTATTTGAGAAGTGTCACTTCAACTTTCTGGATGTTTTCTAGATCATAATGATCTGTAACTCAAGGGCTTGTGGTAATTTTGACCACAAGACAGTAGGCTACACTTTGTCATTAGTGGTGAGTGCTCTTTAATATCTTTGTTATTTCTTCTAGTTAATTACAACTAAGTTTTTAGTTAATAAAAACTCTAAAAGTGATTGCCAAAAAGAGTGGTAAAACCATCCCATATTTCTTATGGTGGAGTGTGCAATACAGATATTAATAACCAAGGCAAGGGCACTCTATCGGTGTAAAAATATTTACGTACAATAACAATCGAGAAGGAAAGGTAAACTTACCTAACGTTTAGACCGCTCCCGGTAGCAGAGTCATTTATGTTACCCCCAGTAAACCTCGATCTTTGTATAAACGACCAATTATCAAAATGGGCAAACAACGTAGAGTCGTCGAACATTTCCTCGTCTTCGAATCCATCGTTTTGTTTTGGTTTACTTGTGCTGGGCAAGTTGTTCATGTTAAATCTTCATAATTGATAAATTCTTACACATATAATTTTAATAATCAAATAAAACTTAGCTCAAGCATTTAACAGAGCATAATCACCATTTACCATTAAGGAAACTAGTTAATAAAATCACATGAATCCCAGTTATTTATAGCAATATCTTTGCGCGGTTATTCGGCACACACAAACGCACAGAATTTGACTGATACTGACTGATTGACATTGAATCAAGGGAATGTGACATGTGTCAGTAATTGACTGTCAGAACTGACAGCACTGCCACAGCTGATTTACCAGTTTTTTTTATTTTGGGCAAAAGTTTTTTCATAAATGATACAAAATGATTACACAATAGTGCTTTACGTAATGTAGCCCTAAGACTTTGTTGTTGTAAGTCATAAAGTTCTCAAAAATAAACACCTATCGACACTAGTGTAGTAATCATCCAAGTCCAAATATAGAGGATTTTTAACTTCAACTTCAACTCTTAGGGTCCGTTCCAAAAAGGGTAAAAATTAGGGTGTGATACGTGACTTAGAAAAGTGTAACCCCGAATATCACGTCCCCGAAAGTTTACGTATTCGAAACACTTAACAACGAATGCACGCTACCTCGAAAAACTTGACGCCGTAGCCATCGTGATCTCGAATAAAGAAATCCCAAATTCACCTGCAATTCTGGAGGTAATCAATGTGAAACTGGGTCTTAAAACAATCACTGCATTCACTAAGGCCTGTTAAAGATTCGGTGACAGGCCTTTATAGTGAGATTTCTTTATTCGAGATCACGATGGCTACGGCGTCAAGTTTTTCGAGGTAGCGTGCATTCGTTGTTAAGTGTTTCGAATACGTGAACTTTCGGGGACGTGATATTCGGGGTTACACTTTTCTAAGGGTGCGTTCCAAAAAGGGTAAAAATTACACGGAGTAGTGCGAAAGTTACTCTAGAGCGTTCCGAAATGAGCCGAGTGAATCCGAGGGTAACCGAACAATTACTCGACAGCTACCCGAGCAGTATTTTGGAACGCTTTCGGTAGAGTAATTTTCGCACTGACAAGTGCGATTTGTCACCCTTGGCTGAGCGTCGTTAAAAATTACCTGACATATGTCAGAACCATATATGCGCCAATGTTGAAGTTTGATGTTGAAGAATGGATTTACTAAAGTAGAAACGAACAGGTAGTACTTATTTATTTGCAAAATATGCTTAAAAACACAATTTTCCTTCTTTGCAATAGAGATAAAAGGTTATGTTGACAGTGTCATCATACGATCCTAACCATCATGACCCTAACCCGTTCCAAAACAGCTAATCGCTCTGTAGCGTTCAAAAACAGTATAGCCGTTCTCTTTCTTTCGTTGTTTCTATCTCTTTTTAATTTTCGAGTGAATTATTCGCACGTTTTGGAACGCACCCTTGGTCACGTATCACACCCTAAAAATTACACGGAGTAGTGCGAAAGTTACTCTAGAGCGTTCCGAAATGAGCCGAGTGAAACCGAGGGTAACCGAACCATTACTCGACAGCTACCCGAGCAGTATTTTGGAACGCTTTCGGTAGAGTAATTTTCGCACTGACAAGTGCGATTCCTCACCCTTGGCTGAGCGTCGTTAAAAATTACCTGACATATGTCAAAATCATATATGCGCCAATGTTGAAGTTTGATGTTGAAGAATGGATTTATTAAAGTAGAAACGAACAGCTGGTACTTATTTATTTGCAAAATATGCTTAAAAAACACGATTTTCCTTCTTTGCAATAGAGCGAAAAGGTTATGTTGACAGTGTCATCATACGACCCTAACCATCATAACCCTAACCCGTTCCAAAACAGTAAATCGCTCTGTAGCGTTCAAAAACAGTATAGCCGTTCTCTTTCTTTCGTTGTTTCTATCTCTTTTTAATTTCCGAGTGAATTATTCGCACGTTTTGGAACGCACCCTTAATGAATGGAAGTTGAAGTTAAATTCCCATCACTATCTTCCGCTGTCAAAACTGTCAAATCAAATCAAACTGTCAAAATATTTTTTTTGTCATTGTCAATGTCAATGGTCAATATCAAAACAGCAGCGATTATTTGAATTTCCTTGAATGATTTTTCAAACTGTTACAGTGCAGTGTTGATTTTCTTTTGATTTAATTTTAGAGAAAAATGGATTTAGAAGATGGTTTCGACGACTTACTTGCGGAGATTAGCGAACCGACTTCTCCAAAGAAACCAAAAATAGAAACTGATAGTTTACAACAACAACCTGGTAAGTATATCTTTTGCTGCTACTTGTAAGTCTCGTGTTTACTTTATTCTAAAGATGCACAAAATAAGGTCCTTGTAGTACACGCATCATTTTCGTGTATTAAAAGAATAAGTAAGGTAACAAAACAATAACCCCCACACTTACCCAAGTCATGTTGAAACTTGTTTGCATGGAAGGTTATTGATAAGTAAAATTATCTCTTATAATTAGATCATAAAATCAAATATTGGTCATGTAATTCAAAATTTTGTGTCTAAAAATGTGTTTTTCTGTTCCCTACATTATATAAAATGAGTCTTTGATTGATTATAATCAATCATAATTATTATCATGGTAATTTCACTTAAAAATAACTACATATAAAAAAAAACGATTTAAGTATTTACAAAAACAGTGGTATGAATAATGGCAGCTTCTTGCCTTCAAAGCACAGCCGTTTTATATACTACTGAACTGCATTGTAACTTAAGAAATAAATTGCTTTAAAGCACCAAAACACAAAACATACATCACACTGTAATTCCATTTTATTAATAGAAACATGTAATTTAACAGGGACATCAAAGGAGCCCCTATCCAAACCAGCCTCCTCTAAGACCCACTGTGTGTTAGTGAATCAGAAACAGGTAATTTATTTTTTATTTTATTTATAATTGTGCTTTAAAGCACAAAAAAATACTAGGGCTAGACTTGGACTGCCCAGAGTGTGTCACACATACAAACAGTGTCATTTAATGATTACCACCTTTTATAAATGTTTGAGGAGTAAAAAAATATAAATTAAATAATTTTGTTGTTTTTTGTATATTCAAAAAATTGTTATTAACACTACACAATATGTGCTGTAAAGTTTCATCAGCATTAAGTCTAGAAAAATAAATACTGCTGAAAATTACACAGCACATAACGAACTTATAAAACACATAAATGTATGTTTTCAGAGAGGCAATCCAGTATTGAAATTTATCACAAGTGTTCCATGGGAGTATGATGACATAATTCCTGACTACGAAGTGGGGAAAACCATATGTTTACTGTTTCTCTCTCTCCGCTATCATAATATGAACCCAGATTACATACACAACAGGATCAAAGAGCTTGGGAAGAAGTATGAACTCAGGGTGCTTTTGGTTCAGGTACCATTATTAACAATTATTTCAGAACATAATTTCATATAAAATAGTAAGACTTAAAACTAATTTAGTAACATATAACTACTATTATTCTATTACCTAACATTAAAGAGGACACAACCTGAGCTGTGCCTATTCTAGTGCCGTACTATAGGACACTCAATGTTGTGTAATATAGTGTTCAGAAGGCTGTTATGCACACAATGTATCAGGAAAGCACTCTTGCGCACTATGGCCCTAAGGCAGTCAATGTTAGCTTCTGCAAACATCCCAAATGCACTGCAGAATTATTAATAAAATGGAAATCAACTTTTATTAAATCTTCATCATATTCTTGTTATTATTTTAGTCTCAATCTTATCCCAATAATCTGTATTCAATTTTATAGAAAATGTAGCAGAATAAGAGATAATTTTGTCATAGTGAGACCAAGATTTGAATGCAATAATGGTTTTACAAAATCAGAGAATTTTCCCTTGGTATAACGAAACAAGTGGTAACCTGGAATTACAATGGAAGTGTAAACAGTATGCAAAACACACTTAATCATGGAGTTGGAATGTCATGTTATACATAGGCTGAAAGTGCTGATAATCCACCTTGAGCTAGAGGAGTAATCACTGCTTTTGCCTTTTTTTTTATAAAAAGGGGTATTTGTCCTGCAGTAGAACAGTCATATTATTATTACCTGTTATTTTGTTCTACATACATTTTATTAAAAATCTAAATACATATTTCTTCATGTAAAAATAATTTATAATTTCTTTACCCATAGGTAGATCTCAAAGAACCTCAGTCAACATTGAAGAACTTGACAAGAATATGTCTTCTAACTGATTTAACTCTGATGTTAGCATGGAACCCAGAAGAGGCAGCCAAGATTATAGAGAACTACAAGATTTATGAAAATAAACCACCTGATAGGATTATGGAGAAGATTGAGAATGATCCCCATCAGAAGGTATTTACATAGTTCTGTTAGTTGTAGTTATTATTATCTGATAGTTGGCTGGAAACCAGGGGAGTGATTCAAATTTTAATCAATACAAATTTTGTCTGTACTTGAAAAGAGACTGTTATTCCTAGTTTGTTTTAGGCGGTCTACTAAAAGGTAATCAGTTAGGAAATGCCGACTAGATAGTTTAAAAAAAACATGACGTGTAAACGCGATTCTAATATCCTGTTAGCACAGTAAAAAAATATTTCATAAAAAAGTAACATTAAAAGCCCTCACCAATTTCGGTCAGTGGGCCGTCTTTGGGGCTCAACATCGTCCTTGTGCATTTTAGCATGACGCGAAGATGCGTTTTTAAATAAACTCACATATACTAACAATCAGACTTGGAACAAATACCTGTAGACCATACAAATATTTTCCACATGCTGCAATCGAACAAGGACCAAGCAGCGCTACATCGTTCAACTACTAAGCCAACCGTATCATACGCCACCAATAATGGTGTTGTACTTTCTCTTGGCACCATCCGAAAGTCAAATCATATTAAACTTTAAAAGTCACGTGACGTCAGTCATTGTCGAGATAAAAGATTGGATCTAGGTCCCCCTTTAAAAAGTAGCTTTGATTTCATTAAATTCGATTTCAGGAAGATTTCTTTCCAAAAGAAAGATCCAAAACAGGGTCCTATATGAACTATTGCCGCGATTTTTCTGAAAGGCGCGTCGCGTACAAATCCGGAACTCGTCGAATCTGCTTAATCTAATCTTTTACGGTATTCATTAATTAAATAAACTAATAAATAGCCACGAGAGCCTGGACATCCTTACGTGACTTCTGGACAAAAACTTTCTGTCGATAAAATGACCTTCTTTGTTTGTAGGTGGTAAATGCGTTAACCACAATAAAACCAGTGAATAAAACCGATGCAATGACGCTAATATCACAATTTGGCACTTTGGAAAATATCATAAAAGCTACAGAATCACGGCTTGCAGAATGTCCCGGTTTTGGAGCTACAAAAGCTAAGAAACTGTATAAAGCTTTACATGAACCGTTTTTAAAACGAGCTAACGTTGATAGAAATCAAGATAAAAATGATTTTGGAGAAGATTTAAGTATAGAGGATATAGAGAAACTAGAAAATGAAGTCGAGAAAGAAGGAGAGATACCAGAAAATGAAGAAAATAAGCAAGAGAATGGCGAAGAGAAGCCAGTTGCAAGCTGATAAATTCATTCGTCAATAGATGGCGCTAGTTGAATACAGTAACGGAGAAACGTTTTTACAACTGTTAAAAGGCGAAAACTTGAACCAGGGTGAATTATTTTTTACACCGGTTAATTCAATGTAATAAAATACTCGTTTTTGCCTACAAAGTTATAACTTGAAGAGTTGCCTTAAAAATAAATACGATAAAATATGGTAGGTACTTACACCAAGTTACTTACTCTTTATTGAGGTCTTTGAAATGGACTAAAAGCTATTGTACAAACAGTTGCTAGTTTAATAAACGAGTGTAAAAATAGTGTAAGCAAAAGTTATTTTGGTATACCTAGTTCATTTATTTATTTATTTCTGTTTGATCAATACATTGTAGTAACATTGTACACAATCAATAAACAAGTTTAAATTCAAGTGCGGCTACTTATTTTTTCGCCTCATCTCATTTAAGAAGTTTTTATCCCATTACAGTGAAAAGGGATTGTTTTTAAGAGTACCTTTTTTTGGTATCGTATATCGAGGGACGCTTGGCCGTTGCGCGCTTGAACTGCGGCAGCGAGCGCGGCCACGTTCAAAATAAAACAATCAACAGCGAACCGGCTCCGCTCGTGGTTGGACGCGCGCCGCTGTGCCTGTGCCCGGCCGCTACAGACGAAATAAATAAATATTTGGCGGGAAAGTGCTGATTCAAATCTCGAACGAAAATTTCTTTATCGTTTGCGAATTTAGTTTTGCAATAGACTTTTGAAACTATTTTTCTGATTTTGTGTTGAAAACTTTTGTAAACAATTCGTGTTTTGGACCTCAAGTGGAGGATTAAATGTGACTAACTAAAGGTGAAATAAAATAAACTGAAGTGTAAATGGGAACTGAATAAAAGGACTGTCATTCTGTTATTGTGCGGATTTTATGGTAAGTGCAAACTTGAACTCTTTATAGTTGTAAAAATATTTACAACCAACTCCACATTATTTTATACCAACTCAATATTATTAAGTATTTTTCTTTCTGATAAGAAACATTTACGGTTCTGAAGATTTTGTCAGTCAGTAAATACAATAAACATCACAGAAATATTTACAAAAATTATACAAAATGTATTATAAAAAATAGTAAAAATACGTGTAAAAAACATCGATCACTAATTAGTGATCAATGGTGAAAAACTAATTATGTATTAAATAATATTTGCATTTTACATATATATTAATTTTTGCAACAAAAATTATACAACATTGCCATAGTTACCTATTTACATACATGTTTTTTTAAAATATCTGCATTTTTTAAGAATTCCATATTATTATCCAGTTTGTTTCTAACTAGAGCTGGCCCATTGTTACCTAAAATAACTATATTATTCCGTGTCTACGTTGACGTGAATACTAATGAAATCTCAGTAGGTGTGCCTTTCTTGGTCTTATTGTTAAGTCGAGTCTACGCGTCGTGTTTTGTTTTAAAAGGTAACCGCCTGGCCTGAGTTGTGGTCGAAGTCGAAGCACTGTGACTACTAACTGCAAGTTTTCAGCTAGCTTATAGATAGTTGGCAACCTATTTACAGTGCAAAAATGAAAAACTATTTAGCTTTTCAAGGTGGCAATTTAAGATAAGTCTCAGAATCAGGCGTTACATTGCGGAAATCCATGACAATCAAATACAAAAATACAATATTTAGTTTTAATTCCGCAATTTCAGAACAAGCTTTGGTTGTATGCATTTTGCAAATGCACAGTTTGTGCTGAAATTGCAGAATTAAAACTAGATATTATATTTGCATTTAATGACAATTTCAGTGATAAATCATTCAGTTTTCTTTTCAATACGACCGAAAACTTCCACCAGCCAACTCTTAATAGTCCAAGGACTGCTGCTGCAACTGCGCTCGACTTTACAAAGGACTGTTGGTCCTTTGTACACTTACAATCAAATAAATACTTAGCTTACCTACTTGTCCACCCACAGTAAATCTAAGGCCTAAATTATTTGGGCAAGCGCAGACATAAGCATCAAAAAGCCTTCGGTGCTTTGCCTGAGTACCGTCTAGCCATATCGCAATTAACATAATAGAGTTATTGCTAAACGTAACTAAAGTCGGTCAAATCGACATTTGACCAAGTTAAAGTTTTGTTCTCACTGCGTCTTTCTCAACGGAGAAAGGATTTGCAACATGAACTGATACGAATCGTGGTCTACTATGTAATCGTGAGCATAGGCAGACATTCATCGTAATTTATCTTGACTCAATTTTGGACCACCTTGAACATAATTATTTTTCAGCACGCCAAAAAAGAGTTAGCTACATAAATAAGCTATAGAAATCAATATTTATGTAAATATTGAGGCCAACATTCTGGCACAGTATCGCAATAACTGTCACCACTTCGAGCATGTGATAATATGTGATTTTAATTGCTGCAACAAAGTCTAGTCAGTTACGAGCTTAGTTGTATTTATATAAATCTCTGCAAATAAAGATTATCTTAATATGTAAGCAAGATTGTTTTAGCAACTGTAAAAGCTGTGATAAAACCTACCAGAAACTCATAAAAGATACTGCTACATGAATTTAACGAATGCTTGACCCTATTTCACCTAATACAAGTATAATACCTTAATAGATTCCGTTACATTATTTGTATACCAGTTTTAACACTTGCCAACAGAATAGACAAACAAAATAAACGATGGTTTCTTAATAGCACTCGAATGATTTAAAACCACATCTAAGCTTTAATCATCATTTAGAAATAATAGTAGCCTACTATCACATCTACGATTGCTGACTAATAATTACGTATGCGATGCAGCAATTTTAAGACGTATACAAAAAATAATGGCATGGTTCAAACAGCTATGACTGCCGGTTTTTAGAGCCTACTTGTTTAAAAGTGCCACTAAAGAACAGGTGAACGAGGCACGTGCCTCGAGCCAGGTGGAATAGCATTTTTTAATGTCTGTATAATTAACTACGTCTATGCAGATAAATAAGCCCATCATTTTGCCCCGTAGGAGAATTGTAGTAATGTTTTGTATTTAGGAACAAACGCTACTGCATTACCTTTATTGGTGTTTTGTAGAACGGGTTATTTCGATTAATATTTAAATTAAGCTACCGTATTGGAGAGCTCGAAGACGCTAAGTAGTAGCCGTGTATTGAGCCGTGTATACTCAAGTTAACAAGCTCGTGGACGAGTCCCCGTTATATAAATATGTTAGACGATTCTGTCATTGCACAGGTCCTACTATTTATCAACAGTTATATTTCCACGGTGTGCAATTATTTAATGCATATAAGCATGAAATGTTGCATGCTCGATTTAACTTGCTTGTGACCAACCAGTGCGTCTGTCATGATATTTCCAGTTCGGCCTGATAACTATGTCGATTTCCCATCGCGGCTAGAGAACTTTAAATCTAGTCACTTTTAAGTCGCTGCAAAACTTTCGTTCTATGTATAGACTTATTGTTTTATCTATTCATGTCTAAGGCGGCGAAGCGCGGTTCTTCGTTATTAACTTTGAACCGAAGTATCTCAGTTGAAGCTCAGTAAAAGTCACTGGCAACGCTTTTCCGCGCGTTCTGATTTGGCAAGATGCCTCCCGCACGTAGATGCATTACAGTCGCTGTATGATAACTGCCTTACGTTATTTTTATTACAATTCTTTTGTTTCATGATTATGTAACTATGGGTCAAAGATAGATATATGGAACAGGCTCGCTGGAGGCCATATCGTGATCATCTCGAGACTTCGTGTGACAAGTAAGTCTGTGGCGGTGATCGTGATTGCTTTCATCGAGATATGGGCCACATCACGACTGGCTAATCTCAACCGATCTACCATTGAACGTTGATACTTGTAAACAATAGACCGCGGGAACTATGGTTTGTGAAACTGTGACAAACATATGCGAATATGAATGTGTGTACCGAGAAACAAGCTCTTGTTTGCCGCGTAGTCCAATGTTGTAACTGAAATACTGGCATGTCGTTACTCCGCAGTTTTTCCTCAAAAGAGGAACAATGGACATTTTGTGTTCCCACTTTTTCAATAAATCAGTGAGTACACTATATCAAATCGAGAGCACATTACCCTTTTGTAACATAATCATGTTTCGCAGATAGGAGCTATAATCGCCAATAATAGCGTGTGACATCATTTTGCTGAAGCTTTAGTTACAATATTATCCACATATGTTTATGAGAACATACGTAAATTTTAAGCAAATGAGGTACTAGAGTTATAAACGAGTTATTTAATTTGTAGCAGTCACAGACTCTGGTATTATTATGTTTTGGTTAGGATTATGAATACTATTGTCGTCCAAATTGAGTTTCTAGATTTAGTGGAAAAATAATGTGTTTATTCACTATTTAAACCCCTCTTCAGCAAATTTGGTCGGTACAGTTGAATTTGAGTATTGGAATTTTGTTTCTGTGTAGTCCAGCCATAAATAATTTTAAAAATTTTGTCATCATCACCATTGAATCCTCTTAGTGGGGCTCTACATTGAAAAATGTCAGTCATTAATGTCTAATGTTGCACGGTAACACTTTTCTTTTGAACGTGCTATAGGTATTTTATACTCATGTAATGTCTTCACCGTCACGCCACTTAGATACGCTTCTTCGACATTATATTATTCAATTCAATTTAGATGACTTTGTGCCCGAGATCGTTGGTGGTCTAATGAAAGTTTTAACAAATGTTTAATGATTTTCCAGTAATCTCATCATTCCATTCCATTAATACATGGTTCTATGATATACACGATTCACACAAGTACAATTCCAAGTGCTTTGGGCTGTAAAATATTCTATAGGTACTCGAAGGCTCACAATATTGTCTTCATGCGGTAGGTATTAATGTATTATGTAAATTTAGCCTCTGAAGTTCTACATTTTTACGTCTGTTTACTATCCTTGTCGGTTAGACTATAATCCTATAATTGCTTAAATAATTTTCTCCTATAATTATACGCAAATTACACAAGTTAAGCTGTGCTAAAGTAAATTTTCTGAAAAATAACGAGTTGCAGTTATTTCAGTGACGATGCAGTCTTTACGGTTTTGTTTACTGGCCTGCTGTTTTTTATTAGTTACGGAGCCAAATGTGTTGATCGTATAGGAGGAATAGTGTCATAAAATAATAATAGTAATAATATGCGCGACGCGGCGTTTTGACTCGTGCCATCTCGCGGGTCGGCGACTCGACGCACGCGCAGCCTCCGCTCTTCCTCTTTTTGTTGTAACGTATAATCAAGTTCGTGACGTTGGCATGTGTGCGTTCCTTTTAATGGTGTGCTGTAGCGCACGTGTGCCTGTAAGAACTCTTTGACCGTCTGTGCTTCAACATCGACGAATAAACTTTGAAACGGATTGCGTTTGTATTTCTTGTGTTGCGCACTGAATAATTACATACCTGTCTGTTTTAATGGCATTCCTGGTTAGTTTTAAGATGGATGAATTAATTAGTTGGTTCCAGCAGCTAATTCTACAGTTTAAGATTAATGTTTTGGGCTAATTGACGAAACTTTCAGTGAAATACACAGATTAGAATTATCAGTCTGTAATTGATTAATTTGTACCTAGATATTGTAGTAAGTAGCTCAAATCTATTATTTGGTTCTGCATCGTTTTCAATTTTACAACTGGTAAACAAAACATTGCTAATTGAGTCATTACCTACGAAACTACCTTTTGGGAGAGACAACTAGATGCATTTCTTTATTTTAACTTAAATGTTTAATATTTAAAAGTGGTCAGTTACATTAAAAAATTGAGCATAATCTTTATATTAACAAACCTAAAATATTAATAAACAATATTGTACGCAAACGAAGCAGAACTGGATTCTGAGGCTGAGTGTGCTTGCCATCTAACCTCTTATACCCTCGGGGTTTAGGTCAAAGGTAGGCGCTCTACTTAAAACTAGTATACTTAGGCCATGTCATGGTTTCATGGCCAATGTTTCAAAAACATATACCCAGGTACATGTAGTGGATGTGGAAACAAAAAATGTGGCACGTATTCTTTGAGTGTTATTTTCTTTTGGCTTGAGGCTTCATTCTGACCGCAATGCCAAGATAATTATCTCTAAAGAATGTAGACAACTCTCGTGCTGATTGAACTGTTCCCCAATGTTTAACATGCTTCGTTTTAGAACTCATTAAGTTATTATAAAAGGACGGTAAAGGCAATCATGAGCAAAAACTAAGACTAAGATTAATTAAAACTTTCAAAACAGTATGTAATGTACCGTCGTCGTTGTTAGTTAGATTATTTGCGTCAACCACTCGATCGACTGATCTTCAGGAAATATTAAGAACCGCTCTTTTGCAGAATTTCAAATCAAAAATCATTTCAAAATATTAATCTACATTTAATAAATAAATAAAAAAATTGTTTATTGTCTCAAACGGTTACTATCTCCATAATATGAAACAGCCCCGGTAAGTAATTACAAATACTTGTGTTGGGGTAATAATATTTAATGTACCAATTAAACCTATTATCCGTTTGTTGTAAGTGAAACATACGTAGCTAACAAACCCATTAGTATTCAGTAAAGCATTGATCAAACATGGACTATAACATTTTTATGAGGATACAAAGTTACGTGACTTCAGCCAGCATCAACATTTGTGCCTACTTCTCTTTATAGGTGCTCAGTCAAAGCGAATGCTTTTAAGGTTATCACAAAATTATTTATTACCAATGGAACACTTGAAACGTTCCCTCGCTTTCTTAAGTTTTTGTATTAGCTTTAAGTTTTTTGTTCCCAGGGTAATGTGCAACCACTTGATCATATTCTTATTTTTTTCAGCAATGTGGGCGGCTTTGATGCCGTATCACACACAAAGCTAATCGCTTGAGATTTGTTATCGAGATTAAAGTTGAGAATATTTTCTCGGATTCTCGGAATCGCTATCTAAACTATCTGACTTGTCACCTTTTTGTTCAATTGCTTAAGCTAGGTGTCATTTGAAATGCAATTTCCCGTATCTTGATATACCTACTTAAACCTTTTTTTCTGAAGTTCCCATTTCGAAGATTACAGTAAACAAACACATAAAGTAACCGTCAATTATTTATCAATTTCTTTGAACGGAACCAGTCATCTGGTAAAAGGAGCGTGACTGAGCAATAAGTAACAATTGCTTGATTGCTGCCCAAACTAACATGTTATTAAGTTTTTAAAGAACGTTTAGTGACAAAACGCATCATCATACATGAAACACGATTGAAGTCCATTTGAAGTCTTATTTCTGTTGAATGCCACAATTGAAAGTTTTAATTATGATTGCCCTGAATAAAAAACGTATAAAAAATAATGGCTGCCATGTTCTTGTTTATGAAATGCAGTGCTAGAAAGTAATAGGCTTTGAAAGAAAGAAGTGAAATGTCCTACAACAAGAGATAAAAGTGAATCTTGAGCGTAACTAACGCAGGAATGCGGGCTGCGGTCGTCAGTCGGGATCATTATTGTGATTACAATTGTTATTACTTATTACCCACGTGCTACACTCCATTTCTATCGCCTAAGCTAGGCGTAAAAAATAATATCTTACTATTTATATCTATGTAATAATTCAATTACTCATGATTTGGCATTATGGTCATGATCTACCTACGGTCGTTAGCTCTACTATTGTAAAGAAAATCAGTTTTTTTATTAATTTATTATTACTTCATGATCGAATGCTCATGCAGCATCTAGTACCAACTACCATAGTTCTATCTCTAGTTGTCTACGCAACTAGATTGTTTTTGAAAAGACAATTATGGTGCGTTGTTCTTACAAATCACATGAATTTGTTGACTACAACAATGATGATTAGTAAAAGATAAGTCAGCACAAAGTTATTTAACAAAAAAGACATCCATTGGTACGATCGTCGACTTAAGTAAAGGACTTAGGACCTTTTAGAATAAAATGCAACGTAACGAAGCTGGCTGGACCATAACACTTGAGATTAATTATTTTGGGTGCACGGATTATGCATGGTGTATCGCTGCGGACGTTGTTATGGGGTTTTTAACCCTTTTACTTTTGTAATTTAATTATTAGTTACGTTTAATTAAGATTAAAAATGCATCCACCTCGATTTTTTAATCAGAATGGCTTATTATGATAATAATCAAGAAATTAACCGAATATGAAGCTCCAGAAGTTTTTGTTAATCTAAGAACAGAAGAAAGTGAATAATCAAGTTTTGTAATTATAGGTACACAATATTTATTGCTACCGACTGTTCTGCGCCGAGTTGTTTCAACTTACTACAAATATTTATACTCTGGAATCTGTAATCACGATCTCAGTTACTTGTAAGAGAATCTGTAAATAAAAACTGAGACGGGAACATGTCTTGCGCAACAAGCAAATGATATCCAGGAATTAACCCCGTTTTTTGTTAAATTATCGATATATCGGAAGTGTGGCCGCAAGTCTCTGACTGAAATAGCTCAGCTTGCTTGCTTAGTATTTAGAAACAACATGTAAACTCAACACGTACGCGTGCATTTGCATTACAAAATATATTGGCGCCTTTAACGGAACCAATACCATTACGTTTATTGGAAACCAAACAGGAGATAGAAAGCATTCATGTTGATGAAGATCTGTGCTGTTGAATGCTAGTAGGTATTTGTAGATCTGTTGTGGACACTAAGAGATGGGAAATTAGTTGAGGCGGCGCTAACGCTTTTAACACCAATAATAACACTTAAGTATGCTGATTATGTAGACTATAGAATAGACAATAGAAACGCAGAATTTTTTTTTGGTACTCGTTTGTTTAAAAATCGGACTATAGTAGTGCATATTAATTTATTATTGCACTTGAACAATGAAACGTCCGGCCACCAAGTTTACTGACATAAGTTCGATTTCTTAGATTTTATCAATTAGAATTTTATGCTTCAAAAGTCGGTGAGCGTTCCCATATATTGTGCATAAATCATGCAGTTTGAAATAAACCGTTTTACTGCGTGTCGGTTCGCGGAAGCCCGCACATGTGCTTACGCGACCGATGCACCGCGGGGCGCCGGCGCACAACTTGCAACACTAATTTGGACAAATCAGCGGCAAAACTCGGAGTCTTTATGTCCATTGTATAAATTGTCATTGCATAAATAGCCGTTTATTTATTCTTCTTTAATGAGTGGTTAGTTAATGATAAAAGGGCAAAAAGTAGAGCATTTAAATTAGATGATGTTTGTCGTTATTTTTTTTTCGAGATCGGTCATGTTTAAATTAATATCAAATCAGATTTTCCATCCTTTGTAGCTATAAAAATCATGAAGTTTTGGAACGGAAAAACCGGCCAAGAGCGTGTCGGGCGGGCCACGCTCAGTGTAGGGTTCCGTAGTTTCCCGTCCGTCACAATAAGTGTCCCACCCACTTATGAGTTTAAAAAAGGCTATTTATTACGTTGACGTACTAAGTACGCAGAAATTATTTTTTACAATCTTTTTGTTGTTTTTTTGTACAAAAACTGTTCTTTCCAACAAGTTCAAATTAATTTTCCTAAAAGGTCCTTTTATAGTTCTTTTTCATATTTTTTAAACTTATGGTTCAAAAGTTAAGGGTGGGGGGACAAATTGTTTTTTACTTTTGGAGCGATTATTTCCGAAATTATTGACACTATCAAAAAATTATTTTAGTAAACCCCAATTCATTTTTAATTACCTATCCAACAATATACCACACATTAGGGTTGAAATTAAAAAAAACACTTCCCACTTTACATATAGAGAGGCTACCCTAATAAATTTTTAATTCCAATTTTTATTTTACTACTTTGTCGGCGTGATTGGTATACATATTGGTACCAAATTTCAGCTTTCTAGTGCTAACGGTCTCAGAGATTAAGCGAGGACGGACAGACAGACGGACGGACAGACAGACATGGCGAAACTATAAGGGTTTCTAATTGACTACGGAACCCTAAAAATCAAAAGCTAGGTAGGTACAATCTTTCACCACTATGTGATGTCACCCATGTGTGTGACACCACAAAAAGATACTTACTACCCACTGTGCATTTATGTCTGGCTCGCACTTGACAACCCCTTAAATCCATACTAATATTATAAATGCGAAAGTAACTCTGTCTGTCTGTCTGTTACGCTTTCCCGCTTAAACTACTGAACCGATTTGAATGACATTTGGTAGGTACAGATCTAGTCTGGGACCCGGGAAAGAACAAAGGATAGTTTTCATCCCGTAAATCCCGCGGGAACGGGAACTATTCCACGTGGACTAAGTCGCGGGCAGTAGCTAGTATCACATATTTGTTGATTTGCCCATTAGCTGGGTTTCTTGTAATTTATAACTTTGATTTTTATACATATAAAGACGATATTACTTCAAAAATGCGGATGAAGACTGTTTTATAGCGATTCTGATAGTAATCTATAGCAGCAGGTATGTTGTAACTTTGTTAATTGCTATTTTTACTCCTTACTAGGTATGTTTTCCGGGCGTGTATTTTTTTATTTATATTTATAGAGTCGCTATATCTAGCAAGTCTATAGCAGTCTTATCAAAAAATCCAATGTAGTTTTTTTAGATTCAACATTTTCTATTGCTGAACCGTATTTAGTACCTATGAGCGTAACTAATTCAGAAAACCACCTGCAAAATTGTGACGTCATGATATACCTATTGAGTTTCGCGTGACAAAATTGACTTCTATTTTGCTAAAACAATTTTACGGTCTGTTTCAAACAATCGATAGACAATTAGCGAGCTTTGCAACCGTTTGACTGCAATAAACGTTGACAGGGAACCAAGTCATTGTTGTCGGAGCAGCAGCAACAATGCTCGTAGCTTGAGTAGTGAAAGGAATCAGTTAATGAATCATTGTGTAATTAAATATGAAAACTCGCCTTATTAACCCCAATGTAACAATTATATGAATGAGAAATCAGAACACGATAGTTGACTCCGCCCAGCGATTGTCTTGTCTAGGCTGTGTGAACGTTTCGCCAAATTATTGTACCCCGTTGTCTTCTTTCGACGGATTTTCTTGTTTCTTACACACTTTTCGCACCAATCTCAAAGCTGTTGATAGGTTTACTAAACAAAGAACACGAATAGGGAGTAAATACATCCTGAACTAAAATATTCTCATCGACTGACAACTGATGAAACGAATCTTACCTAACATAATTATTTTCGATTTTGATGACTAATTTGCTACAAGTCACATGTATTCTGAATCTAATTCCATGCATGATGCTTCTGTACCAAAGCAAGATACATTTAAAGATGATTCAATACCATCTGACAGTCATCCATAAATCAGACTTGTTAACTAAATTGCAGAATATTACAGTCCTGGCTTTATTTTATCTTTTCAGATACCGAAATGTGGACAGTGGATAAATTGCTGTAGTGCTCTCTTAATCAAAATGGCGGATTGGTGATAATAATGACGCCAACAATGGCGACTCCCGCGCACGAACGTTACGCGCGCGACGCTGAACTCCGACCTCAGCATTCGAGAGATGGATCTCGAGATTCTGGGATCTTTCACACCACTAAAGGATTGTGGAATGCTCCGGGACAGAACAACTGTTTTTTAAACAGTGCTGTACAGGTAAGTCTTAAATCTGTTTTATGTTTGTTCCTTTCTTAATCGTCCTTGGTAACAGTAAATGGCGAGCACGATGCGATCACAGCTGTTCTTGCGTCCTACAGTTCCTACGTTTTCAATAATATTTATGAATTCATACTTATTTGTTAATATTGTGAACTATTTGACTTTCATCCGTTTTGCAGCATCACATCGTGTCGCTATCCATTATCACCGCTACTGTGACTTGTTTCATTTACCTCTCATCAAGTACTCGAGAAGCTCCTCCGCATTACATTTTCCATGTAACAACATATCAGTGACCTGTCTGACCTTCGCACATGGGATTGTTTGAGCCTGGGCAAAATTCCACGAAGGTTGAAGGCAAACAAGTACTTAAATGGCTGTGTGCGAAGTTCAACGTCTCTGAATGTTTGACTATCGTGGGTGGTGTGTTTATCATTGATGGATAGAGAAATACCTATGCGGTTAATACGTACATCTGTTTCTAGTTATTCTTGAGTTTTTAAATGTAATACGTCATTTTTATTTCTGGCACTTTCCGGCAACGAGGAATTCTGTGCCTAGTCTTTCTCTTTGTCTTTAGGTACAAAGATCTACTGGTATGTTAAAATATTAACATGAATGAAGTTTATTTCTATATTTTAATTAGATGTTTTTGATTCTATTGCATGGTTCTTCCTAAATATTCAAGATCATATATAACGCTCATTTAAAATGTAAAACGTATCTAATTATAAGTCAATACATATTCATGTTTCGTTGGCAACAATGATTACAATCATTAGCACTAATGTTTTAAACGTATAGCTTAACAGCCTTCAATCGTGGACTTAAAAGATTTCATATTTTAAGTTGACGTAAATAATATTGAGTGATAAATTTGGAGATAAACGAGAAGCATTAGTAGGCTGTCATTGGCACGCCTCTGAGCATTATTCAAATTTCATCGAGTAAGCTGGGGGCTTAATCCTCTATCTGGAATATTTAACAAAGCATTATTCCTTATCACGTTCAGATATTAGAAGTTAACGTTGGAAATCTTAGGATGATTAATAATGGTGGGTGTTCTATCTGGGCCCTGGTGTGATGCTTGAAAGCTTTTCTTTCGTGGATCATTAGATACGTTAATATTAATTGGAATCGTTTGTTTATATTGTTATTGTCTGTTCTTATCCTAAAATATTTACATTCAAATATAAATGTTTTGTAATGTATCATCCCTCTGTTTGCGATATTTGCTCTATTTTATTTTTATCCTCCTCATATATGCCTAACGAGTGAACGCGTTCTCTATAGTGATAAATCGTCTTCCATCTTTTGTCTCTTCATCTGAAACAGTATGCAATAATGTTTTCTTGTCAGTTCATTTTTAAAAGTTTCAAGAGTGACCCATCGTTTCGTCTAAAATACTGATTCCTACTTCAAGATATTATGGTCAAAGGTAAACACACTCAAATAATATGCAGACAATATGGTTTGGTGACACACGTTATAAGTAACGGCTTGTACTCATTTACACCGGTTCACTTGATTAATGTAAGTTCCAAAAGGAATCTTCATTCGTTGAGTTTAGAGTTGAATTCTGTCTGGTGTTACGTGATGATGATGACACAGTTGGCTATTTCCATTAAGGGTCGTTTGTTGACGTGACTACTATACTAATAATGTTAGAACCTGTTTAGAGGCTTCTTGTGGAGTAACGTCAATATTTTGAAGTAGCTGGTGGGCTCCGAAAGTATCAAATTATCTTTGACATAATTTGGACATGGGGACTTTATAATAATTTTTCTACCTGATATTAATTTGGGTCATGGGAAAATAAATATTTTAGAGATGCTAGTAACTTTTAGAATACTGAATGATTAAGTAAACTCCAAGTGCTTTCTGAAAAACGAAATGTTCGTGGGAACAGTGCGCTGTATTTTCTTGGAGACCATAGCTATTGTATTAACACAAGCGTTACAATATGTTAATTGCTTTGCTTGGTTTTATCTTTTCGCGCGTGTCATATCCATGTGAAGAGAAAGACGTCGATGAAGCTATAATTTTTCATACAATAACCACTTATGTAGTTTATGTAGTGTTACATTTCCCACATCGGCGTCGTCTTACCAACGGTCTGGCTCGAGATAGTTAACGAAAATGTTACGTCGTACCGGTAATAGGTTTAGCGCTATCGTGGGAACAAACATGTTGTTTTAATTAGTAAAACATCATTTTACGGTTGCCTGTGATTGATTTTATAGATGAGATAAGAGGAGATTCTCGTCATGATGTTGCGAATTTCATCATGAAACTGAAAAAGCGCGCCTTTCAAATTGCGAAATGTTTTTCTAGAGTCTCTTAGTGTCTCGTCCTCGTAACAGACAAAGACAGAACGGTTGTTTGAAATCATAGAAAAATTCTTCTGAAATACTTATTGATTGCACCCGTCCAAAGTTATCTATCTACTTCACGTTTTCTATTACACTTTCACTCAAAACTAATCGTCAGTCTACTAAACTATGTATTCCGGTTCTAAACACACGCATAACTGACGTTCCTCAGCTCGTACGCACTTGATAAATCTGATCCAATTTACATAGACGTAATTACCACACGGAAAAGACGCGAGAGCTTACAAAAAACCACCTATCAGGTCTGGGCGTAATGACGTGGTACCATGGGTGCCGCATCAAACTCCCATTAAAATACCTGCCTATACATCGCGTGAAGATTCCACGAAATGAGACAAATGATGTCATAGCTCCAAGGTGTACCTGTGTGATCTTATTTAGGGCCAAGGCTTTAATGATCGATCATTAGTGTTTTGATGTATTTGTCAGTCAGTGTATAAGTCTTGTAAGACACAAGCTTTTTGTAGATCTAACGAACAATGACGAAGACTTAATTTTCTTAAGGGGAAAGCTGAAGTATTTTCTCTTATTTTGTTAGATTTATTTCTAACTATTTTGCTTTTCGTAAATTTTGTCGTTAAAGACAACAAAACGAGTAGACACTGTTTAGCTTATTATAGTATTATACATGTAATTACTATTACTAATATTTAACAGTAGCAGACATTTAAATATCGACACTGTCCAGAAACGGCGGTGGATTAACTGCTTTTTCAAACACTATGTTTCTCTTCTTCACTATGATTCCTCGCCATTTGTCACTACATATTTTACTCTCTAAGCATCAAAACACTGCTGAAGCCGATCAATTACAACTATGTGCAGATAAAACCGTTTCAAAAGGATATAAAGGCCTTATTTGTATTGTGACAAGGAAACCCACTTTATAGGAGCCATCAGCAATTCCTTTACGCAGATTTGCGAACCTATGTCTTTAGTTCCAATCAAATAGTCGTAGAAACATTTTATTATCGAACATTCCTTCGGCTTTAAACCCGTAACTAAAGAAATGTACCATGAATAGTTGGCACGAGCCAGGAATGTTAGAAAAAAGTAAGGCTCAATTCACACGTACCACAACCACACCACAGCGACAACCACACCACAACGCCGCGATGTGGTCGGGCGTAAATTTTGTATTGAAAATGAATATTACAATTCACACGCACCACATTTTGTGGTTGTTATCGACCACCTGTGTAATACGACTACATCGCAACCACATCGCGACGGCAACGCGGCGGCAGCGCGGCGTCAGCGCGGCCACATCGCCACGATATGACGTCCACGCGCGCCTAGCTAGCGCCTGCGCTCCCCCGGCCTTCTTTCATTTTGCGTAGTATTATTAGCCATAACAAGGATAGCAACAACAATCTTTCCTCCATGACTACGTTCAGTCAAACCGTGTTTCCTCTACGAAAGCCAGAGTATAACTGCACATGGCCACGTGGTTACCACATCGCAACGACAGCGACAACGCAACCACATCGACATTTTGTGGCTACCACAACGCAGCTGCAAAAAGCCGCTGCGACACTATTCACACGTAACCACATCTTGACCACATTTTGTCGCTGCGACGTGGTGTGGTTGTGGTACGTGTGAATTGACGCTAAGGCGTTGAAGGCGACATGGGATTTGCGCGTTGAAGGCGACATGGGATTTGCGCGTCGAAGTAACGTGACGCGGCTAAGATTGCGTCGTCTCGTCTGGAATATGATGAATGACGCCTGCAACTAGTTACTTCGCAGAAAATACAACGTGACTCGAGATGAACCTAGGCAATTTGTTATTATGTGGTAATTATTTATAATCCCTTTCCTCAAACCATTTTCTTCTGATGAGTTATCCATTTTTTGTGTTTAGAAGATGACTGTTGTTTCTTATGGTGCCGTGTTTTTAGAAATCGCATTTAACTCTAAAAATATATAGAAAAACTTTTACTACTAAATGTCTGTAGTTATAAGTATAATTTCGTGTAACAGCACCAAAAACATCAGAGTATGCGTGCTGGTTGAATAAAATATACCGCTAACTTCTGACGCTGAGTAGACTGATATTAATGCGAAGAGTATTAATATAATGAAACAAAGATCGTGTGAACTTTGCCTGAAGAGGGGATACTCTTTATGGGGTTTCTAATAGCCGTCGCGTTCCCATAAAGGTAGATATCTAATTGGAGCACGCGATAGCCCTATCAATCTCTCGCCAGTAATAGAATCAAAAATTACTTCATTGTCTACAAACTACTAGGTACTCAAAAATGAGAAATCTTTCTAGATTAATTAAACGGTCAATGAACTTCCTCTACGTAGTTATACTTAATTAAGTACCCAGATGAAAACGGATACTAATGTCTTCTGTTATCTTAAGAAAGTTAAAGCTGTCAACATGTTTGTCACAAAACCTGTGTACCCTGTGTATTTAGAAACATTTTTCTAATGATGGCGAACTAAGTAGCATCGAATAAGTTGCGTGAGAAATCTTATGAATGGAAGATATAACAACATTGAAATTATAGTTGTTAGATTCAGACAACGCTATTGCGGTAAAAGAGAACACACTGTTCTTGATGTGTAGACAGACTGTGAGACTAACAGGCTTGACTTGGATGGAAAGAATTTATTAGAACAACCAGCCTATGTTTATGAAAGTAACGTAAAATTGTGTGTAGATGGATATTAGTTACTCTATCACGTAAAAAGTACTGAAGGGATTAAATATCTAACTTTGTTAATTTAGCTGATATGCGAGTTTGGGAGCCCGCAATCCTAATCATCAGATGGAATGACAGGCATGGTGGCAGATATTCATAAGCACAGTTAGCACAGTTTTGTTATTTGCAATTCCTTCAAAGGAGATTTTCTTCGTGCCTATAATTTGAAAGGAGTCATCTCAAGTTAAGTTACATTGACTGGATAAACCATATAAGTGAGTTCGTTATACTTTTGTGCACCTGTTCGGGGAAGCGTTAGGCAGATAAGGCGATGTTAGCTTAACTCCATTCTTTACTTGTCTTATCTCTTCCGTAATGGATCGACTGAAATGCACATCGTTGCCGGTACTTTAGTGGTCTAAACTTAAGTTACTTTTAAACCGTTATTGTACAACAGTAGGTAGGGATAAGTTTTATAGGCCTTTGAACAAGTTTACGGAATTATAGGTGTTGATAACAAATTATGATTGTGTTGTAATCAGAACCTTGCACACAATATCAATAGTTAATTTACTAACTACGTCGAAGTAAATAAACTATTATTTCATTGTAAAGGAAATATAAGTACGTTTATGTAAGGAATCGTTATCGACGTTCCATTTCCTACGCTTTTTAACAATGGTTTTACTATTGGCGGAAAAGCACTAGTCTGAAATCGGAGATTAGTTACGCAATGAAGTCACTATTTTATTGTTTCTATCAATATGTTCAATACCGTTTTTGCGATTTAGTCATTGCTAGTTTTAAGAGTATATTTGGAGCATAAAAAAAGTTATAATAGTTTATAATAAGTAGTCAGAATTTTATATTGTCATCCTCTTTGCTCTCTGAGCCTCGCGGAACTGATTTTCAATTCATTGAACTGTTGATATCCTTCAATCAACATTGTTCTCGTTTCATGTTGACACACCTTCCTGTTCCGAGGAGCAGTCACTCTTTGTTAATTTCAATGTAAAATTTTGTGTTCTTCATCAATTAGTACATTCTAATATGTTTGGCTGATGCCCACAACACTCTTCCAACAAACGCTTGACTATTTTGGGGTTAACAGTTGCCCCGATATTTTGTAGACCAGCAAAATTAATGGAAATTAGTTTCCTGTATCTAAGTTTAATATTAGCAATTCTATATGATGAGGTTACATTACAGGTGAGATTTCTCAGACAGGCTCCTCACAAGCCATAAAAGACTTTTATAGCTCTTGGCTGCAATTCTAAATTTTCCTTATTAAATAGCCACCACTTAATGATGTTATCAAAAGCCTAATAAATGGTCCTTAATTATTAAAATCGCTTTTGAAACCACCTGGAGACTATTTGTCGTTATTAAAAATTTGATCGCGCTTTTTAACTACACATTAATTCTTTAAACTTTATTTTTACTACACACGAAGTGTCGAAGGAAGATTTAAATGCACATCACCTGTTCTGAAGCACGAGCCTGTATTAAAAATGTTAATCAAACTTGAGTCTTATGTTTTTCTTTTCTTTCGTTTGATTTTGGTGTAGGAGTGAGAGAGACAGTGCTGTGTACTCCTGTTATGGAATAAAGAGGAAGCATTCGTGTTGCCAGTTTTCTAAACAATTCTCTTTGAACAGGTGCACGTGTGCTTACACAAGTCATTTTACTCACTATCGACTATTCCACTCACGTCGCAGTCTCGAGCTCAGATATTTACTTACGGCGCCTCCATCTATATTATTTTTGTCATAAAGTTACGTAATGGTCTTTAATTGCTTTCTCGCTTACTTTCTAGTTAGTGCCTGTAATGGTGTTACAACTTGTCATTATCTAAGAAATATTTTTTAAGTTATTAAGAGGAATTTGTGATTTGTTTGTTTTAGTTGGAGTAAAAAATCGTTTGAAACAATGACCTCCTTGTAATTATTTTCAGAATGTTTTGTATTGAAACCTTTGATCTGAAAGAAACCTTTTAAACTGTTAGCCTTTCTTATTAACTTTCCACACTCCAAATACAGAGACTATTCATCTTACCTATCAAAAGAAATTGTTACATAAGCAACCCATTATTAAAAAATGTTATAAAAGTAATTATAAAAACAATACAAAGGTGATAAAACGTAAGCTCGTTAGCGTGATTGGTTGAGCGTTCGGGCATTCCAACCGCGCGATATTAATGTTACAATTGACCTCCCGAGAAGGCTTTGTTTTATTCATTTATTATTAGCGAGAAATCTGCTTTTATTAACTGGTTAAACTTATTTTATGCCTGTTATCTTAACCCTTAATTCGATAATGGGCAATATACTGAACATCAACTTAAAAAAAATATACTATGTTTTTTTAAAACGATATTTTATTTATTTAAATTACAATAGCTTATTTGGAAACCAATATAGTGTATATAAAATAACACGTAAGCTGCGCCTGTTTTTCGCTGGTTAGTAGCCGCCGAAATGTCTGGAAGGAAGCACGTGCTGCGACCGCTCTCGGTAAGTCCCGATTTATTTGTTATTTTACTTTGCAATGATTACTTATCTTTCCTCAATATATTTTATAAAACCTATGTGTACGTATACACAAACTAAAATTATACGAGCAGTTCTAGATTTTTCATAATATTTAATGAAAATAGCGTGTCCAGTATATTTCCCATTGCCAAGTAGGTACTGTTTTAGTGCGATTTTGGGATGTGTAGTATATTGGACACTGCCAGTTAGTTAGAAAAGTAACTATTGATATGATTTTATAAACTAATTATGCTGTGTGTATTTTTTTCTTCTAAAATTTGTATAATTTGCAGGTCTTCAAACAAACATCACGTACCTACATGAAAGTTATTGGCACTAGTGCCGCGAATTATTGTGGATGTTCAAGGTAGCCCACGAAATTCAAATTTTTTTACGTATTTTTGCAATTTTCAGCTCAGTGCCTGGGTGTGTGTTGATATAGAATGAATTTCGACTGTAATTGGTCATTATTTACAGAATTATAATCATTTAAATCACTAAAACAGCCCTCAAAGTGCATATAACTCGATTGATAGCCTATTTCATAAAAAGTAATTCAATCGAGTTATACTCTTTGAGGTCTGTTTTGGCTGCAAAAAACGTTCAAAATTTTAAATTTCGTGGGTTACAGTGAAGCGTCCTCCTTAACGCTTCATCAGACTTAGAAAGTCAAACAAGTTCGAATGAAAAGGTTGTTGTAAACACAAACCTCCAAGACAGTAAGACAGTAAAGAGATGTTTTCTGAAGCACATCTATACCATCGTCGTTAGAGAACTTATAAAGCATTATAATAATCAAATGGGAGGTGTCGATCTTGCAGATATGCTGGTTGGGTTGTACCAGACAGCAATTTCAGCATGAAACGCAGTAGTGAAAGGTACTAAATAAATAAACAGCTGCGGCAACATAGAGTCGCGTCTGTCGAGGAGGAACATAGACTGATGGACCTACAGACGTGTAGATGGCTCCATCATGGATCCATCTGCGGATGCGTCGGCAAGCTACCGCGGATGCGTCAGACGTGAAGAGGAAGCTTAAGAGCCGACGTTGGTATACCTACTCTAATCTTTGTTCAAATACTCGACATTTGTGTGAACAACGCCTGGTTAGTTTATCGCAGAGATTGTAGTATTGGGACAGTGGAGCCTTTGAAGTCTTGCCGTTTTCAATTAGCAAGAGAGTTACAAATTAAAGGGAGATCTCATAAACCTGTAAATAACAACTGTCGATCAGATGACAATGTCCGCTATAATAGTAGTATATCTTTAGACTGATTTTAATTGTTGATCTCACTTGGAATAAAAAAAAAATGTTCCTTATTACCTCTTATTACATTCATAAATAAAGATTTTGTAAAAACTTATCATTTTTCGCCTTTTATTATTATTATATTTTATCATTTGCACAAAATAAAAATAACTCCTAGAAAGTAATAATTCGGCAATGTGCATTATACAGTACATCAAAATTATTGACAACTTTATGGCAAACCTGGCAAGGTCCAGAATACTGAACATGCATTTTCTGAAAATTAGATAATACCAGATTTTCCAAATTATTTTTTCGTGTCCTAACAACTCCTAGTGAAGCCGAAAATGTAAAAAGAAACATACATTTTCACATTTTTTTCTCTTGCCAAATTAAGGGTTAATGGGGCGAAAATGTTTATAGATATCACGTTGAAACCACACGTTAATGGAACACCCACAATCTCACTTCCAAGGAATGTCATTTTAGCATATTTAAGTGCCCATTCCAAAGTCATTGTTTACGATTCTTAAAAATAAGTTATGCCATAATCCGTAGTGCAGAAATACTAGGGCTATTTTAGTTCATTTCTAATTTTGTCCACGTCACACTGTCGTACGTATAACGAGAAGTTGCCAACATTGAATATGAAATGAGGATGTGTGAACATGTGTAACATAATAAACATAAGCGTGATTTATTTGTGATGATCCAATGGTGGGAATGCAGGAACATTTTATAGGATATGTATAAAATTATTTCTAATGCTTGCACGATAAAATATGCCTAAAGTTATCCTTGCTTGTAGCAATGTTTGAAGGTAAGGCATTATTCTGCCCTGGTAATCGAGAGGGCAGTAAGTCAAAAAAAGCGGTTTCGAGAAAACGGCGTGCAAACATTTTTTTACAATTTTTGCGTTTGTGATAAAGCTATACACTCGATTTTTATATTCTATATATCAAAGGAAAGGAAAAAACTAGGTTTTTTTCCTTTCCCTATATTGTTTGCGCGCCTTTTTCTCGAAACCGCTTACTGCCCTCTCGATTACCAGGGCAGTATTGGACTAAATTAATTCACTATGGTATAACTTTCATTAACTAACTTTATCGTATCGCGGTACTTAAAAATAGATAGCTTTATTTTGTAGTGGGGAGGCAATTTTAAGGAAACACCAAGTTAATTGCTATGGTAAAAAAATCTTTCAATATCCTCAATTACACTGAAAAATATAGTGTAAATAATACAACACAAAAGGTACAAATTCAAACTCCATTTAATTATTATTACAATAAATATTCAATCATACATTTATCAACTCTTCGTGCGTGTCACATTTCTTTAACTAAACATGAGTGCGTTCCTCAATAGTTACTATATTAGAATGATTAGAGAAAAAATTATTCGCCATTATAACACAGACACCTGTACTTCTTCCACCTGTCGATCTCCATACAATAATTCACAAAAGTTGACTACGAAGCGTGTGCGCACAGAAATTATATTGTAATTAAATGTCAGCGACGTAATTAACATTTATGATGCGGTGCATAGAGTAAAGGTGTTTTCTCGTATGTAAAGATAAAGTGTTATGGGAATTGTGAAGCGATGTGACTAGTCTATCGTATATGTTAATAAGTATCATAAGTTTATTTTCTTATGAGGTGTGAAAGGTACTTAAATTTTCTAGTAAGATAATGGTGCCGATTCCCTGGTTCAATAATTAAACTTTTAAGTTTATTGCGTTTTTTTCTTTCCATTTCTTAACGAAAAGGACAGGCGATTAATATTAGTTTAGTCCTGTCAGTTTAGTAAGCGCCTGTCGTGAACCGAGGCATTTTTAGTGGTCATATTTTTAATCACTTCTGAAATGGTCTTTAGTCTCTTTCATTGTCTTTAGTCAATTTCAGCTAACCAATATTTTATCGCTCTTTTCTTAATGGAATAGAAAGAAGAAGATGCACTGGAATTGAATTTTTTTTTTAGTTTATGAACAAGGAATAATTGGCTCTTTTGTCTCCTATGACTGTACCTACGTAGGTATGAAAAATTGGCTTCCCAAAAGATCATTGTAAGATCAAAAGCTTTACACAGAACAATAGACCTTGGACATGTTGAAGGGTCAGCTCAGTTTTTTTTCACTGTCGCAGCTGCGCTTGCCGACATTCCGTCGTGTGCCAAGACTCCCGGCGCTTCAGACATTTCCGTCACACCGCCCAGTTTTTCATCGTTCCACTTACAATTAATATTGATGACGGATCATACAATACCAACCCGTTATTTGCTTTACTGTTATTTTTAATTTGCTATCTCATTTTTTGTCCCTTAACAATCTTACAATATGAACGCTTACAATGTTACAATTAAAACGCTAGTTACAGGCTTATTTAGCGACAATATAAAAAATAAAAATAAATTAGGAGGAGAGTGTCACCAAACTTTTGCCGGCTTTGTACAAGTTTATAGTCACGAGTCAATTTCCTTTCATGGATAAAATTGTAATACTTTTTAACAGATTCAAACTAAAAGCACATGGGTATATAAAAGTTATTAGGATTTTATTGCCGCTTAACGGAATAATGTTACGTAATTTTTTATTTTTAAAGTAGATTAAGCTCCATAAATGCATTGGGAGATTGGCCCTTGTCGTTTAGAAGAGTTTAGTAAGAGGTTCAGTAAGTAGCGTAGAAACAATGAGAGGCGCGATGTGGGCGCCAAGACGGTAGCGTCACGGGTCGCCGCGTCCGGAAGGAACCGAGTCGTGGGAACGACCACAACACTACGGTACGATACACTCCTTTATTATTCACCTGCATAATGTTTAGATAATTAGAGCACACCTATTACTGCTGTTATTCTGACGTGTTAAAACAATTAAATTTCGTTACTTTTGATGCAATGATAGTGCGAAAGATTTCGAAGTGTTGTCTGTGTACATAATCTTAAATAAGTGTTCACGTCGGTCTACATTATAATTGTTTGTGTAACTCAATATTACGTCGAGTGTCATGAAATCCAAACTAACATTGTTACCTACAATGATTTTTGATATAAAGATTTAATTCTCGCTCTAGAACTTAAAACGAGACCTATTGAAGCAATCATGGCAGCAACGTAAAATACAAAAGTGACACCTAGATAATGGCTAATAATACCGCTGATAATCGGTGACACAATATCAGATATTGAATTAACACTATTGAAGGTCCCTACAAGAGTTCCGCGGTTACTAGTCATACTTCTATTTGTCAATAATACTAAAGTAATTACTTTTGAAAATGCGAAACACACCGCCGTAGGTAGTAATATTGCAACGTATAACGGTATACCAGGCACTACAGCTAACCCTATAAAAGATAATACCATAACTAAAAATATATGAAGTATTCGTTGGGTAAAGTCTCTGTCATTGACATATTTTTTGTTTAAATAAGAAACTATTTCATTGGTTATTGATGCAACAATTCCTTGAAAAGTTGTAATGTAGCCGAGAATGGATTGCGAAACATCATGTTCATTTAGCAGAAATACACGGAAATTGTTAAAATATAATCCTATAGATATTGACAGAAGAAATTGAAACAGAAATATGTCCCAGTATATTATCCAGCTTAGATTATAAAAGTTTTCTTTAGTTCGATTATATGTTTTAATAATGGGATTGTATAATTTTATTGCTTTAACCGTTGTTTCCGATTTGTCTTTGTTCTCTGTTGGAATGTCTGGCAATGATCTGATCAGATCTGTAACAATAAGAAATATATATATTAGTAACATATTTAGTGACACGATCCAAGCCATAAAAGGAGCTGATGATGAAGTAAATGCATTTACTTCATCATCAGCTCCTTTTATGGCTTGGATCGTGTCACTAAATATATAGTTACTTATTTAAAACAATATATTAGAAAAGTTAATAGAAAATTTCTAAGAATGGTCTGTTCTTCCTGATAGGCTATTTTATGTGATAAAGTTCAGTAACACGCTGACAAAGTTTCTAGTCTCTACTAATATAATAAGAAAAGCAATGTCACTTACTTGCATTTAATATGAAAAACGCAGATAGGAATACACTCATGATGATGAAACCGCTATCAGGTAGCGCTTCCATAACGTAACCGCTAGCCAGGGGGCCTAGGGCCGTCGCAGGCCCTCTCAGAGACGTTAACTTGCCATATAATGCAACAATGTCGTTTTCATCGTCTAAGTAGTCTGGTGCTAGGGCCCTCGTTAATGTCTGTGTGTGCTTAAATATTCCTGAAACAAACCAGATACGAGTAAAATAAGACAGCTAAAGTAACTAATTTTAACTTTTTTGTTGCATTCACTCAAGCTTGTTTAAGATATGTTTTAATTTTTAAGTTTTATTAAGCTGATTTTATATTTTCCTTCATCACATCATTAATATAATATTTTTTCTGACCTAATACTGCCCGTATGCTTAAAAAAACAAGCAAAGATGATGTCACTCCCAAACAGAAGTAGGCGCACGAGCAAATTATTAAGCACAACAATAATACTGGTTTTCTGCCTCTTACGTCACTCAGGCTACCCTGGAAATTAAACAAAGTTATTGTTACAAGTCTATTATTTTGATAAAACATATTAATTACTAGCTTTTGCCTGCGACTTCGTCCGCGTGGAAATAGTTCCTGTTCCCGGGGAATTTCCGGGATGAAAACTATCCTAATGTCCTTTCTCGGGTCCCAGTCTATATCTGTACCAAATTTCAGTCAAATCGGTTCAGTGGTTTAGGCGTGAAGGAGAGACAGACAGACAGACAGAGTTACTTTCGTATTTATAATATTAGTATGGATTAGTGTCTGTGTTACATTTAACTTACGACAAATGGCGATGATATCAGCTGACATGCCGGATAAATGGCTCCAATTAGTCCGATTTGAATATGATTGAAGCCTAGTTCTTTCGTCTGAATATCGAGATAAGGCAATATGAAGTACACTGACATCATATCCTGAAATAAGAAAGTCTATTAGGTTGGTCATCCAATTTTATTTACATTACGTTTGCTCCAATCACTCAGATCAAAATAAAAAGTTCAAACCAAAGGCTTTATTTAATAATATATTAACTTTTCCATTCATCATTTATTTTTATCAGTTATTGACATTAACTGACTCTGAGATGAGATTGCAACTACATAATATATTTAAAACTATGCTTTCATCTCTTCTTTACACAACTTGCAAAATGTTCGTCTTGGTCGAAAAACATATTTTTATCAGAAATTTGCTTGAGTATGTCTATAAAAATGCTACTTATCACGTACTAAAATTTTAAACTTAAACACAATTAAATTAAGCCTTACCAGAAACCCCACCAGCAGAAAAGTCCTGTATGGCGCGACCATTGTTTTTGCACTACTTTTACCTATAAACAACGTACAAATACATAGGCATCCGTCTTTTACTCTATTATTAATATTAAATAATAAAACACACCAAAATTAACTCATATTTTCACAACACTTCACTCATCGTGAACACGCGATTCTGTATTGATTACATACGTTTTCGATATCTGCGTGGAAGGCACAAGTCATCATGATAAGTCTTTATCTTTTTAACACATTATCACATAGATGTTAGTCATCAAAGTTTTATATCTTACACGGTAGACAATATTATCTTATGACGTTATCGCTCCATAACATAGAAAAGAAAACCGCGGCAAAACACTAATTTTGTTCTTCGGTTAAAAACCCCTTTTTCAATGGTTGTAATTTGTAACTGTTATTTTCATCCAAGACCTGCCAATGATTACTGTGGTTATTTTTAAATAGTATTTTACGATGTGGATATTACTGTTCATACTTTGTAATGGATGCAACATACCATTAAAATATCGCGAAATAGCTTAATGCCTGCAACTAAACGTCCGCGTAAATTGACAAGCATTTATTGATATTATCCCGGATGCAAAACAAGTTAGGGTATGCGTCTAATCTATTTCCGTTCGAAATTTAACCAAAATAGGAATTTTGGTTTAGCCGTGAAAGCTTGCACACAGACAAACACACAGAGTTCTTTACTTTTGCATTAATAATATTTACAGATAATAGGTATTAGTGTGGATAATAAGAATAATTCGTGACTGTGACAAGTTTATTTTCGGAACAACAAAATTTCATAAATTATAACATGCCAGTATACTTGCAGTTGAGTTTCTTTGCGAATCTCTCTGAACGCGACTGGACAACCTAGCTAGCTTCGCAACTTTTCTAAAATTCTACATTTTTCTATGTAATGCTTTCTTAATCTTGATTTGCCTTACATTTTAATTCATATCTAGTTCGATACTCTTAATATCAATGTGCGGTTTCTTAAACTCCCACGGTTGGACTTTTTAATGGCTCTCATATTGTGGGTCATTTTTATTGCATTTCTAATAACCTGTTACGAGTGCAACCGTCACGGTTCACGATTTTAATTGTTTTTGTAACATTGTCTTTAACTGTGGTTCAAATTGTCTCTGATCCTGCCACAGGTGGGCAGAAATACTAAATTGTGTTTTTTTTTTGTGATGCATTCGTTATTTTTAATTTATTTTATTTAATTGCATATAAATGTGTAAAAATATAAAATATATAAAGACCACTCCAAAGAAACACATAGACATGCAACAAAGTCAATTTCAAAACCATTATAAACAATTCATATATAATTTCTATTAATCAAATAAAAAATCGTCATGAAGTCCAATTTTCGTCAATTTTAGTTAAAATCGTCTTCGTGTGTGTCCGGGAATGGTATCAAAACAAAAGTCTGTAATGTTCGACTTCCGATCATTTTGGATGCTCCATCATTTAGAAACAAAACGGAAGTATACCTAATCTGAAAATAATTAGGAAATGATGCAACATCACTGGTTTTGTCATTTCTTTTATAATGAATAGTGAGAAAGATTTGTGTCAAGTATCAAATTGATATCGTTATCTACTTTTATTTAGATATCCGCCTTTTCAGCCTTTTCAGCTGTTTGATAAAGGAATATGTGATGTCAAATAAGTATGATGTAACTGAAATTATTAATTCATCACCTTTACTTATCTATACTAATATTATAAAGAGGAAAGATTTGTGTGTATTTATGTTTGTGTCCCTTTCACGCAAAAACTACTAAACGGATTTTGGAAAAACTTTACAGAAAATAGCTTATACATCAGAATAAGACATAGCTTATACATAGACATCGCGCTATGTATGACCCACGGGAGCAGAGCAGTAACCAAAAACCTAACATAACGCGGGTGAAACCGCGGGGGACAGCTAGTCAGTAATAAAGCCTATAAATAAAGACTATAGACAGTACTAAAAGGTGGCCAAGAAAAGTGATACTTAATTTGAATTACAAAGAAATGTTAAGCTACCCGATTGGTTAATACCGGATCGACCTCATGGTTGGCCCCTAGTTAAACCGTATTACTCGGTCTGTTCATTGCTTTAGACACACTCGCATCTCAATAGACTTTGTCGTACGACACTATGCTTCACTGCCTACAGTCTTTATTGTTTTTTTTTTATAGTCGTGCCTAAAAGGAAAATAACTGTTATTTATTACTTTTGTCTAATTAGAAGCCACTGTCATTATGTATGATATACAAATATATAACTAATAATGAGCTGATCTTAACCCTAGATAGATAACCATATTTCACTGTACACTAAAGATAACCATACGTCGATTCGACGTGCGAATGTTTGAGTGAGCATATTTTGGATTATGTATATACTAGGTTGTACTGGATAACATAATATTGTATGGGCTCTAGGATATATAAAGCTATAATCTATCAATAAACATTCAGTATTTAGACAGCATTACATCGTTTCATTTCGTTCCTCTGATGCCATCCGTATATGGCGACCCTGCCAGGATCACAAACCCTCACAAACCCTTACTCTTTTTGTTTAATATGAAGGATCCATCCAGCAGGTTGTTAAAGTTTCGATTAATCCTTGAAGAATACGATTATGTAGTTGAGTATATCAAGGGAAAGGAAAACGCTGCCGCAGACGCCTTGTCTCGGCTCACAATATCGTCAAACGATTTAAAAGAAATGACGGAGTTCATATCTGTAATGACACGTGCTCAAAAACGCGCACTGCTAGACAGATCGTCTCCGGTTGATACGGATATTACTATTAATAGGCAGTCAGAGCCAAAAATTGTAGAAACTCAAACAAAACCTAGTTATGCTGTTGAACTGCGATTTATCAGTAAAAATAATTTACAAAGGTTGCGAAATGAAAATAAAATTAACTATGAAAGCAATATCTGCTATTTTAGTTCCTCAAATTTGTCAATTTTTATAAATCCCGCTGCCCGATTGCAATTGACGCGAGCCGCATTTGCAAGGGAGCTCAATGAGTTTTGTCAAACATTGAACATAAGTGAAATTTACATGATAAAGAATAACGATAATAGGAGTTTTATTGAAGCATTGGTAAGAGAAATAAAAGGTAATGATTCCTGGAAAAGGCTTAAATTAATAATCTTAAAAGATATAGAACGAATAGATAATAAAGAAGACAGGAAAGTAATTTTAAACGATTTTCATTTACTACCAACAAGCGGACATGCGGGTACGCGACGAATGTTGTGTAATATCAAAAAATATTATTTCTGGCCAGGCCTTGAATCTGATATTAATAATTTCGTAAAAAAGTGTCCTAAGTGTCAGAAACAAAAATACACTGTGCAAGTAAAAGAACCTATGACGGTGACAACTACAGCTCATACAGCTTTCGAAAAAATTTTCTTAGATTTAGTAGGACCACTAGATCGAGATAACCATAATTATAGCTATATTTTAACTGTGCAGTGTGAGTTAACAAAGTATGTATGCGCATATCCTCTGGTTTCTAAGGCCTCAGCAGAAGTGGCCCAAGCACTTGTCAACAATTTTATATTGCAACATGGCATACCCACGGAGATAGCAACAGACAGAGGCACAGAATTTATGGCGGAAACATTTAAACAGGTATGCATTTTACTAAAAATTAATCAACTTAACTCCACAGCTTATCACCACCAGAGTATCGGTGCGTTAGAAAACTCCCATAAAAATTTAGCGGCATTTTTGAGAATTCAAACTGACGGTAAACCAGAAACATGGAGCGACTGGCTTCCATTTTGGTGCTTCGCTTATAATACTACAGTACATTCGTCTACTAAATTTACGCCTTTCGAACTTGTGTATGGGAAAAAATGTTCTTTGCCCGGAAACTTAATAAAAAAAGTAGAACCCCTATATAATTATGAGAGTTATCCTCTCGAACTCAAGTATCGATTGCAAGTTTCGCAATCGGAAGCGCGCCGAAATTTAATTGAAGACAAACTATGTAGGAAAAGTAGGTACGATTCTTATACTAATCCTGTTCGTTACAAATATGGCGACCAAGTTCTAATTAAGAATGAGACAGGTAACAAGCTCACAAGCTTATATTCAGGACCCTATAGGGTCATAAAAGATTTGCCGCCAAACGTTGAGGTAGATATCAACGGTAAAAGTGACTTAATACACAAAAATCGTACTAAGCCTTTTTATACATAAGTGATACTTGTAAACAATATTCGAATTTGTAAACCAAATCTTCAATGTAAAAATTGTATACTTAGTTAGATCGAGTGATTTGATTCGATAGTTTATAGGTACTTTAGTTATAAACAAATTGATGTCAGGTATCTATACCTATCTTTTATTATGTATCTGAAACTAATACGGACTTGTTTGTAGAGCCTAAGTATTCATAACAATTATTGTAACATGATAAGCACACCTTAATTATAAACTCAATACTGGTACATGTAATAGTCTGGCACATTATTAAGGTGCGATGTTTTGTTTTTTGTTTGTGTCTAAAGTTTATAATAGAATAGGCACTTATATTACTTAATGATTTTATTGTAGTTAAGTGGTTATTACCATACATATGTATTATCAATTTAAGGGTTAATCTAATAAGTTAACATAATTAAAACAAAATAAAATTGTACTTTTATTTTATTTTTTAATAATCGGGGAGATGTACTGGATAACATAATATTGTATGGGCTCTAGGATATATAAAGCTATAATCTATCAATAAACATTCAGTATTTAGACAGCATTACATCGTTTCATTTCGTTCCTCTGATGCCATCCGTATAGGTTTATGAATGTGATATTATGTCTTAATATCTTTAATTATATTGTGATTAAATGAAAAACATTAGAATTTATTTATATTTTTATTAGAAAAAAAAAATAAAGTACAAAACAAGGTAACTCTTACTTTACGAAACTTAAACATTTAGGAATCTTTCCATCAGTCTTATAATTTACTATATAAACTTTTAAAAATCTACTTTTTTCAATCTCTAGAATATAACAAATTAAAGTAAATCACAATTTTTATTCACATTGGTATCAAAGGCGCTTAGGGCAGGCGCTAGACTTGTGCTCTCCACAAATGGGATTTTTGCAGCTGTCGCACATTGTCTTTGTCATCTCTCTAATTTTTGAAGGACAAAAGGCACAATATTTCCTTTTTTTTGGCTCAGGTACACCTTCATGTTGTGTGGGAGGTTCGGCTGGTCTTTTTGGCAGTATACTACTATTTTTTTCTTTGATATTTGTCGGCAAAGTGACCATTTGACGCCTTGGCGTCAAATGGTCACTGGAGACAAGTCTCATCAGGCTACCGCTGTCCGTATAATATTTGCAGCAGATACTCTGCCACTTGTTCTGCCTTTAGTCGCCGTCCAACGATGATCGATTTGCCTCTAAAAATTTGACGCTGTGGCATGACAATACAACTCAGGCATGACAATAGTTGGCGAAGCACTTTCAGAAATTTCAGGGTTATTTTCAGACACGTCTTCAGCATCAGTGTTTACCTCCACCGGTGCACTGTCTTCAAAGTCTTCGGCATCACTCTGTACTTCAACTTCTAATAAACAGTCTTCAGTTTCACTGCCCGACCCCTCAATCTCTTCATCGCTTGTTTCAAGCAACAACCGACAGATTGCTGCATCGTCTGCACAGTTTCGTGACGTCATAATGTTATTTTTATCGTGGCCTATAACAAGTAAAAAAACTAATAAAAAACATGTACATTTATTCTCAAAAGAAAAACAATAACACATTTTCCCAAAAATCTAAAAACTAACACTAAAGATAACCATACGTCACTTCGACGTAAGGTAGGTAAATATTGACGAAAGTATTGCACTTACCGGAGCGATACGGATATGTCCTACAAGCTCCGACGGCCGACTGAGTTGACAGGAACGGGCAGGATAGTGACGCGAAAAACAAACGAGTTATATCGATTTTTCAAAATCGATTACGTCGTTTCGACGTAGGTTATCTATCTAGGGTTAAATAAGAACCTGGATTTTTTTACATTAAGAGTCTAAAAATTTAATATCGGACAATTTACGTAACGGTTTTACGTCAAAAATCCTTCTAAGTCAGTCCTTTGTTGTCTCGAATTCGTGAAAGATCGGGTAGGCTATATAACAGCTTAAAATGACGTAACTGCGCCGGCGCAGTACATAACATTGGCACAGTTCGGTTGTGAGCACTGAACCGCGACCCCACGACCCGCAACTTTTGATGACTCACCCTTCCTGACCGTCTTCAAGGATATGACTCCTGTGACTAATTTTCGGTAAAAAAAACCTCCATTGTTCGAATATAGAGCATTGTGACGCTATGCCGTAACTCGAGCGTTTCACCTCTGCCGTGACGTTTACGACACTCTAAAATTTAAGGAACTCTTTAGCCAGCTTTGTATGCTACAAAGCTCCAGAAGAAATAAATTTTAACACGTTATTAGTAACTGTCGGCTAATCTTTAACGTGTATAATAAAAAACAGGTGTGCCGTCGTCTAACTGGCTATGTTCTTACCACAATCTAAATGTGTTAGATATTATGATACCGTTACATATTACTCATAACATAATTCAACTCACATCGTCAGACTTATCTACCAACACATGTAGAAAAAATGCTCAATCTAATTTTCCATTACTTATCCGTTATCAACGGAAGAAAATTATGTTATTAACGTAAACAGTCCCAAGTAGTTGCATATCGGTATTATCTGGAAGCGCGGGTTAATCTCGTCATCGGAACAGCGAGGGTCCGCCTTAGACTCCAAGACGTGTGGGAAACCCAGCCGAGCTTGACCGTCGAGCCATGCTTCGGGTAACGATCTAATTACAATACTTGACAGGTGCCCGGTCAAAGGTTACACCTACTATACACAGACAGGACCTTGAATTAAAGGCAATTTCTTGCACTGCACTGCAATAAGGAAGTCGAGAAACCAGTGTTGATAGGAAGTCTATAATAAGACGCGACTGAAAAGGACATGGAGCATACAATTTTATTGTTCGACAAGCTGGAAATGGTCTCCTGTGTGAATGTTGGAAAGTTTAATGAGGTTTAATTTAGAAAGGAGTAAAAGGGATTGCTTTGTTCTCACGTTGTGTCCGGAAACTTTTAATTTTATGAACTAATTATTGATAGACTTAATAACATCATTTTCAAACTTCTTCACAATCTGTGTCCGATCAGAATTCTATTTACGTAGCAGCTGTTTTCCATGTGAACTGGCGGTCTTGGAAAAAGCAATTCATGCAAACTTAATTCAATAAATAAGATGTTCCGTCCATTGTTCTATCCAGACTTTAGTAAATGGTTAAGTAGCAATTTATTTCCAATAAAGTCAGTTTGAAATTGAAAGTCTCGTGAAACAATTGTATCAATTTATAGTAGCGAGATAACTGTGGGACCGCGGTTGATTCAAGATTCCCGCTTGTTCTGAAAATCATTTCCAATGCTGTGGTTACATTGTTTACAAACATTTGACTATATCTACACTTGCATATCTACAAATAATATAAATGTTAGAGTAGCTCTCCCTGTCTTTCAGTCTGTCTGTCGGGTTTTCTATCATCTATCAGGCAGTCTGTTTAGTTTTTAAATTGCGCTTCGTATGCATCCGCGGTTCCGCGTTAGCTGAAGATTCCGAGGACGAACTTTAAGTCGATCAGTATAAAAGAAAGTATAAAAGCATGCTATAACCAATTTTGCAGTTATTCAAAAGCATTACAATTTTGTTGATTTGAAAATAAATTAATATTCAATAATCATTTGTCGAAACGGCAACATTACAAATCCTACTATGCTATAGCAAGACTTCACAACTGCTTCACCAACTTTATTCTTTCCAGAACTGTCTTATGATTGAACTTCGTCGCCACCATATCGATAACAGTTTCCTAATACGTAGTCTTACGTGGTATCGGTTGGATCATTCGGACTCCCACGGGTAGGCGCCTGAGCAGCCACGCGCTGAATACGATGCGTGATCGCCGTGAGAAATTATAGACTAGTCGCGGTTGGTAGATTTCTTATTTATATTTTTATTAGATTTTGCCTGACTTGGTCCTCGTTGATGTCAGTTATAGCAGACATCGTAGATTAGATTCAATCCTATTATCTTCAGGGTTTAAACTTACTCCGTACCGAACTATATCAAAATCGGTTCAGTGGTTTTGTCGTGAAAACGTAGCAGACAAAGTTGCAATTCTTTAGTCTTTATTATGTAAAGATTTAAAATATTAGTTACTAGCTTCTGCCCGCGGCTTCGCTCGCGTTGGAAAGAGACAAAAAGTAGCCTATGTTACTCTCCATCCCTTCAACTATCTCCACTTAAAAAATCACGTCAATCCGTCGCTCCGTTTTGCCGTGAAAGAAAGACAAACAGACAGACAGACACACACTTTCCCATTTATAATATTAGTATGGATTAAACCTTTTCCAACTTTTGCCTGTCCAATTAGCTGTACATCACGTAGATGGACTGACAGCCTCCTACATTTTATCATATCAAATTGTGGTCATCAATCCTTCCATAAAACGTGCTGATTATTACTTTACCTTTATAATCTGTATCTGATTATCTTACCATCCATGTGTTGATAGGGCTCTTTGCCTAAAGGGCCCATAATATACCGTTGTTATGCTAATTATTTTAAATGACCATTCGCATGTATTTTATATTTAAAAGAATTTATATCCCTTTAAAGAGGTACTGTTACATGCATTACTACAGTTCAGCTTGCTTATCCTTTTTATTTCATCCAGTTCCATTTAACAACAGTTAACACCGATAAAGTAACTATAAATCCTGTACTCAAGTCTTGTAGTTTGAAGTCAGTATAACTCTACGAGACAATAGTACCGTAACTTTAAATAAAATAATCATTTAAGCATAGGTTGGTATTAAAATGTAAATTAGCTTTTTCAAAGACTATCATTTGGACGTTAACCTGTTCTCGCTTGGCTATAAAACTTAAGATTGGAAACTATAAAAGTAGCTAAAGTTGGGAGAGCCATTTGTAAACTTCGAGTTGAGTGGTCGTATAAAATTGCCGGTTTCCTAGCTAGAGTGGGCCAAGCCTGTGGGTCGGTTACATTTTGAAATTTAGGGAAACATCCATGAGACACTATGAGGAAACCGGTCGTATTAGAGAAAGAAACCTCGTGCGATATTGTGGACGATCCAGTTCCATACTCATCTCTCTTGTAAATTGATACGACAGAGATAGACGGCGATTTATGTGTCAACGGACAACGAAAGTACTACAAGTGTTTGTACACCGCAATGAAAAATTATGCATTTCTGTGAAGTTATTTATTGTCGTGAGGTATTTTGTCATGAAGTAGACCTTAATAAAAACCTCCTAAATTTCATTCATTTAGATAATTAAATAAAGATAAGCAATCTTTACATGTTTTTTATCTTTAAAAAAGTTAATAAGGTAAACCAAGCTTATTTTCGTATATTTCATTATCTAACATCAATCTTAGGTTATTATCTAACCAAAAAAAGGTTTTAGACAAAAAGACGTGAGGATGGTTCACTTTTAGTTAATTACGTAAACGCATCATCATGAATTAACGGAGATGACCTCACAACGACCAATGTAAGTTCCATTGATTAAAAATAAATTAAATCCTTTCTCTATTCGCCGTATAACCAATTAAATAAATTTGTGAACTAGTAGAACGAAACAGTAATTCACCGTAAAATTCGCATTATTGTAAAATTTAAATTCCTCAATTAAATAACAATTCTATTATCTAAATCTAAAATAATGTCTCATACATAATGTATGAAGGAAAGCAAAGAATTTGAGTCAAAGTCGTGAAAGTTATTCACTTTTATATCACGACGAAGACACATGGACAAGTTTTTTGGTATTTTAGCAATAGACATTCCACAAGTTACGACATCAATATCACAAGGTAGATGACAATGCCATAGTTCTCGTAATTCTGTATTGAAGCGGAGATTTACTGCGAAATCTTCAGATATACAGACACAAGGCTACACCTATTAATCTGTTATCCTCCAAAGATCAACACAAATCTGGCTAAAAAAGTCTTGTTCCAATTTGTGTTCCTTAACCAATCAAGACCTATAAAAAATTAGCATTTCGTTTCTTCCGTCTGAGTCCTAAGTACTTCAAAACTCTTCAAGTGTTGCGGGTTTTGTGAATGGCGGAGTCGTGGGAACTGAGCAAACGCAGTAGCACCCGCATGCATCTAGTACTTACTAGTGCTTGAAACGCTTCTCGAAAGTGCACTAATCTGGGAAATATTTAGTGTCAGAACAATAGGCGAAGATTGTTTACTGGAAACTAATTATCAACACGACGTTTTCATTATGAACGTTTTAGTATCATAATAAGTATAATGTGTATCTATCCTTCTCCTTGTTTAGTTTGCGATTTGAGTATCTATCTACCTATATCTAGTCGTGTTTAATGCATACTACAATCTGTATCTAATAAAGTTAAAAGCACGATTTGAAAACTGAGCCTGTTCAAAATAGAGAAACATAGCGCTGCTATACAACCGATTGCTATTTCATTTCGCTAGGCGTCCGTAAACTTTATATGCGCTTGCGCATTTGAATAAAGCTTTGGCGATTTTTCAATTTTTGTGTTACGTATTGTTATGTAGACAGTTTATTGTTTTTTTTTCTTAATGTAAGTTACATTAAGTTGCCAGAAAACTGTATCATTTTTGCAAAAAATGGTACGTAAAAGTATTATTTGTATATCTTTCGATTGGCAAGAATGCTACTTTTGTGCCTTTATGAGGTTCTTCTAGTAGTAGAATAGAGGACATAATATCTAATATGTATGTCCTACTATATTTGGACGTTTCTTTAACGGTAAACATCTTTTTGAGCCGTGTGGTCATTTCCTCTTAGCACAAAACTCGTTTTGTCTTACTACGACCTACTACAAGATCAACAGGCTACGAAGTGCGTAGCAAAGGATTTTAGAGTTTTTCTTCTTTGTCTTAAAGGTTAGTTTGCAATGTGGCTCAGGAGGTTCCATGTGAACGAAAGAGACAGGTATATGTTTGTGTAGTACTACTACGAGATGAAAACCGGTTAGGGGTGTTGTAATTTTACTATATGGATATTAATAAACACACACATGCCTACATATAGTACGTTTCTTATTTTAATCAAAAAGCTGGTTTGAAAAAGGAACAAATTCAAATGAAGGTGCAGCAATAAGATGACGCCCGTAGATAGTGTTATCTGCCTGTTAGGAGGAATAGGATAATATTGTATTTTAAATGTACTTCTGCTGTTACTACTATTTCGAATTTATATTCTGTAGACGATGCCTTTTTTAGTCTGTATCAGGGTTGCATTGCAACTTGCAATTTTTTGCAATGCATGCTTTGAATTTAGTCTGTACCTATCAGAAATACTTGTAGTTAAAAAAAAAACATTGTATGTTTTTTTTTTAACTACAAGTAAAAAAACATTGTATGTTTTTTTTTTTCAAGTAATAAAAAGAATAATTTAATAAATCTACCTATTATGATTAAATAACACCTTAGTTCCCATTTTAAACTGATTAAAAAAAAGAAGGTATTTCTTAACTTTGCCCGAAGTTTTTTTTTATAACCTCTGGAGCTTCCAATTTCCATTAAGTTAGTCGTGTTGAACTTAAATAAGATTTAAGATTAGTTTTTGTTCCAAAGGGTTGAATAGAGGAAGTGTAAAATCATTTAATATTTAATCTGAAGCCTTTTGTTGTATAGAAACTGAATAGAATTCTGTTAATAACACCATTTGTGTTGTAATAAGGCAATTTTAAAAATGTTTACTAAAAATAGGAGTTTTTATTGCTAAGGATTATCTCACTGACCTTTTCTTATTTCTACGTACCTACTACAAAAGACACAAGACTATTGATCCTTTTTTTTTTTTTGGTGAGTGGGAAATCATCCAATGACTGCTCCCGTCCTGGGTGCGGCGGGAGGGCGTGTCAGACTCTTACTGACTAAAACCCACTCATGTTCCTTCGATTGCCCTTTATGTTCCAGGGTCACGGTAACTGTTATAAACATTCCGCAACCCCGGCAGGCGTGGCCCTGTTGGGCCCCTTCCTGTGCTGACTCCTTCTCTTTGAGGCGCGCGTGGAACACTAACGCGCCGTAGACTATTGATCCTGAAAGCTCGAGTTTACACTTTTATGAGAATCGTTAAAAGTATTTTCAAATAAAAACAATAGGTAAAGCTTTGCTTTCTAACCAGACAAAAGGCCAATATACTTAGCACATACTTTGGTTTAGTTATTCTCCGTAGCCATAGGTATTTCTGCTAAACCAAAACACCTTTTATTTATGTCGGTCTAAGATTATATATGCTAAAATCTGCAAGACCACTACACAACACACTTTCGTCTTAAAAACTGAATGTACCATAGTCAATTGTGCCAAATATAGAAAGATTATGCTAGATAAGCTAGCTAGGGAGTTTAACGGGATTGTGTAAGGTACCTATCACAATCCCGTTAGCCATGATTTTTTTAATTTAAAACTATACGGATTGTATTCAGAGAAGAGACAAATTGCAGCCATCTGCTGTGGTCGTTAGCACACGTCTAATTGCAGTGTCGGAGGCGGCTAGTTAAATACCTTCATGTCATCACAGCAAGGATTTCTTATTAATGCTATCCCTTCTGCATTCCTTGGCTCGAGGAATTACGTGCGTCATATTATGGGCGTTGTTATTCTTTTATAAACGTAAGGCTTCATTTGCATCCATAATGGTGCCGATTCTCTTGTGCACAACTTATCGTAAATTTAAGTTAGGTGCATCTTTCTCTTTCCATTTCTTAAAGAAAAGGACAGAAGATCAAATATTAGTTAAGTCCTGTCAAATTTAGACACTCCATAGATAATTTAGACGCAATTTAAAAACATGGCGTCTAAATATACGTCAATTGTCATGAGGCGCTGTCTAATTTGACAGGATTAAACTAAAATGTATCTTCTGTCCTTTTCTTTAAGAAATGGAAAGAGAAAGATGCACCTAACTTAAATTTACGATAAGTTGTGCACAAGAGAATCGGCACCAATGTCAGTCTCTTTAGTTGTGAATTAGTCTTTACAAGGGTAATAAAGTTCTGACTTTAATATTTTACTGTCAATTCTCTTCGTTTTCCCCTCGTATAGATTTTATTGATATTTTTATAAATGTCTTACTGTAATATAAGCTGCATAAGTGCTGTTTGTAATTTATATATACATATATGTTATTATTTCTATTTTATTTTATATTTATTTTATACTAGCTTTTGCCCGCGACTTCGTCCGCGTGGAATAGTTCTCGTTCCCGGGGGATTTCTGGGATGAAAACTATCCTATGTCCTTACTCGGGTCCCAGACTATTTCTGTACCAAACAGGTTCAGTGGTTTAGGCGTGAAGAAGAGACAGACAGAGTTACTTTCGCATTTATAATATTAGTATGCCAAAATAAAATATCATTGTAGTATGCATTTTGAATGCGAAGACGTATATATATACACCGAGGTTTATAGAACTATTTGCTCACCCGATTTCTGTAATACTAGCTTTTGCCCGCGGCTTCGCTCGTGTTAGTAAGAGACAAAAAGTAGCCTATGTTACTCTCATCCCTTCAACTATCTCCACTTAAAAAATCAAGTCAATTCGTCGCTCCGTTTTGCCGTGAAAGAAAGGCAAACATACAGACAGACAGACACACTTTCCCATTTATAATATTAGTATGAATTATTCTACGTATCAATATTATTTTATCTGTAATATTATTCTACGTATCATTATTATTTTAGTCCTACATACACTAACCAAAATTGTCCAAAACTCAGTTTGAAATTGAAACCAAAAGTTCCTTCCCCAATCATTTCTAAGACCTATCATCATTCTAATGGTAACTCTAAGCAAGTACCAATAAACACTTCTCATCGTCATACTTTCGTAACTGAACGTGCTATTACACCCACAATTTTGTGAGTAAAAATAATAGTTGATCCGTCGTCATGCCGACAATATTCTATTTCTCACCTAACTAGACTGGAGTGTATAATTGGGCCAAACTGCCCACTACGCAATTACTATGGAATGGTATAAGTAATACCCGTAGCGTAGACCAGTCGGCCCGCTCACCGTTTGGGTAGTGGAGCAATCTTGGCTTTTTATTTTATTTTTATCGATTTTCTTCTTAAGGTAAGATAATAAGATTACTGATTTAAAAGGAGGTGTACTTTTCATTGTAAATCTCTTCTTTATAAGGATTAGTGTGGTGGGTGCGTCTGTTTTAATTTAAGTCTGTTTACTTCGTAGGATAGTTTGTTGTTGTTATAGCGGCTGAAGCTGTTTTGTATATTCTATGGACCCGTGCAAAGTAACTGTGTCCGCACGTGCGCAGAGACAAAGGAAACTTGAAACCTTTGTGCTTGGTAGAACAAGAGACATAGCGCCACGGTACCTAACTACAATGTATTACAGAGGTGTTGTTACGCCACTATCAACGAGCAGTATGGAATAGAATCCACGACATACTTACAAATTGTACTGACAGTAGTCGATTGTCAACCGTGAGAATAGATTGAGCTCACGGACAAATACCTATGTGAACGTTGTTCATATTTGCTTAATACTATAATGCTGGCCCACACGTGTCTAGGGTGTTAGCTATGTTTTACACGCTATGCTTGAGCCATTCCTATCTGCCATATGATTTCATGAGAACAGTTGTAGTGCCTGTAGTGAAGAATAAAACTGGCGATTTATCGGATAAAACTAACTACAGGCCTATCTCACTTGCTACTATTATAGCTAAGGTGTTTGACGGTTTGCTTGAGACACGGTTAAATAATTACGTGACACTGCACGATAACCAGTTTGGGTTTAGGCCCAAATTATCAACAGAGAGTGCAATACTGTGTCTCAAGCACACCGTCCGATACTACACGGACCGTAAAACTCCGGTTTACGCATGCTTCCTCGACCTGTCAAAGGCTTTTGACTTGGTGTCGTATGATGTATTGTGGCAAAAGCTGGAGGGTATAAACATGCCACGTGAACTGGTTACTATCTTTAAGTTTTGGTACGAACACCAGGTTAACAACGTCAGATGGGCGGGCACATTGTCCGAGCCATACAGCCTTGAATGCGGTGTGAGACAAGGTGGGCTAACTTCACCCACACTTTTCAATCTGTACATGGATGCACTCATCGTCGCGCTCAGTAGCCAGCATGTCGGATGCCATGTTGACGATGTGTGTGTGAATAATTTGAGCTATGCTGATGACATGGTGCTGCTGAGCGCGTCGGTGTGTGGATTACGCAAGCTGCTGAAAATATGTGAGGAGTACGCGAGCAGCCACGGTCTTGTGTACAACGTCAGTAAGAGTCATTACATGGTCTGTCACGGAAGCGCCAAATGCCCTCAACAAGTTCCATCTATTTATATAACTGATGTACCTCTGCAACAGGTGAACGAATTTAAATATTTGGGGCATTGGATTACGGCCGACCTGAGAGATCATGTAGACATTGAGCGGGAGCGAAGGGCATTGTCTAAGAGAGCTAACATGATAGGCCGTAGGTTTGCACGGTGTTCAGGGGAGGTAAAGATTACGCTCTTTAAGGCGTACTGTACTTCTCTATACACGTGTAGCCTATGGGCGTCTTATTCACAAGCCGCGTACAGTGCCCTTCGCGTCCAGTACAATAACGCGTTCCGGGCAGTGCTGGGGCTGCCCCGCTTCTGCAGCGCCTCGGGCATGTTTGCGGAAGAGCGCACCGACTGTTTTCACAGCACCATGCGCAAGCGGTGCGCGTCCCTGGTGCGCAGGGTGCGGGCCAGCTCCAACACGGTCCTGGCTATGATTGCACAACGGTTTGATTGTCCCTATATAGGGCACTGTTGTGGCAGACATGTACCTTCTTTATAATTACTTAGTTTTTGTGATAATTAATAATATTGAAAATTTTGACTAAATTTTTATTTAATTATTGTAATTGACATTTAATATATATTTCTGACATGTAATAAGTAACTCTGACATTATAATAGACATAACTAATTTTGACACTGACCTTTAGCTTTGATATTTTGTGGTGTATTTCTTATTAATTTGCAAATGTACTTAGTTTTTCTTGTTCCTAAATTATTTTAAAGTAGTGATTTTAATAGTGTAAAGAGATATTGTTTGTGAATATGGGTCTTCGACCTGAATTAAATGAATTTTATTTTTATTTTATTTTTATTTTTATAATATCGGCTGATTAACACCGATTTGTTTAAATTGATTAGCGATGCAGATGGCATGAAATTTTACTTGATTTGCCCGCTACCGCTAGACAGATAGCTGACAAATTCCTGGAAACTCCAGTCGTGAATCTATCATCGGTCATTACTCATTCATTATTCCATAAAGTTTTTGGATGTTACAGGATTACAAAATTGAAAAAAAAAACCCTAATTATCGTTAACAACAAACAGTTTTACTTTCACCGCGTAAACACAACCAGTTGCGTCATCATTACTTTATTTCCACTACAATAAACAATTTCTTACAGAATTTTTATGCGTAGTAAGTTATTACAAGTCACGCACGCAATTAATAGACAATAACTAGGAAACCTCGTTTGAAATTTTCTCAGGAATCGATAAGATATTACGAGGTATTACGAGTACATAGGTATTATAGTCGGCAAGGTGTACGATTTAGCGATAGGTTTTTTTAGTCTTTTTTAATCCCTCATCCCGCTGTGCAGCCGAATAGTGCTCCCTCGCACGTTCAAAACTTTTTTCATTCGACCACCTGCTTTAAAGCGAATAAAAAAACTTAAGACCGAACAGGTAATTTTTATTTTTGAACTCAACACTGCACTGCTGCGATGTTTTATTATTTATGGTGGGTGCTGTCAGACGTATTTCATTTTCGAAGAAATAAAAAATGGGATTCGTTTGTTAAGGACTACTTTTCCTCTTTTCCTAACCCAAAACATTGCAATAAGGTCTAAATTACAACTGATCAACAGTAATTGTAATCAAAACTGTAATAGCTATAATTTATCAGGAATGTCACATTTTCTAAGATATTTCCTGACTTGTTTATAATAACAACAATTATTGTTCATGTCATCGTTATACTCGTGATCCCGCGGGCATCGCGCCTTGGTTCTATAAAACAAAATGGCCGCTTCGAAGCCTCAAAATCCTGGCGGTCGGTAGGCTGGTTCCCGCCGTAGCCGCACGCAGCGCTTCTCGTTTAGTTCACCTACTACGCCGCTGCGAGCGATGGAGGCGCTGGCGTCACGAGCGGCGTACCCGCAACTCTACACTCCCACGTACGATCTCTCATTGTAAACACAGGCGCGATCGCCCGCGTACCAAGTTTTCGTATCCCTGTGGACTAAAAACGTTTGTAAACATGAAAGTTTGTTTGAAAGTGTTGTTATGAACTGTGTCATATGTGACTACTGCACGGATTGCAAGGATTTACAATGACTAAAGCCAAAATAACACGAACCAGCGCTCTCTACCACAGTGCTAAGGTGAGCCCTTCTATTTTAATTTGCTATTAATTTGTGTTTTCATCAATGAAAGTGCTGTTCTTTACCTTTCCACTTTATGTGAACATAAGTTTACTACCAAAAATATGTTTCAAAGGGGAATTTTCAAAACAATCAGTCAGCGTGTTATTTATGTAAATGAAACAAGATTTATTGTGGCTAGCAAACGTGACATTTCCTCATTAATGTTTTTATTGTGTAGATAATGCATTCAATTTTAAAATGTTCTAATAATAGTAAAATATGGAGGGAAATTCATTCCAGTCCGGTTCTCTGGATGTTGGTCGTGAATCTTGATCCCTCCTCTCCCGCTTGCACTCCGAAGCCTCCGTGTTTCCAATCTAAAATAAGTGATTCCATCGCATAGTATACACGAAATTTCAGACACCTTTTATAAATTATTTTTATTAGGTATCAGTTGACTCCGAGAGTCAATAGAAAGCTACTTCCTTGTACCTGATAATGGTATCTAAGTAAACAGTGCAAAAACACGTGTATTGATAGAAGAAGTTGGTTTAGAAAGTAGGTTGGTTTTCGATTTTATGCTTGATTTTCTGGGCGGAAAAAAGGTAAAGCTTATGTAAGGATGTATTATGTTTTCAATACATATAATTATCCAAACATTGTTGGAGTTCGAGCTATCTACCTACATACCTATGAAAACACGTGTGTAAATACTCTTGAAAGTGGGATGTGTTACGTTGTACGCACATTGTTAATTATTTGGAACCATTTTCAATAATTTTAATGTATTTTTCTCAACACTAGTCACTAACAAAAAAGGTTCTGATTTTTTCCTTATACTATGGCCCTACGGGGCCTTCGCTGGAGTAAAAGACATCAACGCACACGAACAAAAGAGACAGCAATACTTTAAAGGTGAATTTGTGTTTGAGGAAGCGAGACGGATGTCGCCTGTAGCTGGGCTTATACTTATTTATTTGTATATAATTAAGGACTGGGATTTCGTATACAGGTACATTTATAGGTACAGGTAGTGGCCGTTGCACGGATGGCCGATCTCCCCATTTTAAAAGGGATGCTCTATAATGGGCATGGGGCAGATTTTGACCGTATGTAATGTGCTGGCATTTAAACTTTGGGGTCTTTCGTTTCGGACAGTGAGTGCTAATGATGCGTGAATGGAACAATCCCTTTACTTATTCTTCGTAAAATTTTTAAATCGAGGTTTTCATTTACATATTATTTGAGTTTGTGATTGGGAGTCGAGACTTTTTATATTTTGTTTACTTCAACACGTGGTTAAGTTATTGCTAATGAAGTTACACAATTTGAATATGTTTATAATAATATACATATTTAAATATGTTGTAAACTATGTGATTGTTATAAAGCTTGTGTTGGGTACTTAACTGAATTAATCTCGAATTTAACCTTGTATCTCCATATCTTATTAAAAACTTGTAACCTTCAAATGTTTAACTAATGCGGCACTTACATATGAAAACCTAATTTGTATTTAATGAGCACTTAGCCCACAATTTCTGGCGATCTAAAAAAGTAAATTGGTTGAGATGTGGTTGGTTCTCGGAAATTGAGCACACGCTTCTCTCAATTCGCTGACCGGTTCCGGCTGGGTTGGGTTTACACCATATCACTTTGATTTTTTTACTGCTCAATCATCTTACTATATTAATAGCAGTACCCTGGCAATCATCGCCGATAAATTATAGAAGTACCGCAAACCCGACCGTACTAAATAACAAGATAGGTATCTATCACTTAAATAGAATCCTGTCGGGTGTCTGACCTTTAATTTGATTAGGTATACTGAGAATGAATATGACGTAAAACTATTAGCACCTTCTTAACTGTTTGCTAGTACTTAATCTTTGTACATTGAAAGAACATAAATCTCACTTCGTAGAATTAAAAATGTTTGTTCAATATTAATATTTAAATTGGAAAGCTTAAACTTCAATAGAAAGTAATAAATATTGTGTTATTGATTAACTCCGAATATATTTCCATAGGCTATAGGCCTAGTCGCAAAGTATTATAATTCACGTTTGAATGGAAATGTGATATAAACTGGTAAATAAGAAAAAGATCATCTTCGTTGTTTAACTTTCTTATTATTGAAACGTTTACAAGTAGACAATAGATAGTATCAATAGATTCAATAACTATATTTTTGGAGGTGTGTATTTTAATGTAAAAAAATAATAACTGCCCTGGGATTCGAATCAAAGTCCATAATTCGACCACATCATCTCCCCCTAGCCTTCCAGCAGAACCGGATTCAGCTGGATACCTGTGTTTTACGTGAAGCGACTGCCTATCAGACCTCCACAACCCAGTGACTGGGCGACACGATGCCCTTTGGTTCGATTGGTCAGACTTTCTGGCTTCTGAATAGTAACGACTGTCAAAGTTCTACGAATGACAACCGGGACCAACGGCTTAACGTGCTTTCCGAGGCACGGGCCGTCAGTGATGTTAATCTTTAGAAAGTACATATGAATTTAAAAAGTCACAAAAGTACTTGCCCGGATTTGAACCCGCAACCTCTTACATGAGATTCGGGCGCCTTATCCACTGGGCTATCAAGACGCGACAACGACTACGTGACCCACAAAGACGACGCATAGGGACCCCTATATGTACACAAGCAGAAATTAGAAAAGATGGACTAGAATGGCGAAAATAAAGCAATACAAATACCATTCGATACTTAAAAAGAGAGAGCTAATGTAGTTTTCATTCTACTCTTAACCGAGGCCAAAGGGCAAAAGCAATTCATATAACACCACATGTTAGTCACACCACATTAACAAAACATCGCTCTTGCAATCAAAATCGTTACAAGTATCGATCCATACCGATTGTATGACTCGATTCTTGTTACAGAATTCCGAGTCATCAATTTCAACAAGATCACGTTCTCACATTAATTGTTATGTTATGTTCTAACATACCTGGTCTATGGCGCTATGTTATGATATGTAATCATAATATCTCCTAGCGACAATCCGTGAGTCAGCTATGATGTTGAGGTACAGTCATGACCATAAACATGTATACACTCAGCAAAATTTAAAATCAAAGTTCTCTTAAAATTGCTTTTGTTACGTTATGTTTGTGGCTTGATTTGTCGTGATGACCCAGTGTATATGGCGCCCGCCTCTCGTTTAAGAGGCTGTGGGTTCGAATCCGGGCAAGTACCAATGTGACTTTTTCAATTCATATTATGTACTTGCCATGACATGCCGTGCTTCGGAAAGCACAAAGAGCCGTTGGTCCCGGTTGTCATTCGTAGAACTTTGACAGTCGTTATGGGTAAGCCAGCAACTATCCATTCTAACCATGAGGTATCGTGTCGCCCAGATACTGGGTTGTGAAGGTCTGATAGGCAGTCGCTCTACGTATAACACTGGTATCCAGCTGAATCCGGTTAGGCTGGAAGCCGACCCCAACATAGTTGGGAAAAGGCTTAGGGGATGATTATTTTGTGGCTTAATTTGATGCATTTTTGACCCTACTTGCTAGAAATATATGTCACCAGTAACCCTGTACACATGTCTATGGTCTTGAGTGTACATTAACCTGAGTCATCGCCTGTCGTTGTCGCCTAGACATGTTAGTCACACATGTGATTGTTTCACCTAATGGCTTGTTAATTAGACCGTAACAGGTAATTTGTAGCTCACTTTCCAGAATAAGGTACACAAGAGGCCACTTTATTATACTACTAGCTTTTGCCCGCGGCTTCGCTCGCGTTAGAAAGAGACAAAAAGTAGCCTATGTTACTCTCCATCCCTTAAACTATCTCTACTTAAAAAATCACGTCAATTCGTCGCTCCGTTTTGCCGTGAAAGAAAGACAAACAGACAGACAGACAGACAGACAGACAGACAGACACACTTTCCCATTTATAATATTAGTATGGATTACTATTTCGTTACACAATTATTTTAATTACTGTAATTAGGTTAGTTATTGTCGGGGTTTTTAATTAGCGTGATAGTTATAAAGCCTGGTGTTTTGCGAACCCTATTTACTAATTGTAACGTATTTAGTTAACTTGACCACATGTGACTGTTCATAGCCTACCCTACGCTGATAAAATTTTCGATTTTCCTAAATATAAACATTGTCGATGGGGAAGGCTTCCCCCGAAGGGGAAGGGACCGTGCGGTGGTAGAAAACTAATGGAAATTAATACATGAATCAGGACTCACCTTCTTGAAAACCATAACGTAAATACCATGTCTGACTTCACTTGTCGTGTGTATTTTTACTCCTTTTACAACAAGCTGTCCCAAAGTTTCATCCGCGTGTTTGCCTACTATTTTGTTTATTTATTAAACTTTAAGTACGCACACCTAACAGAGGCGAACATGCCTTAGACATTTTCTACCAGTCTACCTTAGTCTTAATCTACCCCTGGAAGTCGTCGCATGTTGATATAGAGCCTCTACTATTCTTCATTAATCAGTCAGTCATATAAAAAAACTAATTATTCTGATCTAACTATCGGATACACAAAGTAACGCCTTACGTGATGCTTAAGTTTCAATGATCTTAAATTCCTTAAAGTGTATTACGTATTCACATACAAAATTGTAGTATGAAATGAATATTCTCAGACATACCTAAGTAATACAAGTCTAGACCTTGATCAGTAATTTCCTACAATATTTACTGTGTAGGTAACATAAATATTATAGCTAGTAATTACATCCCAGCTAGATGACGTAATTGTTTATTATTTTATCGTGTATAATGATACCTAAGTAAAGCGTTGATCACGTTGTTCCCTTAGGGTATTAATGGACGTGACCTGCTTAGACTGAGAACATTAGAAAACATATACTAATACACTAGTTTTTCTCACTAGATCACAAAAATAATATAAAAATGAATTAAAAATTGTGTTACCCTCATAAATAAACTCAAAACTTGACAACGCTAGGCAATGCGGCATTTTGTTTTTCATATATTTCTTGAAATCGAAGAAAGATCTTATAAAGAGAAAATAAAAATCGTGCTGACTGGGAGTCGAAACCGAACACGAGAAAATAGTATACTGGTTTTAATGTCTACAGTTCTACACCAATAGTAATGTGTTCTGTTTCCCATCCAAAAGTAATGAAATACTACAAGACCACACATGCCGTGCACATTAAATGACCTATATCTTAATTAGTTGCGTATTGATTTTGGCAGATGTTTAAATACACCGGTTTCACAAAATAACCCATCAAAGTCATCGGTTGAAATTATTAATACGTTCAAGTGTAGGTGAGGCTCATGCGTTTCCGTAGGGGAAGTGCACCGGCCATATTACGATTCAAATACTACTTCCGCTTACTGATTTGCTGATAAATAAGTTCCACTTGATGTTCGGTGCATGTGGGATCAAAGTTTTAAGTAATTACTTTTTAAACATGCGTTGCTCACTTTGAAATTGAAGAGCATGCTTATAAGATATTGCAAGCGAAAATTAATTTTCATCAATTCTAACAAACACTAATTTATCAAATACAAATCGACAGTAGAGGTATTTATTTGGTCGAAGATGCTAATCTCAGCAACTACTGTTTTCTTTATTATTTAGTGTTGTATAGCCCGATTATCGTCAAAGACTAGCTATATTACTTCATACTACGTCCCACTATGCACTAGAGCGATACAGTAACCAACGGGAGACAGCTAGTTAGGAGATAAAATTAATAAATCTATTAAACCGCACAGTTATCTAACAGAGTATTGTCGATTAAGAGTAGAGTTAAATGGTGCATGGTGCGAGCTGTCGGCTTCCCACGCGACTCACGGGGCGTCAAATCGTGGTTTTTCTTCATATATTATTCAATACATGTCCGACGCATCACTGCTCCCCCTCTCTATGTAAAAACGTGTACTAATTGACCCTCTCCCTTTCACATTTCTTAAAAAACAACACTTAGCACGTTGTAGATGGAAAAACAGTACACTTAAATCATAGCAGTAGAGTAATTATATGTTGTTTCTATTAAGCAACGATTAATACATAAACTACATACACGTAGAACAGCTTTATTAATTTGTTTTCCTACTGAGGTTTTATTGGTCTTGTCTTTTTAATATTGTGAGGTAATAAAGATAATTTGATGTTTGTTACTTTTCACCCAAAAGCCGGAACGAAGTTTGTTAAAACTTTTCAGCAATATACCTTAATCAACAGAAATACACATAGGCTACATAGCACCACGGTATGACACGGGAGTAGTAACCAAAGACCGATCAATAACGCGATAAAACCGCAGGGGGACTGCTAATATTTTAATGAGATTAATAGTACAAAATCTATTCAAGTGTTCTGAAGCTTAAGAAATGTTCTGTAACAAATAATGTTTACAATCACTAGTTACTTTACAGACAATCTTTTACACTATTACCGGCTGTCATAGGATATGTTTTATGAGATATTAAACTACCACGCGGTCGAAGTTGCGGGAAGAATCTATAATAAATATACTCAGTGCAGTATAAAAAAATGAGGTCAATCTGCTACCGTAATAAACAAACGCTAAACAAAAATAACACAGTGATAAAATATGTGTACGTAAACAGATTTTATTGTGCAGGTCAACGCCTTGTTACATTTCCCATTTGTAAATAAAATTCAGCAGAATCTATTAATACATGTATGTACAAACAATCATTTTACTTCACGTTCTGTTTTGAATCAAATTGTTTGTTTACCTGTGTCAAATTACGCGTAATAGTAGTAGTCTCTAAATACAAATCGTTGATTGTATGATTTTTATTTATTCGTGGAAAACGCTTCGGGTATCATTTCATGGATCATTGCACTATGGTGAATAGTGGGCAGAATAGCAAATTCAACTGAGCAAATGAGAAAACATTATTTTTCTTCTTTTAAACTGAGAAGTAATCTGCTGAATATGATATAACTTAGCATATTCAGCATTTCATAGTAAATATAAAATACTAGCTTTTCCTGCGGCTACGCCTGTCTTTTTTCATATAAAGTTTTATCTCCTTTTTAATCCTGTTAGGAGTAGATTAATTTTCCAAAACTGCTGCGACGTCATAAAAGTTCAAAATTGTGCAAATTGCATGTTTCTGGCTTCAGTGGTTGCGTGATTGCCTCGGAAAACCCTGTCTCTTTATTCTTCAATTTTGGTAACAGCTTTTAAATTAATGAGGCTCCTTTAACCTTAACTTATTTTGCATAGTTTTCTCATAAATATTTGTTATAAATACGCCCACCCACTTTTAATGGTCACTCGTCAGCTCATAAATCCTTTGAGTTTGAACCCGTAGTGAACGTAAACGCCACGTCCCGTTATTCGCCGTTGCGTCAGTACTACGTATGTAACTCGTTAAGGCCTCTTATAGTAAATAAAGCGAATCGCTACTCTGTGTCTTCTATATCTATGTCTTTAAGCGGTAAACGATTTAGAGATTCTCAACCTTATCACGAAGGCATAAAATTTAAAGGCTTATGTTTAACTTACCACCAAATATAGTAACATAATGACATGACACTGACAGACAAAAATAGTAAATGATCACCATTTATGTTTCATAAAGTATTTATTCATTTTTATAATTATGAATTAGACTGATTTTGATTTTGACTAAGGTAAATAAAATGAATTACTAGTAGATCTGGCGTTGTGTGGTCACAGTTCTAACCTAACCTAACCTAACACAATTTCGTGATCGTTTACTATTTTTTGGTGATCATTTAATATTATTTTGGTGAGCGTTTAATTTGTTCCCAAATTTAAAACCGAAACGTTACCTAGTATTTTTTATTCAGCATACAAACCCGATTGCGGTCCGTTTTAGTTTTCGAATGCTGACTAAAGGAACAGCAGAACTACAAACTCCTGCCCGGTCTCCGTTTTTTTCTTCCACACCTTTCAAGGAATATTTTATTATTTATTTTTATACCAAAAACAACTTTTAGTCTTATCAGTGTAAACATAGACAAGAACCGTTGTTCCCGAAACCGTCTTGTTTCGAAATCGTTATCTGGCGACAATACGTCCCCGCTTCCATTAGCGGGAAATTTTATCTGTTTGTCACGCGCTCCTCGAAATGTAGGTTGGGTACACTCGGGCCCTCTGTCAATCACTTAACATAGGCCTCAGAATCTATCGGTATTGTAGGCCTTAAGGGCTAGTGTGAAGACAGCCTTAGAACCTTGTTTGTTTGACGACAGAGCCTTTATTGCGTATGTTTGAGAAGCTTTTATAGAAATACAACGAAATCTTCATGTTCGTCATAATTCTTCGTGCAAACAGGCGGTTTTTCGTGACGTTGATGTGGTGAAACTTTAGATAAGTTACACAAATAAGATAAATCGATTAAATTTATGTAGAGCACATTTTATGATCTATCAAATGCTGTTTACTTGACATCAAAACGTGAAAATTATCCTAGAAACGATTACTTCTGCCTAGAAACGATTCTAACTTTATTCTTCTAATGTGCTAGGTCAACTTTACCCACTTATGTAGGCTATAAATGCTGAATATGTAGCCAGTAACCGTACCTCAGTTACGTGACTAAGAAAAATCAGCATTAATCTGCCGCTAGTCGCGCAAGCTCGTTTCGCAGAATATAACGACACCGGCGCAAGCGCATCTGTCATCCTTCCTCCTTTTTCGTCTTCCTGTACATTGTCCTGTAATAAACACCACAGGTTTATAACTCGGGTTTATAACCATAAAATGAAAGTTTGAAAATAACGAAATCAGAGCACGTGTGTTAGATAAGAAAAGATAACGTAAAGTGTTTGTTTGCTAGTTAAGAGTCAAGTGCAACGTTGTTACGAATATAAATAACACATAAAATCGGCTCTCGGTTGATTCCAAGATACAAAATAAAATACGAGTGTATTATGAGAGCATTCGACATCTGCTCGGGACGAGTTAGCGTGCACCTGCCCGCGATGCCCGAAAACAATCGCGAAAAACTGGCCTCAGTCGAGCTACGTAGGTATCGCTCTCATTACAATAACAGGTGAGGGATGATGTTATAAGGAGTCTGCTCTGTTTAAACACAATAATTGCCAACTACAATGTTTTACTATAAATTCTGTAGTAAACAATGTTCTTATCGAAAGTGCATGTAATTGGAATAATGCCACTTTTTGCATGGCTGCATATTTTTAAACGCGCAAGGTGGTAGTCTATGAGTAGCTTCACTAGTTGTATGCAATTTGTATTTCGTCGCTTTTGATGCATCTGTGGGCGGAAAGTGTGAAGTAATCATATAACAAATGTAAATAAACTATATTGTATTTTCTCTAAATGTGCTTTGCGTGTAAATAGACATGTTCTATTTATTTTATAACCAAGTGGTGCCATTCATATTTTATTTTGCATTCTTGAAACTGGAGTAAAATGTTAATATGTACCTGTTCAACTTGATATTTGATTAAAATATTTCTTTACAAAAAATGAGGTAGTCAGTCGATGACATTATGTATTTATGTTTCAATATTATGTGCTGTGGGCGGCAGGAAATGTGTTGGCGTTGGACCATTATAACTGATACGTGCCCAACTTTTATCTTAAATATCTATGACGTAATTAGTAGTTAATTCAATTGCAGATCCAGTTACTACTGATTTACAAGTCGTTTATTTATTTCCTGTTCTTATTACTTAAGATACGTTGAAAGTTTGATATTTTCAAGGTAAAATCCAAAAAGAAACAACTATCGAAGTTTTATAATTTGAGTGTACCTATTCATTGAATTTGTAAGCTTGAATAGAGCATTTGTCTCCTTTAAAGCCCGGTTTCCACCGCGAGCGGAACGGCCCCATTAATGACTTCGCTCGCAAGTGCAAACTGCATACTTGTATTTCCACCAACAAAATTATAATTCTTAATACATACTTTATTATAAATGCATTTATTATTAATTATCATTCGACTATTTGTTGTTTATTCGTTTGACTATTTGTTGTTTGGAGTTTGCGCTTGTGAACAAAGTCATTAATGGGTCCGCTCCGCTCGCGGTGGAAACCGGGCTTTAAGCTTCGATAAGCATGTCAAGGCCCAAATACGATTTAAGACTCTTAAAAAATAAAAGAAAAAAGTTTATTTTTATAAAAAAAAGAAAAAAATATGGTAACCGCATTGAAATTAAAATCTATCAGCACTGCTGACAACAAAGGCGTAACACCAGGTGCTTAAAACAGTCATGCCGCGTAAAACAGTTTTCTTCACACATCGAGACCCATTGACACGATATTATATTGATGTATTATCCCAAACCATAAATAAACCGTTGATTATGGAAAGCTGCTTGTGATCGCACCGTTTCGCGACACATGTTGCAGCACCTGACGCTAGCACGTGCACCTAACGTTAAATAATATGTGTCTTTAGCATGTGCTTCCTTTAAAGTTTAACCCACTGATGATATTAGGCTTTTAATTTAAAACATAATTAATTTCTTATACCTTTTTGCTTTGGAATACATACCGTATTTAGATTTAATGTGAATATGGTTTATCTCTGCTGCAAGTTATTTGATGGTGTTAGGTTTTATTTTAATCTTTATAAACTGGCAACATTTCCGTAACTTTAAAAATGTTCGGTTTTCTATTATTTTTGTAAAGTGGCAACATTTCCGTAAAAGCAAAGTACTTTGAGTTGACTTAGCGGCGGTCGGTTGCGAGGCGGGCATTCTGTGGCGAGCAGCCGAGTTGGAAAGGTGTGTCGAAGTAAGCTGTGCTTGGTGGAATAATAAATACATTATACTACGGAGAAAGTCTGGTGTTTTATTATACTTCAGAAGTGGTATGTAACACGCAATTTATTTTTCCTTTGTCTTGTTATTATTACTCTTCTTTGTTATGTACGTGTTTAGAATACATACTTACGTGTGTGTGATAATACTTTTTGCAATTTAGTGTTAATTTGTAAAGTGATGTTTAACAAAAGTATTTATTTATTCGTTATGTGTTTAAAATACATGCAAGTTTGTTAAGTATTTGGTCAGGGTACTCCCTGATAATACTTTCTACAAACATAATGTTATTTATTCTAAACACATACCAACATAAGTTTTAAGTATTTGATCAGGGTACCCCCTGATAATACTTTTTGCAATTTAGTGTTTATTTGTAAAGTGATGTTTAAGAAAAGTATTTATTTATTCGTTATGTGTTTAGAATACATGCAAGTGTATTAAGTATTTGGTCGGGGTACTCCCTGATAATACTTTTTACAAACATAATGCTATTTGTTCTAAACACATACCAATACAAGTTTTAAGTATTTGATCAGGGTACCCCCTGATAATACTTTTTACGAATATTGTTTTAAGTAATGTTTAACAAGATTGTTCTCTATTTTGTATGTGTTTGGGGTACATGCAGATTTATTAAGTATTTGGTCAGGGTACTCCCTGGTAGTACTTTCTAGCAAGGCCATGTATTCTAAACATTTACTCACGGAGTTTATATGCGTTTCGAGTGGATGGGCCGACATTTTGAGTATTCGGTCAGGGAACTCCCTGATAGTACTATTACTGTTATTCTGTCTGATCTAAACGCATATTCACGTAGGTATTGAGTATTTGATCAGGGCACTCCCTGATAATACTTTTTACTAAGGATGCGCATCCATACTTATCATTGAGCAAGTGGACGTTTGGTTAGGGCACTCCCTAATAGCGCCTTCTATGCGTCTGGAGACGATTGGTCGGGGTACTCCCCGATATTGTTTCCTTTCGCGTACTGCTCGGTCATAATTATGGAAGTGTCGTGTTTACTATATTATGTACTACTTGTTACGGTTAAATGGTGATAGTATTATGTTCAATCTGTATTATTTTTCATTAGCCAATTAGGAGGATACAAATTTGTTTTTTTTTTCGAGTTCCCAGATAAAATGCAGAGAGAGAAGTCGCGATCTCGGCGTTTGATGACTCCGGATCATATGGAGTCACGATCCCGACAAGCAAGCGACCGAATGAGACTCAGTCGTAGCCGTACCCGCCACGATGACATTCCTGAGTACCGTCGAAGCCACATGAGTGAACGCCGCAGTCCCCACGAGAAAGATAGGCTGCACACTCTGGAGCAGGAGATGGAACGAGAGCGGGAACGACTACGACGCCTGCAATATGACCTGGACAGGGAACGCAGCCTGCTGCGACGCCGACAAACTGTGAGTAATCGCAACTCCGAAAATCATCATTTTGCACGTAGTACTGTCGTCGAAAGTGAAGTACGCTCACGAAGGAGAGAACGGAGCGTACACGATGATGACGATTGCCCGGAACGACAAAGGAGTCGGATTGATCAACGTGACGAGCAATCAAAGACCTGTACAAGCCCGTCGTTTAGAACTAATGACGTAGTAAATCTATTAAAATCGATTAAGAATTTTCAGTCACAGCCGTCGACGTCAGTTGCGTTAGCACCCACTCATTCCAACCATAAAAATATTTTACCCGATTTTGATCCATCTTCTAAGAATCAACGAATAGACGTGTGGCTAAGAAAGGTTAATGAGTGCGCAACCGTCTACGGCTGGGACGACAAAACTACGATTCATTTTGCAATGCAAAAACTGCAGGGTTTGGCCAAGATTTGGTATGAGAGTTTGCCTACCATTCTTTTTAACTGGATTGAGTGGCAAAATAAGTTAGTAAGTGCATTCCCGTGTGAACAGAATTATGGCCAAACCTTGGAGGATATGTTAAAACGTAAAAGTAGATTTAATGAACCTATAGAAATATATTATTATGAAAAGCTTGCGTTATTGAACCAATGCGACATTGAGGGAAAACGGGCGGTTGACTGTATCATACACGGGTTGACTGATAAAACTATTAGGTCAAGCGCGGTAGCATTACGATGCTCACATCCAGAACAATTGTTGAAATTTTTAATGAGTAATAAAGAGTCTTCTCAACCTTTTGATCGGCCAAATAAATTTAAATCCGGAAACGATACACGTTTAGCTGTTAACAATAATACAAATAAGATAGGGAATAAAACGGGTGTAACCCAAAGTAATCTGTTCTGCTATAACTGCAAGGAAAAGGGTCATCCCTTTTTGAAATGCCCCAAACCTATAATTAAGTGTGACAAATGTCATAAAATGGGGCATAAAGCTGAAAATTGTTTCTCTAACGATAAAGACAGGAAGGGTGACACTGTACATAAAACTATGCGCATTTCCGATTCTAACCCAAGTTCAAAATTTTATAAAGAAATTAAAGTTAATAACGTTCCTTTGAAAGGTTTTGTGGATTTTGGTAGCGAGGTTTCATTAATTAAAGAATCAAATGCGTCTTTTTTAGGGCTATCATGTAATAATGAGACAACTAGTTTGAAGGGGTTCGGAAATGAGATAGTTCGCACACTTGGTAGTGTTACCGTGAATTTGTCTATTGATGGGGTCGATGCTAGTGTCACATGCCAAGTGGTAGACGATCAGTATTTAGAATTGCCGTTGCTAATAGGACAGTCGTTTACCGAGCAATCACACGTTGCGGTTTACAAAACTGCTGAAAAGCTTAGTTTCTTTGATATCGGTCGGGAAATGCCCTTTTCGGAAACTGATATAAGAAGCAATAATTCGATCAGGGTATTGGCACTCGTCGATGTTGATGTTTACGGGCCCGCTAGTATAAAGGTTGCTGTTGAACCACAAGTTCGGGGTGATATTTGGTTGGATAGCAAGATTATTGGCAAGCCTATGCAACAAATCATTATTTCAGGAGGCGTTTATTCTGTCAGAAATGGAGTTTTTAGTGTCTTTATTTCCCCGATGTCGGAACATTGTTTCTTAGGAAAAGGTGCAGTGATCAGTCGCAGTGTAGAAGTTACGAAGGTCAATCGTATTATCACACCTTCTAAAGAGCTGTTAGAAATTAAAAAAATTGATAGGGCTAAGGTTCGTGTTGGAGACAGCGTCGATGAATCCCAACGACAAAATCTATTTCAAGTATTAGATAGATATCAGCATTGTTTTGCATTTTCGCTAAAAGAGCTAGGATGTACTAGTGTTACTGAGATGACTATCGAACTAAACAATAAAAAACCGGTGGTTTATCGACCTTATAGGCTTTCGCATAAAGAAAGGGAGAGCGTACGAGAAATGGTTGGTGATATGTTGGATGCAGGAGTAGTAAGGGAATCCGTGTCGGAGTATGCCAGTCCTATCATTCTTGTGCGTAAGAAAGATGGGCAACTAAGAATGTGTGTTGATTACAGAATGTTAAATTCGTTAACGATCAAAGAGCGTTACCCTATGCCAAATATTGATGACGAAATTGCACGTTTATCTGGACAGGCATACTTCGTCACTTTAGATTTGACATCGGGCTACTATCAGGTCCCTATTGCTGAGCAATCCCGACCATTGACCTCTTTTGTTACACCGGACGGCCAATACGAATTTAATCGCATGCCGTTCGGTCTAGCAAATGCCCCGGCCGTATTCCAGCGCATGATGAATAAAGTGCTGGGCCCTGTACGCTATAACGGAGCCACAGCGTACATGGATGACGTGCTTATATATGGTAAAAATGTAGAGGAATGTTTAGCTAGGTTGGAGAATGTCCTACAATTGTTAGATAACGCGAACCTTACTCTTAACCTAACGAAATGCGAGTTCCTAAAGGATAAAATTGACTATTTGGGTTATGAAATTAGTGCTGCTGGAGTACGACCGGGTAGCAAAAAGATTCAATGTGTGTTAGACTTCCCTTGTCCCATTGATCAGCATACAGTGAGACAATTTCTTGGCCTCGTAGGGTATTTTCGAAAATTTATTAGAAATTTTGCATCGTTGGCAGATCCCTTAACAAAGTTGTTAACTAAGAATACAGCATGGGTCTGGACCCGTGAGCAGGAAGAGGCGTTTAAGACTCTCAAAAGTAAATTGCTAGACCGACCTATTCTTGCCATCTATAGCCCAGCTGCAGAGACCGAGCTTCACACGGATGCCAGTAAGCTAGGAGTCGGTGGTGTACTATTCCAGAGGTATGGCAGTGATAATTTTAGGCCAGTGGCTTTCTATAGCCGAAAGACCTCTCCCGAAGAAAAAAAATTTCATGCATACGAGTTAGAAACGCTAGCTGTAGTTTGCTCTCTAAAAAAATTTAGGGTATATTTGTTAGGCCAAGAGTTCAAAGTGGTCACCGATTGTAGTGCTCTTCGCTCTACTTTTTCAAAGCGAGATATAATTCCTCGAGTAGCGCGATGGTGGCTCCTTATGCAGGAATTTCAATGCACAGTCGAATATCGCCCCGGCACTAAAATGGCACATGTGGACGCCCTATCTCGTAATCCTATTTCGGACGAAGAAACTACTAAGATTCTGGATCAGTACCCGTCAGTCATGACTATTACCAATGATGACTGGTTACACACGTTGCAACTAGGTGATACAGAGCTATGTAGAATCCGGGATGTCCTTACTTCAGGCATAGACGCAGATAGGCTCAAATATATTAGAGATAATTTTCTGATAAAAGATAATAAATTGTATCGATACATAGATGGGGATCGGAATAATATTCGTTGGGTGGTACCGAAGGGTGCAAGGTGGCAACTTTGTCGATTAAATCATGACGAAATTGGTCACTTTGGAGTCGAAAAAACATTGGAACGTATAAAAAAATCATATTGGTTTTCCAAAATGTCAACATTTATCAAAAAATATGTTAGCGCATGTATTGAATGCGCATATGCAAAAAAAAACAATTCAAAGAAGGAAGGCTACTTGCATCCGATCGAAAAAGTGGAAGTTCCGTTTCACACGCTGCACATTGACCACCTTGGACCCTTCGTTAGATCAAAACGCGGAAACACTCATCTTCTTGTTATCGTTGATGGATTCACTAAGTTTGTATTTACTAAGCCAGTGCGTAATACAAAAACTCAATGCGCGATTAAGGCTTTAGAAGATATTTTTTATACTTTCCGTGTCCCAGACCGCATTATAAGTGACAGAGGGTCATGTTTCACGTCACATGCCTTTAAAAGATTTTGTCTCGATAAAGGTGTTAGGCACATCCTCAACGCAGTAGCTAGCCCCCGATCAAATGGACAGGTTGAGAGATACAACCGCACCATTCTTAATTCGCTAACAGCTCAGAACTTAAATGGCGATGAAAAAGTGTGGGACGATGCTGTCGGTAGGGTACAGTGGGGAATAAATAACACTTGTCAAAAGAGTACAGGCAGAACACCAGCTGAGGTTTTGTTCGGTACGTGTATGAATTCGGAAGCGAACCCGAAATTTAATAAAGTATGTTATGAAACTCGCGATGTAACTGATTTGACTACAATTAGAGAACAAGTTAAAGATGCAATTGATGAACAGCAGGAAAAACAAAAAAAGAATTACGATAAGGGAAGGCATCCAGCACGAGTTTACGCAGAAGGGGAGCTTGTTAAAATAACTAAAACCACTTTTGCAAATGATGGGAAGAGCAAAAAACTCCTTCCCTCATACATAGGCCCATACCGTGTAGTCTCGATATTAGGTAATGATAGGTATAGGGTAGCAGCTATTCCGGGACTAACGGGAATGAAAAATAGACGACAGACAACCGTAGCCGCTGATAGAATGTTGCCTTGGGTCAATGTGGCTGCGTTAGAAGTCAATGAATCAGATTCAAATGATAATGATGTGGATAGCACTAGCGATTAACGAAACTAGAAATTATTTGTCTATTTTTAATATTATTCAATATTATATTATTGTGATAATGTTTAAGGATACGATTTATGAAGAGATATTATGATTTTGTTTTGTAATAGTTAAGTTGTCATTGATGATAATAAAACTGTGATCATTTTATTATATTGATATGTTTTAATAAAAAGGTAATGATGATATTTTATAAAGAAATGATGATTATGTTATTTATGGTTACAAAAATTGTACGGTTTGGAACATTGATTTTACTGAGAGAATGGATGGGTTCTCAGTTATTTATGGTTACAAAAATTGTACGGTTTGGAACATTGATTTTACTGAGAGAATGGATGGGTTCTCAGTTATTTATGGTTACAAAAATTGTACGGTATGGAACATTGATTTTACTGAGAGAATGGATGGGTTCTCAGTTAATCGCATCATTTGCTTGGTTACAAGAATGGATGGGTTTGTAGCTAAGCCGGTGAGGTGTTCCATACAAAGTTATATGGAATGTGTCCTGTTTGTCAAAATGGATGGTTTGGCAAAAAGAACTCATTCTTAATTGAAGATATTTTGTAAGAATTGATGGGTTTACAAATATCACTTGTGAAATATTGTACGTGTAATTAGTCCGGCCCTACGAGAATGAATGGATTCGCAGGACAAAGCCATAAGTTATACAAAGTTAGATTTAATTTGATTTAAACATAATGAAATGTTCCCTTCATGATAAACCAAGAATTACTAATTACTGGATGGAACTTTAAAACTAGGTTGAGTTAAATGTTAAATGAGAAAAAAGTTAAATGTAAATATGTATTTTGTTTACCTTGTTTAACTTTTTTAATAATTAAATAACCTTATTGTATTTAAATAAAAATAAATTGTTGAGAAGTTAAATGTAAATATGTATTTTGTTTACCTTGTTTAACTTTTCTAATAATTAAGTAACCTTATTGTATTTAAATAAAAATAAATTGTTAAGTACGTCAATAAATTACGCAACGCAACTGACCGAATGTTAGGTTCATTTTTACAGTGCATGAGGACATGCACTACGTCAGGATGGACGAATGTTAGGTTTTATTTTAATCTTTATAAACTGGCAACATTTCCGTAACTTTAAAAATGTTCGGTTTTCTATTATTTTTGTAAAGTGGCAACATTTCCGTAAAAGCAAAGTACTTTGAGTTGACTTAGCGGCGGTCGGTTGCGAGGCGGGCATTCTGTGGCGAGCAGCCGAGTTGGAAAGGTGTGTCGAAGTAAGCTGTGCTTGGTGGAATAATAAATACATTATACTACGGAGAAAGTCTGGTGTTTTATTATAATGGTATAAAAAATATGTCTATTAAGTGTTCCTCCTACTTAAAAGATTTTACTTAAATTCTGATCGAAAAGACTGGACCCAACAGATAAGGTGAGAATGTGTACTAAAAAATCATCTGCACTAATATAATAAAAGGGTAATGTTTTCTATTTGTAGAGGTTCCAGAACTTCTAATGATTCCTAAGTGCTTTAAGCTATAAAATTAGATGGGCACGAAATCATCGGCTAAGGATCTATATGTTTACTAAAACTTTATATTAGAAATCCAATATGGTTATATGGTTTCAATTAGACCATAAATAGTTATCTTATTACACCTGCTAAGCGCATGTGCCAAAGTTGACTACGAGATAATGTGAAAATTTTTTATTAAATTGATCTAACTATTAGCTGGCTACTGCACAGATGTGTGATAAAATAATTTAAAAAATATGTTGACTGTTTCATTTGCGGGTGTAATTATGAAAAATAACAAAATTAAAAAATAGCGTTGTTATATAGATGGTAGAAAAAATAATAAAGCTTGTATACCCTCTGCGATATTGCAGGTTGTCAAATAAGTTGTTTATCATGAAGTTACAATATTTTAATGTGTTTGTCCTTTTGTGTCACAGGTGCTGTGGCATCTGGATATATTCCGGCGCAGTTTCCGTGAGCTCACCGGCCACGCTTGCCTTGGACCGTCCTGTATTTTTTGCGCCCTAAAGGTAAGACAATTACTTGACTATTTTTAAATGTAAGCATCTGCTGGTACTAGTGTATTACTAGAGACTGAGGTAGACTATAACTCTTTAAAAATGGCTAACAATTAAAATTATCGCGACGTTAACTATACAGTTTTACATTAAAATTATAAAAATATTAAAGAGGTATATTTTCTTACTTTGTTAATACGTATAAACAAGCAATATGGTAAGTCTTCAACAAAAGCTCGCGATAAGTTTCTTGTGTACCTTTAGTGCGTTTGTTCCGCTACTACAATGCACTTTAAAATTTTCCATAGTTACTGTTGCACAATTTGTTACACACGCAAAAGGTACATCGCAGCTGAAAGCGCAAAAGCCTTTCTTGGTCTTAGATTGTAAACGGCTTGTTTTAGTTGCACAACTACCATTGGGTTAACTAAAACAACTGAAACATGACTCTTTGACCACTCGAAACGACACGAAGTACTTGTAACAAAGCGAAAGAACTGGTGTGACCCCGCCTGGTGCCCGGCAGACAAACGTGACTCGTGACCTTTTGTGAACAATAGAATCTGTTCATAGCCGTTCAAACCCAAATCTCTGAGCTTTCAACGCGTTCATATCATAAAGTAACATGGCGTTTTTTATAACGAAGCATCTCGCCGAGTTCCTTTTAAATACGCAACTTTTATGTCTTCATAAGTGATAAAAGTGCGAATATTTTGTCTGAACATAAACCCGTGATAGTTTTTAAGATTGTATGAACACCAGTTTCTCAACTGCATCTATTACAACATAATTCAGTCTTAAAATAGCTCCTGCTTTAATACTTGTGGTGGGATGGGATTCAAGGGCACAGAGGGTTAATCTACTAGAGCTAGACTCGCCTGACTGGTTTTGCAGAATGGACCGCGCAGCCTCCAGCCTTGCTGTGATTTAGCTACCCGCTTTATATTTGTTTACTGCTGATTGGGCTTCAGATCTGGGCTAGTTTTATAGCCCTTTGTCTTCCTGTCTAGCTTTTTATTGTTCTGTCGCGTCAAATTATGCTCTTTAAGACTTGTGTCGCGTTGCACTGAAGGATGTTGGTTTTTAGCTAGAGACAATAGTCGATAATGCAAATGTAACCTTCGAATGCTGCTGACTGATTAGCAAAACATTAAATAGAGAAACCGGTCAAGTGCGAGTCGGACTCGCGCAACGAGGGTTCCGTAAATTGTATTTTTTTTGTAAAATAACTACGAATTTACGGTTTTCGTAGTTTTTCCTTTACTACATGACATTGCTTCTTGCCAGATTTCTTGATTCTAGGTCAATGGAAAGTACCCTATAGGTTTTTGATTCCCTTGCAAATGTCTGAATATGCAATATAAGTAAAACGCCGTATCTTTTTATTGCGTTGATTTAGAAATTTGATTTTTTTCACTGCTTTGAGAGCAAACCTGAGTATGTGATATTAATTTCAGCTTGATATCACGACGCGTTTCTGAGAAAAAGGGTCTTGACAGACGGACGGCCGGACTACAAAGTGATCCTATAAGGGTTCCGTTTTTACGGAACCCTTAAAACGTTGGCAACTAAAACAACAATACTTCATGAAGTGTTTAATGCCAAGAATTAAAGCGTCAAAGTCATTTCATACTAATAAAATTATGCTTACAGTTTGAAGTGCATGATTTGTTTACCTACAAAGATTCTATTCTGTCGTACAAATAGGTACACAATAGAGAATCAAACCGTTGCTTAATATCACAACAAAACTTTCTTTAACATGTATGTACATATCTATTAAGTATTAGGTACCGGCAAAGCCAGCGCGTGCGCGCACGCCGTTACATTTCCATTTTCAAACTCGTTTAAAGTTGGCGCCCTTTCCGACCAATGAGCTGCGCGCGTAAGTTCGTAGAACTTTTAGCCTCCGCTGTGATTGGACGGCGGGTGTTGCGGCGCCAAGGAGGTAACACAACACTCGTACTTACCTTTCTTTTTATCAATATGACAAGTGCTAATGAGAATACCTATAAAGTTTACGATTGGACATTGCCGTTTCTTAGAATAGAACAATAAAAATAATAATCATGTCTCGCAACAGGAAAATTATTAATTAAGTTGTATTTGCTTTTTGACGCAGATTAATAAAATAAGGATAAAGACTAGCTTAAAAGTAACGTTGTCCTGTCTTTCATTGAGTTTTAATTGCTTGACTTGCTTTCGTATGTCTTTGATTTGCTTTTAACTTTAATAAACTCAATTATTTTTGAAGATCTGGCAATAAAAAATATGTTTAATCAATAGTTGATTGAGATATTTTGTTTGACCGGGTTATAAAAATAGCAACAATTATTTAATTAACCTACTACAATATTTTTTACGTCTTTTAACAACTGTTCATTAAAATTTGATTTCTTCGAGCTACCTTTATCGCCCACGGCAGTTTTAAACTGGTGTCGTGGGTGAAAATTAATACGCTCTTGCTAATTGTTAAACTTGTACAGTGAGTTTTTTTAATATTGCTCTATGATTAGCATTAAACGATTGTATTTTTTGAGAAACCACGAGTAAGCAAAGTACACTTTAAAACGACGGTGACACTAATAGTCTAGAATATTCTATCAGTGAAGGATTTCTGTCTTGTAACTAACAGTACAATTTTTTTTCTGTATTCAGTGCTTTCAGAGATATAATCCCGTACAAACCAATATATATCAGTTTACACAACGCTGAAGCTATCTTTATCACCGAAGTAACAGTACTACCCATTGGGTGCAATCTCACCCGTTCAAAATTGAATTTGTTTTACGGAGCCACGAACGCGAATCCAAGCTTAACGTAGCCTATTCACAAACAACCAGATTACAAAGACCCTTGAATTAACAATAACTTGAGGCATTTCTTAGAAAATATTGTAGTGAAAGGTGGCGTGAAAGTTCTAGTGGTTATAGTCCTAACAGAGAAGTTCCGGAAGATTGAAACTCAAATTGACTGGTCTACTATGAAGGTAGTATTTTAAGAAATCAATTAACAGTTATCGGTTATATTATTTTTATGTAAGGTTAAACCTTAGTGGTTGTTAGAACAATATTTTTTCATCAAACCAAACTGGGTGTCTGGTGTACAAACAATGGCTATGTTTATGTTTGGAGTACTAAAAACGAACTTATTCTAAAAACAAAGTATCGTGAGAGCTGTGAATCAGAACAGTTGGTAATGGATATAATAGACAATGATCAAGCATACTCTTAGTCTTATCTGCTATATCAACTGCAATTAAAACTTTTACTTCGCCTTTCTTCTAACGGCATGAAGACGGTAACACTCAGAAATATATTACCTGTTCATATTGGCTGCTAAATTAGACAATTAGCTTGATAAAAAAAATACCAAGACCTTTGCATGATCCGACAATATTTAAATTACAAGAAGCCATTTTTTGGTAGCCAATTTAGATACAGAATATAAAAGTACAACAAAAACTTTAATAGGGGTCTCAAACACTACTGTATCTAATCAGTTACGTTTAGTTACGGTTTCTCTTAATGGGCACATGTAGGTATCTATTGTAGCTATTTTATTTGCAATTTGTATAGACCCAGCTATGTAATATGGTTAGAGTACCTGTTTAGAATATCTCAGCAATTACGTAAATATGATTTAAGCGGTCGAACTAAAGAGGGTTGTTATTTGGCATGCGGCCGATTGTAAAATATTACCCAAACCTATTTTTTTTTTTGTGAATTGGAAATCACCAAATGTCTTCTCCCATCCTGGGCGGGGTGGGAAGGCATATCAGACTTTTACTGACTAAAACCCACTCATGTTCCTTTGGTTGCCCTTTATGTTCCGGGGTCACGGTAACTATAATAACTATTCCGCAACCCCGGACCCAAACCTATTGGCAACATGTTAAAATGACTTAGAAAAGGGCAACGGGTTGCGATAATGATGTTTTAAAGCATCAAACATCCTTGAAAGACGTCTGGCTACTCTAACCTAGTTTCTAAAACCTACATTGCTTAAAGTCATTGGGTGTTGCAGGTCCATTCATCACCCACCCATCGTCTTCTATGTTATGTTCCACCATAGACATTAAAAGGTACTGAACTGGACAAATAAACAGAGCGAGAACAGAGTCAGACCAAAAGGTTTCGTTCCGCTTTGGAACCAAATCCAAAAGAGTATTCTATTCCAAGGCAAACTAAACTAAACGCAACTTAAGTAGAACTTAGTTTAAATATCAATTACCCTTAATAAGTGTAACATTAGGAGGGCAAATATTAGTGTGGTATGTAGCAACAACGCTAGACCATGATCTAGGCACGTTCCACGGAATCGGGCCGTGGTGGTACGTGCTCCAAGCTGCACACAAACGGGGCCAGCAATTACTCAGATAATATTACACCACTACGATAAAATTTATAAATATTTGTGTTTTATTCCTGTTTTACTAGTAAAGAATTAGTTGGATACGCAACAAAAATCTCGTCCTAAATTATTGAGCACTTATTGCATTTTTCCTGGAAATATCTATTTGTTTTTAGAGGTCTATTTGTTCAGATGTGGATAAAATATTGTGAAGGCACATGAGCATGATTTACACAGCACAGCTATTCAAATGAAGTCTAATATTGCAACATAACAAATCGAAGTTCACCCAAAACCAGCTTCTGGCGACTCTTCATGCATGTTCTTATAATCATAAAATATCGAATAAGATAGAGGACATCGTAGGTGGGGTCAATATGTCAACATTAGTGGGATTTAATAAGTCTTGCATCAGTAGCCATTATCATCGACTTTTTCCGCCCACTTCGGGTTAGAGGCGCTTCCCCACAAATTTTTCGTAGGTCCGTATGATATTATACTCATCCCACACATTGCTTGTATAGTATTGTTGAGTCCTAAAAACAATAATAATTGCTTTGAGCCTTGTTCGTTGAAATATTATTACTGTCTCGTTCAGATCTGCAATTCAATGTCTTTGTTGTGCTAAAGAAAACATTTATCGTTATGGCGAACTATAACGTTGCTTTATACTTCTCGTACTAATGAAAAATAAGACAGAAACATAATAAGGCTATAAAGTTTTATAGACTTTAAATAGGCTATATATAAAATTGTAGAGTACATTCTTCTTATAGCAAAAACACGTCATACAATGTCTTCTTTTAAGTAGGCAACAAGAATTATCTAGAGACAAAGTTATGTTGAGTATATAAAATCTTGTTTTTACACCCATTCCGTTGTACTCAATAATTATGATTAGTAAACCTTGCAAGCACTAATGAACATTTGATAATCGGTTTTATACCCATAACTATATGGTTTCATTTTCAAGGATAAAACATAATTCTCCTTGTGATCGATGGCTCCAAAAATTAGTAACGCACATCCGTAAATTCGCCACTGTCATAACCATGTTCACAGAAACAAATTATAAGCACTGCAAAGGAAGTAATATTACAGAAACAAATATTAAAAAAGAAGAATATTACCAGAAACAACAGCTCAATTAATATTAATACGACCACGTGTCAAAATCGTGCATTTAAATTCGTTCTCGGTATAAAAGGTCGTGAAAACCTTAAGATTGATAATGTGGTTCATGGGGGTAGATCACGCGAGAGCGTGCCGGGGACCTCGGATGTTGGGGCCTTATCACTGAGAAGTAAGATACAGAAGGCCCGCTCTATAAAATGAACGAAAACAGCACGCGTATCGTACCTCAAACTACTTCAAACCGAACCCAATCGTGCGTTTGAACCGCGCTGTACGCAAACACGTGTCTATGTGTGCGTTAGCGTCGGACCTAACCTTCTGTGTCTTTCTACTCCATACCCATGGTCCATAGTCCATGGTACCCGTAATATAGTAGATCCACATCACACCATGTATCTATAGGAGCGTCGCACGCGCAGCTGCAGGACCGGTTTTGGCTTCTCGTTTACTCCAAGTTCTGCCATGTCATACTTTACTATAAGTTTATAGTTATAGGTACAGTTAAGTGTTGGGATGGACGTAAAAGCCTTCTTAGTAAGATGCGGATGCTGTGTGTTGAAGGATTGATTTGGTTTAATGATGTTGTTTGATATTATTTATGTTATGATTATGACGTAAATACGACGGAATATGTTTAGGTAATTGATATTGATCAAGAAAAATTTTCTTCTAGGTCTTTCGTCTGTACAATGTTTTCAACGGAAATAATGATACTTAATAAATTATAAACAACGGCAATTTCTATACTTAGGAACCTCGCAACAAATAAAATAGAGACTTAAAAAGTTAAACATAACCATAATTTTGACGAACGACCTGTTCTTTTTGTACTGTTGCACGCAAAAACCAATATTTGATGCTCTTCGTCACCTTTTCGCCCTTGTCTAGGTTATTTTGTGTAATAGATGTTTTCTATAATTGAGATTCCTTAATAATAGCTCTATGTAATTCCTGTCAGAATTAATGCCATATAATAATAAGATTCTGGGATCACTTCGATGTTCATTAGCCATACTCCGTGGTTTCACCCTTGCTTAGTTACGTCTCGGGTTACTCCAATCTCATAGTAGCGCGATGTTTTAGCATTATTATAACTTCTTTCGATTAACTTTTTGAATCGGATTAGTAATCCTCAAGAACAGCGAGTTCAAACAAACTCCAAATATTTATAATATTACTAGCTCTACCCCACGGTTTAAACTGCGCCTGTAATTACTGCTCTGCTCCCGTCCTCGGTAAATAGCCTTAAAAAAACAATTCGAACAAGTGCCTATTGTGATTAGCGCGTACAACCAAATAATAAACAAACTCTTCAGCACTATATAATAGAACAAACAAACAGAATTTAACATTGAACGACGCAACGCTTCGTAGGTACAACAAATGGTATACCGCCGTTTACCCGAATTTTATTTGCCCTACTTTCATTTGCCATATTAGTCACGTGCCAGAATCATTGTTTCCCATAAAGTCACTTACCATAACATCATTTGCCATAATCATTGTAAGCCATAATTATCACATGTCCTAATTATCACATGCCATAATTATGATATGCCATAACATAATTTGCCATCGACATCGGGTGTATAACGGTTGTTTATATCAAGAGAAATTGGATGCAATTGGGACTTTAGGGCACCCCGACTCGGACAGGTTAGGTTAGAAGGGGATGGCGGGGTCGTGTGAGCGAGCGAAGCGAGCGAATAGACCCCGCCATCCCCTTCGTGGTTATTTTTTTATAAACCACACAGAAGTAGGAGCCCCGCGAAGCGGGGCTCCGTCGGCCTAGCCCACCATCAACCATGCAAAGAAAAAAAAACCATTACGGGGCTTAAATATTTGTCTAATACTTGTTATGCCATTTAAATATTATGCCATTTAAATATTATGTCTAATAATTATTATGGCACATAAAAATATGGGAAACAATACTTATGGCATTCGTATCTTATGGTATCTAAAATTCGGGCAATTAAAAGTATGTCATATGTCTTTTAGGGCAAATGAAACATTCGGGCAAATGAAATTCGGGTAAATGAAATTCGGGAAAATGATGATTATGGCATATAATCTTCGGGCAAACAATAGACAACCACAACAAATACAGTCTAATCATGCGTAAAAAGTCCCATACATACAGTGACGTCTAATATCGTTATTAAATAAAAAACTTCTATTGTATGTTTTTGCGAAAGAACTGTACGTTTACCTGCTACACGAGGTCTACATCCTGTGCATTGTGCATCGATATCAGTTACAACAATGGACGTACCATTTGTACTACATCGGCTAAACCAGCTCGGTTGTTCCACGAAATCACACTACACCTCTTTAGTTCCCTTATTGCAAGGCACCAAGGCTTTTCAGACACCATCAAGAGTACAATAATCAATAACAAACGAGGTCTGATTGATTAATTAAATGGACATTTATACCTAATTGTGTTAGCTTTTATAGCATTTTATAGACATACATGTCTGACATACTTGTATGTCTATTAAATGTTCTATAATCGACTTATTTACTGCTGCAGCTTGATTAATACCATTCTTTAATAATATGACACTAATAAATTAACGAAGTGGTCCTAAGCCTCGAACTTCTTGTACATAAAATTAATTATTATTATCCGAGTCAATTGTCACGTTCATTTTTCATTCGAAAAAGCACAGAATACTTTATTACATCATAGAGCAAGTACAACGTGAAGTCTCCAGATGCTCCGAATAATATTTATAAGTGACGTAAAATTAAACAAGCTTTATACACGTATATAAAAGTTAAGCTTCACCTGCCTCTCCCACATACAGCTTATTGACCAAGGCTTTCGCCCACTACCTCGTTGGTGACGACTAAATTACTATCTTAAATGAAAAAGCTGGTTGACCAAAAAACTTAATAAAGATTATACTCTGTATTTCATACTTGCTGTATTCAAGTTCGCTTAGACTAGTTTAGTTATCAGTATCACACATCTCATAACAGCATTTTAAGTTCGATAATTAATCTAATTTAACATAAGGTGCTTTTTTTTCTAACCAATTTAAAAACACTACTAAAATAAACAGGAGAAAATCACACATCTATAAAGACTAACCAGTACTAATTTATAGCTGGAAAGTGGTGAAAACAGACCTTTTAGGGACTGGTCGAGTCGCCACGTGCGCCAACGACCAGCCACGAAAGAAACCGACTTGGCGGCGACGCCTGCGCAATTACTTCCCTTCACCCTAACTATCCTGTTTTACAGTTCCCTTTGGATTACATCGTAAACTAAATTTTATTTGATATATGATGTAATTAAGCTTGTTGGGTTGTCCGCTGTACTGTCAGAGTTCATGGTCTCTAGACCGTCGCCATCGTGGGAGGTTGATTTATCATTTTAATGGATAGGAAAAGGTTTTACTGTAATTTGACTAATAGGGCTAAGGCGAGCACCAGAATGAGTAACATTTTTCACAATTAAATGTTTAAATAAACTGAATGTCTATTGTATTCTTTAGTCTGAGTAATGATGAAAAAGTTTATGTCAAAAGAAATCGTCAACCGCAAAATGCCAATAGCATCTATTATGCGGTATTCGTGATGATGAGTCCAGCACCTCATCTTCATTCAATTGTGTCCTTTATTTACTTTACTTTAAGAAGCATAATTGAACTTTATAACATGAATTCGTGATGTACGTAGGGATGTAAGCGCTAAGCCCAAGTGGTTGTCAATCATCGTACGCATATGTCCATAGCCAACTGTCATGCGTGTGTGGATGCGCTAACCGTCAGTTGTCAATATAAAGTATTGTTTAACTCGTGAATATGGCGGTGCATTTTTTATTTGAATGTCTGTCATTATTAACAACTAACTAGTATCCACTTGCCTCCTTGATGGCTTCACTTACCTATGTACGATTAAGCTTTGCAGGTTTTGTTTATACAAATGTCTTTATTTGTTCTGAACTTCAAAGTATACTTACAAAATACTGTATTTAACTGTCGTATTTTACGTTGAAAACAAAGAAAAAACCAATTTGAGTGGGCAAGCAAGTCCATGATAGTAACTTAACTAGTACCAGAGGCTCTACCTTCAACCTTCAACTAGCTTAGAGAGGCTAGGCACAACTAACTGAGGAATGCGCACAATTGTTGCCTTATTATCTTAGCTAGGTGCTATCTACTGCAATTACAAATCGACTTTGTCTGTTGTTACGAAATTCATCTAAGATTGGATAAGTTTCAATTGTATTCTATACTTTGAAGCTTGTATTATTCTATCGTACACTTTATTTACTAACTACTGTGATTACGGTTTTCCCTAAGTTAGCTTTATTTGCTACTATCGAGGTTAAACAGATACAGCTCGTTTTAAATTTGCTCAAGTGATTTAATATAAGCAATATATGTTATAACGGACACACGATTACGCTTATCATCATTGAATTACTCTGCAACTTCAATCAGCGCGGCAATTCCTTGACTGCACAGAAATTGCTTGCCATTACTTACCACCTATTACCGGTGCAAAATTGCAGTTTATGAAAACTATTTAATAAAGCTGGGTACTAATTATTCATTTGAACGCCTTATTTAGATTGCAAATATGTTATAAATTATAAGTATCGAAATCACTTGGAATTTGTAACGGAAATAATTCGGTTACTATACTACTACTAGCCGAGGTTAACACAAGAGCAATTAAAATATGAAATCATTAAAGTCAAGCCGGGGAGACATGTTTGGGCGTCAAACAGGTTGCAAGTGAAATGAACAAGTGCACAGAATCTAGGACAATGACACACATTATGAATATACAGTGAGAGTGGGCATCACTCGAGCGTATAAAACTTTTCTGACGAAATTGTCGAGATATCATAGATTAATATTTGTTAATTTTAAATTAATGTAGCGATAATATTATCTGTACAAGATATCGGAAATGCAATACTGATGGTTAAAACTGGCAAAGCTGCCTTCCAAACATGCGAAAAAACTTCGAATTCTCGACGAGAACTTGTCCTGATTGAAAGCTAAAATTACTGAAGTCAATTATACCCGTCTGGAGGTATTTTTTTTTATTTTGACAGCGGCTTGGACAATTTCTGTTAAAACGGTATTCTTTCTTCAAACTGTATTTACTGACCACCGGCAGTCTTAAACTCATATTTTATTGCCGTGTGAACTTCTTCTGATGCAGGTGGCTCTATTGTGCGGGTTAATGCTCTATTATTGAAAATACTATGTTCGGGACGAATAAAAGATTCAGCTCAGCGAACTAAGCACAAACGTCCATTTTGTACGCACGTATTTTGATTTGTGGTGATTCGTCTGTAGGTCCCCGCTCCATTTAATTTCAGATGCATGCTGTGCTGTTTCAAGTCTCTTTGTTATTTCTTTTTATTTTAGCTTTTATTTGTAGTTAATTACAATGATTTTGAACCTCATTTTTGTTGACAGTAATTGAAAATGAAACAAGCCAATTCTCTGAACGAGTTTACTTTTATGGGCAAAAATATTGCTATTGTTCATTCACACGGTCGAAGAAAAAGACGAGTAAATCGTACATTTAAAAATTCCAAGAGAATGACGTGACTCAACCATACACAGTAGTTAAAAATTGCCATGATAAATTTTATTCAGCTATTGCTAACAATTGCTGAATTCTTTGGAGTACCTTCTGTGCGTTTGGATGCTGTGTTCGATTTCTTATTACAATAACTGTACTTCACGATCTGTGTATCTAAAGAAACATTCTTATTGTTTCCGAATTTCTTTGTTAGTGAGTCATCAATTTTGGATCGTAGTTCGTCTTGCTTTTGAATGAAGTAGAAATTATTAGACTAGGAAAAAGGTATTCACATTGTTTCTTTCTATAAACATTTTCCTCGTTCTTTTTACTCTCTGTCATGTTTGACTTCTTAGGAATACCATTATATAAACCAATTCCATTCTTATTAAACCTAGTCTACCTATTAAGTTAATATTATGTTAATTTATTGCTATCCAGTTACCTAGTGTACATATTCACGGTCACGGAAACCCGTTGTTGCGAGATTTCATTTCAATAGACTAATGCCACATGCAGCTAAACTTTTGACATTAACAATCGATTGCGCCGCTGTCGATATAACGAACCTCTTGTATCTGGTAAAGACCAATTGAGCTGTTCAAATGAAATTATTGTGTGTTGCAAAAATGAGAGACGACTCATTTAAAATTTGAGAGGCCGTATAAGCTTTGTGTGTGTTCGCTTATGTTAAAATAGTCAGTTTTTATCATGCTCGTCTGTCTCATTATGCGTAGCCATACGGGAACGAAATTTAAAAATCCATTATCGTCTTCATTTGTTTATCGGTAAAGTTCGTTGCGCCAGTAGTCTCATCAGAAGCGCGATAAGAAAGGCATCACATTACATTGGGTCGTCAAGTACCGACGTCGACGTTATCATTATTATATGTAGGTATACGACAAGGTGTCGTTACTTCGTCGTATCGCGTTACTGAAACCGGTATCTACTAGCAACCGCGGCTTGACCCCACACTCACCAGATTTGTTTTGCATAAGCATGATATACTATATCTGAGATCAGGGGTACTGGTAGCTTTGAACGGACACAGATAATGAACTTACGAAACTTATTATATTATACCCACCGAATCCTTTGTTATTGGGATACGATAATTATCCTATCTAGATCTCTCAGCGCATTACATTGATACTTGAAGCCTGTCAAAATTACAGTGTTGTGTGCAATTCTTTAGAATTGGTGAAGGCTAAGACACTGCGGTCGATGATCTAAGAAAGATTCAGACTGACTTAACTAAGCCAGTGTTTAAACTCGGCGCACTGGATTAATTACAGAGTCACGGAGAACCGTTCCGTGGTCGCGACGATGACGTCACCACTTTGTACTATTTTCTAGACCGTAAATTAAAACAATACTTAATGCACGTAAAGTTTTAGGTGGACGTTTCCTTGAGTATAATTTACTAAAGGTTGCAAAAGTGGGACGCGAGGAGACTGGTTTAAAAGTTTAGCAATGTAAAATAAGAAATCAATTATTTTCTGATTAACTCGCTATGGACGTAACTTCGATCATATTTTAGAATGTATAATTGAGCGCAGTTCCTATTGTGTTATTGTTCGTTGTCATTACGTAGCACACGCGGGAAAGCTTTATTGTAAGCTTTCTAAGGAAAAGCTTATTGAAAAGCTCTACATCCGCAACTTTCCTGAAATTGTACAGTAGAACTGAATGCACCCCTTTCTTAGTAATTCCTTTATTATACAGTTACTCATATTGTGACATATTGTTTTGTTTATGAGTAATTTTAATTACAATTGCAATGTAAATTGTAGTTTCCACATACTTTTAATCTCCTTGCTACAACAAGTAAGAGACATAACCGGACTCCCGCGCAAGCCTCTCGTCTTTCTCGCTCGCACTTATGGGACGGTAGGCTTGGCGCCAAAGCCTTCATCATCTGTTATCTTTGTCGCTCGCGCGCCCGCGCAGCCTGTCACTGCGCGGTTACACTCCGCGTACAGTCGTACATGACGCCTCTCTACCGGAGCGCACGTCGTGTGTTTATTTTGTATTTTATCGAACTAAAACGTTTATAAAACACACGTGTACTGCCACAAACCTGGATTATTACATGGAATTGTCATCATATATTGACACAAATATGGCAAAGTGAAAGTGGTGTGCCCTAAGTGAAATGTGTTTGTGCTAAAGGTCATTATCATTTAAAATCGTGTCCTAATCAAGTGAACGGTATTGTATCTATATTGGATATGATTTTATACAGTGAATTGGTTACTGGTTAGCCTTGTAAGCGACAACTCTTCGCTTGCAAACTAAATATACAAGTGTTAATTTATTTAAATGTGACGAGACAACCCTGCGCTGCGATAAGTAAATGCCATTTTCAGGGTCGCATTTTATTCGGTTATCAAAACGAGCAATTAATGAAGCAATCGTTAGGTTTATAGAATTCGATGTATTGCCCCATACACCGAGTAAACTTGCGCCATAATAGAGCCGGCCGAACTAGCTGTAATATGCGTCAGTTCGTGTCTAATCTATCTATTTATAGGTCTACAACTATTTTTCTGAGAAAATTAACATACTAATGCCTGTAAACCTCCACCTTTCTTAACATGTTATAAAGCATACTTGAGTTGTTAATAACTTATTAATGAATATATCATCAAGTTATCATGTCTGAGTCTTTAACTTTGTAAAATATATCAAAGCTTGGCTTTGTCTCTTCTTTAGAACCAATATTTTAATCAAAATACCCTGATACTTAACATAAACCTACATTATATAGCGTCACTAATTGTTATTACGACCATTATACTGTCGCCCATTGTCTTCACCCACGCCGTGTGACAAATTCGTACACTTGCATCGGTACAGACATAATATTTGCCAAACAAGACGCCTGCGCTCGCAAATATTGTCTTCAATGCTCTCGTTGTCCTTGTTATTAAGTCCATATGACTCCCACAGCACACTCCTTTTGTCCTTTACGCAATTAACCTTAGTTATCTCTTAAAGCGAAAACAGACCCGCATTTATGTATCTCGATAAAGGTTAAATTGACGAAATTTGCATAGAGGTGTTCACGCCACGGATGTTGGTAGTTTTATTAATAGGCAGGTATCAGATCCGTGAGAAGATTCTTAGAGTTTATTGGGCATCATGATCAATAATAATCGCTTAAGCACTAACAGATATTTCCTTTAGATATTTGCATCTGAAATCGAATATTCTAGCAACGTCAACTGCTAGCAACACTAGTTTTTTAATTAGTTAACTCCTTTTAGTATTGCTACGTATCTACACAAACACTCTACCCCACTAACTTTCCTTTTCTTATTGTCCCTAATATCAATAGAATTTGACCTCAACGATCCATGACGCAAGTTTACTTTGGTCACCTTTAAAAAACTTAAATCGATTAGTGACTGTCAGTAAGTGGCCAATGCGCATATTTGCAATGTTCTTAAATTATTTACTGTCACACAGGTTATGAATTTCGTTTCGAAGGTTCGTTTTAACCGTTTCTCCATATGAATTCGTTTACCGTTACCTTTAACGTTTATCTTTTCCGATACTTCACTGGGTTCATTAATAGTATTTGCAAATACGACGCTATAAGGGCTCCTGTATATCGATAAATCACACATCCAAGTTTATCGCAGAGCTCACTAGCACAATGGTTTATTGCAGCTGTAATTGAATTAGATGTTACGAGTTGAACGAATCGATTGTGGCACCGATAACTGCACCGACTAATCGAATAGAACGCTAGAGTTCATCACACTGCGTTATGATAACGATTGATCTCATTTCTTTGTTTTTCTATTTTAGGAACATTTTGTTATCTCATTATTGAACCAATCGGGCTACATAATGCGTGGTTGCTTATTGCATTATTGTTGCGATACTTGACCCTCTACCATTTGTCTAATACCTCAGACTTATAATAAAGATAAACATCATCACAATTTCAAATGAACGCATGATTTAAACTTGAGATTGAATTGCCCAATATAGCCAAATGGCAATTCAATTGCGTAAAATCTTACACAGGAAATAAAACAATGATAACAACTACATACACGCATATGTTTTGCGAGATAATCTTAAACACCTTATGATAGATGTATCTCCTTGTAACAATTTCGAAGAAGAATTAGGTAGCATTACAATAGGTAATTGATACAGTGATGGATTCTACAGAATTAAGGGTTCCGCTTAGTGTTGCAATGTCGATTGTTTGTGGTTTTTACACCTTGGCAACTACAATTACAAATGAATTAGGCCGCATGCACACCATATGGGTGTAAGCATTAGAGTACAATTAACTGACACCTAAAATATGGTAGATTTGGTAACGTAGTAGTAGATGTGGTAATCAAGTACTATTGCCATTGAGTTTGTTAGAATACAAAATTATATGCGTTTTACATAGAGTAAGTACGAGAACCTACCTCACGTTCGCTATATACGGAAAATTGGAACGTATCTAATTCACTCATGTAGTCATGGCTCGACTATAGCCATTTGCAATCGTTTCAAATCCTTGAATCTATGCATATCATCATTATCATCTTTTAAGTGTGAACGAAATTGATAACTACGAACACACGACAACTAGGGATTTACAGCAAGGAATTTTATTTTTGTTCATTTTTTTTTTCACATTTTAATCAAAAAGTAGACTGCGCCAATTTTTAGAAGTATCTCAAGGAAAAACTAGTACAAATTGTCCAAGGTCTCTGTCGCAAGTTTGTGAGTAACCGATGGTGTGATACGCCGGTGAGATCCGCCTCTTGAATAGCCTTATTCGGAGAAACCGTGGCGAAACACGCTGACATGACGCTTATGACAAACGCACTTACTCGAACTTTTTAACAATGCCGTGTGATGACGCCTTTATATCACGTTTGTAGTGGGTGTTAAGAGTATGAAATCCTTTGTACTGACTTATTTCGTATCATAGTTGTTAAAAGTATAATAGTCCTGTCCTAATAAAAATTTAAGTCAACTCAAACATTCTATGAGAATCCTTTTAGTATTCATAGCTTATTTTATCAACTGTCAATGCTGACAAGATTATGGTGTGATCGCGAATCTCGGATCTTAATTAAACGGGAAGTAGTTAATTGATAAAAAGATGATATTTTCTCACAGTCCGCTACGCGAGTTCTGTAGGTAGTTGTAACTGGATCGCTGGCTTACATGTGAGAACCTCTCACGGTTCATGAACACCGACTTATTGAAGCCACATTTATTATTAAATATACACTTTTCCTATTCACAAGTTTTTTTGTCAGGTGATGAGGTTTCTACAAGAAAGTTTCATGGAAACCGTAGTCTTTTTTTGAAAAAATCTCTCTCAATATAAATTTAATACGTCGTTATTGGAAAATCCCGTTCCCAGATGAGCTGTATAGTAAAGTTCAAGCCATAAGAAGCTTTCAATTAATCGTGTTTGTTCGTTTTATCTACCTTAAAAATATTGAAGGTATTGGCAGTAGAAGAAATACAGTTGTTCGACCAACATTGAAGACTTTACCTTAATAAAAATGTATCCTAATATATTACACATACCTACTCGTAATCACATAATAAAAAAACAACATCCAAATTAGTATATAGCTCAATAATAAGGATAGCGTTTATAAATGTCTCTATTTATTAATAAAATTCAGCTTATTCACACGCCACTAATGGTAAATTTAGAATACGAGCAAAATTCGCTTGCGTGGGCGCAGTTTTTGGTTTTCCTTATGAGGCGACCTTAACTCAGTTCTCAGAACTCGAAGCTTTGAACTGTTTGAACTTATAAAGTATTTCTCTTTTTAACAATACGTAACATGAATGAATCACTTCGGTTTCGGAAGTGCAAGGTATTAAAAACCATTCAAATTGACATATAATTATAATATTATGTTCTGTTTTAGAAATCGAAACACAGGTTACTACCGTACAGTTACAGGCTACTATAAAGGGAAACGGATGACATTATTTTTCTTTACGAGCCTACAACCTGTTATGAAAACCGATGCTCTAATAACTAATATTGATAAAGTGACATAAAAATTGCCTTTATTAGAGATAGTTGTTTACACTATGTACTTGTACTAAAATACATATTTTTATGGGTTTAAGAGTTCTGGTGAAGTGCTGACGTATCGGCCGCCCGTCGAGGAAACTGGCCACATATTTTACAACTTCGGCATACTTACACACTGACTCATGTGGCGAGAAAGTTCATTCATTACGCATAGAATTTTTCAATATGTTCCACTTACATAAGAATATGTTTATTTTTTACCGCCTAGTTAGACGTCAAGGGTCGTTTATCAATAAGATCAGGAGACCCTTAGCATTTTTGAGCTATGAATCACCAAAATAATTTTTTCCGTAATGAATTGGAATGCTGCTAACGTATCGAATGAACCTTTGAGTCATTAAAATCCCTTACATCGATTAATTAATTAGCACGTGTTATTTTCTAGAAATACACCAAACTCTTAACTATTGCTAATTTTAGTATTCCTAGAATCACAGCGTTACCCATTATTAGGACACATCTGCACAGCACGTGTTCACTGCGTACTATATAAGGCATTTTCTCAAAATCTCGTAACTTTGAGCTTTTTGAGCTTATCGCTATAGAAATATAAACAAAGCTTTGCGTCGTCATAAATGACTGAGACGGGCTTATAGAAAGTTCTAACAGAGAAACAGAGACAACGCAGAGCCCACGTGAGTTACGTTAACAATAGATTAGAAAAAAACGTGGTACCTGGAAGGTAAAGGCGCCCGAGTGCCGCCCCCGCTCCTCTGTCGTTGTCTCAAGTCAGTCTGCACGAAAGCCTTCGTAGAGACGTGCGCTTGTTCCTACTTTACTCATTTACGATTTTGAAACCAGTCATTAAAGAATTGTGAAATATAATTATTACGACTCGTGTCTGTGCATTTGTGAGTGCCTCCTTTACCTGAGTTTTGAATCGCGACAGTTGTGTTAATAACTTGTGTGACCACCTGTTACTCTAAGACATCTGACGTTTTCGCGCCGAAAACTTAAGGTTTCCTACCACAGTTGTAAGCCACTAGTTACATTTTAATAGTGAAGTCGAATATCGTATATAGGCATATCTCAGCGTAGTTCACGTGCAGAGTGGAATCCAAATGAAAAGTTTCTGAATCCTACGTGTGTTGGTTACTTATCGCCATATAGAGTTGTTTGCGGACTCGAAGAACAAATGTATATTTAGTTTGTGGCCATTGTGTTTGCGATAGGTATGGAGATTGAATCCAAATGAGGAACTGTGTTCGTTTCGATAATTCTGTGATTTGAGTGAGCGATGCGGACTACAGTGGAACGATGATCAAGTTTCGGTATAAGCGTAAGGAGTCGAGCGATGGCGGTAAGAGCGGAACAGCGATACAAAAGACGAAGATCGAGGGTCTTCGGGACCGGGAGCTGCTGCCTCCTAAGGACATGCTGCTGACGGGGTCGCTGGCGGGAGTGAGGAACAACACTCTCCCGCGCTCGCGACCCTCCTCAGCGGCGAGACGTGAGCCTCTTGAGTCCCCGCTCAGCCAAACTACCATTTCTCTGTTCAGAGTAAGTTTAAGTTACAACGTCTACATTCAGTTTATTTTTAAAACTTGGTGGCATGATCAAAAACTTGGTTCCCTATCCATTTGCATAAAATTTTAAGACCTAATATGACTAAGCATAATGTTCTTTGGCATAATTATATTTTCGCATAATATAATTACGCATAACAGCTCATGCATAATTTTTTAAAGCATAATGTCTCTAACCATAATAATGATTAAGCATAATATTCAAAAGCATAAACTTATTAAGCATAAAGTTCTAAAGCATAACTTTTTTGAGCATAAAGTTCTAAAGCATAACTTTTTTAAGCATAATATCCTAAAGCATAAATTTTAAGCATAACTTACACATTCAAATATTAAAACGTGTTTTTATAGGTAGGTTTTATAGGTTAATGAAAACATTATTAACACCTAGAATATTAGACACTATACACGCATGCAAGCAAGCATGCAAGCAGGCGTGCAGCATGCAAGCAAGCATTTAGCATGCAAGCAAGCATGCAGAATGCAAGCAGGCATGCAGCATGCAAGCAAGCATGCAGCATGCAAGCAAGCATGCAGCATGCAAGCAAGCATGCAGCATGCAAGCAAGCATGCAGCATGCAAGCAAGCATGCAGCATTCAAGCAAGCATGCAACATGCAGCAGGCAGGGTTTCTTTGACGGCTCCGGCGCTGCGGGCCTCCGGCGGCCCCACGCGTTCTAATCGTCGCAGACGGCTTTCGCTCACCACCGCAGCTTCGGCTTGTTGGCCGGCTTCGCCGGCCCGCCTCAGCCGCGGCGGCTCGCTCGCAGCCGCCTGCTCCTCAGCCCGCGGGCCGCCTCGCCCCTACGCGCCTACGCGATTTTAAATAACACTCTAGGGGTAGGACAAACAAGACTACGTGGAGTCGGTTTTGCAGCAATTCGGTATTGTCACTAACTTTTGTTGCACAGCATATTAATTTTCTAACCAACAATATTATTTGATTGTTATAGAAACTATAGCAAATTAGTTTGCTATACATAATGTCATGTATATTTATAATAAATCATTTGCATGAAAATTGATTTGTTATTTTTAATTGTATGCCTAAATATTATTATGCTAAATGCTCTTTAGGCCTACTAACGTTATGCTAATAGTCATTAGTCCTATTAACGTTATGCTAATAGTCATTAGGCCTACTAACGTTATGCGAATCAAATTTATGCCAAAACAAATTAGTCTTTAACATGATTATGCCAACATAAAATGTATGCCTAAAAAAATTATGCCGAAGTATTATCAGGCCAAAACAAATTGTGCCAAAATCGTTATGCCGAAGTATATTAGGACAAAGAACATTATGCGAAAAGAAGGGATCCCCAAAAACTTGTATTTCCTATGTACTTTTTTCTACTCTACACGAAAATATACAAGAAATTCTGCCAACAGCAACTGATTTACAATTAGTGACATATTTCCATTACAAATTAATCCAAGTTTACCACGACGCGTCTACACCCACAGCGAACAAAAGACATCAACGATTTACTTACAAATGTAATCTTGTCGTTACTTCATTGCTCGCTAATTGCACATGTAATTATTTATTTAAACACAACCCGTGGTGTTTGTGGAATCGATACGGCTCATGAATATTAATAATAAATCCTATTTAAATATCCAATCGAAATATTGAATTGCAGATTTAATGGTTACTGGATTATTTACAAGTTCGATTTAATGATTTCAGTACGATTGATTTGCCTGTATCATTGATGTTAATAAACCTAGATAAATTCCTAAGTCACCGACCACTAATAGGTTGAAAACCTGCTTTGCCCATAAAGGAATGAATAATGAGTTAGAACGGAAATATTATAGCAGATAAAATGCAAAGTTCAGTGCGACATATCTTCAGTTTTACGAGCCCTTACAGCCATAATAAAGATTTATATGAGTCTTTGTTGCCGGGTGAAAATATATGCATATTACCTACTATAGTACAATAGAATTACTTAATGAACTGACAGAGAATAAGTTGTCGATGCGTTACTCGTCGCTGACCCCCCTAAAGGCTATTGTGGATGCCTCCAAAGGCAATTTGTCTCGGGAATACATAAAATGCCCACTTAAGTATGTATGCGCAACCGTCACCGTCCTCCGGCGTAACTCGCGCTTTGAATAAACTATTGTCTCTTCGTGACTTAGGTACAATCAGAGACACAAATATGAATACACTAAAGAAAACCCAAAAGGCAGTTGTATTGTCACGCAGTGTACGTATCGGTACAATTTTCCAAAGATGGTAAATGCAAGATACCTCTTAGCGCCAACCAATATTAGAAAAGAAACGATGATAAATAGAACTAAGCGTATAACAATGTTTTGGCCATGACTGTACTTCAATATTATATTGGAACTTATGCTTTATTATGTATTCATATTCGAAACACACGCATACTTCACAGCGTTACGTATTAATATTCATCAGATAAGGCTTTGTTTTATAGCATCTTTGTATTCAGGAATTAACTTATTTGGAATCATCGAACTTGTGTGCCTACCTATGAATAAAAAATATTTGATATATAACTTAAACGATGAAACACACAACTTTAAACGATTGTTAATAGTTATTCTCTCAAGTTAAGTGCTGTTAATGGCATAGATAAAAAAACATTTTAAATGGGCTCCAACAATTTGAGTCACCACGCTAACCATCTGACTGTTATGATTCAAAAATAGTTAGGTAAGTATATATTAGTATTCTTACCTACAAAATTTGAAAAAAGACACTTTTGACTATTTTGCATCGTAGGTTGTGACGTACTTCATCATATTTATATAGCAAGCGTAACCTAGCTCCAAAATGCGCATACAAATTATTTCCTACCCTTTCCGCGTTTTCCAAGTCAAGAAACATTGCAAATAAAAAGGAAATATCTCACGCTCATTAAACGTATATGGCACAATTTTCCTAGTTTTCTCGCCATTTATTGAAACAAACATTGTCGTAGCTACCAGGCAAGCATATAGCATAAGAACCAGGGTCAGGGCGTCGGGTTCACCGCATCATTCTCACGTAACAAAGGCTGCAGCTTGCTCACTGTAGCCGCGTTCTCACCCATCGCGCTGTGCCACTAATGTCATTCCTATGATGCATTAGTTCCGGGTTTGTTCATTATAACTTGTAAGTTTACAAGATAGAGTTAATGCAATCAGTGCGTTTGTATTCCTTTGCGACGTTTTCGGGAACCATGTATGGCAATTTTCCAGCACCAATCCTTGAGAATTAAAATACTAAGGAAAAAAAAACATATTTTTACGTATGAGGCGATTTTTGTGTCGTCTAGCAAATCATCTTTAGAAAACTTAACGAGAGTTAAATGGGCCTAAAATTAGGTAGGTAGCTAAAAACTGATTCGACTTTTTCAACTAATTCGCTTCACGTCTCATTTAACTGCCAACATAGAAACATCAATTAACCGCTATTTAGCGCAACCAACCTATCTAAAAAGAAACATAAAAACATCTCGCAAGCAAACTGTAGAAAGGCGCAAAGTCTTTGTTAATAATACAAATTGCATGAAAAATAGTTCTAACAAAAGCTGTATGCGTTTTCTGTTATCATAATCAGTTATCAATTAGCATTGTCTGCTTATTTTATCGCACGTTTGTAAAAGTTCCTGAGCAAGGAAATAAGTTTTTGTTATTTATTTTTTGTTTTAAGGCGTTGACCTGCAAGCTCGTCTGTCGGACTACCAAGTTCTGTCTAGACTTTAAAAACCTGTGGATGAAATTAATGAGTGTAGTAAATATTATTGAGAAATATGATGTTTTATCGGAAAATTTATATTTTTTAAATAAATATATCTTGAAATAAATATAAGACATATTTATTTATTCATATTTTTGACGTATTTTTATTATTTCCAGACTTATCTCGCCTGCATAAATTTGGTATTATTACGTTTTACATAACCTTCGGAAACTTCAATTCAATAAAGTTTTACCTAATAATTCTCTCCCTGACACCTGTAACCAACCATCCATACATGAGCTTGTGAATTAGAAAGATAAACACGATCGAAGTTTTTAGGTAATGTTAAACAACATGGGTAACGTAACGTATCGTATCTTGTTTAAGCCATGTTTATAAAACAGTGTAACGGAAGGCGCTCAAGCTGCGTCCGCCGCGCACCGGATAATACGCCATTTAATTGTGCACTCATCTTTATCAAGTTAAAAACATATATTTGTGATTCACTAATTTTTCTTCAAATAAAAACGTCACAATACCTCAAACTTTGATTATAAACATAATATATGTACATAATATCTATTAGTTTAGGCTATGAAAATATCAATCACTCAACAACTGCTGCGTTTACGATCTAAAAACGAGTATAACTTTAGCGTTTAATCGAAAATGTTGAATAACTTTTAGTATTCTAACGGTTACGAAATCGTAAAATAGCGAGATATATCTACGATAGTACCTACGTCAAATCACCTCGGCCGGGTCACGCCATGTTTGTGACCTATACCTTAACTCGTATTCGTGCCATACTGGTTTTGTTCCAGCCTCGTGTTATCACTGCTACTGCTACATTCAATCTTATTGTATGGATATTAAAACATAAATTTACATAGCGGACAGTCGGTCACAACTTTCTTTATGCAGAGCCTGTAGCGGCCCCATGTATTTTTTACGAGAAATTGGTCGTCGGTTCAAAATTAAAAGATTTGTGCCAGATATTGTTTGGTTTGTTTTACAAAGGTACACACTTACACAGTGTCTTTAATTAATGTGTCTGTTTAGCCTAACTGGTATCAGGACAGCAGTTCTTAAAAACTTTCCAAGCACAACTAACATTGAGTTTTACTTGTTCGTAGGAACTGTTTACGCAGCTACAATGGTCAGCGGAGCGCGCCCCGGCAGCGGACAGTCTACGGCGAGCGCTAGGCGGAGGCGGCGCCCGGTTCCAACTGGGCTGCATGGCTGACGCCAGTGAATGCTTCGAACATCTCCTGCTACGAGTACACGCGCATGTAGCGGCCGGCTCCGACCGGCGCGACGACGACGCGTGCCGGGCGCCGCACTGCGTACCCCACCGAAAGTTCGCGATGATGCTCGTCGAACAATCTGTATGCAGCGCCTGCCAAGCCACGTCGGAACCACTGCCGTTTACTCAGGTGAGATGACACCCTAGCTCATAGAATGTTTTAGCCGGGGGCGTAGAGCTGAATAACAGCGTGTTAGAATTTGTTAACAACACATTTTGAATTGATTTCCGAGATATCGAATCTAATTCATAAACCTACATTTAATGTAAATCATGAACACCTAATACCCATGTAACCACATCAGAGTGTTATTTCACCAGATTTTGATAGATAAGTAGGGTACAATCCTCTCTTAAAGATTGGTGTGCATATTTTCTTTTATTATTTTCAGATGGTACATTACGTATCAGCGACGGCTCTAACAGCTCAAGCTGCGCTCGGTGAACATGGTGACAGCTTCGGGCTATTACTCAGAAAAGCAGGAGGAATGGGTGATATCAGGGACTGTCCGGTGAGTAACTCAGTATTGTACATTTATTATTTGCAAAACGTTTCAACCCTATATATGTATATCTAACTATTCTCCATAATGCCTACCCTGAAATAGGCTCATAAATTATAATTGGGTATTTTCTGTTTTTTGCAGAACGCATGTGGAGCCAAAATACAAATCTGCAGAACGCTGATGAATCGTCCCGAGGTGGTATCCATTGGCATGGTGTGGGACTCCGAGCGGCCGGCGGCGGAGCACGTGGCGGCCGTGTACGCGGCGCTGGGCACGGAGCTGCGCCCCACCGACGCCTTCCACGCCTGCGTGGACCGCGCCTGGGCCGCGCGCGCCACGCACCGCCTCGTCGGCCTCGTCACCTACTACGGCAAGCACTACTCCACCTTCTTCTTCCATAGCAAACTCCGCCTGTGGATTTACTTCGATGACGCGGATGTCAAAGAAATAGGACCGGAGTGGTCACACGTCGTGGAGAAATGTCAAAGAGGACGATTCCAACCGCTCCTTCTTCTATACGCTGCGGTCGATGGAACGCCGTGTGACACTCGTCATGCTCCTAAAGATGTTGTTCCATTCCCGGCACCCGAACCTCGCCGCGCGGTCACGCCGGCGCCCGAGCGGCCAGCGACAGGATTTGCTCGACGGGCTGTGACTCCCGGCCCAGATAATGAGAGCGACTACGTTAGCAGAAAAGCTGTAGAGAACATGTTGGAAGTGCAAGCTAACCGACGCGCACAACTCAATCGCAGTTTGAGCACTGGCTCCGGGTCAGATACCGCGGAGAGGCCGCGAGCGCGACGAGACTCCGGCAACTGGAGCGGAGACCGGAATAGTGCGTCGTCTGCTTCGTCGTCGACAGCGGAGAGCCCCTACATGTACCCGCGAGGGCGCGGCGCCGGCAGCGTGCCGGGCAGCCCCACGCGCAAGGGAGAGCTGTCCAGTGGCGGCTCCTGTGACGCCGGCTACGACTCGTACTCCCTGTCCTCTACAGATAGCCTACCTCTGCAACAGGGTCTGCGCCACAACTTACAATTGGCACAAATACCAGAAATAACCACACGTGGTGAATGTGAGGCTCTCTGTTTGGAAGCTGACAGGCTACTGGAAAAATCTCGAAACGCAGAGGACTCGGCGGATTACGAAACAGCGTTAGTACTTTGCGATGCTGCCGCCTCTAAAGCTCGAGCAGCAATGGACGCTCCTTATAATAATCGGCATATGGTCACATTCGCTCGCATGAAACACAACACATGCGTTATGCGTGCGCGCAGTCTCCAGCGACGAATGGCCGGTATGACTAGAGTAACTGAAATTCCTCAGGCTGCCCCAATCAGAAATACTAAAGGTGGCCTGGAAGCATCTCCTATGACTATTGAAATCTATGCCACTTTACCTAAAAAGAAGGGCTCCTCAAAGAAATCTCCTAAATGCATTGATGATGATATCGATACTGTAACACGAGAACGTCCTCCAAGGCATAAATCTAGGGATGATGATAAAATAAGAGAAAAACGATCGAGAAGTGAAGACCGGAGTCGCGCTCGAAAAGAAGCTCCAGTTGTAAAAGCTGCAGAGAAGAAAGAAGAAACAGCTGAAGACAAGAAAGCTAATAAGAAACAGCATAAAATACGCAGAAAGTTGTTGATGGGCGGACTGATACGAAGGAAGAACAGGTCCATGCCAGACCTGACGGAGGGCGCCGATGGAAACAACGACACGGCTAATAAAGAGAAGCGCGTGTCTTCTGTCGACGACACTGACGTCGGACGGACCATTGATGATAAAACCAATTTAAGCGGCTACTTATCGGAAGGGCACTTGGAGTACTCTGTTGCTAGCGGTACCAATCCGAACCTCGAAAGAAGTAAACTTATGAGAAAGAGCTTTCACGGCAGCGCTGGTAAGATACTGACAGCGGCGAAAGTACCACCTCCGCCCCCACTTCGTACCACTTCACAACTCACCGGTTCCAAATATGCTTACTCCGAACATGGTAAAGGTACATATCCAGCTGAAATTGAAGAAGACGGCGGTTTCTCGGAACAGTACGGTGACGAGCCCCATTCGCTACCGTTCCTACACCCGTACGATGACAAATCCAGCAGTCATTACGACCGGCTAGACACCTCTCCAGCTCAAAACTTCCATACGGTAGTGACGAAAGCTATGATCCACCAAGAACAAAGCCCTGTGAAGAGAGACACGATGCCACCGATACTGCCGTCTCACAACACGATACAGAACCTCTCGCATACCTTCGACAACGGCGTCGACGTGGTGGACTGCGCGCTTCCTCCGCGGAGGTCGCCCACGATGTTCGAGCTGCCGCCCTACCCCAGCCCCATGAACTCCGTGAACCACTCGCGGCAACCCAGTGAAGAGTTCCCACCACCTCCTCCACCTATTGATTTAACGCCACTTCACGATGAACTGGAAAAGATCCAGAGTGTTAATGAAATATCCGTGCCAAGAGATATGGAACCAGGCCAAGAGAAGCCTTTTGGATGCCATAGCTTATTGACGAGCCTACAGGAGAAAAGAAATCAAATTTTAAGTAATGAGCAGAGCAATCCTCAATTGACCGAGAAGGTAAACGTCCACCTTTTGAAGGAGTTGCAAGCCAAACAGGCGTCGTTCAAATTAAAAAGGTCTGGTTCTTTAGAGGGGCAACTTTCAAGCCCTGTGGATGGTCACAATATGTATGAAAGCAGTAGTAATGTTAGGAATATCGCTTCCAGATTCGAAAACAACAATCAGAATACATCTCAAGATGGTGATAGAACGCACATCGGTTTTATAGGAATGAGTGGAAACAGAGATGTAATTAATTGCTCCGACCAATCTAATAATGGAAATAACCGCCGCGTTTCAGCATTATCAATTGATCCAAAACAAATTGAAGAGGAACAATGTGACCAGAAATCTATGAACAACGCATATGGCGACCGATCCAAACCTAAGAAAAAGTCTGTGTCCTTCTGTGACCAGGTGATTCTAGTTTCAACGGCCGAGGACCAAGAAGATGATAGCTACATTCCCAATCCTATATTAGAGAGAGTTTTAAAATCAGCCTTAAACAAGCCGGAGTTGACGACTATGCCTCTCCAATCGGATAAACCGTCACTTCAGCGACAGGACTCGTTCGACAGTCAGTCCTCTCGCTCGACGATATCTTCGCTATCGCAAAACTCATTTGCTAACAACGAGATCACACAACAACACGCGGAATATGTCCGATTACAAAACAATTATCCAGCCTATCAGATGCCGCCGAATCGTTTACAACAACAATACAATGCAAAGAATAATAGTGTTTATGGAACGAACTCGCCAGTACAAACCACGCAAAACCGTAATGGAGTAAACAGTAATCAGATATATCAAACGCTACCTACTAACACGCCACAGAACACTACCAGCCCGATACCGTACACCCAGCCACCGGCAGTGTACCCCAATCACAGCAACGCTAGCCCACCGAACTTTAGCCAAACGCCTGCGAACAGACTGACGCCCACGCACAACCCCGCCTACATGTCGAAGCACCCCGCCAGCCTGCAGCGCCCCGTGACCGCGCCGAGCCACGCGGCCGCGCCGCACATCAACAATGTATACTACCACAGAGTGCCGCAAACGTCGTGCTCCAGCGACAACTACCCCTCAAACCGCCAGTATGGGCATAATATACCAAACACTAACCATTCGCCTTATCAAAGCGTGCCCACCAATTCGCCGGCTTACCAGAGCTACCACAACCCACCGACAAGCTATGCCAGCTCCGAATATTCTAGTCGATATCCCCAGGCGAATAGTACAAACCACTACACCCAGTCGCCTTATCAGAGAGTCCCGCCGCCTCACGGTGATGTACCCGTCGAAAACTACAACACTGTCCCACAAAAAATGTCAAACAATTACTACGTAGACAACCAGTCCGGCCAGCCGCGCGTCCAAGACACGAGGCACTATGCTAACACGCAGCATCAACGCTCCATGTATAGCCAAAACGTAGATAGTAATGTAAACACCGATCAAGCGGGGCAATATCAGTATGCTCAGAATGGTTACAATCCCTATCAGCACATACCGCCGCCGAAGCAGCTGCAGAAGAAGTCTGTATCGTTCGAGCCGGGCACGAAGGGAGGCACGGACTCGCCCGTCCCGCCGCAAATGAACGGCAACCTTGCGTACCCGACCGGAGACGCACAGACACAGCAAAAGACCGTTTGCAACTTGTGTCGCAAAAAGTCTATCAACCCACCGGCGATGTACTGCCCCGATTGTGATTTCTATATGTCTAGGTTCAAACCCCGTTCATAGCAATAATTGGACATTGCAAAGTGTGGCTAAGGATACTCAATTGTAATGTAACTATTGCAATTAACCTTGTATTTTCGATTCAACCCATATGGGACATTAGTTATTACATGTATGTATTAATATTGTTAAGTATTCAAACAGATTATAAAGTAGATTATTGTATTAAGGCTCGACTGATCTCATGTGGGAAAATATTTTATGTAAACATTTCAGAATTTTAATTGTAAGTAATTTTTTATGAATTTAATCTATTTCTTTAAAGTGCCTTAAAGTGAAAATAAATAAATTATTTCCAAGTATATGTATGTCTAGTTTTTTTATCTTAAGAACCTGCAACCTACCTAATAAATTCAAATTAGGCTTTGAGGGGCTCTAGGATGCCTTTAGTGTTGAATCAAGAATTGAATATCTAACACCGCTATAATATTCAGTTAAACATTGCTTAGGAACCACCTAATCTGGTTTAGTTAATACATAGTTATCCAGGTACACAATGCTTAGACATTCAAACTATTAACTACTTTAATAATATGTTAAGAAATTTTAGATTTGAAGAAAAGAAATGGTTTCTGGTACTGTCATCGGAGTTATTATATAAACATTTAGTACTGTCACAATAAAGCTTTCAAAAACATAATATAAGAAATCATATTGGAGCATACATTGTTGCCTCTACATTACACTCACACACTACAACTATAAATGTCGTTTTTACACATGAAAAATTGTTTAAAACCTGGGAATAGTTTGTCATGAACAGATTGCTTATCAGAATTCCATTGTAAGCACCATATTTCTTGCAAATAAATGTATTATTATTATTCCATTTATTAAGTAAACATACATATTATAAATTACATTTTTAAATAATATAAAAAATAACATTCAAGAATATAAAAAAAAATAGTAGCCCACCGGCATCGGGAACAGGGCCCAAGCTACCGATGGTCAGGGCTCCAGAGAGAGGAACCTCCGGACGATACGCGCCGTGTCCAGGAGTACCGCCTTCTGTATCAGGCCCTTGATCCAACTGCCTAGCGAGAGCCTCCTCAGATGTTGGTCAAGGCTCTTCGCTATTACGCCATTAGCCGTCACGACTATCGGCACAATGACTGCTGAATTCACATCCCACATGTCGAAAACCTCGCGAGCCAAGTTAAGATACTTTGATTGTTTATCTTTTTCAGCTTTCACGAGGTTCTCGTCATGCGGGACAGCAATATCAACAATCATTGCGCAACGCTCTAATCGATCTTTCACCACTATATCGGTGATGATAGATAACCAATACAGTGTGATATCGCCATTATCAAGAACTGGGTCGGGCACATAATATGTAGTATGGCACCTCCGATTCCACAAGACTGTATTTCAAAGCAAGTTGCTGATGAATAATCCTGGCTACGAGATTGTGTCTGTGCAAATAGTCTCCGTTAGCCAGACTAAAACACCCAGAAATAATGCGACGTATCGATTCTCCGGGACGGTGGCATGCCCGACAGATGTCAACCGTGCCGTCCTTCACAATATAATTTCCGGTAGTTTTTAGTCATCATAACTTTGTCCATTATTGCACAGACAAAACCTTCGGTTTCTCCAAATAGGTCACCGAAACGCAGCCAGGATAAGGACGCCAGGAAATCTACATCAGGCACATGTAGGGCCCGATAAAAGCGCCCGTGAAGCTCCTTGCCCTGCCATACAGTCCTGAGGTCGTTAGTGTCCAGGTTTGCGCCAGTTCTCGCTCGCTCGCTAAGGAGAGCGGGGTGAGGCCCTTGTCCACCGTTATACATCCCGATGCATCCCCACGGCGGCCGATAAAAAATACTCCCTGAGACTGCATATCTCACGGTTGTGAAGGGTCTTGGCGTGTAAGAAACCTCGACCACCGCATTTCCGCGGGATATACAGTGTCATCACCAACGACCGTGGGTTATGCATCCGGTTTGCAGTCAGTAGACTGCGGACCCTCCTATCCAAGGCGTCTAGTTCAGTCTGAGTCCATTTGAGTATGCCTAAAGAGTACATCAAAACCCGCATCATGACCCAACCGTTGAAGGCGCGCACCTTGTTACCGCCTGATAAGAGACTATTTATAACTTTAGTCAGGCGGCCAAAATAGCGCTCCTTCAACGTTTGCTTCATGTCGGCAGTGTTGATGCCCAACGCTTCCGACATACCCAAATATTTGTAGGTTTCAGTTGAAGAGAGGGATCGGAGGGATCTAAGGTGTATGGAATCCGAGAGTTGAACAGTTATTATTATTATTCCTCAACCCTGTTACTAGGCAACAAAAAATATTTTAATTTTTGTAATACCTTTACCTTTAGGATATTCTGTTGCATTATATGCACATTTACAAACATAAGCTTAAAAAGGTAAATAAAATAATACACAAACAACACATATACAACAACAAAACAAACAAACACATAATACAACCTGCAACATGAATCACAGCAATCCATACTAATATTATAAATGGGAAAGTGTGTCTGTCTGTCTGTCTGTTTGTCTTTCTTTCACGGCAAAACGGAGCAATGAATTGACGTGATTTTTTGAGTGGAGATAGTTGAAGGGATGGAGAGTAACATAGGCTACTTTTTGTCTCTTTCTAACGCGAGCCAAGCCGCGGGCAAAAGCTAGTGATGTTATAAGTAAAAAAAACCGGTCAAGTGCGAGTTGTACTCGCGCAACGAGGGTTCCGTTAATTTGTTTTTTAGTGAAATAACTACAAATTTACGGTTTTCGGAGTTTTCCCTTTACTTGTCCTACATGACCTTGCTTCTTGCCAAATTTCATGATTCTTGGTCAATTGGAAGTACCCTATAGGTTTTGATTCCCTTGCAAATGTCTAAATATGCAATGTAAACCGCCGTATCTTTTTATTGCGTTGATTTAGAAACTTGATATTTACACTGCTTTGAGAGATAGCAGACCTGAGTATGTGATATTAATTTCAGCTTGATATCTCGACGCGTTTCTGAGAAAAAGGGTCTTGACAGACGGACGGACGGACAGACGGACAACAAAGTGATCCTATAAGGGTTCCGTTTTTACCTTTTGAGGTACGGAACCCTAAAAACGGCCAAGAGCGTGTCGGACCACGCTCAATGTAGGGTTCCGTAGTTTCCCGTCCGTCGCAATAAGTGTTCCCACTTATAAGTTTAAAAAAGGCTATTTGTTACGTTGACATACTAAGTACGCAGAAATTATTTTGTACAACCTTTTTGTCTTTTTTGTACAAAAACTGTTCTTTCTATCAAGTTCAAAATGATTTTTCTAGAAAGTCCATAAAGTTCTACTTTCCAGATTTTTTTCATATTTTTTAAACCTACGGGTCAAAAGTTAGAGGGGGGGGGACGCTTTGATTTTTCCTTTTGGAGCGATTATTTCCGAAATTATTGACATTATCAAAAAATGATTTTAGTAAACCCCTATTTATTTTTAAAAACCTATCCAACAATATATCACACGTCAGGGTTGAAATAAAAAAAAATCACTTCCCTCTTTACATATAGGGGGGCTATCCTAATAAAACATTTTTTTCCAATTTTTATTTTACCACTTTGTCGGCGTGATTGATATACGTATTGGTACCAAATTTCAGCTTTCTAGTGCTAACGGTCACAGAGATTAAGCGAGGACGGACGGACAGACAGACAGACATGGCGAAACTATAAGGGTTCCTAGTTGACTACGGAACCCTAAAAAGTGTAGATAGGTATGCAGTCAAAAAGTGGCACATTAAAAGTTTGCCAATTGACAAACATGATACTAAGTATCGCGTTGACATTTGACGTTTATCTCTTTTTCACTCGCACTACCTACTTCAATCATGTCATCCTACTTTGACGTGTAATGTATGTGTGCGTTAGGCTACCTGTCCACCGGAGCGGAGCGAGGCAGCGGAGCGGAGCGACGGAGTAATGCGGAGCGGAGTTGCGTACTGTGTCTGTCCACCGGAGCGGAGCGAGGCAGCGGAGTGGAGCGAGAAAGTCATGCGGAGCGGAGATGCAGACTGTGTTTTTCATTATACGGAGCTAGACCGCGAGCACGCGACGAGTCATTCGAGCACGGTGGCGGGCGATTTGTTTAGTTCTACGCTAAATTTCACTGACAGCAGCCCCGCTCCGTTTCCCCGCTCCGCTGCCCCGCTCCGCTTCCCGGTTTTGTATGAATTTTTAAACTAGTTTGTAACTCCCTGTCCACTGAAGAGGAGCGGAGATTTTGTGCAATCCTATTGGTTAATATTTCTCAGTTTCTCCACTCCGCAACCTAGCTCCGCAGCTCCGCTCCGGTGGACAGGCAGCCTTAGTGTGCCGTTTTTGAAGATAGAATTTCGTTTGGGTAACCTATCTACACTTTTTTACTTATAACATCACTAGCTTCTGCCCGCGGCTTCGCTCGCGTTGGAAAGAGACAAAAAGTAGCCTATGTTACTCTCCATCCCTTCAACTATCTCCACTTAAAAAATCTCGTCTATCCGTCGCTCCGTTTTGCCGTGAAAGAAAGACAAACAGACAGACAGACAGACACACTTTCCCATTTATAATATTAGTATGGATTGTATCACAGCATTCACAGCAGCCAATCACTTAGCCACTGCAACAACATTGATACCTGTAAAGACTATCAAAGGCTAGACACACACAGACATGCATTCAGAAGTGCAGGTGGTAACCCTATACTACTGAAAAAAGCCAATTGGCCTACTTTAGTAAATACATTCTTCAACATCAAATTTCAACATTGGCGCATAAGATTTTGACATATATTAAGTCAGGTACTTAATTTTTAACGACGCTCAGCCAACTTCAACTTCAACTCTTATTGAATGGCCTTTGTAAGGGTGAGAAATCGCACTTGTCAGTGCGAAAATTACTCTTTCATAGTTTAAACTGTACTCTTTGAATTCCTCTTCCGAAGGCGTTCCAAATTACTGCTCGTAGCTTTCGAGTAATTGTTCGGTTAGGTACCCTCAAGAATTTTAAATAAAGCTGGATACTGAACGTAGAAGAAAAAATACGGTATTTGACACTATTAACCGATAAATCTAAGTCATATTTTTTATAAAACCTATCTTTTTATTAGTCCTAAGCATGGGATTTGTTTTTAATTTACTGTAAAATTGGATTTTTAATTGCTTTAAAAATCAATAAATAGTTAGTCAATAGGGTTGCTAGCTTGTGACGTCACAAGCTGGTTAATTGGAGAATACGGTAGTTTCCACCATTATCAATTGACGTACTTTTTATGAGCTGTCAAAACGCCATTCTCCAATAGATTTTGTATGGCAATGGCGACTTATGACGTCACTAAAATAACAACTCAGTTGACTATCTATTTATTGATTTCAAAACAACTAAAAATCAAATTTTATAGCAAATTGAAAATGAACCAAATTTATTAGGCTGAAATTAATAGAGGTTTTATAGGAATTGTGTCTAACATTTATTGGTTAATGGTGGAAACTACCCAATTGCGTTTTGACAGCTCATGAAAAGTACGTCAATTGATGATGGTGTCAAATACCGGATTGAAGCCAAGTTTATCCACCCCCGTATGTTTTTTATCTCGCTCACACTTCAATTTCACTCGGCTCATTCTCATTTCGGAACGCTCTAGCTAGAGTAACTTTCGCACTACTCCGTGAAATTCTTACCCTTTTTGGAACGCACCCTTAATTAATATTTATTTATGTACTATCGACAAAATTGAATCATGACCCATTTCGACGACAAATCGTTTGAAGCTGTCAAAATAATAAGACTAGACGTGTGATAATTTTAATACATGTTTACGCGATTGTCGACTTAATTGTATTTGAATGTCTGTAGGAAAATAAGCACTAGCAATGTTAAAAACGGTGCCAAAAGAAGAAAAAAAAAACAAGTACACAACGATGACGTTGCTGACGCTGTCAGTGTCAATGTCAATTGTCAATAGTGACTCAGTGTGACCATTTTAGAAATGGAAATCTACCACAGACTGGGAAAAAACAGCAACACATAAAAATACATAACGAATTCAATGAAATGTCTTCAATCAACAAATATATTTAGCAATATTCGTATGTATAGATGTATCCGACAGTGTTCTAGTCACAATAAGCGAGAATACCTGATGTAAAAATGTAAAAAAAAACAGTATTCATGCGCCACAACAACAACAGCGTAGCAATGCAACAGACTATTTAAAATATTTACCCACGCTTCACTTTGGAAATGAGTTTTTTATTATTCTTTTGTAAATCATTGGAATCTTTGTCATTGAAATCTGCCAGAATGGCAGAAATTTTTCACAATTTCACTGAGTGACGAAATTAATTAGGTGTTGCCAAGGCAATAAAATTTGATTTTTTAAACTTAACTTATGCTACCATCAAAATAATCACGAAATAATCTAATGTCGCTATTGGACTTCGGAATTTCGGATCTTTTTAGATTAAGCTCAACAACAATAACTATGCTTGTTAAGTTTTTATTATAATATAGATTTAGGTTAAATACAATGGTATCCCCAGCGTCAAATTAATGTTGCCACGTTCTATCTCCACTCCCATTGATCGAGGACTTGTTATATATTCTGTAAAGGTAGCATAGCAAATGATAATTGGTTTTTAGTAAATAAGAACATATCAGAATGTTAAGTAATGAATGAATAATATGTTAAAAATAATATTGTTTGACAAAAAAAAACAACAATTAAATTAAATAGAATTCTTTTTCTATTGGATATACTACTTTTAAAATACCGCGTGGGTGTAATAAAAACATACACATATATTTTCAGCATGCATTTAAGCAGTACAGTCACGTATCGAGTAATAAGAAAAAATTGACGCTCTCAGCTATTAACCTTAATAAAATCTAGCTTTCTATCGTATACCTAATGGCTTTCAGTCACTCCTTCTATCCTAATAGTATTATGCTTAGAATATGTTGTTGTATTTATATTTTTTATAATACTCAATCAAGTATTTGTTGCCGTAAACGTCTCGCCTCAACCTGTTACATGTTTTGTTTTCTTGGAATATTACTTACTTTAAAAAAAACACATGATTTTTCTTCAAAGTTTATCACTTGTCTCTGAGAAGTGAAAAGAGCTCTAAAATTTACCGAATCAATGTTTCGTCTAAAATGAACGTTCCTCACAACGGTCAGATATCTACCATTGAAACTATAAAACTTAACTATTAAACTTTTGCCGTAATTTCAGCTTTATCTGTTAAATAACAGGGAGGTCTGTTTGTAATATCTGGCAACACTCTCTATAGCAACTTTCTTTCCTCAAGTTGGCAGTTCTTTAATGGCGACCACGGGTGACGGGTCGTTTGTCTGGAAACTGTCACTATTTATTATTTTAGATTTTTAAGTGTAGGGTCCGTGTTTACGTAAACATGACGGGGATTTTGCCTACATACCAGCGTTTTGTAAATGGAGTTCCTGTGCCGTCCATTTCTCGGCGGTCTTTCCGCCTACGGGAAAAATATTTGATTGTTTCTGTACTTTTGACATTCGGAATCGTGTGGTTAGGGGCACTGTTCTACTTGCCAGAGTTTAAAAGTTCCAATAGTGTGAACGATAGTGTTTACAATGTTTACAAAAGAATTCAGAAAGCTGGCCCCGAGCTGCTCATGCCGCCTCCTCTCGCACAAAACGACGTGGGTGAGTTTCCCGTGGTGGGGATCGTTCACCACGGTGAGGAGGGTGATGATCCTCACATAGTGGAGGACAGGAACCGCTTGCGAGCTAAGATAGAGGAGGACATGGGCATGAAGGTGTTAGAGAGGCCGCAGTTTGACGTAGCACCGTCTGTGTCGTCTTCGCGGAGGCCTAGCAAGCCGCCAGTAGATGCGATTGAGGAACCCGCAGTCGGGAACAAGAACGTGTCGCCCGCGGGACCGAAGGCCGAGAGCTCCGACAAGTTTGTGGCTGTGGCACTGGCACCAGGAGCTGACCCTGAACTCCGACACAAACTGGAAACTGTCAAAAAGGTGAGTCACCTATAAATTGTATAAAATAAGGAAATCGAGTTTTAATTCATAGGTTTAGTTATACACAGATTGTATCTGTGATAAAAATTGTAATTTTTAGGTAAAAGTGTTTAAAAACGCACACTATGAATCAGGAAGTTTAATTAATGTGAATTATGAATGAACCAGCATAGCAAAACAAAGTAATGTTTGCATAATTGGGTACAATTACACAATAAAGAGCTTTACGATGCTGTAAAATTTGCTAAGAGTAACATAAAATGTACTTAAATAGGTATATGCTTATCATCTAGCTTTATCAGAAAACTGATATACTGCTTTTTAAAATTATAAATAGTTACAGAAAAAAAAACTCATAGATAAAATAGTGAAGTGTAAGCAAATAGATCTTAAGCCAACATCGGTTATCAGGTGTATTGACTGCTAATGCCCTTTATCAGTTTAAATGTTGACCAATGATAAATACTGTAATCTAATGTTCACTACTGATTTATTACATCAGGTTTATTGTCAATATTTTATTGAAGATGTCTGATTTTTTTATTGTTTACTTTATCTTCAATCATAGTAATTTATCAAGTAAAAAGTTATGCAAATAATATTTAATTTTTGGCTTGCTCTCGACACTGAATGGTTTTAATTATAGAGACATTGGCTGCCCTAGTTAGCTGTTTGCCTTGACTCAAATGAAGCTCTACAAGTAATGCATGTATGACTATATGTTATAATAATACATTTTTTCATCTTAGAGTGGTTTAAATCTTCATACAAGTTGGTTTTGGGTCTTATAAGCATTTTAAAAGGTCCAGTACCTCATGCTTCCAAGTTATGTATAATGAAAAAAATATATATTTCTTAAATTACTATAACGATTCCTATAATGAGTCCTATATAAGACATAACTCCGAAGTATTGGTCACAAATCTTGCCACACTTGCTGTTGTCTTTCGGCAAAAGGTCAGCTTTCACTTACAAGAGATGTTTTCTAGGCAACTAAACTGTAATATTTTAAAAGAGATTGCACAGGGAGCATACTACTGATGTTAAATAAAAAACAAATTTATTGATATAAAGAAATGATATAAGTTATTTAAATAACAGAAACTTACAGAGTATAAATATAAAGCTGGAATAAAGATAAACCTAGATAGCTTCAATAAAATAAATACAGCAGAGTAAAGAAAAGCTGACTACACATAGGTATATTGGTAGCTATGCAAATCTAATGGTAGGTAATAAACCAGTTTCCCTCCTTTGGCGCCACAGACTATAAAATAATAAACTTGACCCATTACAGTCGTGGTATCTACTCGGTGTACCCCCATCTACGTCACCAGAACGATGTGCTGACGTCATCTCCTTCTTAATTATTTTAGTTTTATTAACAATCCGCCACGGCAATTGCCCGTGATTGATAACACGGCGTGCGGATAAATCGCGGGAACCACTGAACATGTTCCTACTTCGAACCTCTCTACCATCATTCTACATGAATTTCCTGGGGCCTTTACTCGGCAAAGTCGGTTTTAGAGGATTATTGGTGGGTAATCTCAGCTTAACAGACGAAGCCAGGCTTCTACAAGACATTTTCTTTGTCTTTTTAATTTTGCGTGGTAATTGCAGTCCCCGCCAAGCATATGTGTTATACTGCTCCTTTCGACGACTAAGCGACAGCAGGCTGTCGGGCTGCTATTGTCTTTCTATTGTGTCTAAATTACGTGTGTTCAAAGGTTAAAAATTACCAATTCAGTACATAAAACATATTTTAGTGAACAACAATTTACAGTCATAATTGTTGTTTATTCCAGAAATATAGTAATCGGCGATCTTATAAAATGGTGTTTAGAGCTTTAACACAGAGCTCAGGGTCGTATGATAATTTGGCGTGGATAATCGCACAGTCGGCGACGCTGAAACATGTTAATCTTACTCCGCGGACCATAACGATGTTTAACGAAATGGATTTGAAGTTGATTCATATGTAAGTCACTATACCAAGCCAACCATGTGATTAGTATAAGTCCTTTGACCATTTCGTCCCTGATCGTGCTATGAAAGTATTAGCCATTCAAGCTTGACGCGGACAACTTATGCCCCATAGAGCGTCAACAGTCGTATCTAGGGAATGCAATCTCGTACGAGATTTCCGCCTAGCGAGATCTCGCGAGACTCAAAACCCAGTCTCGCGAGATCTCGCAAATTACGGGATCTCGCGAGATTGGGAGAATCGCAATTAAAACATATGCAAATGATTGTTTTAAGAACTAGTAATTGACATGATATGTAATTAAATAGAAACTGCGTTGCTTAGTTATAAAAATAATGTAAGTTTTATTTTAAACATCAACAGAAAACTTATTATTTTGTCTCTAACTCTAATAACATTTGTTTATGTCTATAATTATTATACCTACTGTAGCTAATCGGTTCAAATTCTTACAATATTGGTAACAAAACAATAATTGTCTATATTTAGTCTTTTGTAAATTATTACTTTAGTTTCAATAATTAAGAGTAATAGGAACATTACTTATGGTAAATAAATACAACAAAACAAAAACTTAACTTCACAAGTTGGTTCTTAAATAAATGTTGTGAGTTCGTATTAATCAAATAAAAGAAGTTTAAAGTAGAAGTCAGATGAAGTTATCAAGGTACGGAAAGGCAAGTTAGTTTGTCTGAAAATGGCTTATCAAAAAACACATCATGTGGAGAGTATCATCTGACAGACGACTTCTGATTTTGCATGCCAAATACCCTGCTGCTGAAAAAGCTCGTTCTGCCTCAACACTTATGGGAACCACAGTTGAGAGGCAGTTATGTACGAAGTTTAAAAGTTCCCCTCTTACTCCACCAGCTTCGTACAAATTCATTTCTTTTTTTATTAAAATGTCTAAAGTATTTGTTGTAGAATTTGTTGAGCGAGCAGTGGGCTGTTTCAGTGCTTTCAGCGATTTTTGCAGCTTTTCATGAAGTGTGATTTTTTTTTCCGCGGAGGCGGCAGAAAGCGGCAATGTAGTGTCTTCAATATCGAAGCCTTCATCGTCCTCTTGTGCAACCGGTGCAACAATATCGACATCCTGCGTCTGTGAGTTATAATTGTACTGTGTTAATTGCAGTGCAATCTCGTTATCTCGCGAGATCTCGTACGAAATTTGACGAGATACAATCTCGTAAAATATGGCCGGGATCTCGCGAGATCGGGATCTCGGCGAGACGAGATTGCATTCCCTAGTCGTATCATATCGTATTGTCGCCGATATTGACACTCGTGCAAACCACGCGACGGTTTGTGAACGGTCTAGCGATCCTCAGAACTATTTGCTCAGGAAGGGGTAACGCAGGTAAAATTACATTCAATCTAAAAAAACCGTTTTTGCCTGACACGTTTCTTGCATTGTCATTGTTAAATTAACGCATATGAAGCTATCTTGGTTTATCCTAATCCCTACCAGAATTATCCGCCTATTCCAAATCAAGATGTTTCACAAATCTTCCATTCTCATATTTAACTTAGTACCAAATCGTTGATGTATGGTGATGGTGAGGTCATCCTGTTTTCGTTTTGGCAACCGGTCTAAGATGTCGAGGTTTGTCAAAGCCGAGTCCAACAGCTGCGAAAACGAACAGTATTTTAAAAACAATAACCCCGATAAACTACTGCTATGTTTATGTGAGATTGCGTCGAAAATGTATGTCGCGTAACGGTTGAACTGTAGGTTAAAAGAATCACCAAATGCAACTGAACTTAGGTGACACCGCGACAGATTACGAGACGAAACGGGAACATGGAGAGACGTTCTAGACTTATCATCAATTTAAATACTTGACCGTCGAGGAGCGAAAAGGTATGCTATTATTTATTAACTCTTCGTCTTTGATTTTATGCACTATGAGTGAAGTGAGTCCCCCAGAATATGAGCTGGCAATATTTATCGCCAGCAAGAATGCAGCTCATTTCATCTTAATCACTGAAGCCTGTGACTAAACTGTTTTCCGCCGACATCTTAGTTATAAGTTGTGGGACAGTAATATTGCTTAGCCGAAGCATTTGCTTAAATAACATTTATTTGTCTCGACCTGAGAAAGATATTAATAGACTAGACAAAAAAAAAAGACTTTTTTAATTTTAATCAAATCAACTTTTTTTATTTTTTCAATAGTTTAAATTCTGACTGACGTTGTTGTAAATTAGACACTAGTAAAATTTTAATCTCTTGTCCAAAGTTTCCGTAACGGCAGCCAATCTTCATAGAAACTAGCCAGGTAAGCTGGCGATATGTATTTCAATGGGATTCTCTACCCTAACTCTCATAGTGCGATGACACAGTAATCCGAAACGACCGGAGAGATTAGGCTCAGGATCAACGGCTCTACAACACAACTTCCAAATTCCGGGATGATACTGAGAATTTCCTAATAGAAAAATCGAATATTACTTGCATGAGAATCAATCCAAGGACTGCCAATAGAGTCACGGGACTGCCGCTGCTATGTACGTTTCGCACGGAGCGGAAGAAGTAGTTTGAAGATTTCATCTATAAAAAGAATTGGACGTTTTTCGAAATATTTTAACAATGACGGCAAATCCTGCTTTTCATCGACAAATTCATCAATATTATAAATCATTCAGGTTCCTGCATGATCACCAAATTGCAATTTTCTAATAGACAATTAATAGTTGTGGTTTATTCGAGATCATTGTTTAGGCTAAGCAAGAAGAGCACAGAAAAGACCCATCGATCCAATCGAAATACAATTCACAATATATCGTGAATTGAATTTCGATTCTGAAATATAAGCAAAAACTAAATTAGTAAACAGAAATTAGTTTCAAGATATTGTTGCAGTTCACTTTTACGATGCACTAAAGATAATTTGCGATTAGGTTATTGACTGATTATGTACAACCAATTTGTTTATCTAATCGCTCACCTACTACAATAATACCGAAGAATTGTGTGAATTCTGGTAATCTTTGCTAAGTACAGTCACGTGTATAAACATGTATACACCACGCTAACATTAAAATCAATTTTCTCTTAGAGTAATTAAAATAATATTTAGTTTTAGGGCACATTTTACAGTAGTCTACGATATTAAGACTATAAAATAAGTTTAAACTGAAAGTTATGTCTCGTTTAAGAAAAAAATAATTCAAATCTTTGCAAAGTGTATACATGTTTATGCTTGTGACTGTACGTAATGTAATCTTGTAGAATTTGGTACTACAGTAGGTACCTATTGACCTCTTATTACTATCTGTTTAATTACATGATAAGGGTAATAAAAGGATTAATGTTATTTAGCGATAGCGGCATTTAATTCTAACGTCTGTGAAATTCATACTCAGAGGATGACGAGTGTTCATGTTAAGCAAAATAAATAAATGAGATTTCGTCTTGATGTACTGATTTTGCTCCGAATTTAAGATGTTATGAAGCTTTTATGACCCTGTTCAGGAACATGCTGCAAAATGAAAATCGATTTCTGGTCGGATATAGAAGCATCTTTAATACTCTTCATTTTAAAATCATTCTGCGTACCTATTGCCGCAGAGCGTGTTAAACAGGAATCTGCTTTCCAACGATTTATTCACAAAAGAGTGAAGCTACTAAAGCAACTCTACCAAAACCGAAAGTTGTTCTTAAGCATTTTTCATTCAAAACGCACTTACTCTTAGTATTTTTTATTTGGACAATCCCACTATTCCCAACCACTGCAACACCTGAAATCCAGCGCCGTACAAAGCAAGCTCGACGAGACTTGGAAAAATGATTTAACAAAATTAAACCTTCGAACACACGTAATCCGAGACACAATAGAAAGACTATAGCAGCGCGACAGCCGCCAGCGCGACAGCAGCTGTCGCTTGGTCGTCGAAAGGTTAATCAGCAAAAGAACAGCGAAGGAGTAAGAATAATATTTTCCTTACTTCCCTTTTTAACAAGCATGAGACAGAACAGAACTAGGCCAAGGTGGATTGCCACAGATAGGATAAAGTTGAAGTTGTGCACTTCAACTTTATCCTACCTGTGGCAATCCACCGAGTTTTTGGGTGATTTCTGCCAATGTCCAGGTTGGAAATATTTTTCAGTTTAAATGACTCTGTACAGTTTAATTCAGAGAATTCAAGAGAGATCATATCATACACGTGTTTTTATGTCCAAAAACACGAAATGACTCCAATGGGCACAAAGGGGCGATTACAACTAGGAGAAGCCGAGATCACTTAGCACCACGAAATAAAAATTGTTAAAATTGGGTCCTAAACTCACTCTTAATCCAAAATGGAGCCGTGTGAAAATATCAACTGCTGCAAGAAATGCATGATCTCATGAAGAACTTGCGTCGTCTTACACAATGGTTTAACCCAGTATTTTTTAATTCTCGTGCGCTAGGTATTACAATCTGCAAAATTCTTCGCGTTACAATTGCGTCGGGCTTGCAGATTGAGGCATCATGTATCACGATTAATGTACCTAAATGTAATTGTTGATAACACTGAATGTTTTATCCGCTTGCTTACGTTCATTATCTATCTTCGAAAAAGCTAATTTAGGCAGACAAGACATAAAAAATTAACTGTTTTGGCTAGTGCTGCAGCCTATATCTCAGGTTCTAATAGCAATATCAGAAAAGAAGTTGTGACTGTGCCGAGTGGTCTAACTACTATACTCTATCAACTCTCAGAATATTGTTTAACTGTCCTCAAGCAGCTCGTTCAAGCATACTCTCGCTACATTGCAAACGCCGTCGTAGAAAACGGATAGTATTTCATCAAATTAATTACTCATCAAAGAACAATAGCCAATACGTGTAGGTATAGGCTTTCTCGCTAACTTTCATGGTGGCCCGTTTGGCACTATTTCGTATTGGTCGATGACCGGAGTCGCCGACTGCGCAACGTGCCTCGAGGCACCATGCGCGCGCGCATGCACCACAACAAGTGAAATCATTATTCATTAATTATTTGTTTATGTTCACATTCATGACTTGCTCGCTCTACTCATCTGCCTTGAATTACTTACAGAATGCGATGCGAACGATGTTTAGAAACACGGTTTTGCTTAATTTGAAATGGTAATAGAATAATACTTTGGTATTGAATTATGTTAATTCCAAATTATGGAAATCAAGAAAATAAGTTTGGCATTTCGCGCTGAGTAATGCTTAGGCCCGTGTACGTGTACACCTATATTTATCAGGCGGTTTTTTTTTATCAAGCTTTACTTTATTTTAATTTCCTTAGAAATGTTGATTAAATGCTGGTGGACACGAGCCTGGGCGGATATTTTTTCACACGATCGATCTCTAAGTAGAGGAACCAGCCGGTTTTAAGTCGTGCCAGGTTTCTGGTTCCGCAAATATTATCTCTGTCATCAGCGCTCAGTAAGGCCACAAAAATTCCCAGGCCTTATTCGGCTATCTGCGTTATTGCATCACTCTAACTAATGTATATTTTCATGAATATACCTACCGACTCCAATCAGTTTTATTTCAGTTAGCTGCTAGCGTTATTGTTATGATTGTTAAAATATTTGAACAGCCATGAAGTCAACTAACGTAAAGTTATTTTTTATTATTATTTCTATTCATTTTAGTGCTTTGTTCTTTGATAACGTAGGTATTGTGTACGGCCCACGTCACATTGCAAAATAAAATTAACGACTCATGGTTTAAATGTCTGGTTATGTATGCGATTATTTATTTTTTGTGCAAGATTCCTTGTTTAATGGCAACTTCGCGATGTTGTGCATTAGAAAGGGAGAATAGAGGAAATAAAAATGCGTACCTACCTATATTATTATTATTTAGCAGTATTGCAACGTGTAGTACTAACCCAAGACATAAAGATGGTCACGACACTATTAAAGGGAAAGTCGAGCCGCTCATAATTACAGCATTAGAATGTTACATACTTACAACTTGCTAGTACGTACGTGCTACTACAAACTACCTATAATAACACGCCCAAATTTATAGGCGTCGAGCCGATAATACCTCCCAAAAACTCCCAAAACAATGATACTGGCATTTTAAACCCTTGATTTTAAAATTGACTAATTATTTATTTAAAAATGTACTAATTTTAATGATTTTTATTAAAAGTGCAATTAGTACTTCAACAATTCGTTAAAACACAGGACTTTGTTTTTGATTTCGGGAATTTAGAGGAGTTTTTATCCACTCGTAAGTTACTACTCCCTGAAAATGGTAGATGGTTGTGTACCCTCTTCTATACTGATAATTAACAGGCTGTATCCCCATACGCCCTGTGGCTCAGCCTTAATTGTTTCTAGCCATTTTCACGTTTCTGAGGAGTGACTTCACTTGCGATAACTTACAAGTTACAGATGAAAGGCCAAATTCTTAATTATTTCGAATACCTACGTGTTAATATTAGACTAGAAATTGAGTCAATATTAATGTAGTGGCAATAAACGGCATATTAAAATATCATTGTAAAATGTAGGTCGATGCGATTGCAATGCCTCACTCACAAAAATTACCTATAAATAGCATTATAGCAATGTAGGCCGTACGAGTAGAGCACAGAATGACACGCGCACTATGCTGATCTAAAAAGCACATTCCGCAAATACCGTGCAGACCCAGTTTACTTGCATCGGCGCCGGAGTGCCGTGCCGTGTTGAGTATGAAACGTAACGGCACTCCGAATCGGTCGCGAGACATCGCCGGTGACCCCACGGCACACATTTTCCACAAAAACAGTAGGACGCCGTTCACTGCACACTAAACTAACGACACTTTCTCGCAAATACGTCTTCCGTATCGCAGCGGAATGCGTTTTAAAAATATTCGCTTCCACGCTGACTAATATTTGGGTTGCTCCATTGTATACGTCTATAGAAATGTCTGGGAGAGAATTGTCCGGGAGATGCAAATTCAACATAAATTACTACAAATTGCGTCATTATGGCATCGTTTTGACCCACCTACCGTACTTCCGGGGTCTAAATTGTATGCTATTATTGGAGACTGAGTCAGCGTATGTCGCACATCGTACCATTTATACAAATGTTGCGTTTTTTAACTAGGTCTCAATTCCGCGTCTAGTTTTTACCGACCCTGATGAAATGCTGTCTTAGCAAAAATTCTAATACCGACGGGATCGGTTTTGCACCAAAAACCGTAAATGCAGCATACACAAATAATCCAGCAATTGGATGTAAACACTTTTAATTCGGATGATAATACGGGCGGCGGGCGTCGGCGTCGGCAAAGCGTCGATAAGTTAGCGACAAAACAAACAAAAGCTTGTTGACGACGGAGTTAGGCTTGTTGAGAGCAAACCGGGGCAATTAGCCGGCCCTCAGTATCGCGTCGAGGGACGTGATAAAAAAACTCGGTCAAGTGCGAAACTCTCTTTCCTGATTTGGGGTCCCGTGATTCTCTCCTGTTTGTTTAGGATGACACTGAAACTCCAAACTGTGTCCATGATGTTTCAATTACAGGGATTTAAATGCCAAAGTTCCCTCTGAAGGACATGTCTATTGAAGGATGTGTGCTGTGGAAAGTTTTGAGTATACAATGTGTAATGAAGACCAAAGAAATGATTGCGAGAACGATAACAGGGCAAAAAAGGGCCTCATTGCGATGCATAGAAGCTGTGGAGATGCTGCTCTGTATCTTAATTTTATAAAACACAAAGGCAGGAGGATGGACCTCGTTTTGGCCATTTACATGAGTTTTTGCATCATTGAGGACGATATGGCCACTAAAATAAAAAAAGAAACTAAATCTTACACGAAGTGAATTTAACTGTTTTCAAAGCTGATTCCCCTGAGGCAAATAAATAAAGAATAATGCTTATTTGACACGGTACATGTGATACATAAGACAAAATAATAAAAAGGTTTATACATTACTGTATGCCTCACAGCTGCGCTAAAAGAAAAGACTTGTGTCTGACTCTGGTTCAGGTTTTCAAGTTTTTAACTGATGTAAATGCTGCTTTTCATATATTTTACTAAAGACCATCTTAATTGTCATCTTACTAACTCGGAATAACAATACTGAATACCTTTTATTAAGACAATTGAAGAATAGCCATTGCATGTGGTGCAGACGTATGGATTATCCTTTTGTTAATTTCTTTCAACAATATAATAATTATATGTTATAATAATTCCAGTCGGGAAAGCGTAACAGACAGACAGACAGACAGAGTTACTTTCGCATTTATAATATTATTAGTATTAGTATGAATGAGTATAGATTTCTTCACGACGTTGTCCTTCTCCGATGTTAGTGGTGTCTAAGATTAACTGAGAAAGTACATCAGAAATGAAAAAATAACATTGCTAATTACCCGGATTCGAAACTCCTGCATGACAGGCAGACGCTTTGCGGCTTATCACGGCAAATAAAATAAACAAACAATAAATAAATACCACACTGATGTGCAATAAATAGTAAAAAGATTAAATAACATTCCTCTGCGATCGATGACACGGCAAATAATAATGACTATTACAGCCTAAGGCCGGCTAAGGTCATCTACAGCCAAAAACATTCTCTTGCAATAAAAAATGAAATGTTACGAACCGAACCAAACGCACCGATATCGTAAAAGAGTCCCATTTTAATATTTTTGGAAACGAACCATGTTTATATCAGCTTATCTGACGGCGTAACAGGGTTATTATGAACACATGAAATACTTAAATATTTTTATAACGGTGTCTTTGTTATCTTAACAAATGTTATTTAATTTTATTATCCAATGTTTTAGTTTGATTCCGCGATTAGTGTCCTGTTTTGATATCACTCAGTAGAATAATTGTAATTTAAATTACATATTTTTGCGTTTTTAGGGTTCCGTAGTCAACAAAACCTTTATAAATTATTGGGGCAAGAGAAATAAACGTTGCTTGTATTACTGTCACCGTCGCACAACTGTCAAACCACAATGGTTAGATAGAAACCCAAAATCCTGAATAGCTAAGCTAAAATACGTGCTAATTAACGTTGAAACGCTCCACCCACCGATCGAATAGTGATAAAAATAATTACACTATTATGAATACTTATTTAACGCAGTTTCTCTAACGAGGGACTAATGTAAATTCATTGTTTAGAATCAGTAATTGTATGTGCACTATTCGATCAACATTATTGATGTGAACCTCTCACAGTAACCGAGTTCCTATTGATATATTTATTAAATTTAAGTAGCTCTCCTTCGCTCTCCCTGTAGATCTACCTTCTAAAACGGTGTTCATGTTGTGAGGATAAATAATTAAGATAAATCAATATCACATATTAAACTACTACTACTTACCGCTTTTTACTAAGTAAAAACATACATGCAAAGTTTTAATATGAATTAATTTCAAGAGTACTGCACTAATTATTAACCTGGAGGTACCCGTGCTACGTCTTCGTATCCGAATTCCCGTGACATACCCCTAAAGGCACCCCTAAAAGAATAGTAATGGTCAACCAAATAAAAACGAAACTACGGAACCTTACCATGCACGAGGCCCCCACACGCACTTGGCCGCTTTTTCCTTCAGGAAAATTGCAAGCGTTATGCACTCATTTATATCTCTATTTAAAAAAATGTGTGCCGATTGCTTTCTCTAAAAAATACTGCTTTACTAGATACTTTTACTTTTTTCTAACAAAAATGAATGTGACAAAAAAATAATAATATCAAGCGCTCGTAAGTGGTGTGTTGATTGTGTGAATCATCTACAACCAATTATAGCGGCTTATGCGTGCTGGATAATTTGTCACAAATTATATTATTTTTTAACCTTCGACGGAAACACAGAGGTTTTTAACGTGTGTATCTGATTGCGTCATCATCGTAGCTTCCAAATGGGTGAACTGATTTTGATTTAGGTTTTCTTTTTCGACACTTTAAAACATTTGTCTAGTACATACAAAGTTTTAAAGTCTCAAAAATGTTTCCTGTATTACAAAAGCCGGAGTTTGAAGCATGGAAAATAGAAATACAAATTCGTTCTGGTTTCAGAACTTGATAAATAAATATTTGTGCTCTTTTTAGTATTTAATTTAGTTTAGCTTATCTTAAGTCGAAGTCGTTAAAGGAGAATATAGTGTTATTAACTTACTTAATAAATAATTCACAATTCTACCGTTAGTGATACCTGTATCAGCGATATTTCGACTAAACCATTCATTTCATTGCACCGCTAAGCCATCTTTATTTAATGCGCTCGATACAAATCGGTAAAAAATAAGACACATACAAAAAATCATTCTACAAGAACCGTTGGGTAAAAAAATTTTAAGTACACTTAAATTGCCTCTTAAAACTGATTACGTATAACTACAGCGTAACACTTTCTTCAAACAATATACATCGTATAAAGACTTTCGCAGGCATTAAGGTTATCATATAATTTTTGTTGTAAATAAATGAGACATACTGATGATGTCATAATGTTTCCGGTAGCTTAAATCGTGTGACCGTTTAAATTAGTTGCAACTAATCGTATGAAAGGCGCCGGTCCGGCCTAATGCGAGCCGCAATTAGCACACAGGACGTTCCGGGGAACTTTTATTGCGTTAATGTCTGCCCAAAGAGTCGCCGACGGGACCTCATCATCACACTACGCAGTACTACGAACTCGATATTGCCTCATAAAAATGTTAATTAGATGCCAAGTGAGTGACACAGCTCTCTTTTCGACACACGTAGTTACTCTCAGCCGCACTATTGTCATTGTAAGCCTCGGCTGCTGTTTTTGTGTACCGTCTGTTGAGTATGATGTACGTTTACATAACGGCGGAGGCACGTCGCATTCACTGTAGCTCGATTGAACTTTTTGTGTGTTGCCGATTATGAACGTGGGTTGGAAATCGACGGATAAAAAGTCTAACATGTAGACGGGCACATTACTAAATGAACGCTACCGAAATGCTTAACCAAATGGACAGACGACATTGTGACAAAAATGTTTTATCCCCAGTCGGGATTCCTGACGAGAGCGACATTTCTTATTAAACTGTTTTATATTTATTTCATATTTCTTTAGGAAATTTTCTCTTTACAGTGTAACTTCGATCGTATTGTTTATTTAATCCAACGGTCACAGATCCAATATCTAAAGTGGTTACTTAGCAGTGGCCGGTAGGATATATTGTAATGAGTATCTTCCGTTCCTAGCCACAACAACTTGAACCCTCCTTTGTACATTGGCTTCGTCGTTCTTTATTTGTGTCAATGAACTGCTGCAAGATTGGACGAATGCGTAAAAACCTTATCCTGTTAGCCAGATTTGCTTTTATCTGGATTCATCATTATTTCAGAAAGGAGCGCTGTATTGTTTGATTGAATTATTTACACAAACACCAGTGATGACGGTGATGACTGACCTTTCATACGTGTTATGCAAATATAATTTGAACTAACTTGCTAAACCAGTTTTCCATAATGCCCGAACATATACGTGTACTTTAGGTGCCTACATATGATTTGACTCATTCAATAAACATTCCTCGTCCGTTCTCTGTAGTGATCTCAAAAGGTATCGACCGATTACATTGTGAGAGACACAAAATATCCCCGGCTATAAGATTTGAACATTTTATGTCCCATTACAGTTTTTCTGCAACGGTTACGACAACGTTCATTGATGTTCGTGAAGAAAGCGTGGACTAATGGACTGTGAAAAGAAACCGGACACTTCGTTTTTCTTACTCTCTTAGTTGGTCCTCTGAGAATAGTATTCGTTACATAATAAGTCCAGATACCTACCTATTTAGTTTACGCTATCATGTGCTTAAACAATAGGAATTGACATTTGAATGATGCTTTCTTTTCTGATGAAGAGTTGTGTTGATAAATCTTGTTGTTTTGCTTAGCGAATATAAACATGGTAATATTTAGTAAACCAGACATTTGAACAATTTACAATGGGTGTAGAATGGATGCATTTAAAGTCAAAACATTAAGAATTCAGTATACATATATTGCGATTGCGATAAAGAAGTGACGGAGATGTTCAATTAGGAACTGCAAAAGATCGTGCAATGTCATTTTTTGCCAGAAGGAATTAATAGCTCAGAAAACAGCGTTTTTGTTAACATAATTAACGCCATCTTGGATGCTGCACTAAATGTATCGTTCTAACATAATCTAAATATGTTCCCCTTAATACGCTTGTTGTTCCCGCTTGATGTTCGGCTAATGTGCGATAATAGAGGGTAAGGTTGGGGGGTAACGAGTCTCAATCACTCGCCTGACACGACCACCCGCCTGATTATACTGCTTATGAAATCATTAGACTTCATTACTATTGTACATGGTATCTACTGAACATGACACCTCATCTTCTTAATGGTGTACCACCTATTAAGTATTTAGCTTGATAGTCAGATCATGTTTTACGTAATTGTTATTAGGTACCGATGTAATTTATCTGCTGTAGTCAAAATTGTCCTCGAAAACTTGTATGGCTATTTTCTCCAAAAGATCTTGTACTTCAACTTAGTCTTTTGAGGACTGAGGACTCGCAACTTCAATGCTTTACTTTCAGGTTCTTTTTCGTGAATACAGCTTTGCCGGTAGTCTCTTGCAAGCTACAGAGAAATGGTCGTCGTATTTTCCATTTCGGATGTTACTTTGTGTTTTTTATGAACATTCGACGGTCATTTCTCAGTACTTCACCAGTCTCTGTATGTAAGTGTTAATTGCAAAGGTCCTTTACGCAAGGACATGGCATTGTACTACTTCATACCCTATGATAGCAATAACTCTGAAGTGTTTAGATAACAACTATTGGTTTTCCATAATAAAGTCTTTACCCTATTTAAATATTTGTCAAATCCTTATGCCGTATTGTCAATTTATGCATAGCTTTCAGGTATATCTGAATAAATATTATGATCATAAATTAAGTCCTCTTCTATTTCGGCAATTGCTTTGAAGTATTTACTATTGACATTGATTTAATAAGTATTTGGGATTAAGTTTATTGTATTGCCGTCCGATAAAAAAGGGTTATTTGCTGTGTCCATACGATTATTTGTTGGTAATCGTACAATCTACGAGTTAGTGATAAAGCAGTGAGTGATTTTGTAATCTTGTCATTGATATGCGATAGCGTTCAATAATGCTGACCTACAATCGTGACTACTTGAAACACGCTGTATTGTGTTGCATTTATCCTTATCATTATGTATGTATTGTGAGATAGAGTGTGATAACATTTAGATTTCACTTGCTTTTATACGATCTTATCTGACACAAATGTCACCATGTTGCTATGGGTTCCTTGAAAAAATATTAAGTACACACTTATTTATTTATAAATCTTTGTGTATGTTATCACGTAGGGCAACCTAACCATGCCAACCCGAAAACAAACTAGCATCAAGGTTCAAAGAACTAGAAAGGTCACGAACTTGAACATTAAAGGAAAGGCTCCTTTAAATTTATCCAAACCAAATGGTGTGAAAAGCCATTGAGCTAGCTAGTCGCGTCAGAACACCGAAAATCCACAGAATTTGCAAACTTGAGAATTTAAAATAGATAAAATTTATTAAATGTTTATCGTATCAATCAATCAAATCGGTCTACGGGTGAACTCTGCTAGAAATAACGTTTTCTATTTGTTTACGTTAATAAATCTTTCAAGGCACTCCTTTTAACTCATCATGCTCCTCTAAAGTTAGGATGATGATATTTTAAAATTGAAATTCAATATCTTCCTGAATGTAAAACTCGAGCGATGCTTAAAGAGTTCGGTGTCTTATCTGGCTCGTTTGTCCTCCGGGAAGCTCTTTAGTCCGATAGGGACTTCTAGTCCTCCACGGCTTAAGCACTGAACGCCAACTTTATGAGCAAATCATGCAGACACGTATTTCATATACATACTTAATTTAATACTTATTAGGATCAACGAACCAGAGGTCTTTGTACTGACTAAAGCAATGTTTGGTTTTACAATCTTTTGTTCCTGTTTACATTGTATTCATTATATTTTTGCACTTTCAGTTATTATCTTAAGAGCGTAGAAAATGAGGCTGCAATTTGTTCCAGTGCTTCACGGCCGCTTTATGAGCATAGTTTCCGTACTTCTTGTAAGGAATCTTGAAGAGACTGCTCTTAATGATATGAAGTGTTTTAACTTAATTAATATTAAAAGGCTTCGTCGCGTGTACTGAAAATGGGGAACTAGATTTTTGTTTTATTAAAGGCGTTGCCTCACTAGAATTTTTCTTGCATCTTAGGAGCGACTAGAATCATTGAAATTCAGATGCAGATCAAACCCAGAACAATTATCTGCAGGTCATACAAATGATTGTTCCATTTAATCTGCGACACACGGCGTAGCAGCCAATGCCGAACACACCGTGTCTAGTCCCCCTATTTAACCTATATTTTTTGTATGTCATGGCAGAGCGCAGAATTTCTCATGTTAACTATTCCTAGAACCTTCCGCCAATGGTACTGGACAGAGAACGGTTGTGTGCCTAATTGGTTCGTTACACACACAGCCAGTCGAACCATTGCAGTGATAATTACTAGCACCAATATAGGTGCTCTGCTGACTATGACTCGCAAGTCGAATGTAATAACATCTACTTTTTAAACTGTAATACTTAAGAAAATGTTAATCGGCAATATATTTATAAAAATATTTCTTGTTTCAGGTAATTCATGAAACACAAAACGACTTCAAATCTCTCAAGAAGAACATTTGAAAGAGCTTACTGCGCAGTTAATTCATTTTTATATTTCCCCTCTCGCAACTGCGTTATTGTGGCAATTCCCGATTTCCGTTGTTCCGGCAATATTTTCGTATGTTCCTTTTTACGAGGAACATAAAAAACGACTCGGGGTTCGCCTGTACCTTGTACTCTAGTCAGTCATGGCACAGACGCAAAAAAGCGCGCGCAGATCTCTCCTTGAAATATAAAACTGAGATGCCTAATTCCTTTGGCCATATTCTGAATGAAAAAATTTACTCAGCCAACCGCAAGCGATTACTCCTCTGTGCGTTGTGATACGCGGAGGGTGGTGGCAGTAGCGACGGCTTCCGCAGCCTGGCACATAAATAATCGAGAGCTTACGAACGAATTCACCCGCCCCAGCTTCTCTCCACAATATCATGGAAACTTTGTACCAAAGTGATCACCAAACGTAACTCTAATGGCGTGTAGAGCCGATTATAATGGACAGTTTTAATGCCGCCCACCGATTTCGAGGGGAGCCTTTAGTATTTCAGAAAGTTTTTAAATTAATTTGGTCGTTACATTATCGTAAAGCACCGTCTGGAAGTTTTCACGATTGTCCAAATGGCGACTGTTATTATAATTCAGCGTTGGGTTGATGTAAACGCTACGTGCAAGTTCTCAATTGATTTGGAGAACTAACCGGGCGGCGACTGGGCCTCGTAAATTGGGCAGTACGGATCCCTGAAGCATAAATCGACAATTGTCCTGTCAACGTGTGGGCGCCGCCACCGCGCCGGCCGCCGGCACCTCGCCTCATACACAATGTCCACTACATATCAGTCGGTGCAATCTCTTTCACGATCACTGTATGAAGCATTTAAATGCTGATGAAGTTACTTATAAATTCTTTTGAATCTCCAGGGGATTTATTGCCCATTTATAAATTATTCTAGCTGTTGGCTGCACAGTAAAGTAACCGTATTACTTAACTTTGAAAAAGTTCTATCTAAATTACAGATGAGTTTAAGTGACCACAGACTCGATCTACGTTATTTTGCTAGCTGATGAGAAATATACAAGTGTTTCTAGCAAAGGCCTTCAAAAAGCCATGAACTTATTTCTTGATTAAATTATGGCCGAATAGCACGCTATCGTTCGTATAATAAACTTATTGTGAGACACTAGAGGCACCTAACTAACTATACAAATTTTTGTATAGGCACACAACAAAAGCCTTACGATTTTCTTCGGGATTTTATTTGCTTTCAGGAATAGTAAATAAGAATATGTGGGAGCAAACAAGTGCCGGCCGACTGGCAAGTAAACACAACATCCTTCCTAGCAGACTTTTATCGTACGACTCCACTAAGTTATTACATTGGATTGGATATATGTACATTTTAATCTCACTGTTATATTGTATTGTGTAGTCCTACACTTAGCTTTGAGGATAGATTTATAATTAACTAATAACCTTGTATTGTGTAATAATACGTAATCTTGGAAGTAATTGTCTAAGTGCAGATCGTATTGTATTATATCTCTCGTACAGTTCGCCGAAGCTGTCTCGTGTTCACATTTATTCGCTTTGTGAAGGTCAGGATACATTCGCGTTACGTTTCATATTCATGCTCCGTGCCCGTCACCGTCACCTAAGCATCGTCCTTAATGTACTCACCAAGTTTCGGCGGAAGATCGATTGTCTGTATTCGCCAAGTTTTTAAAACGTTAACATGTTTCAGGGACCCTTTTTATCATATTTGCTCTATCTCAATCTTCATGCATCCTCAAAGTTTCATTTGGGCTTGTAAATGATGTAGCGAAAATCGTGATAAGAGTACGAGCGCATACGTCGGTGGTAACGATTCCAGCATTCAACGTAACGTTCTGAGAAATCCCGATCTCGTTACGATAGTTGGTGTTCAGCACCCCGGGGCCGGTCCGAAACTTATCGCGGGAGATACCGGGACGATGCTGCCGCCGCCGTGCTATGAATTAATTTGCCACCCGCTATTATATAAACTACCTAGATTGCAATAAAGATACCTTTGGGTTTTGCTTCTCACTGTAACGTTACATTATTATCTTGTTCCCGAAAATGTACGCTAATTTACTGTACATTTATTATTATTCAATAAAGCCGCGTTAACGTGAAAGGCAGTTTATGTAACCGTTTCAATATGGCCAGTAATGATAGCTATGATTAATGCTTTCTGTCTCTGATTTACATGAAATGTGGTGCTATTCCCAAAATTTATGACGACGTAACAACAAAGAGAAACTCGGCTGGGATTCGATAGACACAGACAGTGATATCTATCAGCAACGCTATTATTCCTGTACAAACTACATTCACATTGAATCCAGTCCAATGTCTCTTAAATGTTTTCAACTTCCTTTCGTCAATAAAAGCACACTAAAGAAAGACAAAACACAAGTTGTAGGTAGCGGTGAAATTGAAAAGACATGCAAATGTGAAAATTGTTGTTGAAACATCAAGGAAAGTTTTCAAAAGTGGAAAATTTATGTTAACAGCAAAGTATGCGGGAAATGCGAAGTGAAAGTTTGCGGTAATGATTCAACCGAATACGTTATTGTAACTAATCCTTGTGTAGTGTAACGGCAATATACTTGACGTGTTTAGCGTTGTTGCGGCAACTGTTACATCACATGTGGTTTCGCGTTTAACAGTCGAGTTTCCGTTTAATTTTACGGCTGGTGTGTTAGTTAATATAGCGCATTTGTGTGTGGCTTGTAAGCTGAGAATGAGTGTTCTCTATACATTACCCCGGTGGGTCCAGTCAGAGTGATGGATGCGGCGCGCTGCTTGCGATCCGTCATCGAAGCGGATGCCGCCTCCGACGGATGCTTCCCGAGCTTTTTGCGAACGCCAAGCTGTACATTAGACTGGCGGGGGATATAAATCCACGCGTACTGACAACATATTTAGGAGTACAAGAATAATGAAAAATAAAAATTTTTTGTTATTTATTGTGCAAAGCAATGCATGAAAGAATAATTAGTCAAATTGTTTTGAATATCTTGAATTGACAAATTCAATTCTCCGACAGTCATCCGCTACAGCCTACACTATATCGATAAGGTGATCTTACATTGTGATGCGCTACTTGTTGCGGTCGCCTAATATAAAACATCAATCCCCCGCAGTGATCTGTCGTGCTTCGTTTATCATATTATCTTCTTTATCGAGCAAACCTTCGACTTTGCATTTCTAATTCACCTTTATCTTTTGGTATTCATTGTATTAAGTAAAAGGGGTTCTTCGCTCTCGTTATGGTTTGCGCGGATTAAAGACTTCGGGAGTTTTTGTCCGTCTTTTTAAACGGTACGAGTTTTCGTCGCATAGTTAAATAAATCAAATTTGAGATTCCGTGGCGCATTAATCATTGCATGTTGTCGGTGGAGTCCTTCGCATTTGATAATTCTGTCGGTGCCTGTCGGATGCAGGGCGTGCGTGAGTGCCAGTTCGCGGCCGATGTTTTTGCTCTCTGTCGGACGTCTCGTCTCATTGTCTCACCAGGCGGCATATTGGATCTTGTCATTCGAGACACGAAGCAATACAATAATTAAAGCCTAATCTGGACTTGTAAAATTATATGTTCTCAAAAAAGACTGAACCCAATTTAGTAATGTGGTGTTAGACTAACCGATTGTAGAAAAATGTTGATTGAATGGTCATCTGGAAAGTCAAATGGGGTAAAGGTTGAATGGCCATTATCGTGGTTTGATACACCCATCATTTTGCTCACTAGAGCTGTTTTGCGCATGTGTGTATATTATACTAATGCTACTGATATTCATCAGCCAATGCTTAATCTAAATGTTGTATGACATTATCGCATTCACTGTGATTCAGTATTAAGCAGGATATAATGCTCAGCGCACGTTGTTTTCGGTCAGTTTGCAATACTAATTGATAACTCAAATTGCACCAGTCTTTCAGGGGTGAAGGTCGCAAAGCAGCAACCGTTACGTCACACAACTCGCAAGTACCAGATATCCTAGAAAATTGGATTTTACATTGTTTCTGTGACATCGGAGATTTTTGCGCGAGAGCTTGTCACAAAAATTTTTTTCAACCACCCGCAGACTTTTACGAACCGTCGTAAAACTGATGTTCCAAAACACTGAAGGTAGTAATAACTCAGTTTTATATCATTGTTCTCTTTATATTGACATTATTTACGCAATAAGGCGGCTTGAAAATTACCCAGTAATACTATTCGAAAATCACATTTTCTGAAAGAACGTCACACCCTCTTAATCTGTCCTGCTGCAAGCTAAAGCAGTGTCCATTAAATACCACTACAGTATAACCATGTAAAGCATTGTTTCAATCAAAAAGCACTTTCAGTACCAAGTAGGCATGTTGTTGGTATCTCAATTAATGAGCGGGTGGCGCCGTCAGCCCCCGGGACGAGTGCATATTGCCTGCCTGCACTCCGCACCGCTTTCCCGATTGAATTCTTGGCAAACAGTCCCGCGCCATTCCCAGAGCCCTCACTGAACGTGAACATTAATCGTTCCTTTATCCTCTACGTTTTCTAAGCACCTTTCAACTTTGAAGATTAATATTAAAAGTTTTTTTTTGTAAGATTTTCATGAGATAAACTGTTGCGGAAGTTCCGCTTCATTGTTGTGTGAGTGCCAGACGCGGCGGCAGCTAAGTTTATTGACCATCACCAAGTTAGCCTCCACCAAAGTACGCCACTTTGAGTAACTTTAACTCGGTAAAAGCTATGGGCCGGAAAGCCCCTTTTTCTCCTTTTATTGCTAAAGTTCTTTCATACGTGTCTTGAGAACTTGAAAAATTCTCTTTTTAATGTTTACTTAAAGCCTCTTCTCATCTATGTGGGGGTCAGTACAGTTTTCCAATTTTGTTGCGTCTGGAGTCGCATTTTAAGTATATGGGCTATAAAGCGCTTAAATGTTCCCGGTTGGGTCTGCATTCGTTGGCAGAGTGCCTGTTTTCACGAATTGTTGCTCTCAGAGCGGCCTCGAGCCTGCGACAGCAACTGTACCCACCTCGGCATTTCGCTGCGCCTGTCCTGTGCACCAACTGGGGATTATTTATCTAAATTTAGAACAGTTAACGTCACGAGCAAGCGCTACTTATTCACATATTCTGCTCTTTCTTTTGTTATACTTTTCCTATTGTTTTAATTTCTGTAACCTAGTTTGATTACGTGTTAGCTGTATGGTTTATTATACTGAGTAAAATCATGTATACCTAAATAAAACAAACAATACTATAGGTGTACCAGGAACTGATGACAAATTAAAAGTAAAACAAATAATGATTTTTATATGGTATACTTGTCATGTCATCTGTCAAGTGACATTACGTTTGTTTGTTTACATTTGTTATTTTCAAGAAATCTTTAGTAAAAAGTGAAAATATGACTAAGAAACCACTGCGGTCACAATCCAGAAGCACTGTTTATAAAGTGTACCGATAGATCTGTAGAGAAGAAGGAGTAGCTTACACGCAATTTTCAATTTTAGACCGCGTGCTCTTGTTGACTGGTTAGTATGACTCGCCAATGTTGATACTTTGTTTCATATCCACTTATATGAGATTAACATAATATATGTACATATATTACGTAACATATAAATTTGGCTTATTACAGGGGTGTGTACTAGTACTATACGACGAATTATTGCAGAAGGTAGATAAAGAAGGCAGAAGCCTTTCAAAGGAGAAGCCGTTCAAACTTGCAAGCCCTAACCAAATTGGGAAACTAATCACAAACCAATACATAATTTTCTTCATCTTTAACGTGTAAATAAATTATTTTATAGTGAATGGGTTGAATCATTTTATATAATTCAGATATCTCACTTTTTATGAAACCTTCAAACATACGTAATTTGAGACACAATAGAAAGACAATAGCAGCCCGACAGCCGGCTCTCGGCTGATCGTTCAAAGTTAACATATTTTAATTTTGGTCACTCACATTCACCTAAAAAACCGGTCAAGTGCGTAGTTTTTGCATGAATAAATTTTTAGGGGAAAAATACAAGTATCAAAACCTTTTAATCCGTTTTCCCCGGTGTTGTAATCATCATATTTTATTTTCCATTTTTGTCATCAGTTCCTGGTACACCTATACACAACACAATGCCTTTGTTTATGTGTATCTATACTAATATTATAAATGGGAAAGTGTGTCTGTCTGTCTGTCTGTTTGTCTTTCTTTCACGGCAAAACGGAGCGACGGATTGACGTGATTTTTTAAGTGGAGATAGTTGAAGGGATGGAGAGTAACATAGGCTACTTTTTGTATCTTTCTAACGCGAGCGAAGCCGCGGGCAGAAGCTAGTTTGTTTATATGTTTGCTAATTAATCGGCTTCGTGCCAATAACCCGTATAACAAATACTTACTTACCTTTATAAAAAAAAATCTACCTGTGTTTTCATCAGTTGATAGGGCAGTATTATTCCTATAACTTGCTTAATTGGACCTCTATTAAAATATGTGGCATATCAAATTACGCTTTTGAATTTGAGGAGTGCGCTAAAATGATTCTGCAATCTACAGCATGGCTACTACAAATTGCTGAAAGCTACAAGTTAATTTATTAAAAACGATTTCGTAAATGTATCCAGTCAAAATAGAGATAAGACTTAGTATCGCCCTTTACTTGTCCGAAAATATCAGCATTCGCCGCCGTAGCAACTCTAAACACAGCCTCGCCAATATCGATTTCGTCTACATGCTTTCTATTGCGTATAAAATTTAAATGAGAGAGGACCACGAGACGGCGGTGGCTGGTATTATGCACTTGGCTTCTCGATCATGACTTACTTGCATTCACAAACTTTAACTTTGGCATTCCCTCTTAAGCTCTCACCGACGGCTGTCTTTTCTTTGCCGTTTAAAACATTCCTGTCGACTTTAAATGAATTCTTTTGCCTCACTTATAAGTCTGGTTTAATGACAGGATTCTGTGTCATAAAAATGCCTTTCTTAGTGTTATTAAGATTGTGATTGTCGCAACTAGCGACTCCCCGTTATTTTGTGTCAGTCTAAATTCTTGACTTGCTGTATCAAAATGTTTACCTTAATACGAGACAGTGTCTTTAGTATTACATCTATAGATAGGATGACATCGTGCATTTGACGAATGCAATTTGTGTTTGCAATGTCAGTAATTATCATTTGTCCCTTGACCACTCATTACGGCTTCGTCCGACAAACAATTCTTTTCTGCGTCGTGCACCTCTAATTATCTTCCATTATGCATTGTTGAGTGGAAGCAAGCCTCTTGTAACGAATGATTCAAGTAATCGAAGTTGCATAGACTTTATCCTTAGTCTTGACCTTCAGGGTTAAATCAGATAAAAATGACTTTTAAAGAATTCTCAATAGATATTACCAACAAACTTTTGATATTAAATAGAGTTGAACATGCAATCGTTAACAATAATAAACGCTCCTTTAATTATTTCATTTAACTTAACATTGATTCAAGTAAGAAGTGCTACCATTTATTTGAACACGTAGAAGTTACATTTAAGCTCCTGGAAAGGATATAGGTATACGGTCTATATTTTAAAAGCAATAGGCTTAATACGTTTTCTCTACCTCGAAGTTTGAAACTGGCGTGTCGTGTGCCCGCTAACTTTAAAGATATTCAGTGAATGTCGCAGTTCTGAGTCCTGAGGGAGTAGAGTTACGTGCCCGTATGCAACGCCCGAGGCCTCATGTGCGCGCTTCACAAACACCGCTCTGCCCGTTAAGGCACAAACTCGTGAGTCCTCCACTAACAACTTGTTGTGTGGACATTATAGTTCGATTAAATTTTCTTCGGATTTTCTATGAATGATCCAATTACATAACCTTGAAGCGATATCCGCTAGTATTTTAGGCTTGCGTTGCTGATTGGCTACCAAAATTCGTTACCTGAAATCACGTCTTATTTTCTTGACATCTCAGAGACGCTCTTCTCTGTGAGCATGCAAGCGCTGCACTTAAACTGACAGCAGAGTGACTTTTTATTCAATTTGCATTTTCGTTGCAAACTGCTGAAAGGCGAAAATCCATGAAAAAGAAGGCATCGTTCTCAGTACATCAAGGGAACGCTGACAACGACACGTTCTAATAGAAAATTTTCATATTCATAAGGACGTAGAAAATTTGCATATAAAACGAGCAACTTCGCCGCCCCCGACCCGCGGCGCTGGGTCGAGCACCCTGTTTTCCATTCTCTCTCCTTGTAAGAAGTCAGGAAGATTTTAGTTTACATTTAACAACTCGCCGAGAGTTTCTATTATGTAAGCTCAATTTACACATGATTTGTTCAAGTGGAAGTGCTTGTTATAGCTTCTGCAAACTACTTGAATCTTCAAACAATCACAAAAACTTCTCTGCAGCGTTCTTCCGGGCTGCATGCAGTTTTGTTTCATAGAAGCACAATTTAAAGCAAACAAAATGAAAAATAAATGCTGCAGGAATTTGGCTGACTGAAACCGTTAAAAACTGCGTACTGGTCATGCGTAACATATAAATCTTTCCATAGTGATTTGTGATTTGTCTGATGTAGAGTTTGATACCCACCGAAGGGGATTTCGATTAAATCTGCTAACATTTTTGAAGTGAAATATTTTTCTTTCGTCTTTGGGTTTCAGTCCCACCGAAGTCTGATTGTATGTAAGTCTTGTACATTATTTTCCCCAAATATTTTGTGACTTTGGTGAACTGGGTAAACTTAGATTGCTTAATTCTAACTTTGATGCCGGTTCAAAGGAAGTCATCAAATGTTTTCGATTTTTTATACCATCTCAATAAACAAGTTGTTAGTTATTTGATTTCATTAATATATTTTATTTCTGCCTTGAAAATAAAAACGTAAAAAACATTTTCTATATCAGTAAAGTAGCTATATTCAAATTTTAAAATAGTTTATCTTGTAGGTTTTTTAGCAATTATTTTTAATTAGCTTTGATTGATCTTTATCTTATGTGCTAGCTCATTAAAGCCTATCAAATGAACCAAAATTCTAAAGGGTTATTATGAACCTTGATTCATCAAAACAAGTAAGTAAAAAAATGTGTTTAGAATAAATGAAATATCTGTCGCAGATTTAAAAGAACCTGATACAAGTACAAGATCATGATAAAATATTAAAAATCTTATAAGAAACATATTTCTTGAAGGAATTGAGGGTAAGTGATGATATAAATATTTAAAAGAGAAACTAAATTTTCTGTTATAAATATACAGACGTTTTAACAGATATTCTCCCAACCCGCCCTAGTCATTACTAAAATAATAATTTCAACATTTCAGCAATTTTTCGATAGATCCGATAACATCCATGAATTCAAAGATAGTTGAGTTATTTTGTGATCCCTGTAATCAATGCAAATTGAATCCGAATAACCGATGTCGCTCATAACAAGGGTAAAATGTTTGATTTTATTGGACGGCGTTTCAATTATGCCAACGACAGTGGAAGATATTATAACAGGAATAGTTTACACAGATGAAATAGTGAACAGTGACCGCGGACAGTGGAGCTGGCACACACTTGGATTGAAATTGAAATGAATTGTTTGCGGAGTCAACTCTGCTACCGGATTATGTGCGGTTTGCTCCCGCCCCGGCGTAAATTGGATCTCGAATGAGATGTCTTTTCCGAATAGGCTGCAATGCTTGTTCACTTTTAACAGACTGTGACGGACCAATGAATCGAGCCCGATTGTTGAATAAAGCAACCGTTGTTTGAATGTTGCAAATTAACTATTTTTATGACAGAAATAAGTCATTACAATGTTTACGTCTCATTACACACTCACTGCTCTTTGATCTGTTGTGCTAAGTTTATAAATTTTTACTTAATTAACAATGCGAATATTCATATTGTTAGAGATGTTTGGTTTTCGTACCGTTCATTATTTCTGTCTCAAAATTAGAAATAATCCTAAAATTTTAATTTCCTGACGCTACTATATCTTGCCTTAACATAAAATTAGATAATGTTATCGTCGCATATTCAATTTAATTCAAGGGCAGAGATATTTGCCTGATAGCCGCCATAACTTAGAGATCATGACTTTCATATCCTCCATCAAGATGAAATTATTGAAATAGACGAACATTATTTGTGATATTGGTAGCGAGGCGAGCACGCGCGAGGGTCGTGTGAAAACCTTATTGCCCAACAACAATGCGCCTCGTGACTGCCAATGCGATTTTGTCTTCAGATTAAACGCTGACATAAATTCCCTTGTATTTATTATATCGATACGAAAGTGGAATCTAGCCGCTGAACCGTAATTTATGTAAGTTCAACCAAGAAATACAATGTTTGATTATCTCCAAGTTACGAATCAAACGGTTGTGTTTACGACATCTTCCGCAATCATTGATCCGTTTTGCGCTTTGTTGTAGTAACCGTTGCTTTGCTTCCGTTTCTGTTTACAAATTAGGCAATTAGTGGCTCTTACTAAGTAAACAAAGCAGGCTTTATTTTAATTGCATTCACAGAGAAATTCCAGTGACTACTTGTCGTTGAATGGCGCCCACTCGAGCGCGCCGTCCTTCCTCATCGTCGCTCAATGGATAATGTACGTGCCAAACGCTAACTTTGCCAATCGCTGTCGACTCATTTGTGGCTCATCATTAGCTTGCTGTCTGTGACATCTGAATAAAATAATTATCAAATATGACATCGATGGACAAACTTGCTCATCTATAGGTGCTGAGACTATGTATTAAAAAACTCGTTAACCCCCTGAATATTTATCGTCATGTCTTTGATCAGTGTCGTTCTTCAGCTTCTAAGTATTGGTTATATAGAAACATTAAATAAGCCAGATGTGCTGATGAAAACACTGCTCTCCAAATAAAATATTTAATCTACTTAGTCATTGCTGCCGATTTCCTTGTACACAAACTAAACATAATTTAAGTTCAGTGCATCTTTTTCTGTCCATTTCATTAAGAAAAAGATAGCTGATAAAATATTAGTTTAGTCCTGTGTGTTCGCAATAATCCCCTAATAGAATTAAATAACTCATGAAAGAGTCATTCCTTTCTAAATTCTGAAAAATGTCCCAGCGTGTCAGAAAGATCCGTCTCTGTTCCTCTATATTTCTTCTTTTTATTGTTGTCTAAATAAATGAGCGTGTACAGTGGCGTGATCGCATCAAAGGAAAGAGCCTCTACATGACTTAAATCAGCAATTTCGTTGAGTATCGCACAGCCGGCGTTAACTTAGCTCCACCGACTTTGAAATTACATTTCGTCTGGAGGAAAGCTTGTAACTTGTGGTATTTTTCTCTTAAGGCTTTGTCTCGGAGTAACATTAATACAAGTTTTAAAAGCCCTGCTTTTAACCAAATTTGAAAGGTGGTTTTTATAACGGCGTGTCTTGTGTGCCGAGGACTTTTAGGTGAAGGTTTTAGTAAAACTAATTTTTCTATTTTTATTTATTTAATTTAGTTTCTCAGTTGAGTGATTAAGAGGGTAGTTAGTGTCCAACTGTCCACCATCTGAACTGAACAAACAGTAGAGTTTTATCTTAGCCCGCATGACACAACTCTCTCGACTTTCTGCTTACATTCTCTATTTACTTTTGTAGCATGTTTTGTGTCTGTTCATACGTTATTATCGGCTGCTGAATTGTTTAATGTTTTGTAAGCTGTAAGTGCAGTTGTATAAACATTACGGGTGTGTTATCGAGTATCTTATTAAATATGATAAACCATGCAAATGATACTGGTACTGACTAATGTGTCTTAAAAGATATTTATTATAGGAGAAAATAATATAAGTAATACCGACCGATTTGTTACGTTCATATTATATAGCCTGAACTGTAAAGTTGGCGAGCGTTTAGAAACTTGGCGGAGGCGTCGCTTAGTATTCGAATAAAGACATTTCTTTAAAGTTGGTCGATTCAGAGCACGGGTGGTGTCGGGTGGTAGTGTGGTGGTGTGCACCGCAGCCCGCCATCACAGGGAATATTAAGGAGAGACGTGCTACTCGGACTGTTCACCGTTTCCTTTCATGCATCGCCGACTTATCTCGTCGCATTTCGATACAATCTCGATTGCTACACACGTGATTTGAAAACGTTTTGGCATTAAAATGTTCCCTATTCGTAGATGTTATCGTTAAATAAACTGTAAGACTAGATGAGGCATGAGGCTTAAGGAGTAACTGATTTTGCTTCTGGGGTAGTGACGGTGTCAAAGTGTTCTTTAACACCATTGGCTGGTTGCTTTTGATTCAACATCTGAACATCATGGCTTATGTTAATGTATGATATGAGCTTTGCAATATTAATACGCTTATTGTAGACTAGAATACCTATCATTAATGGAAGGGTATGCAATAAAAATCGATGCATCTCTCATAAATTATTTACTTATCAACACAATGGCATCGTGTATTGTTAGAAGTGGTAGTGACATTGAATCAAATGCATGCATTCAACCTTTACTCTCTACTTACAGTAAACATGCCTATTAGATGTTTCTAAGGGTATGTAACGCGGCTTATCGAAACTTCGCTTTACAATGCGACTAATTAAATGGTGCTATACATATTGTGGCATTTGAGGGGATTACTAACCAAATCATTCACGACATGATTAAACTAGGAGTCAAACATTGTTTACTACATATTACATAAACTGAATGTAGCCGTCGGATTACAGTGTTTATCTATTCATAAAGACAGTTGAATAAGCAAGGGAAATTATTATGCACATTCCGTTTCAAATTGAACAATACAAGTAAAAACCTATTGCTGTAAAAAACATAAGTCAAAAAATTTAAGGTTAAAAATACCCATTACCTACACACTGAGGATCGAGTGATAAGCAGCAAATAATTTCGATAGTTTCCTTTTCCACTTCATAAACGTAATAGTTAAGACCAAACTAAACGCTTAAAAGCATTTAATGCTATCGAACACGGTACATGGACAAAAAGGGAAGATTTTTGCGTCCACACTCAGTCCCATCCCGCCTTTTCCATGTCACCCTGGTATTGCGCCAGTCGTTGCACAGGGGACCGCTCGTTAGGGACTGTCCACTAGGATAAATCGAGTTTTCTCTATCGCCTACTGTAACAGACCAAGTGGCCAAGCACTACGTAATAATACCATTTTATACGCTTACTTCGTTGCTGCAATAAATGTGTTCGAATGTTTCAGTTCACTGATTTCAGTAAAAATATGTAGGTATAGCATTGTTTACGTATGTAGGTACTGCTCTAAATAATTTGCTATGGCTAACCTTTTTTCGACGTAACTTATTGTTTTGACTGTTCAATCGGATTCTTCAGTTTTGAATTGAATTAAACGTTGTGAAAGTTACTCTCAAAGTATGTTGGGCCTGGTTTGTTTTTGTTTGAGATTGTGACTTTCCCGAGTTTGGGCCTAGAATTCTGCCCACCGACGTCAGGGAATTTCTCTTGAAAAATTTTCTCTTTGCTGGTTAAAACAAAAAAATAGCTAAGTAGTCGTTTCACACACGTCACACGTGCCAATATGATCGTTTAAATTGAATGATGGAAACATGTAATTCCTTTCCTTAACAACATCAGAGTACGTACTTAATAATAAAAAAATAGCAATTTACGTTTTTACGGGCGACAGTGTCGAACGGTAAGCGGCGCGTGACAACGTGCTATTAGGCGTACCGACTCCCTATTGTCGGCCAACATACTCTTCACTTACCAATTGCAGTAAAATGGCATTAACTATAAAACAGTAAGATAAAACTGTTGATATAGAGTAGCGATCGTGAAAGCCGAACCATGCTCAGCCCTCGAAACTTTGCCAATATCTAGTGTTTCACAGTCTAGGTACGTGATTTTCGCTCCATACTAAAAGATACGTATCAGGACATTCGTACTTTATCTTTCCTTCGATGATTATGGGTGGGTGTGTTATGACTGGGATTATTGAGATGTCATATGTGATTCGCTGAATTTCCGTATTTCGACTGTACACTTTTCCACTTCACTTACTAGCAGTGGTAAAATATGAATTCAATTTTCTTTGCAGTGTTGTTTGTTTTGTGTTTGTTCCTTGATATTTCATTAATCTTGCTGTTTCACATACAACAAAAAGGTTACTTATGTTCCTTTTCCAAAACCTCTTTCATTTTTCCCTAGCTTCAACCAAATCAAAACAAACTTCACTTACAATTGTAATTTTCTTCAGCTTCATTCATTTGGTGCACCGTAGTGCACAATCGTGTACGGCTTGCCGTAGGCTGCCTTAATTAGTACGCGGTCTACAAAACAAATAACTCATTACATTTTTGACTCGGCCGTGATTAAAGTTGAGCCCGTGGGAGGTATGCAAATATTGTGTGCAACAACTACATACCGCTAACCGCATGGGCACCGCTGTCAGCACTCGTAAATTCGGAGATTACCCGCAGTGTGTTCCCGCTGTATATTAATGCATCCCAACAATAAAAACGTTGTCGTAAACAATTTAATTGAATACGTAAATTATGATTACGTATCCCGCATTGCATTGTATTTTGTTTGCTTTCTTGTTGTTGGGATGAAAGCTTGAATGGGAACCTTAATACTATGCTAATGGTTATAAATAATTCCGTTTCTTACCTTCCTTCGTTGCCTTGATTATTTAGACGCTTCGGTTTTCTGTTTGTGCGGGTTTTACCTACACTACAGCAGAAAATGGACGTGAAAATTATTGAACTGTCATGTTAAAGAAACCATAAGTTTCAGGCGATTTCAAAAGAGTCTTAACTGAACCTTACATCGATAAACTATTAAAGCCAGTTATTTCCTACTTTAATTTCTAAGAAAATGTGCAGTAAAGATTTCTCAGAGCTAAGAGCTCATTCTTCGAGAACGCTCAGCTACCTTACAGTTTAAGGCTTAAACTGGGCTTAGCAGCGCCGAATGAAAGTTTACACAAAAGATAAACTCGCCTCCACTTCGACGCCAACTACTCCTCAGATTAGCTTTCCTATTTCACGCTGTGGAACACCCTGATATTTCATCACGAGGAATTTAGAAGCTATACGTTTTAAGCACGCCCAAAGGAATATTTTCCGCCTAAAAATAATAAGTATTAAACATGCACTCAATTTTATTTGTTTACTTTTTAGATTACTTTTAAAGAATACGCGACAGTGTTTGCCCAGCAACATTTTCTTTCGATGTTACAAAATGTTAATACGTTGATAACAAAACATGTTTCTCAAGTAGGTATGTATATCTTGAGCAGCTATGTAAGGCGTTTTCTTTAGTAATTTATTTGAAGGAATATCCTCAAGCATGTCAATAAAATAATAAATACCAGCGTCTTAATATAAAACAAAAAGTTATTTTGGCTCTAATAAGCTGTTTCATAATACAAAATAAGTGACGTAGAGGAAAATTGTTGCAAAATCAATAAACAGTCACGGCTGTATAATCTTATTATGTATGGATAGAATGAGACAGAAATAAATTAAATGAGGGGATTTGGTTGGATCACGCCAACGTTTGACAGATTATAAACCGGAATATAGTAATTCTTTTCAGTATTTTCACTGTACTTAGCATTTAATCAGACTAAATTTTTATTTGAACAACTGCAACGGTGAGTCAAATATTACTTACTCAAAATTTAGCATTAAGTCTTTTTGCTGTACTGATAAATTAATCTAGGGAAACAGGGTTCTTGATGGACCCTTCTGAGGCTTAGTTCTCGCACTAAAGGGAAGGCCTTTGGGCTGAATCTTTGCGCGTAAGCCGCGGCGGATGTTATTTCAGCCAGCCTACCTCCTTCCAGAAGCTTTAGTAACCAATATTCTAATGCATCTATGATCATCATCGTATTCAGGGCCGTCTTTACCAGGGGGTGCAAGGGGTGCGGTGCACCCGGGCGCGGAGCGCCCGGGGGCGCATGTTGAGCGCTGAATTTTTGGATATTTAATTGAACTTATTGTACTTGTTACTTACGACAAATTTGAATGGGCAAGCAAGAAAAAATAGTCATCAACAATAATATTTTTTTCTTCTATTACACTTTTGGCGCTTGTTATTGACTTGATATAGCCATCCGGGCGCTCGCACTTAAGGTGGATGTTAAAGGCAGCCCGCGAAATTCAATTTATCTTACGTATTTTTGCAATTTGCAGCTCATTGTCTAGCGGTGTATGTTGATATAGAATATGTATGACTCCCCCACAACATCGAAGAAGGGCGCGCGGGAACACTACGCGCCGCCACCTCGGGTCCAGTTGAATACGGGCGACGGACGTCCCCAAGTCCATCGCCCCTGGACCCATTAAGGAGGGCCGGAGGAGAGCAGCGTACGCCCTCAAGTAAGCCCCAACGAGGCGGCGGAGGTAAGGGGGCACTCGATGATACCTATCGCAGTGCCTCCTGAATACAACTCCACGGCAGGGTGTTGAAGGCGTTGGAGATGTCCAAGGACACCGCCAACAGCACCCCGCCCCGAGATACCGCGTCTTCCGCCAGGACTCTTACCCGCGATATTGCGGTGATGGTGGAGCGCCCGTGCCGAAACCCGAACTGATATTCGGCTAGGTCCGGCCCTTCTCCGCATAAGTGACTGACGAGGCAGGCTGCGATAATCCGCTCTAAGAACCCACCCCACCTCCTCCAGCAAAACTATGGGCCGGTACGCGGACGGTGAGTCCGCAGGGCGCCCCACCTTTCTGAGCAGGACCATACGACCAGACTTCCACTGAACGGGAAACTTGCCCTGCTCAAGGCACGCAGTGTAGAGTCCTCTCAGTTGAGGCTCAAGCTCCTTCAGAGCAAGGGCCAACACACAGCCGTGGATCCCATCGGGCCCCGGGGCAACGTTCTTAGCCCGGGGCCGCATCACGGCTGCCTTCATCTCTGCCTGTGTCACCTCTGGTACGCCGGCGTCCTCTTCTACATCAGGCTCTGTGGCTGTGGGCAGAGCCATCGGCTCGCGCTGGGAAGCGGGCTGCAACCACCTCATCTAACAGCTCGGGTTTACTCTCCGTAAGTGGGGGCGCCCAAGGACCGAGTTTTCCTCGTACCGACCGATACGGACGCCGCCACGGTTTCCTATCTAGTGTCTCCAACCTCTCCTCCCTGGCTCGCGTCTTCGCGTTGCCAATGGCCAGCCACAGAGCCCTCTTCGCCGCGCGGTACACCTCATACAGCGCGGCTTCCTCGTCATGGACCCGACGACGTCTTTTCCGGTATCGGGTATGCTGGCGCCTGACCTCAACGCACGAGACGCGCAATTGCGCGATCTCGGCAGACCACCAGTACACACCAGTACACCTGGCGCTTAACCCTACATCCGAAGACCCGAGGCATGGACGCGTCGGAAATTTGCATCATTGCCCCGCGGAACCACTGCGCCTCCCCTTCGACGTCGACGGGTACATTCGATATGCTTGCGTGCCCAGCGCGGACCGTCCGTTCGTGGGGCCACTGGACTGCGGCCGCTAGTGGGCTGGGGGGAGACATCGAAACGGATATATCTGTGATCCGACAATGTCTTCACCTCCACGGCGACACGCCAGTCGTGGACTCGGCCCGCGACTGCGCGGCTAGCGAACGAGATGTCCACTATAGAACCTCCTCGCTGCCGAACGCACGTGTATTCGGAGCCCCGATTCAGGACGATCAAGCCGGTCGTGACAGGATTTCCTAGTTCAGGCACGTAAGACTTAGGTCTTACGTGCCTGAACTAGGAAATCCTGTCGTTACGTCTAACCAAGGGGTATTCGTGTCACCCAGTAACTGGGTTGTGGAGGTCTGATAGGCAGATGCTCCACGTAAAACACTGATATCCAGCTGAATCCGGTTAGACAGGAAGCCGACTCCAACATAGTTGGGAAAAGGCTGGTGATGATATAAACTGTATCCTAAAAACCGGCCAAGTGTCGGGCCACGCTCAATGTAGGGTTCCGTAGTTTCCACTTATAAGTTTAATAAAAAAAGGCTTTTGTTACGTTGACATACTAAGTACGCAGAAATTATTTTGTACAACCTTTTTGTCTTTTTTGTACAAAAACTGTTCTTTCTATCAAGTTCAAAATAATTTTCCTAGAAAGTCCTTATAAAGTTCTGCTTTCCAGATTTTTTTCATATTTTTTAAATCTACGGGTCAAAAGTTAGAGGGGGGGGGACGCTTTGATTTTTCCTTTTGGAGCGATTATTTCCGAAATTATTGACATTATCAAAAAATGATTTTAGTAAACCCCTATTCATTTTTCAATACCTATCTAACAATATATAACACGGCAGGGTTGAAATTAAAAAAAAAATCACTTCCCTCTTTACATATAGGGGGGCTACCCTAATAAAACATTATTTTCCAATTTTTATTTTACCACTTGGTCGGCGTGATCAATATACATATTGGTACCAAATTTTAGCTTTCTAGTGCTAACAGTCACAGAGATTAAGCGAGGACGGACGGACAGACAGACAGACATGGCGAAACTATAAGGGTTTCTAGTTGACTACGGAACCCTAAAAAACGAGGGCGCAGGCTGAGTCCCGCACCCCGGCGCAGAATAGGCTTAAGACGGCCCTGATCGTATTATAAGAATAATTAGTAACGTATTAATAGTTAGTTTAGGTATCACGCAAATACTGCTGGTTAGGTTCTATTCTGCATGAATATTGCTTACTTAGTTTGGTCTGGTTCGTCTATAGGCTTTTCTCGCTGTTTGCTGTGGTAAGATGACTAATGTTCTATTATTCATCATTTATTTTCATTACAGTTAGGTTCACTGCTAATATTTTATACTTATCCATACTAATATTATAAATGGGAAAGTGTGTCTGTCTGTCTGTATGTTTGTCTTTCTTTCACGGCAAAACGGAGCGACGAATTGACGTGATTTTTAAGTGGAGATAGTTGAAGGGATGGAGAGTAACATAGGCTACTTTTTGTCTCTTTCTAACGCGAGCGAAGCCGCGGGCAAAAGCTAGTACCTTCATATATCTAGCTTAATGCATATTCTGACCTATAAAAGAGATTAATGATTACGTAAACCTTGTTTTAGACAATAATTAAGTGACGTGATGAGTCACCGCACCTTTGCTTTGTCTAGTAAATCATAAACTTACAAGTTGGAAATATACTTAATTAATCGTTTATACTTGTAACGCATTGTATGATGAGAAAATGGATTAATGCAAAATCTTGGAAAGAGCGCAAATTCTTTAGAAGACCATCATTATGAATATGTCCCAAAACAGTATGTCCCTTGATCTCATTATTTGGCTCCCGTTGACTAAGGCATTACAATGAAAGAATGGTTGGTCATTTCTGTTTCAATTTTATTTTTGGCTTAAATAAAACCTTTATATCCTATCTACAAATTACCATCGAGTCCCATTCAAAATATGCCACTTTACTTTTTATGTGGATCGTGCTGTCGGTGCCATCCGGTAAGCAAGGAGTGAAAGTAAAGATCGTAATAATCTTGTATCAATCAAGTCCAGTTTTGTTTATAATCTTGTGCAGCGGCGTTTGAAAGTTACGAAACCATCACACTTTAGTCATGCCCCGTTTAGTTAGTAATACCCACTTTAAAGTTGTTGATAAACCAATTTGTAACCGTTTTATTGCATGTTTCTTTTGCCTTTAATCAGTAATAAAGTCTAGGATAAGGATTTCTACAGAGCGCGCAGGTGTTGCAGTAAAAATAACAGCTCTGAGGTATAGCGCGCTTTGGACTCATTCGTTCGCGATAGGACACTTAACTTACCTCACACTATAGAAATGTCGAAAGTCTATGAATAGCAGCCTTTTTATTGAATGGAGTGAAAATAATCGTCTCAAAAGAGAACTTTTATTTAGTATCAATTTATTAAAGTTATAAATTAAACTGATACAGTGACGAGAAATTGTATTTCATCCATGGGCCGTCACGAGCGATGTTTTATCAAGGTATCGAGTTACTATGTAAAACGTACGAGCATTGTACTCTGTATTCAAGTAGAGCCAGTATTGCTTTATTGAACCAGTGCTGAGTGCACCGCAAAAGCGGAAACGCGCCGGTGTTTGCGATCCGCGCCTACACGAACTTCCGTCTGCGCTGTCCTGAACAAATAGAGCGGTACTGCAACCCTGCGAATGGGCGTTTCATTGGCCGCGCTTACATGCAACCATTTATATATTCAAATGAACACCACGAACACAATATACGCAAGTGTGGCCCGTGGGTATCAGGTCTCACCGGTCGATATTTGATTACTACTAACCCAATAAAAGCACGTGTTGGCTTTCCGTTTTGTTGTTCCCAATTTAGAAACGACGCCTTTCACGATACTTTTACTGTTCAAATAAAATTAACTCTTACTTTCTACGAGTACATTATCGCCTGTGTAATAAAATTTGTACCGTACCTTATATACATTTTTATTAAGTATTGATTTGTATTTGTATCAAGCATCTATTATTGCGTGGGGGGATTTACTGTCGAATCTATTAGCAGAACTAGTAAATTCATTTTGTTTATCTGACGTTGATTCTACTTTGATAAAAGTTGATAAATGGTCGCAAGTGGTCCTAACTATTTATCCTTTCATCATCATCAATTGGATTCATCGCGTTGTTTTGTCTTTTGTCTTATATTTTATGTGTAGCCTTTTTCTCTGGAAGCGTGTCGGATGTACATTCTAAGAGCGGTGTGAACATATTTTCTCCCGCACCTGTCGACTCACACGTTAACTACTCACGTATATAAATGCCCTGAAGTTACGTTTCTTTTTCTACATGACTGAAACATTTTCTTTGTATTTCTTTTTTTTTTCCTTCTACTTACGTATTATATTTATTTACTTAGAAATATAGCGCCTTTTACTCGTAAAAATAGTTATACGTAACGTGTACGTCGATGTCAGTACTCACGCTCGTTAGTCAGTAAACCAATACTACTTAATCAACATTACAGTTATTACGAAACATGTCGCCACACAATAAACCCAGTTATTATTCTTGTTAAAAGATTATTGAGTAGCAGTTAATATGACATATCTGGTCGACAGTTAAAATATGTGTTGCGTGAAGGTCGTCGTGTAATGATGTATCATTATTTGATTGATGTTGTTCAGAAGCACAAGTGTCCGTGAGAAGTATACGCACTTGTACAGTTGAGTAAAATGGGATTCCGACTTGCAACTTTTATGATTTAGTAGCACAGCGAAGGTGCGGTGACCTGCCACGTCGACGACGTGATAATGATAAATGTGGGCCTCGGCTAACCCCTATCAAAAATATTTTCCGATTTCGACCCTTCCCTGCTCGTGAATCTAAATAAAAAAAGGATTTTATTGTTTCAGTAATAATACAAATCCCAATATGAATCCATGATCCCAACATTTTTCAGGAATTCCTTTAGCGGCGTCAGCGCTTACCATAATTAATTGCTTGTGCTTCGTCATATTTTTTAATATTTCTGTCTGACTGATGATTTATTTGGCCGCTGTCACGTCGCGGTCGCGGGTCGGAGTGAGGCTTGCAAATCTTTCGGTTAGGTGTGGTGCCCTTATAATAGACATAAAACACGAGTGAGCTCAAGGGCCTGGCATTATTGGATATCGCTTACAAGGGTTCCCATGTTTGTCGGTGAGACAGGCGCCGCCGATCGCTCGTTTTATCCTCGTGAAAGGCAGTTAAGTCACAAAGGCGGCCCACTTACAAGTTCACTTTGCAAGAGGAGATGTACAAAAAGTGTCGTCTTCCGTCGGCGAGTAAATAGCAGCGGTCCATTAGGGCGCGCGGGTGACGGCGCGCGCGCCTTCGCGATAACGTACTCCTAACGTGCAAATCGAATCACGGGGAGCGAGCCATTATGCAGATTTTCCATTAGAGAAAAACTCAAACAGTGGCTCCGTCCTTCAGTTACGTCATTCAGCGCGTTATCATGACGAAGAGCATTCAATCCATCTTTTCGGGCGCGCGAAAACATAATTATTGAATACCATGATCTCTTTGTGATTTTTCTATTTTTGACTAACCTGTTCCATCACATTGCTAAACGCTCAAAGTTATAAGGACCATAGGATCAAAAATATTTGGCCCTGCGCGATAAATTAAACCGTTTACGATTTTAATTTTACGGTTTGCTAGCTCTCGTTTTCTGGCTGTCAACGGCACGTTAAACAGACTGTATGTATTGTATACGTGTTTGTTGACTGGGAGCGAAATAGACAAACGTGTTTTGGGACAAAACAATCGATCAATGACAGGGCGTCAATTTGACACCTCAAACAGTGGCGAGGGTAAAGGTTTCTCGTTAAACACGCGTAGTCCGCTCATTTTAGTTGAATTTGACACCATAATGCGGCCTCATATTAAAGCCTCAGCTTTGTGATTTTGTTGGACCTGTTTGATTAATTAGTCTTTTTTTCATATTCTTTTTCTATATTCTATTTTTATATTCGCTTTTCGGTGCACGCTTAATATAGATCTTTCCTTATTTATCAATCACGGCTATTACTTGAAAACCACTTAACCGATTTTTTCCGCTTTTTAAATGTTTTCTAATTCTTTTAGCAGGTTCTGACGTCATTCGATATTAAGAAAACAAGTCATCAGGTACACAAAAACAAGGAATAAGTGCAAAAATCTAAGGAAATTGAAAAATTTCAGAACAGATCAATTTTATCTTACAAAGACGCAGATGAAACCCCGGGGAACAGCTAGTCGTTCATAAAGTAATCTCCATCATTCAACATCAAATCTGTCATCTGATCTGAGGCAGCATGTTAATCAAAATCTCTCTATTCAACCATCAGAAGGACAATGCACAAGTTTTTACAACAAACGACATTGTTTTTATCATGAAAGCGTTTTTTTTTGCGGCAATTTCAAATAACGCTGTTCCATTTCACTGGCAATCGCCGAGATAACTTTCCTTTTTAATTCTTTCCTATTTTTGTTTGTACTCTTCTTTGTTTTTGTTTACCTAATGTCTTGTTTTCTTAATAACGAAAGACGTCATAAGCAGAGCTGGCCTAATTGTATTGTTGAAATGGTTGAATTAAATAATAAAGCAATTTTATGAATTTTCCATTTTATTGAGACCGTGCACACTCATTTGTTCTTGCAAAAAGGGCAGAGACAAGTCTATTCTAAATACAGATAACATAAACTTTTTGCTTCCATAGAGCTACAAAAAGTATTCTTGTAAGATTATAAAATTTACCTAATTACAACACGCCTCCTTAAATTTATAATCTTATAACCTACATAACACAACATACATAACATAACATACCTACATACATAACAAAATCAATATTAACTCTAACCTCTTCTTCAAAACAAAAAATATTTTAAGCCCTTAAATAAAATGTAACCTTTTACATAACTAAATCAATCTTAACTCTAATCTGTTTTTCAAAAAATTTGTCTTATCCAGACTTTTAGTTAACATGTCTGCCAGATTAAACTTTGTATCTATTTTTACAATATCAATTATTTTCTTTTCATAGTTCTCATTTATATAATGATACTGCACTTCAATGTGCTTTGAATTTTTTGTAAAATTGCCATATTTAGCAATTGCTATTGCACCTGAGTTGTCTACATACAATTTTATTGGATCACAAAATTTTACATCAAAAGATTCACTAAGTAAATTCCTAATAAAAAGTACTTCAGTCACTGCCTCTGACATTGCAGTATACTCAGCAAAAGTTGAACATTTAGTTACTGTATTTTGTTTACGTGTTTTCCAGAAAATTAAGTTTCCAAATAATCTTATAATAAAACCTGTTGTAGATTTTCTATCAACATTATCTCCTGCATAGTCAGAATCTACCATACAATCTAATATTTCAGTGTCTACATTATCATAGTATGTTAACTTTAGATCTTTAGTTTTATACAAATATTTTAAAATTCGCATTGCATATTTGTAATGTGTTTGGTTATAACAGCTTTGATATCGACTTAAATAATTAACACTATATGCAACATCTGGCCTTGTGCCTGTACTAATATACAATAATTCACCTATTATATTTCTGTACTTTATTCTTTCATCTACTTCTTGAGCTTGTTCTAATTTTAAGTTTGTTTCCATTGGAGTATCATATAACTTAGTATTTTTCAGATCATATTTTGCAGCCAAAGATTCAATATATTTTGTTTGGCTTAGAGTCATTGTACTTTTATCATCACTATAATCAACATCTATGCCAATGTAGTTTTTAATTTTGCCTAAGTCTTTCATTGCAAATCTTTTCATTAAACTAGTTTTTACATCTTCAATTTTATTTTTATCCTTACAACAAATTAAAAAATCATCAACAAATATTAATATGTATATTGGATCTTTGCTGGCTCTATTAACATATAAACAATAATCATAGTTACTTCGAACAAAATTCAGTGTTATAATAAATTTATCAAAACACTCATACCATACTCTAGGACTTTCTTTGAGACCATAGAGTGCCTTTTGCAATTTATAAACTTTATTATTGTCAGTTTCATAGCCTTCCGGTTGATTTACATATACTTCTGACTTAACAAATGCATTTAAAAATGCTGTCTCTACATCCATCTGCTCTATAAATAAATTATTTTTACAACTGTATGACAATAAAATTTTCAATGTTTGCATTTTTCCTACTGGTGAGTAAAGATTTTCAATGTATTAATTTTGCTGAAATCCTCTTACTACTAATCTAGCTTTATAAACATTATTATTTTTCTTTCTAAAAACCCATTTTACATCAATAATCTTTTTATCTTTTGGTTTTTCAACAACTTGCCAAGTATTATTTTTATTTAAGCTATTTATTTCCTGATCCATTGCCATTTGCCATTGTTTATGATCGTTGGAGTTCATTGCCTCCTCAAATGTATTTGGTACATTTGCATCAATATGGTTAACATAAATAAAATGTGAAACTGGATTACCATATCTAGAAACAGGAAGTCTCTTTCTTTTTTGTGATACTACTACATCCTTGTCTTTACTTTCATTTGAATTATCATCATTTACAAAATCCTTGAAAGCATTATTAGAATCTGTCTCATCTGCATCTACATAATTTTCATCACTTTCATAACTTGTTTTATTAATATCATTTGAAGTTGGGTCAATTTCTGAATCTTTGTCTTTCTGATCATCCAATTTTTCTAAACAAATAAGTTCTGTATTTTCTTCGACTTACTGAACATGCCTAGCATTAATTATTCTATTATTTAATAGAACTCGATAACTATTTTCATTATAACCTACTAAAACTCCTACTTGTGCTTTATCATCCCATTTACTTTTTCTTAAAACTTCCGGTACCCTGACATATACCCTACTTTCATAAATTTTTAAATGCTCTACATTTGGTTTTATTTTAAAAAATATCTCATAAGGCGTTTTGTTTTCTACAGTGTTTGCAATTGTACGATTTTTTAAATATGCTGCTGTTTTTATAACTTCAGGCCAATACCGTCTGTGAATTTTAGCTTCTCTCATTAAACACCTACCTATATCCATAGCAGACCTATTATATCTTTCCGCTACTCCATTTAATTCATGAACGTACGGTGGACAAGGTAACAACTCTATGCCTTTTTGCCTTATAAAATTATAAATTTCCTTATTTAAATATTCTTTGCCATTGTCACACTGTATTTTCTTAACCCTTTTGTTGAATTTATTTTCTACTAAATTAACAAATTCTATAAGACAATTAGCAACTTCAGATTTACTTTTAATACAGAATATTCTTGTGCATTTACTATAGTCATCAATGAATGTGAGAAAGTATCTTTCTCCACCATAACCAATTGTATTATGCGGACCGTTTAAATCAGTATGAATTAATTCTAAAATTTCAGTAGTTTTTGTTCTATTATTGTCAAAGGGTACATTACTCATTTTACTTTGAATACAATTTGAACATTTCATTTCTGTGTTTTCAATCTTATCAGGCAAACCGTCTACTAATTTTTCATTTATTAATTTATTTAAATATTGAAAATTTACATGGCCAAGTGCCCTATGCCATTTTTCCTTCTGAGTTAAATTTAGTGAATGTGCATACATTTCATTTTTTGTTAGATAACCTTTTATCCAATACAAATTATTTATTTTATCAGCAACAACAATTAACTCATTAAAACCATTATAAATTTTTGCATATTCATTTTTAGCTACTATTGTGCAACTTTGAGTTATCTTTGAAACACTTAACAAATTCTGCCTAATGCCTTCAACAAAATAAACATTTTTTAAATCTACATGTTTCTGATTATAATAGTTCTTAAAATAAATTTTGACCATACCTACTTTGGTAGCTTTTAACATTTTGCCATTTGGCATTTTTACATCAACAGGACTTTTCAAAGATACAGAGTTATAGAAATATATATCATTATTTATTATGTGGTCAGTACACCCACTATCTAAAAGCCAATTAATTACACAATCATTGTTACATTCTTCTGTTTCAATAGATCCACATACCTGATTTATTTCTGGGTTACATACTTCAGCTGTCCATGACTCCGATGGATGGTTATTTGAAGAATTAGAACCACCACTGAACTGACCTCGACCTCTTGAAAGATTTTGACCTCTGCCTCGGCTATAACCGCTGTTGAATCTACCTCGCTGACCTCTAACACTGTGTTGTCCTTGATAATTTTTCTGATGACCATACCAGCAGTCCTTCTTTAGATGTCCAGGCTTCCCACAGACAAAACACTGAGCTGTAGTTTTTGTTGCATAGGTACTTTTTGTTGCAAATGTACTTACATTATTCTTGTTCGAGTTACTACTAGTCATATTTTTTTCTTTTATTTTGCTGCATACATATTCTACTGTCCTTTGTTCTTCCGGGATAACATCTAGAAAATCTCCAATATAACTATAGCCTGGTGGAAGCGCTCTCAGCATGTATCTCATTTTTTCTGATTCCTCTAATTTTCCTCCGGCCAACTTAAACTCATTTACTGTTTTTTCAAATTCGACAAAAAATTCTTCAACTGTGCTGTAGTTATTTAATTTTATTTCTTCAATTTTACCTCTGCATATTATTTGCATTGCTGTGGACTTGGTTAGATACATTTTGTCAAACTTCTTTATTATTTCAAACGCTGTTCGGCACTCACTAATGTATTCCAATTGTTTATCCGAAATTGTGCTCATTATTATAGTCCTTGCTTTCAAATCTTTCTTTCTCCATGCTGCTTCTGCATTTTCTTTTTCAACTATGACGACGTCATGGCATTCTTTGTATTCCAACAAAGTTAACAACCTTAATTTCCAGCTTGAATAGTTTGCACCATCAAATATATTGATGAGAATATCTTCAATCTTTGCTTGTTTAGACATTTTGAGTAAATTTTTGTATTTTCACGACAACTCTTTTGTTTCACAAGCCGGTCAACTTTACCTCAAATCTCAAACGTATTTGTAAATCTTCATTGCACTTTATTTTACTTTTCACACTGAGTTTTTGTTTTTAACTAACCACGCTCTGCTACCATGTTGAAATGGTTGAATTAAATAATAAAGCAATTTTATGAATTTTCCATTTTATTGAGACCGTGCACACTCATTTGTTCTTGCAAAAAGGGCAGAGACAAGTCTATTCTAAATACAGATAACATAAACTTTTAACATAAACTTTTTGCTTCCATAGAGCTACAAAAAGTATTCTTGTAAGATTATAAAATTTACCTAATTACAACAGTATTAAGCTATTATTTCCTTAAATTCACTCGTTACTAGTTACGATAAGATAACTTCTTAAAACAGTTTTTGAACTATTCCTCAGTTATCTTTGATGAATAAAGTACAAACAAGTTCATGGAAATGTGTTACATCTAAATAACATTTTTACATTAAATTAAGATGGGAGCACGAATTCAGAATAAAGGTCAAAGCATCACATCAGCAATTCAGTATAAAGCGCGACAACTATACCTACATATACAAATACTTTGATAACTTGTACGAAAGAGCCTCTCGTCCGTTGACAGCATGTAAATAAGTTCTCAACAGTATACATTTTGTAAGCAGAACAGTTCTGTGAAAGCAACACAAATTGATCCACCGCATTTTTAACTAAAGAAGCCCTTGTGACCTAGCAACATTTATTATCTACTCTTTCATTAAATTAACCTGTTCCAGAACACGAAATATGGTGTGCCAATAACAGTTCATTGCTATAAAACAATGGAGGTACAAAGTATTGACAAATAAACTGAACATCGCAGTGGATTTCCGGGATAAAGGTTTAGTGGCTTCGCGGGCAGCAGTTAAAGTGATAGTTCCGAGAGCCGCACGGGCAATAAGTCAGCGTGAAGACGTGTGGAGAAAGAGGTCTTATGGTGTCTGCGCGGGCTATAACAGTAAATCTGGAGGAGGCTCGGATTTACGGACCGCAGTGCACTAGAGGCCACACTTAATTACTGCCCGCCGAGATTAGTTCCCCTGCGGCGGCATTATATGCCCCGCGAATTCCGCCCTCACCGGGCTACTTTTCACCACAGTTTGAGTGATTAATTCGCTCCTCATTCGTCGCTACTGTTTCCCTAATGTGTACTTTTGTTTTTGTACGCAGCTAAACGTTTCCGTTTTCCATATTATTATTAATATCATCTGGAAAACCTGTTTTATCATTTAAATAGCAGATAACTTTGTAATATCAAATACGTCTATAGGCCAGGATAAAACCTTCATTGAGCATCTTAACCATGCCTTGCCGTTTAAAATTTAAAAATTATTATGAGCCATTTTGGATTCATGTCAGTGGTGTCCAATACAAACTTAGAAAATGCACATGAAAAGGAACACTATTCGTGTACATTTGCGGACCCAGCCTTGTCCGTGAAAGGTGGACGACTTAACCATGAGGCTATCACAACATATATTGATTTTACTACACATTGAATCGAAAGTCTTGATTGATTAGTAGAAGAAAATTAGTAAAGCCGCCGTTAGTAACAAGAACGCTGTAACTAAGCAAATAAGTAACGATGATATTCTAGCCCGATATAATGTAATCTTCGCGCAAGTCTTTTGTCACCATCATTTCTTATTGCGCTGACACAAAATGTATTCGGCATCATTAATATCTCTCTTTATCTCGACCGCCTCTTAAAGCAGTACGTCTTTCTCTAATCTGAAGATGTTAAATTATTTATTCCTACTTTACTTACAAACGGTCCTGAATTTTATATTCGTTGTGTCGTTGTGGGTAACAGTATCTGAAGTACTTAGGTACGCAGCCTTAATTTTTTGAAATACATTGTTTTGCTGGAATTGAAGGTGTGTCTCCCGAGTAGTGTGATATTCAGACGTCATCATGGCAATAGAAGCAATATGAAAGCAATTTCGTTCAGTTATTATGTATGGTCATGTATAAATACATAGGTACTTAGAGAAGTAATACACGCTGTTTGCAATATTTCCTGTGATCTTTCCTGTTTTTGTTCTGCATTTTATAATTATTATAATTAACAGTTTCATTCGTCAAGGTCATGTTATGGTCGAAATCGGAAAACATGTTTTTGGTGTTGGGAAGACGTTGGAGAATAAGATGTCCTGTTTGGTTTCGGTCAGAAAGAGTCTGACTAAACTTCTCTTAAGGCGGGCAACAAAGAACATTCCCAAATAAAAAAAACCGCAACGTTTTACATACTTGACTGTAAGAATAAATATCTTACTACTTCGGAAATATGTGAAACAGTGGTACGTGCTACGATAACAATTTGTACTGTAGGTTTACTAACATCTGATAGATGTCTAAACATCAACATCGTGAGAGGCATATCATCAATATATCGCGTGGCGCCGGCGTACGCGCATGTGTATACACTGCTCGCTTGTCACAAATATTTGTTGGTTTACCATTCGTCATTCAGTGGATCATATTCGACTCTTGGGTTCACGACCTGAACATACTTAACCGTTTTGTTTGATTGTGTAAAAAGTGATTCAAGCAAAGGCGTTATTTCTCGCCCATTGAATTAATAGTTAGTGATTACGTCAGTACCGTTGACAATGCGTATAGTTTTGCGTTTGGTCCTTCTAGGGGTGGCCTTCACGAGTGCGACGATACTATTGGTACATCTGATGGATATAGATACTAGTGGGCCCCGGCATCTAAGTGGCAGGCATGGTCGCATATCACGAGATGTGGCTAATCGCCTCACGCTGGATGCTATTACGGGACCCGACGACCAGGATACGTTACACCAAAAACGACTGTATATTATTCAGGTGTGAGTTGCTTATTTAACAGGAAGATTTAAGAGGAGATGTGATGTATCCCTTGCCGGATGAAATGATTTGTCATGGATAAGTAAAAAAAAAGTGTGACCTTTTTTTAATTAGTATTGCCAATATTCTGCCTGACTAGGATTTAAATCTTTTATCGTTACTAGCAGTCAATAAATCATTTCGCGTTTTTTTTACTGTTTTCATGTTAGTGGAGAGATTGCAATTATCGTAGGTAATGTATCTTTTATTACAGGCAATTATCATACTTCCCGTTACACATTCTTTTAAAAAAAAAACTCATGCTGTTTGCTGTTCAGGATTTCTTTGTCCACCTAATTACCTGACTCCATATTTGCAGTAAAGGTCGAGAAGTGCGACAAATTGTCGTTTATTTTTTTAATCTTACTGAATTCTATTTAAAGTGTAATTGGTTAAGTCTCTCAGTTTTTCCAAGTCACTGGGGACTCGAAGTTTCCCGGTACCTAATAATAATTAATGGCCCCGACGAAAGTCCGATATCCTTTCATTAGTGTCCCGTCTCCGCACGGAGCGGTCGAGATTAAAACTTGTTCAGAATAAGAGCTTTGCGAGCACACTTTTTGAAAAGACCTCGTTCACGGCACGCCTTTGAAATGCGGAATGTGGTCGTACTTTATGAAAAAAATATTTGTTCACATGATCCGCAAAACATTTTGAATTTCCCGAGGCGACCGCGTCATTCTAACGTTTTCATCTTGCAGCCGAGAGCAAGTAAAGTTTCAGACTTCAGTAACTTTTCGATGCCCAAAAAAGAGACGTTATGTAATTAACTCTATTATTTGACCAAACAATGATACGTTGCAATGATCGTCGTTATCATAAAATATGAGTTTAAAAGGCGGATTGACATATTAAAGCATTTTATTGGTATAACAGCCTTAGATAATGTAGATTCTCTAGATTGGAACTTCAGATGATGATAATACCACTAAACAAACCAAACTCTGAACCGCAAGAAATAACAACTATTATTCTTTCCCAGATGATGCTGCACGCGTGGAACAACTACAAGCTGTACGCTTGGGGCAAGAACGAACTGAAGCCGATGTCGAAGCGAGCTCATCTGTCGAGCGTCTTCGGAGCAGGTGAACTCGGAGCCACCATCGTCGACGGCCTCGATACCCTCTACCTCATGGGGCTGAACGACGAGTTCCGGGAGGGACGGGACTGGGTCGCTGATCACTTGCATATTAATGAAGTCGTAAGTTTTAAACCCTGTCACTTGCAGTACTTAGGAAGCTAGACTTACTGAACTATTCATGGAATTTGCAAGGATTTCAGTTCTTTTGCTTTTGGGAGACTTGCATTGTTCTTGTTTGAAATTGTGTAGTGAGTATGAGTACACTCTTACATACGTAATGGCATGGCATGCGCCAAATAATAGATTGATTCATAAGTACAACAACCATAATCATAAATGTTAAATCACTTTAGGTATAGTAAACATAAACAAAAGTTGTTGAACATGAGTAAGTTGAAAACATGTCGCTAACAACAAACACACTATACGTACAATGTTTCATGATTGTTTACCACCGGGGGAGCTCAAAAGGAGCCAATTTGTTTTGTTGATGTGGTGTCAAAAACTTCTTGGAGCATCGATTCCGAAATTAGTAGTGTATTCCCGTTGAAGCACCTATTTTACCTAATATAAAAATATTAAACAAAAATTTTGTGCCGAAACAAGAATACTCCAGTAGCTACGTCTTTTTTTTACAATCAGCCTAAAATAAATTAACTACTGGGTTTTTTGATTGGTTGACCTTTTGTATTATTTTGGCTATGTACTTATCTATTGTTTTATCCACAGCACAAGGAAGGTTTTAAACAAAAATATGCTGATAATACTTATTGTTACTTAGCCAAATGGGTTATTTGTAGGTAATTATTTATGTGTGGTTTGGTTTCATATTATTTTAGTTAAACCGTCATCCTATATGACGGTTTATATACAGGATATAGATATTATTATGTTCAGGATAATAATAAAAAAACGAAACGTATTAAGCAAAATGTATAAAAATAAAATTGACAGCCTTTAGTGTTAAACAATATAAAATAACTAAAAGGCTTTTATCTCAGCTATTAATTAAATGGCCAGTTTCAGTGAAGTAGATCGAAATGCTTAATTAACCGTAGCGATGGATAACGAGTCTATTAATGGAGTCTTCACATGCGTCTAGCCTGAACTGAGTCTCAGATAACAAAGGCCAAGGGAGCTAAATTGCCACATTTCATTTGAATGTAGGGCGCATCAAATATTTAGGTATCTGTGTCAATGAGGAAATATATCTAAATTGACCTGTAAGTACTCTAAATACAGTATCTGTTTATGCAACGTCAAGAGTAAATCAGACATGTGGTTATTTCAATTGATCGCGCTCGTCTTGCAGAATTTTATTGATGGTAACCTACTTACTGTTTGTGTGGTGAACTTATTAGTTTAATAAACATTTTTAGACATTATTATAAAAAAATTGCAATATGTGCTGGCAAGAGTCCAAATCAAAGTTTATAATGGTCTATCCATTTTAAACTTTGATTTGGACTCTGACCTAGAGTCTCTAGTACCAAGGAGTCGAACGCAAAATGAAAAACAATTAGTTAATGTCACTAGATTAGCCCGCGACTTCGTCCGCGTGGAACAATAGTTCCCGTTCCCGAGGGATTTCCGGGATGAAAACTATCCTATGTCCTTTCTTGTGTCCAGACTATATTTGTACTAAATTTCATTCCAATCGGTTCAGTGGCTTAGGCGTGAAGAAGAGACAGACAGACAGAGCTACTTTCGCATTTATAATATTAGTACGGAGTACGGATAGTATGGATATTGTTAAAAAGATTCTATTTAATATACATGCCTCATACTGAAAACGGCTTATGTTCCCAAGTACACGAACAAATTAATTGTTAAATCAATATAAAATGTTTCATTTGTCTCTAAATGAAGGCAGAACTGCTAGAATTAATACACCCTATTAAAACTTGACTAGCTAGTCGCAAACAGTAGCTTTTAACCTTTAAACTTTTTATTAAATCATGTTTAACGACCCTTTTGGGTATCAGTGGTTTTATTTATACCCAACTAGCTTTTGCCCGCGGCTTCGTCCGCGTGGAATAATAGTTCCCGTTCCCGGGGGATTTCCGAGATGAAAACTATCCTATGTCCTTTCTCGAGTCCCAGACTATATCTGTGACTAAATCGGTTCAGTAGTTTAGGCGTGAAGAAGAGACAGACAGACAGACAGAGTTACTTTCGCATTCATAAAATATTAGTACGGATCAGGAGACTTAAAAGACAGATTATGTTTTTTTCTTGCCAGGATTCCGACCTGTCGGTGTTCGAGACGACAATTCGTTTCGTCGGAGGTTTGTTGTCATGCTACGCGTTGTCAGGAGACAGCGTGTTCAAAGAGAAGGCCATGGAGGTCGCTGATGCCTTGCTGCCAGCCTTCGACACGCCCACTGGTCTGCCGTATGCACTCATCAACCCGTCTACTAAGGTAAGCCTGAAAAACAAAAGAATAAAACTGTTTTTATGTGCATGTTTTAGAAGATATGTGGAATTGAGTATAGAGTTTCTGATGGGTGGGGGTGTTGTGTCTAGTGAACTACTGCCTGATTGATTATATTGGTTTTTTTTTATTATGCTAATGTCGCGAGACACTCTGATTGCCTGATTTCAGTTGTCAGTGCTAGGTAAAATGTTGGGCGATAGATTCCACAATGTATAAAGAGCTTCTATATTTTATATACTTGCTTTGCCGTCAAATATTTTATAAAGTCAAAAAAGTGTTTCCATTAGAGAAAAATAAGGAAGTTGCTGCCTTCTACAATTCTTTAGAAACAAGCGCGGAAGTTAATTAAAAATCTACAATTTTGATTGAGAAGTCACCCTGTGTCCCACAATCTCTGCATCGTCGCTTATTTGTCATGTCAAATTAATTTATTATTGTACATTATTTAAATTCCTTATTAAAATCCAGTACGTATTTAAATAACAAGCATTTTAAGAGACCTTTATCGGCAATTAGACACATTCATGATTAATAGTGTCGTAGAATGTTTAATAGGGATCCAAGCTGACACACTTAATGCGTGGAATAAATGTCGGTAATATAATTATGATGGGACGGCGGTCTTTCGTGGAACCTACTAATTTATGGATTATATTCCTATTTAGCCTACCTACTGTCAAATTCAACGATTGACCACGATATGATTTAATTAAATTAACTAAAACACGGCTAGATTTTGTCAAACAAATTGTGTGGATTATTAAATGTCCAAAGAATGTAATGAGATACAATACGAATACCTAATATAATATACTAAGAATATTACTAGTTTAACGAGTTGATTTAATCAAAGATCGTGACGAAAAACAGACTGGTTACAATTAGGGTTGCCCACCATACTTTATCTTATAGTTTTCTACTTTAATTGAGATATACTTTTGCATAGAAATGAAGTATTCTTATTCACTTTAATAATCCGAACAGACGAACTGGAAAATAAGAATCATATACTAAAGCGGCTGTTATTAAAAACATAATGGTTGGATCTAAAAATCTTCTTCTTTTTTTTAAATGCTTTTTTTAATGGAACAAAATAATAAATAAAGCTGGTATCCCTGCTTACAATAATATTTAATATCCTGAAAGCTAGTTGGAAGGTTCCGCTGATAAGTCGGCGTAATAATAAATTATGAGTGCTTTTAAAGAAATATCAGAACCATGCATCTATTTTATTAAACTAGCATACTTTGTTCCACACGTCAATCGAATTAAACATGATTATAAATAGCACTTATTAGAAATGGATTCGACACAATGCTAAGTGAAACAGGATTTGGACACGCGACATAATTTCTTTCATGTTTGTATGATATTAAAAAATATGGCTTGCATGAAATCGTATATTTTAAAATAATATTATTATTCTAATTAAATACGTTAAAGTAGCTGTCCATGCTGAGATTTTGGCAATTTCAAATCCAAATCAAGTTTTTCCTAGATCGGCCCAAATTATTATGCAAATTCAATTCTAACATGTTAATTTTCGGTTCGTTTCACAGGCGAGTCGTCAGTACCACTGGGCGGTGCCAAACAGCATCCTCTCCGAACTGGGGACTCTCCATCTGGAGTTCACGTACCTCAGTGACGTCACGGGCCGTGATAGTAAGCACATTTGTCATACTCCAATATTATTACCAGCCATTCATCATCCCACTTCATGCGACCGACAGACTTGCTTTGCGCTTCGAGTCTTTCTTTTGTTGGAGATATTTTTAAAAGATACTCTCGGCCGTGGTCGTGATTTTGAAACCGATAATGAATGTACTGGCCTGAAGTATTATTGTGGTTTGTATCGAGTATTCGTGTACTCGTCGCAATCGCATTGAGTGTTGGCGTTCTAAGAACTTATACGCTGCGTAATCTTGACGTCGACGCTAGCGTAAGGTCTAGGTGTCTTCAACAGGTTAGATTGTTTTTTTAAAGGAAGGTAAATAAGGATGAATGCTACTTTATACCCAGTATTTTTTGAGCCCATCTGAATTGAATTGTTAAATCTGTTTCCAACGCAAAAATCGAAAGCAGCTGGAACTATTCGGCAATTCGTTTTTGATATTGCATCATGTCCGAAAAAGGTTCTTCATGAAGAGGCAAAAATCATGTAACATATTAAAATTCGAGGAAAACTAAACGTTAGTTTTTTATAAGGTCTTTGTATTCAAGAATTTGGAGAAAATAAAGTCTGTAGCTAGTTTTAATCAAGATAAAAGTATTTGTTGTTTTGATGACTGTTAAATATTAACTATTGTTTTCTTCCAGTCTACAGACAGAAGGTGAATCGCATCCGTGAGGTGTTGAACTCCATCGAGAAGCCAGGGGATCTGTACCCCAACTTTATTAACCCGAGGACCGGACAGTGGGGCCAAAGTGAGTGTTAACTGATCTATTTTTATATTCTACTGGCTGTTGTCAGCAGCATTGCCAGTGAGGTAATGCTGTGAATAGAGTGTTTTTTTTTTAAACTTACACCCCAGATCACAGCCAAGCCATACATTTCACAGGGAAAACCTTATGTGGTTGTCTTGGCAACATTTAACATGAAATGATTTTGGTGGGGTCATGAATATTATCATAAGTGCTATCCACATCATAACTCAAATTAAGAAGTAATCGGGACATTATTTATTCTGTTCCAAATTACGGTCGATTACCGACAAGTGCACAATTGAGTAACACACATCAAAACAAACGAGTTTTTAATACGTTGTAATGATTAGTTCAATAATACTGCGTATAAGTTTGTATATTTTTAGCTGAATTGCATATTCATTAGGCTTATTCTTAATCGATTTTTCTTGGTTTATTGTAGAGAAAATATTCTTTGACCCTGAGAACACGTCTAGATAACTTACTTATGACAGTTCTGGGATCCTAGTCTGTAGTCTGCAAAAACAGATAGAAAATGTATAACAATAATGACTGTGTTAATGTCTATATTCGATTCCCGCTCGAAATAAATACATCATTACCACCATTTTACTATTGTTTGGTACCATTAATTGTCTATTGTTTGGTATAGCCTAATTGTTATTACCAGTATTCTGTGCTGTGATATAGCTTTGTACTAGAACCTCTTCTGTGGTGTGTTACAGGTAGTTGTTTTTAGAACTGCCTGCTAATCAATATTTTTGTTAATCCTTAAAACGAAAAAAAATATCCTCCTACTTACACTCATTCCATTGACCATCACTAGACTATTTAAAGACACAGGCGTTCGCAGAAGGAGATTTTTAACTATGCATGACTGTATGACTGATAATGTCATATCTCCGTCACAATGAATAGTACTTAAGTAGGTAGGTAGTACTCCAAACTAATTCATATCATTAACAATTTAAATTGACACAGTTTAACATGAAACACGCGTCTGTTATCAGTACATTTCTAACTGTAAATTATATTGACGTCATTATAATCCTCTAACTATAAACAATTGTGCCGACTATACCTACTGCCTTCCCTTCGTTGCCTTTTCAACGTGCGCATGAATTCAACGGTGTTCGCTTAAAACGCCGCTTTAAAAGGCGCTTTCGTGCAAACAGACAACGCTTTCAGTTTTGGTTTCAGTCGAGATCTTTTTTAAAGCGCGTTATAAAAGCGCTTGTTTGTGCGTTCTAATGCTAACTTGTGTCACAAATGCGAAAGTAAGGTTGTTTTCACGTCTCAACTATTCAACCGGTCCTCATGAAATTTTGAAAATAGGTTGTCACAGTTAAAAATACTATAGGTCTTATTGTCTAGAAAAAAATACTATTCGCGAGGGTTAAAGTAATACGAAAAAAAAGCGCGGGCGAATCAAATAAATAATGAACGAAACGAACATTCCAGAAATTTTAATAGTTCCTATGCAGTATTTCTTGCTGTAACGCCAATGACGTCATAGAACGCCGAAGGAACACGGAACTACGTATTATGGGCCTGATAGAATTCGGCCGGCCATAATCTACTTTGTCATCTTGTCCCGTTCACGAAACCAATTGATTAGATTAGACCTATTGGTGTAGTCGATGAACTGTTAATGGTACTGTACACTATCAGAATAGTATCAAGAACGATTAGATTTGACAAGATCCATTGATTCGTATTATAGAATACATTGCACCCATTAATCTTTATACAGCCATTTCTATGCTGACCTCTAGACGGACATATCAGCGATATAGATTTATTGGAAATAAAGATGGCCTTTCTTTGCGTAGTACTACGCGTCTTATCAATTTCAATGAATTAATAATTAGACAGAAAGCCGCGTTAAATAAATTGCATGGTAGGTATTATGTACCATAACTGAGCTGTTTATAGCTGTCATGTTAATGAATATGTCCTCGGTCCTGTCCATAACTTTAATATAAATGCGTCCTTTTGTGGTTTAGATGATGATGCCACAATTATTTTATCAGATCACCGTCACCGATTGATATCGTGTCTAATGTTTTTGACTGCTCACAAGTGATCACAAGTGCAACCACTGAGTGTGAGATCCTGGGATCGATTCCTAACTCGCGTAAAGAATTGATTTTAGTTGATCTTATGACATTCTCGTGCCTTTGAAAGCACAAAGCCGCTGATCCTGTGCCTGGTCTCTGTCGTGTCGGATTACCCTTAGACTTTGAGAATGAGGGAAACAGAGAACCTTTGCGCACACACTTTTACACTACAATTTGTTCTGCATAATTGGCAACTTTACATCACCAAAGCCAAAGCTGGCAACAATTCGCTGATTTATTCCACCTATCTAAAATTTGTTCCACTTTCAGGACACATGTCTCTGGGCGCTCTCGGCGACTCCTTCTACGAGTACCTGCTGAAGGCGTGGCTGGTGTCCGGCGGCGCTGATGAGCAGGCGCGCGTCATGTTCGACACGGCGATGCAAGCGGCGCTGGACAAGATGCTGCGTGTGTCGCCTTCAGGGCTCGCTTACCTGGCCGAGCTCAAGTACGGAAGGATCATTGAAGAGAAGATGGACCACCTGTCTTGTTTTGCTGGTGAGTTATTTTTAGTTGGTTTATGTTATGTTGGTGTAGATTTCAGAAAATAAAATCTGCGCCCCAAAACACAAATCATTGACGTGGCTCAAGAATCTGCAGAGAACTTGGGCTTTGCGGGTCCATTTATCGTTCGATATGTGTCAAACATGTCGAACGATAAATGGACCCGCAAAGCCCAAGTTTGGTGCCCCAAAATGACGAGATGGAGACGTGGCAGACCACGAAAGGGAAGGCGGGACGACTTGGTCGTCTTACTTGAGGATTGGCAAGACGTAGCGCAAAGTCTTCACAGAATGGTAAGGAGTTTGGCTCAGCGGTGGGACAGTACAAGCTAGGTAAGTAATAATAATAATAAATTATAGATACCTATATGAGAAAGCCAGAAGGCGTTGCGGCAAACCACGCAATAGATAGGTGGACCGGAAAGAAAGAATTTATAGCTAATGGAATATACTAGCTCTGAACCGAAACAAAGGGAGTAATGAAAGGCCTTTCGCCGATAATGCTGATAGCAAATGTTTTCTGTAAAAATCTAAATTGAACATTTGTATTAAGCAGCGATCGGCTTTGGAGCAGCAAATTGATTATACAAAAAAACTAACACTAGTATAGGTATGTAATTTTCCATAGTTGAGAGAGCATGGCGTTTGGCCAATGGTAATGTAGGCCTGAACAAGAATTTGGAACGCGAAGTCGTATTTGGCATACTTTTTACTGAGTCGTAACCGCCAAAATAGATCGAATCTGCAAGTGACTTAGAAAACCCGTTTAGCCTATAGGGAGAGTCTCATAATTGTGGCAACTAAAAAAAAATTAAAATTTAAGACTATTTATTTCAAAAAAAGAAAAACATAAGTAATAAATTGCATAACAACAGCGCTCAATCTTTTGGGTAGGTATAAGATTATGTGCGCTATCTAAATGTACTTACCAAAATTTTTAAATTCAGATGTTATTATATTGTCATTGTCATACTCTAGATCTTAGATCTTTGACAGCCTTTGCGGTTAGTTAAACAATCAGTCTAGCCAGTGGTATTATGTTACTTAATAATTGGGTTGTGCTGGTCTTGTAGGAAGTCGCCTCAAAATATTTATTTATCTTGAGGTTTATTCAAACCGAAGCGGAATTCGTTGCCATCTACGGTAGAGAAAACCGATTAATTATGCGGTAATATTATTGTTCTTACCATAACGGATTTCGCTATCCACAAGGATACCGAGTACATAGAATACCGAGTTTGAGATATAACGGCAGTGATTACCGTTTCATTTTGAATGGACTTTTATTGGAAAAAGGCGCATAAGGTAATAAATTTATATATGTCTTATATCTACGTATCTGTTTCCAGGCGGTATGTTCGCGCTAGCCTCGACAACTCTGGACAACTCACTGTCGGAGCGTTATATGGATGTAGCACACAAACTGACCAACACTTGCCACGAAAGCTACGCGCGCTCCGAGACCAAGCTTGGACCAGAAGCCTTCAGGTATTGTATAAATTGTATTCCTGAATATCAGAAGTACCGATTTACACATCAGTCGCTTTACAATCAAGTTTTAGAACTCAAAACTGTTGTTTTTAAATAAACCATTTACAAGCACTTTTGAATTTTTAAGGCGTCAGTCAGTCATCATTTAATTGCTCGTTCCAAACAATAGATTTTTATGGAGAAAAACGAGCAAGCAAAGCAAATATGGTACGGTATGATCGATGCAGATTGGGGGAGGAGGTCACCCCGACCACACACTTCTCAGGTCACGTTTAATTAAAACCAATAACTTCGATAGTGACAAATTGCAATTTTAAAGGTGTTGTACTGAAGTGATGAAGGTCGGTGTATTATTACTTTAATAACTGCCTGAAAACAATGAATATTTGTAATGAATTTAAATTAATTCACCTCATTAAATTGGAGAGAGCACAGAGAGCAGTGCTAAAGGTAATGACCAGGAGACCGTACAGATACCCGACCGTGAGCCTATATGCAGACGTTAAGGTCCTCTCAGTCCGACAACTGTTCATCTTGAAAGCTGTTCTCCGGAAACATCGAGAGATGCCTCACCCCAACCCTAACACTAGCAAACGTAGTTTATCATCTGTATGCCCTCGTGTAACCTGCAGAACCTCTTTCGCAAGAAGACAAACGCGTAGTTTAAGCGCAAAACTATATAATGAGTTAAACAGGAAACTAAACATTGTCTCAACAACCAAACGTGAAGTTAAAATGAAAGTTTCTAACTGGCTTCAAGACCTTGATTACCAAAAAACCGAAGACCTCCTCACCCACCTAACATAAAACTAAATAAACTCTATCATATACACACACACACACATCACACACAACACACACACATCACACACAACACAAACACACACACAAATACACACACACCACCACCACCCAAGCACAATAATAATTATGTAGTTAAAAATATCGACTCACCAGAATAAAGTTAAATAGCGACCTTGTACAAATAGTACTCATGTACCTTTTGAGCGACTGAACACTGCCTCCCAAGATACAGGCTTCTGGCCTAGTTTGGGATCCAGTAACAGTATTTATTGTAATAATTACTCAAAGACTGTGCATGAAGAACTGTGAACCAACTACTGTAAATTTTGAGACAATAAACTATTTTTATTTTATTTATTTTTTTAATTAAATGTAAATGGTGAGAATCTCAACGTAACATATTTTACACTATGGATCAAAGTAATGCAAGATTATTGTCAAAACATTGAAAACCTCGCAGGACTATAAATATTGACTTCACAAATAACGACTTGTTCGGCTTTTAATTTTAAAAAAAATTCTCCGTGCATTTTTGTTTGCATGACTCCACAAATTATATTTATATAAACTAATATCTTTTGTTTAGCAGATAATAGTAAAAATGACCGAACGTCAGTTCAGGCCGTAAGGTTAGGCTTTTCTGTATTTACATGTCTTTATTTATATATAAAAATAAAATAAGACAGATTTTTTACACAAACTGGACTGATTTTTATGAACTGTGATTTATTGGATTTGTCACTGTCCCCTAGTAGCACTTTTTAAACATTACAAAAATTAAAGAAATGAAAAACTACTATGTAAATTCATTATTTAATACAACGACATCTCTGATTTGTGACAGAAACAAAACACGCACAATCATTAAGATAGTGTTGTCTAGTGTTCCATTTGACATTACTACCTCTCTTTGTTTGTAGCACACTTTATAATCAAAATAAATGAAAAAAAAATGTTTATTTTTAAAGTAATAGGGCCATAAAACAATAAATCATTGAGAATTGGATTACTGCACAATAACATTGTTATCTGAACTAGGTTAAAATATAAGTACATCAATAAATAAATAAATAAAAATAAATAATATTTTCCTTAGATTTACGGGCGCGGTGGAGGCGCGAGCGCAGAAGAGCAACGAGAAGGTGTACCTCCTGCGGCCGGAGACGTTCGAGAGCTACTTCATCATGTGGAGACTCACCAAGCAGCAGCGGTACCGCGACTGGGGATGGGAGGCCGTTCAGGTACACATATTACATTTATAGTAGACATAACATTTTAAATAATACTCGTGACTTCATCCGCGTGGAATAATAGTTCCCTAACTACTAATTTAAAGTTAAAACAGCTATGTTAAGAGTAAATTGCTTAAGCGACTGTAAATTTTGTTAAGGCGCTGTCCATAGCGTACACCTTGTAAAACGTCTAGATTTTCGTCGCGAAGTTAGCCGTATCTATACATACCACAAGCCAGAAAAAAATACAGTGTATAGTCTAATATATAAAGAAAAGACTTACACAAAAACAATTTGTAAAAGTGGTCTAGAACGACGAAAAAAAAATGTTCAAATAGACCCCTGAAAAAAAATTTTCGTCTCGAAGTTCTCAATTTTTTCAGCGACAACCACCATATTTTTTATATCTATAACAAAGAAAATTTAATAAACTAAAGACATATCTAAAAATTTTAATACACAGAACTGTATCTTTATAAATATTTAATTAAAACTGCAAAATGATTTACATTTTTGCGGACATGCTATTCAAGTAAAATGAAACGCCAAAATATTTTCGACCTTATTTCTATTAATTCGATGCACTACTGTCGTACATTGTGTCAAGCTTGTGTCAGTCCACGCCCAGTCGGCAGCTAGCCGTTGCTACGAGAGGTCACGTCCGATTTTTACACATTTGGTCCATTATTATTTCGCGCTTTGTTTATTTTTTTGATTCTTTGTTTTTGATTTTAGTAATTTACTTATAGTGATTCGTGTTTCTAAGCAATGGGAAATAAAAGAAATAAAGAGTTGCAACGGATTTGTACAAGAAAACGACGTAATAAAAGTAAAAAATAAAGTATACAAGTAAGTATTCCTTTTTTTTATACCCATTATGGCATTATTAGTATCAATATATTATGAAACTCATTTATCTTTTGGTAATTCGTAAAAAATAGGCAAACAAAATACATCAAAATAAAAACCAATTTTTGTCTACAGATAGACCAACTTATCTGTGAACTGAAGGAGGGCGACACTGTCAATACAGCGTTGCTAAGAGAAAGAGACAGAGTATACTCAAATGAAGTCAAATGTATGACTGAAATGTCATGTCAGCCGTAGTTCCAATTTTAGCCATTTCACAAATAAGTTGGTAAAACAGTAGCTGCGGCTATGGGGCGCTAATATGCTGCACGCTCCGCGTGCGGCGTACGAACAACGACGAGGCCTAAAATGGCGCTTCGGTAGACCGACGTACACGAAATTAGTATTATATTGTTTCTATACTTATTTTTTGTGCCCGTTTACTTTGTGATATTATTTTGTAAACTATGTTTTTGTGAACATAAATTATTTTTGCAAATCTACATTATGAAAATTAAATTAGTTCAAAAACTGTTTTATTTTATTGGTTTCATTGTTATAAAAGAATTATCTGTGCCAATGTAAAAATCGTGCTTTTTATATTTAATTACAGAGAACTCAAGAATTTTCAACTCAATAGGTCTGAAACATCCCTATCACTTCTAACTGCAGTTAATCCAACCGCGACAAATAAAGGAACCATTGAAGAACAAAATTACGAGTATGTGTCATCAAAGTAAAATAATCAACGGGTTTTTTATTGAACTGCCCCCTTACCATGACGTTTGACACGTTGTCAGCGTTAGACACGTTGTCTAGCGCCGTCTCTTTCCCACTGAAAGTAATATCAAAGTATTACCAGGCGTCCGTCACTCGCTCAAGGCCACGCGTTTTATGCCTACCGCTTCGCGTACCGTCGACGGTACAACGAACACCGGGCTGTCGCGCGCCCGGCTGTGTGCTCGCGCGTCACGGGTACAGCGCTGACTATCAAAATGCCGAAACCACGTAATTATTGTGTGATTATTGTGCCATTCCCCTGTTTCCCAATTCTCCTGTTTCCCTTTTGATTATTTATTAAAATTATTCACGCGGTTTTGAATACGACACTAAAATATAATAATCGGGAATTCAAGGGACGAAAAATATGCATCAGTCATTTTATTAAACTAAAAAATATTTGATCAACAAATAAAAAAATATTGTTTTTCTAAAACATTCGTTTTATTACCATTATCATCATACGTATAACCCTAGCACATTTACTAGATGGCACGCACACACGTTAGTCGCGCGGCGGGCAAAAGAATCTCAACTCTCTTTGTGCGTACTTATGGTACATTTTTCCTCGCTGCAAACAGCTGGTATTATTATTATAATTTTGTAGGCTATTATAGCGTAGGTATTTTCGTTTTTGTATTGGAGTGAAGAATCTGTTACGTAGTAACTATTTATTAATCTGTGGTATTACTGCTATAAGGGCTTGTGGTAGGCCCCCTGGTCATTGTGATACAACTTTTATAATAAGACCAAGTCCGAAATAGTTACATTTCGACGAGTCATCTCACGTGATGATGTCATAATAGTTTCAGCACCCCACACATCAAATAAGCATTTTTATACATGGTACATGAAGTTGCCTCTGAAGTTGGTAGTACCAGTAACTCTTTTTGTTGATACTGAAAATACCATTATTTTTGTCGTATCTCCATATAATCCATACTAATATTATAAATGGGAAAGTGTGTCTGTCTGTCTGTCTGTCTGTCTGTTTGTCTTTCTTTCACGGCAAAACGAAGCGACGGATTGACGTGATTTTTTAAGTGGAGATAGTTGAAGGGATGGAGAGTAACATAGGCTACTTTTTGTCTCTCACTAACGCGAGCGAAGCCGCGGGCAGAAGCTTGTATGCTCTAAAAGAGAACAAAATTCCATTATTATTTGAATTTTCTCTTTTAGGGCATTATTCAGACCGTTTTTGAAAGCCACTTTAGACATTTGACTTCGAATACTGTGTCTTGGCCTATCAAACCATCCGGCGTGGCGCCAATAAAAGGATATTCGTGGTCTACAAATAAACCTCAAGGATCAATGATAACATTTTCTTGGATAAGTTGCTACAAAGCGAGTTGTTCATTTTCTACGCCATGTGCAATTGCCGTTACATTGCTGAGATTGAATTTATACTAGGTGTATTTTTGGTCTTGCTCAACCTGCTAGGAGATGTTTCTACTCATAAAAACCAACAACTTTTATTATAGAACCAACTCTGATATGTCGAAAAAAATTATCACCTGTTTCATACATTGTGGTTGGGACGGCATTGAACTTTTCTTAGAAACAGCTGATATTTTTTTCGCGATTTCAGACTTGGTTCTATAATAAAAGTTGTTTGTTTTCAAGGGTAGAACATTTCCTAGCAGGGTGAGTGAACGAAGGTCGACTAGGAGAGGGTGGTCAATTCAAACACTGGACTTGTATACTAAGCGCGTATAATATATAGACACAGTGATATGACTTGCTGCTCACAAAAATGCAAAATAAAAAATATTGTCTTATAGTTTCGGCGGTAACGAAACCATAGCGCGATGCAATTCGACGCCAACGCCATCTATCGAGCGCAGCGGTACTAAAAATATTAATGTTTGCTTTATTGATCGCGCTATGATTTCGTTTATTTGTTATTACATGAACATGCCGCCCACCAAGGACATTATGGCAAATGTCCTTCAACTACAAATCGACTTTTTGCTTACACTAAACACACATATTACGGCTAAACTATGCTAAGTACAATAATAATAAAATATAAGAAATGACAACTACTATTTTTATTAAACAAGGTTTTCCCTAGAAAAAAACAATACAATTAAGTCTTAGCAATAGTCTTAATATGACAAAGTCTTTTTAAATGTTTGTATACTTAAATAATATCTACATTAATCAGTCACAGGTAATACACATAGTTTGGATGTAGGTCTTTTAACCATAGATTGTTGGGTTTTTAACGTTACCACACGTGTTAGACCATCAGAACCCGGGTGTTTCTTTTCAATCCTACCTAACAACCACCTGCCAGGGGGCATATTATCCTCTTTTACTAAAACAACATCACCTATAGACGGCTCTGGGATTTTATGTTGCCACTTATTGCGTTGCAGAAACTGGTGAAGGTAATCGCGCGACCACCGGCGCCAAAAGTCCTGCACCATCCGCTGTTGCAATTGCCACCGCTTTAAAGTACTAACGTTGTGTTTTTCATAATTTGTGTCTGGCGGTACAATTAGTGGCTCCCCGACTAGAAAATGACCTGGTGTCAAAATAGTTAATTTATCCTGATCTTCGATGTATGACAGAGGTCTGGAGTTCAAGCATGCCTCTATTTGAGCTAATACTGTGATCATTTCCTCGAAGGTAAGTGTCGAATTTCCAATTACTCTTTTCAGGTGATATTTGGTAGATCTTACTCCGGCTTCCCAAAGACCTCCAAAATTGGGCGACTGAGGGGGAATAAAATGCCATGTCGTTCCATTGTTTCCTAATTCCTCTGCTAATTCGGGATTACAGGCTGATTTCTCTTCATTAAATAAATGAAGCAACTCGCGTGCGGCCCCTACGAAATTCGTCCCGTTATCACTGTGAAGTTCCGCACATCGACCACGCCTAGCCACAAACCGTTTGAAAGCCGCCAAAAAACCCTTTGTGCTTAACTCACTTACGGCTTCCAAATGCAACGCTCGGGTGGCCATACAAACAAAAACGGCTATATAGCCTTTAAATGATTTATTTCCGCGACCTTTCGACATTCTAATATTTATTGGGCCTGCATAATCTACCCCGCTACGAAGGAAAGGTTTACCCGGTGTTAAACGAGAGGCCGGCAACTGTCCCATTAGTTGGGTCTTAACCTTAGCGGTGTATCGAATGCATTTCACACAGTTCCTAGCAAATCTTTTTGTCAACGTTTTAGCTCCAATAATCCAGTACTTTGATCGCAAGTATGTAATCATTAATTGCGGGCCCCCGTGTATAGTTTTTGCATGAGCGTCAGCGATTAAAAGCTTAGTAAGAAAAGAATCTTTTGGTAACAGGATAGGATGCTCTCTTCCATAATTTAACTGAGACATCTCGAGTCTACCTCCTACTCTAATTATTCCCTTAGGATCTAAAAATATGTTTAACGAATTAAATTTTGAGTTTTTCTTTGCAGACGTATCTCTTTCTAATTCTTTCAACTCATTGCCCAATTCATCTTCTTGGCACCTCTTAATGCATATTACTAATGCTTCTTCTAATTCCTGTGGGGTTAGTTGCCGAGAGCGTGCACGAGCGTCCCTAGATATATTTTTTCTTAAATTCAAAAACCTGCGACAGTAAGCTATTACTCTAATCAATTTTGATAACGAAGAAAATCGGTTCCAAATTGTTGTATCTAAAGTTGTTGTGTGTACCTTGATCTCTTCTAAGTGTGTAGCTATATGTTTAGGTCTTTTCAATTCAACTACAGTATCTTTTAAAAAACTTGGACCTTCCCACCAGATAGATACGCCGGCAAGCTCTGCAGGGCATACACCACGTGATGCACAATCTGCAGGATTTTGTTTCGAAGCTACATGAGCCCAATGATATGTATTCAAACTGCCTAAAATATCGGAAACCCTATTCGCCACAAAAGTCTTCCAGCGGCTCGGATGACTATTCAGCCAAGCTAATACCACTTCACTATCTGTGAATGCTTACAAATTTTCCTTTGGTATTACCATAGCTTCGGCTACCTCCAAAATGAGTTTAGTTAAAAGAACCGCACCACAAAGTTCGAGCCTAGGAATTGAAACTTGCCTTATAGGAGCGACTTTCGTTTTGGAAGACACTATAGAAACGTGTATATTTCCCATCTCATCAATTACTCTAAGGTAAACAACTGCCGCATAAGCGACCTTTGAAGCGTCCGCAAACCCGTGTAACTCGCGTTTTATTTTACTACCTGTGTGCAACCAGCGTGGTATTTTGATGTCAACTAATGCGACTAAGGATTGACGGTAAGTAAGCCATTCCCTTACTAAGTTGTTTGGCACTTCTTGATCCCATTGTAATCCTGCTAACCACAGCCTTTGGATCAGGATTTTGGCTATGATTATGCTTGGTGCTAGCCACCCCAAGGGATCAAATAATCTGGCTATATCCGAAATAATTTTTCTTTTTGTTACAGGTTCATCTATGGGCTTCAGTTCCAGAAAGTATTTGAAGCAATCGTCGCGGGAGTTCCAGGTAAGGCCTAAAATTTTTGTGATTTCATCTATTTTTATATGTAACGCTTCATCATTTGTATCTCTAATTCTATCTAATAGCCTTTGGCTATTGCTTTTCCATTTTTGCATCTGAAATCCGCCTTTAGCTAGCACTTTAGTTAACTCCGTGTAAATTTTGAACGCTTCTTCTTCCGTTGCAGCTCCTGACATCAAATCATCCATGTAAAAGTCGTTTAGAATTATTTGAGCTGTGTCCGGACTCTCTTGACATTCATCAACTGCTAGCTGTTGCAGCGCCCTAACAGCCAAGTATGGTGCCGAGGCTGTGCCGAAGGTAACAGTTAGCAATTCAAATTCGGTGATTTCCTTTTCAGGGCTATCTCGCCATAATATACGTTGCAATGGAGTATCTTCTCGGCTCACAAGAACCTGCCGATACATTTTTATAATGTCCCCTACTATACAGATCTTATGAGTTCTCCAACGCATAATTATATGACGAAGCTCATCTTGCAGGGACGGTCCTACCATTAGATCGTCGTTAAGCGACCTCCCGTTGCTTCGCTTGCATGAAGCGTCAAACACCACACGCACTTTGGTTGTGTCTTTATCTTCACGGATGACAGCGTGATGAGGTAAGTAAACACCCTTTTTATTATTCTTTTCTTGCTGTGTTACTTCTGTCATGTGATTAAGTTTTAAATACTCTTGTAGGACCTTAGAGTATTCTTCTTTTAATTTATAATTTTTCGCTAATCTTGTTTCTAACCCTTTAAGCCTTTTTTCAGCTATTCCTTTGGATTCGCCGCACCCACTATTCAGGTTTGTATCACGTAGCGGCAATCTAACTATATATCTACCTTCGTCATTTCTACGTGTCGACGTGGTAAACAACTCTTCACATTTAGTTTCCTCCTCCGTTAGCATTCTTTTCCTAGATGGTTCCGCTTCTAGTTCCCAGAATCTTGTAAGCAGATTATCTGTCTCCAGGCTCAAATGCATCACGGTTATGGGTGACGGATTACTGGTTTGATCCACTTCAAACGTTCCTGACAGTATCCAGCCTAACTTGGTGTCTTGCGCTAAAAGGGTGCCACCAAGATTCCTTTTAATGCCCTCCTGAATAACTTGGCTGTACACTTCAGCACCTAATAAAACATCTATTTTATTAGGCCTGTCGTATTCAGGATCAGCCAAGTCATCATCGCCCAAATCTAACCATTCTACCCGAGCTACTTTCGTAGCTGGGAGAAGCGCCGTGACTGATTTCAGCACGAACGCATTTACATTTATTTGGACCGTCGGATCTATTCTAGACCTCAGTTGAAGTACAACGGTTGACTTAGCCGTTGCACTTTTTTCGCCTCCTACGCCTATCACAGTCTGCCTGGATGGCGTTTTACGTAATCCCAAAAATTGGACCGTGGACTCCGTAACAAACGTACCTTGCGATCCTTGGTCAAGTAAAGCCCTTACTAATCGATAGCTTCCATCTCTCGACTTCGCTTTGACTAACGCTGTAGTCAATAAAACCGTTTTGCGACCAGTTCCAGACGAGAAACATGCGACTAGTGGTTCACTTGACCCCTCCGCTTGCGCGGCTATTTCCCTATTATTAATTTTAATATCTTCCTTCACCAACGTTGCAACGGCTGATGAAGTCCCCGCGTGAGCCGCGCCATTACCCTCACCAATTACCGACCCAGAAACCCCTGTTGGGTGTAATAAAGAGTGGTGGCGGCGTTTGCACACCTGGCATCTGAGAGTGTTTTTACAGTGTCTGGCAGAGTGGTTGTTATAAAGGCATACAAAACACAAACTATGGTCAATAGCAAAACTACGCCTAACTTCACTTGTCTCTTTACTAAATTTTGGACAGGACGTAATCTTGTGGTCGGCTGAGCAAAAATTACATGTTACTGACTTTTTGTCTTTCAAAACGTGAAATGACTGAGTTCCTTTTTGATGTGTAGGTTTTTCCCTGTTTTCTGGTTTGTCTATATTTTCCAAACCTCTAAAGCGACTAGTTAAAAAATCGGAAAACTGTGTAAATGTTGGTAACTCATTACTTGAATCTGAAGCTACTTTGAGTTCCCAATATTTTCTGGTCTCTTTGTCTAATTTACCGCTAATTATGTGTATAACAATTAGATCCCAGGAAGAAACCTGCACTCCTAAATTACTTAACGATTCCAAACATTCAGAGGTAGTTGTAACAAGCCTCTTTATCTCGTTTGCCGATTCATAGGACAACGTCTTCTGATTAAGTAATCTTTTCATAATACCGTTTGCGAGGAACTTTTTATTGTTGTACATCTTATCTAATTTAGACGATGCAATTTTATAGTTATCTGATGTTACCGTTATATTTCTTAAAAGTTGCTCAGCCTCCCCACATAAATGAGCTTTCAAATAAAAAAATCGCTGTGCGTCATCCAGAGACGAATTCTCATGCACTAATCCGACAAACAAATCTCTAAAGGTTTGCCATTCCGAATATTTCCCCGAAAATGAGGGAATTTTAATTTCTGGCAACTTGACTCTACTCTTTTGGTCCTGACAAATTGACTTTGAATTGACGTTTAGCGTAGTTGTATGACCTTTATCCAATAAATCTTTTAACTCACTTTTAAAATCTACATAAAATTCCTCAACTTCATCATAAATACAATCTTTTATATAACTGGAGTTAGATAATTCAGCCTTTTTAACTTTACTTAAAATCTCAGTGTGTGTGACCGTGAACGTTTTCCACAATTGTTCTAAATTCTCAAGACGTGTCTCTAAATACGCGTGGGTTAATCTCTCCTTAGGAGCCTTCTTTAAATTAGTTTTAGCCTTGCACATTTTTGAGCTAATGTCATCTTGGATGTTAAACAAATATTCCATTTTGGCACAAATATTTTAAAAACAAACAAACGCAAACAAAATACGACAAGTTATAAAATAAATGGTTGTAGAAAATCGAAAATTTCACAAGTGTTTTTGCGCTAATTATTTGGTCCGAAATCGGGCATGGATTCCCCGTCGGAACCAATTTTCACTAAAATTCGTACAAGTCACAAAAATAAATGGTTGAAGAAAGTAAAAAATTTCACAAGTGTTTATACACTAAATATTTGGTCCAAAAACGGGCATAGATTCCCCGTCGGATCCAAATTTTACTAAAAATAATACAAGTCCAAATTATTGTTACAACAGACTAAGTTTATTTTCTACTGGATTTAAAGTTCAGATTCCAATTCACTTTCTTGAAAACTTGCAGTTGAATTCTTCCAAATAAATAAAGATGTAAATGTACTCACGATTTTTCACCCACACACACTGCTGCATGCACCGTATCGGCGCGCTGTACTGCACCACAAGTGGCGCCCTCTGCCGCACGTCTCCTCCCTCGCGTCGTTCCTCTGGCTGTAGCTGCCAGTAGCGCTGCACCACGCTCCACTGACTGCTCCTTGCTCCAGGCTGCTCCCAGCTCCAGCAGGTTCCACCACCAGCTCCAGGTCCAGGATACCTCTCACCTGGTATACCCCGTTTTTAAGGGGGTCTGCTCTGGACAGCGATCCACTGCCCAGTAATGACGCGAAGGGTGGTAATTCTACCACCACCGGAACCACCACAAACACTCCCGAACCAATCCGTCTCGAAGGACCATGAACGAAGGTCGACTAGGAGAGGGTGGTCAATTCAAACACTGGACTTGTATACTAAGCGCGTATAATATATAGACACAGTGATATGACTTGCTGCTCACAAAAATGCAAAATAAAAAATATTGTCTTATAGTTTCGGCGGTAACGAAACCATAGCGCGATGCAATTCGACGCCAACGCCATCTATCGAGCGCAGCGGTACTAAAAATATTAATGTTTGCTTTATTGATCGCGCTATGATTTCGTTTATTTGTTATTACATGAACAGTGAGCAAGACCAAAAATACACCTATAGTCTGTTTTTTTTTTAACAAACGAGTACCAAAAATTTTTCTGCATTTTTATTGGTCCACATAATCAGCATAAGTGTTATCATTAGTGTTAAAAGCATTGGCTCCGCCTCGACTAATTTCCCATCTATCTCTGTCCAATACCGAAAATATAAAAGAGATATACTTAGTACTCGTTTGTTAAAAAAAAATAGACTACAGTATAAAAGTATTGCACCAAGTTGGCTATCTATCTATCTTTTGTTGAGAGATCAGAAATATGCACGGTCCTATCTGTAATGAACGAAAACATACAGCAAGAAAGCTGTAACAGACAGCTAAATTTTGACTAAATGTATAACTATCTCATTAGTGTCTAATGCTGTCTAATGAGTTAATCATAATCATTATTCACCTACAATGGTCCTGCCGGGGTTGCGGAATGTTTATAAAATAGTTACCGTGACCCTGGAACATAAAGGGCAATCGAAGGAACATTAGTGGGTTTTAGGCAGTAAAAGTCTGACACGCCCCCGCCGCACCCAGGACGGGAGCAGTCATTTGATGATTTCCCACTCACAAAAAAAAAAATTCACCTACAATATTCCCACTTATCTTTGTATTTCTTTTTTCAAATAGGAAATTATTTGATTTTTAACCGACTTAAAAAAAGGAGGAGGTTCATTTCGTCTGTATGTTTTTTTTTGTATGTTTGTTACGCGATATCTCCGTCAATTGTAAACAGATTTTGAGGGTTCTTTTTAGGGTTCCGTAGTCAACTAGGAACCCTTATAGTTTCGCCATGTCTGTCTGTCTGTCCGTCCGTCCTCGCTTAATCTCTGTGACCGTTATCACTAGAAAGCTGAAATTTGGTACCAATATGTATATCAATCACGCCGACAAAGTGGTAAAATAAAAATTGTAAAAAAACGTTTTATTAGGGTAGCCCCCCTATATGTAAAGAGGGAAGTATTTTTTTTTTTAAATTTAACCCTTACGTGTGATATATTGTTAGATAGGTATTTAAAAATGAATAGGGGTTTACTAAAATCATTTTTTGATAATGTCAATAATTTTGGAAATAATCGCTCCAAAAGAAAAAATCAAAGCGTCCCCCCCCCCCCTCTAACTTTTGATCCGTAGGTTTAAAAAATATGAAAAAAATCTGGAAAGTAGAACTTTATAAGGACTTTCTAGGAAAATTATTTCGAACTTGATAGAAAGAACAGTTTTTGTACAAAAAAGACAAAAAGGTTGTACAAAATAATTTCTGCGTACTTAGTATGTCAACGTAACAAAAGCCTTTTTTTAAACTTATAAGTGGGAACACTTATTGTGACGGTCGGGAAACTACGGAACCCTACATTGAGCGTGGCCCGACACGCTCTTGGCCGGTTTTTTGTTTGATAAGTTATGATGCAGTGGTAGTCCCATATAAAGGACATGTTATGAAATGGGCTTAAAATAATTTTGTTTTTGAACAACTATCATGTGCGGTTTTTCTGGTAGGGAACATTGTCCAGGATGGCCATACAAAAACAAAAAAATAAATATTAAAAGCACCATTATTTAAAAAATAAATATTTAAAATCTAGATATTTTTTATCGTAATATTATTTTTGTACATTCGAAAAAGAAAACCTGCTACAGTATTATTTTTTATAGCATATTATACGCCTTTCTGTTATTTCAAACCGTTTAAATGGCTTTAAAATAAAACCAAGTAATTATATGCATGATTTGGATTTATGAAAATGATTCTTTTGCGTCTTTTTAAAACAATAAAACCTTAGAATAAAACATTACTTGTGTCAGGTTGACGGGTTGTAACCTCCGCAGTTGTAAATGTCACACTTGAATTTGACACTTGATTTGCCGGTTACTATGACAACGACATCCAACAGAACATGGACAACTTTTTAAGGGAAAATGAAATTGTTGTTTTACTTTATCTTTCTCGCAATTTTTCCTTATTTGCTCACCGTTTAGACCTACCCTGGACTACGACAAACATTTTAAACCCAAAATCAGCTCAATCGGCTCAACCGTTCTCTAGTTTTAATCAGACTAACGAACATCAATTCATTTTTATTTATATAGATAGATATATATATATATAGATATATATATACATGTGCCAATAAGTATGTACATCTTAATAAGAAAGTTCTCATTTTTTATTCCAAAATGACCTAAAATGGTGCTTTTTTTAAGTGATAATTTAATTTTAAATTTAAGTCATTACCAAATATCCTTAACAAACCAATTTTTAATTATGAATCAATGTTTTCTTTTTATGATAAAGAATCCCGATCTTTTTTACCAAGACAGCTTTCTATATTGTTGCACTAAGAGGTACCACTAATTGACCCAAGTGTGTACATATACATATATTTTTTTAAAGTTATGTACGATATAACTCATTACGCTAGGTGGCTCGATTTACGAGTCCGGGAGTATAGAATACAGACGGCTTCAGAATACGGCCGCGCGCTGCCGAAAAGTAGGCGGAGCTTCGCGCTCAATTTCGCCGCCGCTGCTTCACCCCCGCGAATACCTAAAGATTAGCTACTTACCGGGCCTTAAGCGACTGTACGCTAACGCTCTGGTTTACTCTGTGAAAGGGTCGTTTTACACATTTTTTTTGTGCCAATATATCTTGATTCTAATACTCTGGTCAAAAACTTCTTATTACTATTATATAAAAATAAATGTGGGTTTTCAGGGCTTCTTAAGTCGCCGTTGTTGAAGTGAAGGACAAACTAATTTGGCTAATTATACAGACATGACTGGACTAACTGACATACCACTTTTTGCCTCATTACAGGCACTTCATTAACTTGGAAGTAATGTTTTTTTTTCGCTTATTGCCCATTTGCTACATACCTATTTACATCACTGAGCAAATATTTTTATTGTCCACGGGTAGTGGCTCCAGATTTAGTTGATTGTTTTTGCGTATGTAACACAACAAACAAGAAATATCTAGTTTCATAAGCATTGTGTTTATTAAATAAAAAGTTGTTACGGCTATTTTCAATAACCTATCCCGAATTAGGTTACTAAAGATAAATATTTGACATAAGCTTCCCATGTAATATGTCAAAATTCAATCTCGAGCAGACAAATCCGACGATAGAGAATGTTTACTATTGAGAATAGCCGTATAACGTTATCTATGGGGAGTATTTTACATAACAAAACTTAATTAACAGAATAATAACTCAACTTTGTTGTACTACAGGCATTAGAGAAACATTGTCGCGTGGAGGGCGGGTACACAGGACTGGTGAACGTGTACCATCAGAACCCGCAGGGAGATGACGTGCAGCAGAGCTTCTTCCTCGCTGAGACACTTAAGGTATATCTAGAATATAATAAAAGTGTCAGAGAGAAAGATGAAAGTTATCTGATATTGATCAATCAGGGCCCAAATTGTATTGCAAATATTGTATTCTCACCAAAAATGTACTATAGCAGACTAGTCAAGCAAGTCTACCTTGAAAAATACGTCCGTGATTTAGCTGACGTATTTTTTGTGAAGTGAGCAACACCTAAATTAATTATGGATAATTTTAACAGAATAGATTGGTGGAACATATTATTATGCGCTATCTAGTAATGTGGATATAGCGAAAGCACAGGCGAAGAGGGCATAATAACGTTTCGTTCTCCCTATTTAATAAATGTTAATTTCACAGCCTATTCAGAATAAAGAACAATTGTAATAAAAAGGAAACTTAAAAAAACAGTTTTTATGTGTCAATGCAAATTTAGGAAAATCAATTACAAACCGTATTCAAGTCAATATAAAGTCAAAGTCAAAGTCAAATCATTTATTTCCATTAGACCCAAAAAAGGCACTTTGAAACGTCATACTTATAAAACAAAAGTGAATCTACCGCCCATTCGGAAATGTTGTTACGTATGGAGAAGAATGGGCAAGAAACTCCATACGTAAAAGTCTAGTTTTAATCATTCCAAACACAACACAAAATCCAAACACCAATAACATCTCATTGATTCCAGTACCTGTACCTGCTGTTTGCGGACGACTCATTCATGCCTCTCGACGAGTGGGTGTTCAACACGGAAGCCCATCCCTTCCCCATCAAAGGCAAGAATCCCCTGTATCGCCAGTTCGAGAAGAAACCAGTGCCAATGGAAGCCGTCGAGGACAACAACAGAATATAAACAGTCCCAAGTACTTTGATTTTAGAACATTTCATTCCGTTACACTTGCAGTCAGTGACTGTGGAACATCGGAGGGCCTAGACATTTTGTTATGTTTATTTTTCGCACGCAACACACTGAACGTTTCTATAGAACCTTTATGTTAATATGTGAAGAGAATATCCTGTTTTGATTTACCACTTTTTAAACATAGTGAACGTAATGAAGCGTGTGTTTGATTTGACACAGTAAGTTAAACATTCAGTTCTAAAAGATATAGTAAGGACTATAAAACAAAACATTCATCCAGGTCGAACACATAAAAATAAAACGTGTGTATTTCGAGTACTAGTATTTGATTTTGCGCGAGTCACATGACTTCTCCGTAGGTAATGTCATTGACATACATTTAATACTTAGCATTCTCCGCATACGCTAATAGAAACGTTAGCAGCCCTCAGGTATAGACGTGCGATCGCTACAACGCAGCCCACCGCTGTAAACCTGACTTTCACAACGCCCTTATTTCGAATCAATAAAGGTGTTTTTCGTAGCTCGATTGATAAAGCTGACTTGTGGTTGTCAATGAGACTTTATTTGCGGATTTTATTCCGGTTTATCAGTCGAAAGTGATAATAGCCGGCCAAGTTATAGAACATCTTTGTGAAAGTAACAGTGATGCTGGTTTGCATTCGATATTATTATTAGTTTGGCCGGCTAGTCAATGCATTTAATATGCATTACCATAATAATACAACTTTGGATCATTTTTTTCGCAATTAAATGTATATGACTCGTCTCCAGCATTTCCGTGGCTAATACTAATCGAGCTTTTGTTGGCAAAACGCGATGGTTTCTTAGCCACGCTAAACTTGTAAAGTAAGATTCTATAGGTAAGATGGAGTCACAAGTAAAATTTTGCATACTATGCGGGTTAATAAACAGAATATTTAATCAAATAATTTCCATATGACCAAAATGGTAAATTAATTTATTTGAAATTTCTATCAAACATGGTCTTTGAATTTTTTATATTATTAATATTAATTTTTAACTCACCGTGAGAATCTGCTGAAAATTAACCAAGTTATTTTTGGGGACTGGTGTACAGGTAGTATTTACTCCTGTAGACAAATCTATAACTATCCTTTTCTAATCTTATTGTCATATTACTCTTTCTAAATTATTTGTCAAAATAACTACACGCTCTTATGATATCCTACGTATATATTCGTCTCAGATTTTTCGTACGTAGTAATAAAATAATATTAAAGCGTAGTAGTCATTAAAATTCTTCAATGCGCATGTAATATTAAGCGGCTAGACCACTTGCTGTAACCATTCGGGTGCAATGAACCTACTAAAGTTATCCATATCGATAATTAGCATTTAAATAACTCATTTGCAATTAACAAAGTATAATTACTCCCATGATTGCAAGGAATTGCCGCGTCCAATACTGCCTACGCCTAAAAAGGTGAGGTGATGTTGCTCAAGTCAATTAGTGAGGATGATGACACATTCGTAGTGTAAATATAACCGTATTGAATCACCCGCAGTTCAAATATCCGTGATCTCAATTGTCAGGTTTAAAATGTGTCTTCTTCGACGAAGAAGACACATTATTATTAAAACAAAAGCAGAACCTTTGACTATTTTGCGATAAACAATTGATGTCTTGCGTCAAATTCGTTATGATTTCTTAAAGTTTACACTGAATGACTACATTCTCCTTTATTCTAAAATATATGTATATGATGAATGTTTTATATTAATTTGTTAGCTATGAATACTCAGTTTATAGTAAATTCATGTGTAGGTCAAATGTTAATTAATTAACCAAAATTAATTTTAATTATTGAAAATCTTCAATAATATTCGATTGAGATTAGATATTAATAACAATTGTATTACTAATAAAGATCTGATTGTAGGAGGGCTCAGTAATAATGACCAATGTTAACTTATTGAGGGCATTATTAAGTAATATGCACAAACTAACCATTGGTAACTATTGGTTAATCTTTTACGGTAGCGGCTTCGAGTACCTACATCTATTGCGTGCTACTTAGATTTAGTTGTTAATATATTATTTTTGATATATTCTGTTCTGCGGACTTTTTTCCATCAGTTTCCTTGTCCGTAGCTTATGTGATCAGTGACTATTTAAACCCAAAATTTCTTATTGTACCACAGAGAGACTTGTGTGTACATTTTGAATTTAATCTCATAATTATTTATCTGATCTTCGTTTTCATTGTGTCAATGAGAGTTTTGGGGAGTAGAAATTGTGCGTAAGCAGGTAGGGCTACATTGCTTAGTGTTTCGTCCAGGGTGTGCTTGAAGCCGCGACCACGTACTTTATATGCTTAACTAATGTTATCGTTGTCAAGAATCACTCGACACCCGGAACGTGCGGACTTAAATGGCGCAGCAACTATCATACTCCACCTTAAAAATTAAATTTAAGTGATAAAAAACGCACGGCCCGGGTTAATTTTAATTAGATATATCTATTGATATGTAATTTGAATGATATCTTAAATAGTGAAATATTTTTTATTTATTGAAACTTATTTACTTTTCTATCTTTGATAAAAGGTTGAGTGTCGGATCTCGTATTTATAAACTTTCAAAACTGATTATTTTTTTATTAACTTATGACTCTATCATAATAAATCGGTTTATTAACAAACTAACATATCTGCGAATAAAACTTTAGTATTTAATACATAATGAAGTGAAGACATGAATGGCACAATAATATTTCACATGACCGGCCTAGTTATTTATTTGTTCAGTTCAAACTTGAGTGATTTTAGTTGATATTATTGTAAATCATTTTTGAAGCAGTGTATGTATAGCTGAGTAGAGAAACATTCATTTACACTGACACCTGTTTCAATGTTGAACACAAACAGGTGTTCAATGCAACATAATGTTTTTCTATTCATTATTTACAAATAAGAGCGACTTGTTTTGTCATTTGTGATTTAATATACAAAGTTACATAATATAATTTTCTGCACCTGTTAATAAAGCATTAAAATAAATAATCGTTCTTTATAATAATTGTTTGTTAAGTATATTTTGTTTGTTCTAAATAAATTCAAAAGCGAATTCTCCACTAAACATTGGATCACTCTCACTGATATTAGAAGAAGTAGTTTGAATAACTGTAAATTGTGTATATAATAGTCATAGACGATAAAATATTTTAGCTTTAGGTTTCTGTGTGTAGATTTACATTGTTATTTTTTAAATTAAGAGATGTGGGTGAGCGTCTGTTTATATATTTATGTTTATAATGTTTATGTAATTAATATTTTGTACTGCCATGATACACGTCCGCAGCCCACGACATCGTACCATCAAGAAAACTGTTAACATCGCATTGAGCTGTATGGTAGATGCCAGGAAAATAGTTTTACCACTTTCTAACGAAACTGGCCCATATCTTGCTCAACGTGTTTCAGTGTGTTCTTAGAACATGGTGACCTATGAAGTTATGTTGTGAAAGACTTTGCCAATAGTAGTAAATTAGTAAATATGCTTGGACCAATATGTTCAAGTGCTTTAGCCTGATTTCCACCAAAGTGGAGGGATGTCTTGCGAGACCTTTATTACATAAAATTGGTTTTTATTGTATTACATTTGATTGATGAGGAGACATGTGAAAGTAAATCATAATTATGATTCATCATTGTCCGAGTCATCGCTCTTCTCCGCTTTGGTAGAAACGGCTTTACCATATCTAAAGACAAAATAACCATCGTTGTAATTTTGACGATGAATTCATTAAAATAAAATATGAATCTATACAAATGATTGATTTATCTTTTTTGTTCTAGATGTCCCAGTAATTTGTGTGTCTTATTTATGTTTTAATTATTTTAATGCACTAATCGCAAAATGGCATAATAATTTATTAGATTTGACTTTTTTGTGACTATTTTTAATTTGGATCTGGTTTCTTAGTCAACCTTTCTCACTAGCTATATGAGAAAGGACTATGTAAAGACAGTATGATATAACCATTACTGATAAACAAAGCTCTTATGTGAAAGGATTGTATCAAAATGTACTGCCTATGTATGTGCTAAGTAAATATCGGTACAACGCGTAACGTTGACATACGTTTTAACCTCACCTTCGATATAGTTGTTCTGTATGTACTGCCTGTTATGGTTATGTATGTATGAAGTTGTAGTATTTAAAATAATAATGTACATTTTCGGTTATTAATAAAACATGTTTATAAACATTATCAGTTTGTTTCGATTTTTCTTGTGTGTTCGAGTCAGAAGTTATAATTAATACGTTAAAACTTTGGTTAAATGCATTACATACTATGATGGCTTTGTGGTTAAGGCGCCCGCTTCTCATGCAAGAGTTTGTGGATTTGAAACCGAGCAACCAATGTGAATGAAATAAAGATTTGTTGTTCATTACAAGTGGACTTTCTAAGTTTATAAAATCTTGTACCTCGGAAGACACGTAAAGCCGTGTGTCTTAGGGCAAAGTCACTCCGGAATTGCAGCGGCGGGCAGCGACGCGGCGAGCCCTTTCAGTGTGAAATAATTTTAAACTTTAACTACATACTTAAAAGACCAGTATCGCTTGAACAGCTTGAAAAGGTCGCGAGGCCGCCCGCGGGTGCCGCGAGCGGCCGCGCGCCTCGCGCTTCTAGCGACGCTGGCGGCCGCTGCCATTCCGGTGTGACTCGGGCAGTCGGGCCTTATTCGTAGAACTTTGACGGTTGTCACAGGTAGAAGCCAGAGGTTCTGACCCTTTTATATATTTGTCTTGTGTGAGACTGAAACTCGTAACACATCTGTAAAAAAGAAATATAACATGAAAAGTGGACGATTGACGTTTTGGGAAATGGACTTTATGGAAATTAAGTAAAATTGTAGTCGTTTTAGGAAAGTAGACGAAATAGAAAATGGAAATATTGGGAATTATCTTATTAGAAAGTAAACGTTTTAAGAAGTGGTCGTTTTGAAGCTATAGGGTCCTGACTAGTAACTCAAGGGATATCATGTCACCAAGTAACTGGGTTGTCTGCGGATAGGCAGTCGTTTCATGTAAAACACTGGTACCTATCACGCGGAAACCGATCAGATTGGAAGTCATCCTAATACAGATGGGAAAAAGCTAGGAAGATTAGGTTTTCAGCATTGGACGGCAAAACATTTTATAAATGCGAAAAAAGAGCTCATAAATGCATTTGTGGCGAGGCCAACGTATTTTTTTAAATGATACGACACAATTCAAATTTACCTACAAACAAGTTCGGAGTTGGAAATCATCAAATGACGTCTCCCATCCCGGGTGCGGCGGGAGGGCGTGTCAGACTTTACTGACTAAAACCCTGTTCCTTCGGTTGCCCTTTATGTTCCGGGGTAACGGTAACTATTATAAACATTCCGCAACCCCGGCAGACGTTGGCCCTGTTGGGCCCCTTCCTGTGCTGACTTCTCTTTGAGGCGCGCTTGAAACACTAACGCGCCCGCCGTCGACGCGGGCCTGGTCCTAGCAGGGCGGCAAGTAACCCTGCATTGCTCGCCGTCCGCAGACCCGCGAGACATATTTATGAACAATCAGACACGAATGATTCTGGTTAGGGCTATTCTGGTTTTCATTTGAACATACGGAAATATAAAATAAAAAAGAATCAGGAGAAATTACATGGAACGTTCGATGTAGGTAATGCATGACAAACTAACAAACGACTAGTTCAAACTATAAAGGCTTCGACACACAGAAACAAAAATTCTTTGTAGTTAGGGTACACTAGGAGCGTCCTCTAATCGTGCATACGTTTAAAGGCTACCATACAAAGGCGTTAACACGGCATAAATATCGAAAATACAAGGAAACAGTTCGATTATAACGCAGCGTCAACTTTTGTGTGGCGACGTATACTTTTAGAGTAAAGTAATAGTTTGTTAATCGTTCATTAACAGTTCAGAATAGGTCTAGGTTACCTACCTACTACTACAGAATATACATGTCGGTTATTATTTACTTTCATTGTTTATTTTTTGATAGTAAGTTTATACCTACTTGCAGCTCATAGGTATATATCAGGGGTGGCCAACCGGTCGATCGCGATCGACCGGTCGATCGCGACTGCTAGTCCAGTCGATCGTAGCCAGGCAAAAAATATAAGTATTTGTTCAGGTTTGTAGTTGGCAATTTCCAACTGCAAACCTGATTATGACAAACTTGTGGAAAATGCTCAGGTGCAATGCTCACAATAATAATAATACAGGTAACAGGATCGATATAATGTTAAGTAAATCTAAGGAAACGATCTCAAATGTGATGTAAACAGAACCTACTAAGATTGGTCAATAAAAACTACGCTGTATCTGTTTCATTTATTATTTCAAGAAGTAGGTATGTGTTTGGTAGATCGCACAGGGTTTCCTTAGTAAAAAGTAGACCTTAGGTCTACTCAAGTTGGCCACCCCTGGTATATATAAACAGATATATAAAAACAATCAGTGCGATAGATTTAAAAGACGATCTTATCTCCCTCAACTACTGTTTTACTCGTAGATAAGCTGCTAAATATAACGGTGTACAGAGGTAAAGATTACTCCAGTTGAAGTGAGAGTCATGGAGTACAGTTGGTTTATTAATTAAATAAATAAAATATTCTGGGACATCTTACACACGGCCATCTGATCCCAAGCTAAGCAGAGCTTGTGTTATGGTAATCTGACAACTAATATACATACTTATATGAATTTTTAATTACATACATATTATAGATAAATAACACCCAGGCATAGAACGAACAATTTTGCTCTTCACATAGAGTTTGGCCTGGGTGGGAATCGAACCCACGACCTCTGATTTAGCAGTCAGGGTCACTGAACCTAGACCAAGAGGCCCGTCATTTTGCTTACCACAGCAATTTGTATACAGCTTAAGATAATTTAGACAAAAGAAAAAATATTTACAAAAGAAAACTGCTTACCTAACATATTTTCATCCAACAATGATCTCGATACTTCAATGTAGTCTGTTTATTTGGTGAGCTCTGTGGGTTGTGCCACATAGCTCACCAAATAAACAAACTTGAGTAGCAGTGGACTGGTCATATTTGCCATAGAACCAATGGCCTTTGGGGTAGACGCGTCCCTGAGTGGAGTAGCAAATAAGCAAACATGAGGTAAGATATCCTCGGGCTAGGTGGCCCGACTCCGACGCTCTTCACAAGATGACTGATAGAAACTATGGATGAGAGAAAGCATGCACGCAGAAAATATAGAAGATTGGCGTACGTGGAATTGATTAGCTGTTGACTGTTGATGTCGATGTCAATGATGAACACTTATATAGGTACTCTTTATAGCTAACTAGCTTTTGCCCGCGACTTCGTCCGCGTGGATTAATGGTTCCCGTTCCCGGGGGATTTCCGGAATGAATACTACCTATCCCATGTCCTTTCTCGGGTCCCAGACTAGATCTGTACCAAATTTCATTCAAATCAGTTCAGTGTTTTGGGCGTGAAGAAGAGACAGACAGTAGAACGGATACTAGCTGATTCTCGCGGTTTCACCCGCGTTACTTTAGGTTTTTGGTTACTGATTCGCTCTCGTAGGACATAGCGTGACATTATACAATAGCCTATGTTACTCAGGGACAATGTAGCTTTCAAATGAAAAAAGAATTTTTGAAATCGGTCTAGTAGTTTTTGAGTTTATTCGTTACATACAAAAATAGTCATCTTACCTCTTTATAATATTAATAATATACCTATTTATACCTATTGCTGGTCAATTAAAACACACCTTCATTGGGGCTTACTTTAGAACTATATAAAGGGTAATTTTAACGTTATAAGTACTGTTTCCATCCCCTGGAGAAGAGCCATCGACCCCCTTATAACACATATATATGTAAATGACTTACCTAATTCAGAACCTTGAAATTTTACTAAGTATCAAAAATATTAAAATTTAAGTCCCAAATCAGCAATTATTTAGCTATTAAGTTTGTAAATGATCAGATAATTCACACTAAAATAAAACATGACCTTTTAGTCGGCCGCCACTGCAAGGTTATATCGCCAACTATTCAAACAAGTTCCCTAATTGGATGGCTGCATAAATGTTAGCCCATAGACGTCCATGGCGCGGCATTTACGGGGCTTATAGCTTCGTTACCTTTCGCCACCCCCTTTATAGGCCGACGGGTACCTACCTCTCTGAAGTAAAGCAAATAATGTATCTGTGACTATTTTAGCGTAGTTTTTTTGCTAGTAGCTAGGTAATAGTAAAAAGATTTATTATTTTTAGGGTAAATAAAAAGATACATCGCAATATGCATAAGGTGGCAACCTAAATAAATAAAAAAATATTTATTTATTTTATTAGCTCCTTATTTAAGTAGGTATATTTTGGTAGTATCTTATGGTTGACTTGACTGTCAGTCCAATCGATTGCAACATGGTAAGACTGGTTGTCAGACTTTATTTCTTCTACTTAATAGCTTAATAGCAATTTAATTGAGTGTCAGACCATTGAGCTTACGATTAACCGTAAAAACTGTCACAGCTATAGGTACTTACTGAAACATGTCTTACCGCTAACTAACTTCCAAACTCTGCACTAGGTACAATTAAAATTTTTGGCTGACTATCCAACCCAGGGCCCCACGATTTGCAGTCGTGCGAAAGACACCACAAGGCCTCAAGTCGTAACTCGTCACAAAAGTATGAACTTGGTTCTCGGTAGTAGCAGGTTCAAAACCGAAAATCATTTTTTTCAGTTACCTTAACTTTATGTTACGAATTGCTCGTAACGATATCGAATGAATCCAAACTTCTTATTACTTGACTAATATACTTGGTGAATGCTCATCTAGGTGAAGGAGAAATGAGATCAGCTTTCCACAGCATGAGTCACATATCTACAGGCTAGTTAACGAGGAGCTATGAAATCTGCACGACACCTTTCAAGCCAACAAATATTGTTTCAATCAGCGCAATGAAGACAATTTTCTTTATAGCCGTGGGACGCTCCCTGTCCCCATTCTGCACCACCACGTAAAGGGTGGTGGGGTTGCGAGGGGCGCAGCCAAGCTTTCAGGACTGCTGAAATAGTTGAGCGACAGACAAAGTGACGAACGTGCTCGCGAAACACACCGACTTCCCATTTACTCCTAACTGATTTTCGTATTTTTTTTAATCATCAACGCTTGTTTTTAAATTACTTATTTGATGATGCAGATCTAGTTAAAATTGAACTAAGATTTGATCTGGTTAATAATTCAAATGACCTCAATATAACTTTGTTTAAATAGGTATAATATTAGTACTTATAATAATATGATTTTCGTATGACTTTCATTCAAATAAGTGGTTTATCATCAAATGGCTGCGGCTGCAAGAATGTGGCGGCTGAATATTTTGAAGTTGGCGGCATTGGCTGCTCTAGTTTCAGGTAAGTTACTTTGATTACTTTTCGGGAGATAACTTACAATCATTGTCTCATTTATTTCTCTTATTTTTTTAATTTCCCGAGATGCATTTCTAGTTTGTACAGCTAAAAAAAACTCTTGTTACGATGGGGAAATAATAAAATAACTGGGCCAGGGTATTAAAGTTTGAGGAACTCTGGACTTTAAAATATTTTATTTATGGTATTGATCGAGCACCTTTAAACCATTTTTATTATTTATTAGTAAAACCTTTTATTAGTTTAATTATTGTGGAGATAACTTTTTCTATTGACCTAGGTTACATGTGGTAGGTGCAGGTGCAGTAAGTTAAATATTTGCATGAGTTGAATGTTTTAATAATTATTTTAATAAATTGTTAGCTTCTCTCCTTTCGGGAAAGTACGTAGGTATCTATTTATGTACATTTGTACTCTTTAACATATTCCTAAATTATGTCATGGTCGTTAATAGCACATTTTGACACAAGTGGAGAAAGTTTATTATTCGCCTGAGCCGCAGGCAAGGGTGTTATGGAGCCGAGCTCTGTAGTGATAAAATTTTCACGTGTATTAAACTACGTTTTTCAATACACTTAGGAGAAAATCATTATCTTCAAAATTTAAATGCAACATTCTTGCCCAAACTATTAAATGACACAATGTTTATCATTGTTTATGGATTTCATTTGCTTTTTTTTTTCCCACGCTTTACCTTCGCATTTTGAAGAAGAAGCATAGGTATGAACTTACCTTTGCTTCTACAGTTCTACATACCATGAAGACGTTATAAAGCCTAATATTAATATAAAAAAATCAGAAATTCAACTATTTTTGAATTAAAATATATAAATATTAAATTGTGGACAGAGGGGCCTCTGTCCACAATTTAATATTTATATATTTTAATTATATAACTATTTAGTAATCTGGGCAGATTACTAAATAGTTAGGCAATTTACTGTAATAATAATCATTTTTATTTTTGATATTTTTCGTATTGCTATCCGTGCCATTTACCCACACTATTATACGAAAAATAAAGAAACAAGGGTGATGTAATATAGCATATTATCATAGGGTGGATAAAGCCAGTTTTCGAGGAAGTATATTGCATAATATATCTATCTGGCTGCACTAGATGATGTCACACGCAGTCAAACCGTGAACAAACAATTCAGTTTTATAAATTGGTTTACGAGTTGCAGAATAATAGCCTCGACATGCGACAATCGAATAATCTTTGAGAGACAAGGCCATTTTAATCATAGTCATCATCTCGGTCCAATCGCTATTTTGCAGTTAATTCTTTATTTTTATTGGTTAAGACTGATCTAAGGTAATTAAATAATCTTGGTATCATGCAGTATGTGTTATAATATCCTTATTTTTTTTAATAAAGCACCCAGGGACACCTATACATTTTTCATAAATAGTCTCCGTAATAAATTCAATAAATCCAGTACAACCCAATGTGAAAATTTAATAATTTTTTGCAAAAAAAAAACCGATTTTCCTCGATTTCGGCATGATACCATCATCAGATCCTGGACCTGATGATAATAGGATCATTTGGGAAGTCTAGTAAAAGAGTTAAACGACGGAGATATGCGCGAACAAATATAAAAAAAAAATACAAACATCCGAATTGAGAACCTCCTCCTTTATTTAGAAGGTCGTTTAAAAAAATCACGAATTACTTAGGTACTTATTGTAATACGGTGGTCCTAACCCCTAACCTCTAATGGTCAGAGATCAAAAATTTTCAAAAAATGATTGACGAATAAACAACCACGGTTGGATCTTGTTTTTTATTCTGTGAAATTTTCTTCGCTTTGCATTTTTTTTTTCTGTTTAACTATCTAGATTTTATTCCCCCAACAGCTTGGAGTATGTATCCCATCTGGCCCGGTGAGGTGGCCCGGTACCGGGCCACATTTGACAATGAAAACCTTAAATACAGTTTCATAACGCACGTTGCGTTATGCATTTGTATTTAAAGGTTTTCAGTTTCAGAAACGTATTCGATATCAAAGTGACGCGTGTGGCGCCATCAGACGCGCAACCTTTTGGGTCACTTCCGGTGACAAGTTCCGTTTTACGTCAAGCTTTACTCGCAGCCTAAATTAAGGGCTTCCAAAAATATGATTACACTTTAATATCTATGTTTTTGCTTAAAATTAAGTAATGATTATTATATGCTCAATTAACATTTTAAGCTGAAGACGTTTTAGGTAAAGTTGTTATATATGTTTTGTTAATATAGAGTACCTGTCCAAGTAATGGAGAAGATTTTATTATACGTAGGCCAAAAACCTAATTTAGTGTTAAGTAGGTAACAAGTATCTCAATAAATAAATCAAAGAACGAAAACAACGCTTTTCTGCAAAAGTATGACCAGGAAGTTATTTTCAGAACCATGTGAAGGTCAACAAGTCACTCCCGTGTAAATGTCACATAAATAACGTCGTATCACCCTAATAAATATTCGGAACACAGTTACCAAGGGCTGCCTTACGTGGGATGGGTAGGCATAGTCCAGGTCAGGGCAAATTGTATCTTCGCTACTAATTAATTAAGTTCTTAATTGCAGTCCGAAGATTCCTTTCGTTTTAAGAAGGCCTCGGTGTTAATTTAATAATTACTGTAATGTTTTCTAATTTACTAATTCTTTGGTATACTTCGACAGATTAATAATTAGAGAATAGTTATCCATTAGATCCAAATGATGTATAATAGTTGAACGAACGAATTACTCACATTCCAAGTCCAAGAATATGCGCTGCCTGACTTAAAATTATTTTCAACAATTAAGTCACACATACGTACTGTGAATAAATAAATCCCGTAACTGCTTTTTCCAGTATCACTACATACTACTACATAGTATAAAATAAATAAATATCTTGGGACAACTCATCACACAAAGTTTGTCCTGGGGCCCTAGTCTGCTATTACAATCGTGTCTCAATGACCAGTCATCGGCCGGAAATTTGACAACATTGACAGTTTTTGTATGGGAAATGTGTCAAAAGTGCGACGTGTACGATCATTGAGACACGATTGTAATAGCAGACTAGCCCTGGATGGGAATCGAACCCACGACCTCCGGCTTAGCAGTCAGGGTCACTATAATCACTAGACTAATAAAAAACAAAGTCGCTCTGTCCCTACATGTATGCTTGCGCAACAGATTTTGATGCGGTTTTTTTAACCGACTTCAAAAAAAAAGTAGGTTCTCAGTTCAGTTCTGATTCAAGAGGAAGGTTTTTAAGTAATAATCCATGCTTATTATAGTAGAGAAAAGCCGATTGTGACACCTGTAAAAATAAATGTATCTTACATTTTATTACTACTAAATAAAAACAGTTACAGGATTAAGCTCATAGTAATAGTTTATGGTACGTGTGACCAACAATTGGGGAAAAATGCTAGATCTGCCTGCGCAAGTTTTCCTTTGGACCTACAATGTATGAAATGTGCCTGATGTCCATTTCCATAAGGATAGTGTAGGATCTAAATGTCTAATACCTATTGAAATATCTTTTTTTGTTCATAAAACTATTATCACACACACACACATAATTAATTAATGACCAAGTGGTCATTAATTAATTATGTGTGTGTACTTCCCCTGGGAACAGCAGTATCCACTGTCCATTTAAAAAAAATTTGGTCATAAAACTTTTTCGATGTCATATGATGATTTATGATCTAAAAAAAATACATACATAATGATTCTAATAAAGCGTAGCTAAAATGATTACTTCCCCTGGGTGGCGTAAGTATCTAATTTTTTTTTTTTTAGGTTAATGCCACCCACAAGACTTGCAGTTACATTAAATAACGGCGCGCACTATCTTCCAAAGAGTTTTATAAAGTAAATAAAACCTAAATTTAATTTAAAAACTAAAAATAAAACGCGTATTTTAAAGGAGAAGGATGCCCCGAGCTTGCTGTCTCTTTTCAGTTCTTTTTCATTCATAAACATTGGCACAACGAAAAGGTATAACAAAGCCCTTTTTATTTTATGTTGCCTAGTGCCAGTAACTAAACGTAAAAAACTGCCTTTGTATCTTAATCACAAAAGGAACAGTGTCGTTCTCATCTGTTATTCCCACGATAAGGCAAGACGTGTGAGTGGCGCGTCCCAGGGAATAAAAAGAGACAAAACAGGGAGGCTGGAGGCTGTTCGGGTGCGAGCGTGAGAAATACGGGATGCTGACGTGTCCTTTTTATTAGGAGAACATGACATCGTAGGATATTGAAGAATCCGCGTGGAATCTGGCGGGATTGATAGTCCTTTCAAGAGTTCGGTTGAAGTTTCAAGATAAGAAACTTTCTATGTTTCGCACGAATCTTGATGTAATAACTGCTTATTAGGTAAATTACAGGTTGGCGATATTTGAGGGGTTTTTACTAAAGGTTTGGAAAAAAACAAGACACTAATAAACAACGATTTTGAAGGTCAGGTGCGTAACAACCTTGTCATAACACTTTTCCACGGCCATAGACAGTCTGCAGCAACGATCGGAAAATGTACCCCATTCTTTTTATAGTAGGCGCGTAAAGCTGAAAGTCATAACGCACGGAATTCTAGGCGCGCCGGGCACTCCCCTGACATTATCCGTAGACCATAAAAAGAAATGTCTACCAGGGTAGCAGCGCAAGCGGAGGCTCGCTTCGCAAAGGCCTCGCCGCGCCCTATAAACTATAAACTCGTTCCGCTCTAACAACGCCCCACTAACCTGTTTTGTACTGCCTTTTTAGCAGGATTTAATTAGAATTTAATTAAGTATAACGAAATCTTATCAAATTACAATTGTTCATATATTTAAAAGACGAAACAAATGTTAATGTGATTTAGGAAGTTATTTTTTTGCAAAAAAAAACCGACTTCTTTTTTTTCTACATTTCCCCAAACCCAGCATCAGATCTGCACTGCAAAAATTTAAACATTTTTTATTAATTTTTCAGTGGCACACTTGTAAAGTGCACACCGTTATGCCAACAAGCCCAAACACGGCTACAATACAATCTCATCATCAGATCTGATGGCAAAATGTTTTTTTTGAACGCAAACGCTTATCTTGTTGTGTAAATAAAAAAAAACCGGCCAAGAGCGTGTCGGGCCACGCTCAATGTAGGGTTCCGTAGTTTCCCGTCCGTCACAATAAGTGTACCTTATACTTATAAGTTTAAAAAAAGGCTATTTGTTACGTTGACATACTAAGTACGCAGAAATTATTCTCTACAACCTTTTTGTGTTTTTTGTACAAAAACTGTTCTTTCTATCAAGTTCAAAATAATTTTCTTAGAAAGTCCTTATAAAGTTCTACTTTCCAGATTTTTTTCATATTTTTTAAACCTCCGGGTCAAAAGTTAGAGGGGGGGGGGACGCTTTGATTTTTCCTTGAGGAGCGATTATTTCCGAAATTATTGACATTATCAAAAAATGTTTTTAGTAAACCCCTATTCATTTTTAAATACCTATCCAACAATAAATCACACGTCGGGGTTGAAATTAAAAAAAAACCACTTCCCGATTTACATATAGGGGGGCTACCCTAATAAAACGATTTTTTCCAATTTTTATTTTACCACTTTGTCGGCGTGATTGATATACATATTGGTACCAAATTTCAGCTTTCTAGTGCTAACGGTCACAGAGATTAAGCGAGGACGGACGGACAGACAGACAGACATGGCGAAACTATAAGGGTTCCTAGTTGACTACGGAACCCTAAAAATGAACGTTTTTCTATAAAAATTGAGGAGTTCCCTCGATTTTGGCATGATAATATCATAATTTTGAAGACTATCGAGAGATTATTCTAACCTACTTAGTTCAGGTAAATAGTAATTGTACTGTAATTTAATATGTAGAAAATTTATTGAATTATGCCGTACTTTAAAATAAACAATTTATCATTGTTCGAATTTAGTTCTGTTCTAATCTGAACGGTCAATCTCAATAATTAATATTTATGATGTGCTTTTTGCTTTGTATTTCGTTTGAAGTCTTAAGAAGATCATTTTCTCGTTAAAAGTGGATATCTTGGTTACAGTTTCTTCATGTTCAGCAGCTAAACGGACCTTTCGTAGGTCCGATATCGAGAAATGGGTACTTTGTGGCCCATTTTGTGTTTATAAATCTGAATCACAGTTACTTAATTACCCGAAGCAGTTAACCTCAAATTGCGTCATTTATCCAAATAATAGTTTTTGAGAACATAAAGGTGAAAATTAACGATCTACCAAAGGTAATTAAGTCGGCAGGGATTTAGGGAATCAGGCTAAATCGCAGCATAGTGATGACACACATTGGGGTCGACCCTTCGGTCTGGGGGCGCGGGGTTGGGGCGCGGGCGCCGGGGCTGTGACAAATGATGCCCATTGTCTTTCTTTATTACCGAAGGGTTGCGCTGCCTCGATTCTGATGACCCATAAAATCGCCAGGGAGATTGCTCGTAATTAAATTTTGTCGTTTTGAACTGTGTGATTGAGAAATGAGTTATTTCTGATTTGGTCTTTTGGTACAGTTTAAAATTTACTGTATTGATATGTGTAATTCAAACTTTAATTTTAATGGGACTGGTTAAATTTTTAACAGATACGGGAAGTTTTAAATTTTTTATAATTTGTGGTATAATGTTTTAATAAGATAATTTGATAATCTGCTCTTATAAAGGCTCTCTAATATTCTTGCAAGAGTAATTGTATTACTAATTGCTTTCTAAGGATTTTTATATTTTAACGATTAAAGATAATCCTGTATAAGCATATTTAAAAATCAGCTAAATTAATGTGATGTGTAAAAAAAAATCCGTTACACCTACGTCCTCTTGAACCGAGTCACAGATCTATATAGCCAGTGGTAAATAAAATTAATAGGTAAGGTACAACATCAACATGCACAAACTAAATAAACCTAATAGGTGGCAAACATCGGCGTGTTCATCCCCTCATCAAAATGCCAGCCGCACCCGCTGCGGTAAATTGACCGAACAACACTGTTATGGTAATATTCATCATTATGGCAAGTATGTTAGAGGCATAGGTATATTATTATCACCTTATATGCCTTTTTATTATTTTATTTTTTTGGTTATTTTTTTATTTTTAACCAATCGTGCTTTTTATCCATCAGTCGTAAAAACGTGAAGTAGGTAAGATGTGGATATATTTAAAGTGAATGCACCGCGCACATTAGGCGAAATGCGCTCTCCACAGCTGGTTCACACTGTTTGTGTTGTCAGTATTAAGCTTTACGTACGTAGTGCAGCCCCCGCGGTGAATGCACTTGTGCAGTTGCAGCGCACATCTCCTTGGCCGACTGCGCGCCTGGTTGCGTGGCCGCGCGACTCAGCCCACCTCGCCGGCCACTTGGCAACCAAACAGACAAACAGACACGGCCATGGCACACATACTGCGCTGACCACTCCGCCTGTCCCTGCCTCGGTCTCTCTTGTACTAATTACACGTTATGTGGCTAATGAACTCGGTAATGATTTACCTTATCTCGAAGATTTTGTTCTGTTTCAAGACAATATCAAAACTCAAGTGTTGAATTGACAAATACGCAAAATGTTGAGGACTAAACGATAAGCATAATCGCATTATTTATACTAGCCTGCTTGCTTGAACAGTACGAATAATGCGTAAAGATTAATATTTATGTACTTATTACATCATCTTCCACGTTCGGGAATGAAATGTGCATTATTTAGTTAGGCAGTACAAACATACATCAAATCAGTAAAATTTATAGATACAATATTCCGAATAGCACATAAAAGTCCAGTGCAATGAGCTATTCAATTAAATTATCACGTTTTTCCTCTTCAGCATACCTACTTTTATCATTTTTAACCAAAACAAAAATAAACATCAGTCGTCCTTGAAATCGGACAGAAAAGCTCATCAAAGTTCATTGAACTGGAAATGAACTTATCGTACTAAGCCCGCCAATTTGAAAGTTCCACAGCTTTCCCTTTAAACAACACCTCCTGCATTTCATAAGATACCAGTAGGTGGGCAACACCGTTTCCATAACAACACCCACGCGCGCGCATTTCTCCGCCTACCTTGGGGGATGAACCCATTCACGATTTGGAACAGCTGCTCTTGTTTCTGTCGCCCTGGTAGGAGTAGATATCGAGCTTTCAGGAAGGGAAATATCATGGCGGTTGGCGGCGCTGCGACGCACACTTTGACATAGCAACCAACACGAGGCCCTTCGCAGTACGAGCCAAGCGTGACGTTGCCGCGTCGAAGTCCTTCGTGCCCTTGGTCCTTTATCGGCAGCGCTTCCACCTACAGAATATGTTGTCCTGATACTTCTTTGATCTAATTACGCATATCATTATGTCACCCCCCCCTTTTATTTTTAACTTTGTAACTGCTGCCGCAGCGGCTCTTGGAATCGTTTATTTATTTTTATATGGATGTGTGGTATTTTTATTATATCATGTTAATCTTATTACCCATCTAAAAGCTGTGGGTAGACATGATTATGAATATGATGTGTCGTTGTAATAATGTCATCTTATAAAATGTGATTTATTGTTTTCTTTGCTTACATTTCATTATACCTATTACTAGACAGCTATTAACTCCGTTCAACAAAAAGTCACTCATAGATTTTAAAAAGTTGTTAATTTATACTGAGTCAAAACATTTGACATCTCAGTTTGCTGAAGTTTGGCATTCTCCAAGATACCATTTTCAGAAACACGCACGCGCGTTTCCGTGGTCCTAAGTCCCGCCTCACCCTAAATGCATCCATCCCTCACGGTCTCTTTCACCTGCTCCCTAACCAATATACCGTGCTCTATAGCTTCGAACACGTATTAATGGGATATCGATTTCTGGTCACATTCACTTCTTCACGCCTATGAAGCCTTGGTGCTTTCCGAACGGTTCGACATTATCGGCAATCGCCGATACATTTCCAATAACCGAAGACCGAACGAAATATCGACAATAATAGAGCTGAAGGAACACCCCTTAAGTAAGGAATTATGTACCTACTTTATTTTATAAAGTTTGGTAATTTATTTTAATCGGTCTTATTAAATTAAATAGATAAATGTATTATGTAATACTTAATAAGTTCTTATCCACAAACTTTTATGTCTTTATGAAGCTTTAGGTCGTACCTCTGTCTATATCTAGATTTTTACCCCAACCACCCGGATATTGATTTTCAGCGCTAGACAACGCTACCGCTTTCACATCCTGCTATCCTGGCTACTCCTGAAGGAATTTCCGGTTTCAAATCCGTCCACATCCGGATTTCACCCCGGAAACGAGAAGGCAATGAAGAAAAAGGATTTTCCTGATATCGGATTATCAACTTAGTTTACGTAAAACTGATGTTAGGTTGAATATTTAAATAAATTATGACTAATCGCTTCGAATTTGGCTGGCATATTTACATTAAATATTAAGTAGGTTATATTAGTCTTTAAAAAAATTAAAAGTTTGATGCTAAATAACTATCATTACGCATCGGAGCAACAAACGCGGCTCCGTAGCGTCAATCTTGGTTGTCGGCGGGAGTCGGATCCGCAGCAATACCGCGCACAAGCGTACTAGGTTTGCAGAACAATGCAAGAGTTTGTTCGGATCGCGTAGGTAGTGTTTGAGAAAATACCTACAGTTCCTTCAGGGTTTAAGATGTTACATGATGAAAATTGCTCTTTGTTACGCCATAAATTATGTATATATATCATTGCTGAAAATAATATTCACTAACCATAGTAAGTAAGTAGTATTATATTATAACAATTTAAAAGAGTTATTAAGTTTGTTTTTCCAGGTAGCAACAAGTTCCTTATTTACATATTATTACTAGATTTTAATTTCTAGGATTTAGGTATATTAAACAAAACGGATTCTTTTGTTGAATTCTTATTCTAGAAATTTAAGTACCTACAGTAAGTATTTTCAATTAGCTACCCAAACCCTTGATTATCATTAATAGGGGTTAAAGCACAAATTAATTAATAGTTACTGGTTAAAGTATGAAATTGCCGCTTTGTACTGAAAATCAAAATTGATTATTTTAATAATATCTTGTTTGGACATTTGACCTACGGCGTACACAAACGAAATAGGGCAAGGTATTTAGATAAATGTATCTGCACCCCAGTGATATAAGTCGCATTCTTGTGGGCCTTGGGAGAAATGAGAAAATAAAATATTTAATTTATGATTAATAAGGCATTTTTAAAGCATTTTACTCAAAATTACTGGACGATTTCAAAAATACTTATACCAGTCGAAAGCTAGTCATCACTAAGCGGCATTGCGGGAAAGAAAGTAGAATGTGCTAGTTTTATCAAAAGCAGTTGTTTTAAACCATTTAAGGGACATAATAATAACAATAAAATAATACCAGCCTATTACTGTACCACTGTAGGGCAAAAGCCTCTTCTCATACAGTGAAGTCACGAGCGTTGATCACCACGCTTGCTCGAGGCGGGTTGGCGATTTCGCACTTATATTTACTACAAGTCCAGATTTCCTTACGATGTTTTCCTTCACCGATTGGTGTGACGTCTAAGATAAACTTTAGAAAGTACATATGAACTGAAAAAAACACATTAGTACTTGCCAGGATTCGAACCCACTACCTCTTGCATGAGAGGCGGGCGCCTCACTACCAGGCCATCAGGACATAAAAATAAAAATAAAATAAAACTGCGCATCCATGCACACACTTTATAGCATGTACACTTTGTTTTTGAGTGACATCTCAACTGCCTAACCGGACTTTTCTGTGGATACCTAAAAAAATAATTTTTTGAAAAGTGGGATTGTATACTTCAAATTAAAACTGATTCGGTTTGTGTACGCGAATTTGCATAAAGTGGGTCAGAAACGCCCAATGACCTTTATTTAATCAAAATAGTTACCATTTATCTATACATTGCTGCCATCTAATTATTGATCATTTATGCCTTTGCGATAGAACTCTGAGGATATAGACTGCACAAACTGTGTGAAAGCATTTTGTACTTTCTCCTGGGAAGAAAACTTCTTGTCACGTAGATAATTGTCCAAATCACGTGCAAGGTCTGGCGAATACGGAGGATGACGAAAAGTTTCTAACTGCAGTTCCTGAAGGGTCAAAAGGAGGTCTCGCATTGTCATGGAGCAATAATGGTGAAGATCGATTCATGAATCGGGGCTGTTTTACTGCTACTTTTGCCAACATTGTTCGGAGTTCGGCACAATAGGCATCTGCCATTATTGCTTGACCAGGTCGGAGAAAACTATAGTGAATAACACCATGTTGAGACCACCAAACAGTTACCATTACCTTTTTATTGTTTAGTTTTGCTTTAGGACACTGTTGTGGCGTTTGACCTGGGGTCAGCCATTGCATTTTTGTTTTACGGCTATCATAAAGAATCCACTTTTCATCACATGTCACAATTCGATTCAATATTCCTTCATTTCTGTACCGATTCAACAAGGCAACACAAGTTTCAACACGCATTTCTTTCAGCAGATCAGTCAAATCATGAGGCACGGCACCCATTTTTCGTCCTTTTTTATTTCATTTATTTGACGCAAATGAGTCAAGTGGGTAAGGTAACGTCAAACCTTGTCGCTAATTCCTGGGTAGTTTGACAAGTATTGGCTTCCACCATCTCTCTTAATTCATCGTTATTCACCTGTGTGGGCGGTCTTCCTCGTGGCTCGTTCTTCAAGTCAAAGTTTCCTTAAAACCAAAATCGCACGGTGCGTTCATTAGCAGACCCCTCTCCAAACGCAACATTGATATTGCGGGCTGTTTCTGCCGCGTTACTTCCGCGTCGGACGGAACTCGTATTCTTGTCAAAAAAATGTGAAACATTTGAATATTGACTTTCAATTGTTTATGTTATTCAACTTATTGAATAACAAAAACAATTAAAAACAACAATTAAAAAAATGTGAAACTTCACATTTTTTAAAATAGAACATCATAGAAACAAATGAAAAAAGTTCCATTCGAAAACCTCAAACCATGAAGATTCTATGTCAATTCAAAGAACCTATTAGGTACCTACATTAAAACGGCAATTTCATACTTTAACTCCTAATATTAAACCTTCTAACACACGTGATTCAAGACACAATACAAAGCCAATAGCAGCGCACAGCCCGATGTCACTTGGTTTATATTATTTTAAATCACATAACACAAAAATTCAAGCTATTGACAAAACGAAAGTAATTTTTTTGTTAGCTAGGTACTTAGGTACTTTTTCAAAATACAAGCGCATTTTCTTTCATGCACGTAGGTGCAATATCTAAACCAGTTTTCTAGTAATAAAGAACTAATATCAGGGGGTTGGATCACCTCTTCAAACTGCTGGCTTCCGTGTATTGTGCACCCCTTGCAACCCTGTCATGGCCGCTGTTGCTAAACTTACACGTATTTGCACTCACACCGAAATAAATGTTTGTTTGTGTTGTTAAAGGCACTAACTACATAAACCACATGTTTTCTGTATACACAGATATTTGCATTTATAAAACGTATGTGTGTAAACAACAACATAATTTTCACTTTCACCTGCCAGTTGCATATATTCCTTAACTGTGTGGATACCAACTGTTTCATTCATAATTTTATTAACTTTGAGTTATAAACATCAAAGTATAGGGGAGCAAACAAAATTGATTTTAAAATTACTACAATAACGTGACTTTTATGTCTTAAACAAAACATCAAAAATAGTTTAAGTTTTCGCAAGTCTTTTTGGACGGAACAGATTATCGAAAACTGCATACATGAGCGAAGGTATACCTGTGTGTCCCCTGTAGCATACTTATCTTTTCAACTCACAGTGGTATCAAAATGAAAACCGAAAAAAAAACAGTTGCGTTATGCGTAACAGCTTACCTATTACCTACTCGCTCAAATTTAAATACCTAGGCTTTTAGTGAATCCAATTCTTTGATTGTTAAGTTTATTGTAGGTAGGTAACTAGCCCATAATAAATTGTATAATTATACTTACACATAACGAAACCTTATTTACGTGTAAGCAAAACCTATCAAGTGAAATAAAAATTCCAATCACATCATTGACCTCTATGAGGCTACTTAATGACTTAGAAGCTAAGAATAACTTTTGTTATTCTTAGCTTCTAAGTCATTAAGTAGCCTAGCTGTCTTGAAAAATCAAATTAACTATTATACTTAGTTTAATACTCTTAAAAAATTAAGAGTATTAAACTAAGTATAATAGTTTTAATAGTTTTAAGAGTATTAAACTAAGTATAATAGTTAATTTGATTTTTCAAGACAGCTAGGCTTAGGAAATGTTAGCGGGACGACTTACAGTCTTTTATATGGGAGATTGGCAAGTCGAGGAATTGCACAAGCAGTGGCAGGCTATGAAGGAGACCTTCGTTTAGTAGGACAGTACATGTTAAAATAAAATCAACGTGAGTAAAAACAAAGTTTAGTGTGTAAAACCTCAAATTTATTTTTGGTCCTCCGGTACTCTACATCGCACCTCTATAACTTAAAAGATTTCGTAGCCGTTTAGAATTACCTAAATAAATAAAAGTTTCTGTGTTGAAGACAACAACAGATAGGTTTACCCCGCCTCTTCGTTATTCCTTAATCCTTCGAACACACGTGATTTGAGACACAATAGAAAGACAATAGCAGCCCGACAGCCAGCTGTCGGTTGGTGGTCAAAAGGTTAATCGTATCGTAAATCATCAAAAATCGTAACTCATTCCTTGCTATGAATTCCGTAGCCGCGTAGGCGTCGAATAAATCAGTTTCAATGAAATATCTAATCGGCGTAAAGTCTATAATTTATTTCGTGGTACATTATTCTTGCGAATTCTTCATTACATAGTATAAAATAAAGTCGTTGTCGATGTCGGTCCCTTATGCTTAAATCTTGAAAACTACGGATCGGATTTAGATGCCGTTTTTTTAATAGAAAAAGTGATTCAAGAGGAAGTTTTTTAAATACAATCCATGCTTATTACAGTAGGGAAAAGCCGGGATTTTTGAGATTTGTAAAACCCGTGCGGAGCTGGGGCGGGTCGCTAGTAATAAATAAAACACCATCTGCATCCCTGGTGAATCCTGGGACGTCTACGAGTTTCGTAGCAGCGTAGACTGCGTAGAGGTAATTTACTTATTCATATTATTTTTCGTTCTCATATTTTCGTCTTTACTAATTTAAGTTTATACTATATAGCTTCTGCCCGCGACTTCGTCCGCACGGAATAGTTCCCGTTCCCGAAGAATTTCCGGGATGAAAACTACCCTATGTCCTTTCTCGGGTCCCAGACTATATCTACCTATACCAATTTTCAATTAGATCGGTTCAGTGGTTTAGGCGTGAAGAAGAAAGAGACGGAAATACAGAGTTACTTTCGCATTTATAATATTAAGTATGGATACGTAGGTAGGTAGACTGGTCCGATTAACAATTAAATCGATTTAAATATTGTTAGGTTGATTGTAGTATTTTTTCGTACGTATTTTTTTAACTACAATGGTAGGTTTATTCTTCGTTTTATTTTAAACACACATTCGCATTATTGTATTAAGTATCCTAGTATTACTTATATTTAGATACTATGACACAATTAGTAGCGTAGCGGCTTTATTATAGCTTATAACACTGATGTTTTGATGTTGTGAATGTATTTATTATGTATCTGGTATTCAAAAATCTTAATTTTATTTGAAACTGCATCTTCTTTAAATCTTTAGTCTAATAAAATCCCTATATAAAACCGTGGTAATACTTGACACTATTGTACCATTTCTCGATGGTAAGTACTTATTGGTAGGTATGTGATACCTTTCAATACACTTACGCTGTTCCTGATATAAAAAATAAAAACTGACCTCTCTCTCTGTTGAAAAAAATAATAAAAAACAGGCCAAGAGCGTGTCGGGCCACGCTCAATGTAGGGTTCCGTAGTTTCCCGTCCGTCACAATAAGTGTTTCCACTTATAAGTTTAAAAAAAGGCTATTTGTTACATTGACATACTAAGTACGCAGAAATTATTTTGTACGACCTTTTTGTCTTTTTTGTACAAAAACTGTTCTTTCTATCAAGTTCAAAATAATTTTCCTATAAAGTCCTTATAAAGTTCTACTTTCCAGATTTTTTTCATATTTTTTAAACCTACGGGTCAAAAGTTAAGGGGGACGCTTTGATTTTTCCTTTTGGAGCGATTATTTCCGAAATTATTGACATTATCAAAAAATGATCTTAGTAAACCCCTGTTAATTTTTAAATACCTATTCAACAATATATCACATGTTGGGGTTGAAATTAAAAAAAAAATCACTTCCCACTTTACATATAGGGGGGCTACACTAATAAATCCTTTTTTCCAATTTTTATTTTACCACTTTGTCGGCGGGATTGATATACATATTGGTACCAAATTTCAGCTTTCTAGTGCTAACGGTCACAGAGATTAAGCGAGGACGGACGGACAGACAGACAGACATGGCGAAACTATAAGGGTTCCTAGTTGACTACGGAACCCTAAAAAAGAGACACGATGGAAATTGTAGGTACAAAAGGGTCTTCGCCAACGTGCGTAAGTTCTTGCGTAACTCTCTTCGTTCTGATTGGTCGAAAAGGCCACGCCCAATGCGTAAAGCGAGCCGTGAAATTCGACAGGCCCTTAGACGGCCCTTTCGAACTTCTTATACTCTTTGCGTCCCTAGTAATCTGTGTTATATTATAAATAATTTAAAGGGCTCCCCAATAATATTATAATTTGACAACAAACAACTGAATTTATATGTAAGTGGAAAGATGCACGTTTATAATTGCAATTTTAATAATACTTTGTCTTCTATACAAATTTCCTCATTTATTAATTATCTAACAATCAAACAAACAGTCCGCTCTATCCCATTTATTAAAAATGTTAAAAACAAAAACATAATTAACAGTTTAAATATGCAAATGATTAAAAAGGGACGCCTAGAGCCCTTGAAGAAGGTGTAAATGACAGAAGGGATTTCTTTGTAGTAAGAAATAATGGGCATGTCACTCCCAATGACTTTGTGTACCAGGCTCACATAACTCTGTAAGAGTTGTGTTCAAAAAGGGCTTTTACTAACCTTTTAGGACTGAGTCAATAAAAACTAAAGTGGTTCTGCTGAACAATAAAATTCAGAAATACAGTTTTTTATGGCTGTTAGAAATGAAGCGATTTATTTTGATGATAATATATGTCTGTTAGTTATTAATTAATTGCAATATTTATCAATTAAATCGATACACGTTAACATAAATTAAAGCTTAAGGGATTACTTAGCTATTTTTATATAAAAATCACGTATATTCTACATAGTGTATTTTATTTTATATAATTTTAGTGGTATATATTTTTATAAGGCGTGTCCGCTTTTTAAATATTACTTATCTAAATGACATAAGCAGTAGGAAGGTAAGTGAAAAATAGTAAAAATAATAACTACGATGAATTTCGAGAAAGTGTTCCGAAAAATCTCATAAGTTTTTTGTATAAGTATAAAAAAATGTATCTAAATATCATTTAACTTTACTGCATTACCGAACATCCTTGTGAATAAAATAATATTGCCGTATAGACCGTACTTTTAGTACCACAAATTCTCAAAAACCAAATTATTATTTTTACTTCGACCGAGAATTCCGACAAAGATGGCCTCACTTGAATCCCAAACACCAGGCGAACATAAAGCTATAGCAGCTTTGGAATGTCGACAAAAACGCGCTGACTTACAATAAAAAGAATACCATAAGAAAAAGTATACCTCTTGAAAAGGCGTAGTAAATATGTTGGAAATGTCGAATTTTGTGTACTATGATAATTAGATTATGTTATTTGCGTTTGGGAACCTTATTCATCGCTGACTCTGTGGATTAGTGATGCTTTACATGCGTGCGTACAATTTCCGAAAATTGTTTTTTTTTTCAATATTTGGGACTTACGTACAAGACTTACTTTTAAAACAAAGTTGTAAATTAACGTTTTCGTTTTAAACAGAAGTTACAAACTATTTAAAAAAATGGTTGCCTGTAAAGTCGGTTTTACGGGCGAAGATTTTACGTGACAACGTCTTTCATATCGATCATAGTTGAGTGGGAGAGAGACGCAAGGCATTCGGCGGGCCTCTCTCTCGTTCGGTGACTCATCGTAACGTTACCGAGCGTTACACTTTTTCATAAGTGACTCCCAGCCGCAACCTAATTTAAGACGTTGTCACGTCAAAAATATATTTGAATGGATTTTATCTAATACGATTGCAATAAAATAAAACGTAGAACATTGTAAAACTACTTCTATTTCCTGACAACCTCTGGCAATTTCGTAGCGCGTGCTACGAAAAAATTCGTCCTTTATGACGTCATTCTAGATATGCGCTACAGCAGCGTAGAGCCAAGCTTACTCATTTCATACCGTTGTTTATGTATGTATGTAGTTTGCACACTCGCCCCTACCCACGCACGTTTCCACACCCCTCCTGAACAGCTGATCAAGATCACACATTGGCGAAGCACATGTGACTTTGATCTCCACCCTTCCTATGTTTCCCTGGTACTTATAGCCCACATGTGCAACCCTTTCCGACACGTGGTCATACCGTACGTGACCCACACTACTGGCTGTCTATTTAGTCTCTTTGGTGTGTCATGTCATGTCAGTATGTAATAAGTATGAGAATGTGAGCAGTCACGGCCAGTAATTATGACTAATTAAGAAGAATATAATTATTATGTGTATGTACATCGCATCGCTCATAATGAATGTATTTAAAAATATATTTTAACACCAAGACAGTGCTAAAATAAATAAAATATTATCTAAATTAAATTATGTGTGTATAGGTACACACACATCATGTATGAAGTAAAAATCCACTCATCTATGAATCCACTACAGACATGGTTATTGTTTGACATGTCGGTGTAACTACGTCACGCACGTGTAACAACAAATACATTGCAAATTGTTGTGGGGCTGTCTCCTTTCACAACCACAACACAGAAGCGAAGCGGGCAGTCCGCGCCGTCGCACACGCCCCGTGACGCAGTGACATGCGTCAACAGCGACTATTGCACCAGGCAAGCAGCCGGCTACAGAGGTGCATTGCCCTTCATTATACTACCAGCCGGTTTCACAAGACCCGCAGCTAACTGCACACGCACCTACCTCTGTTTCTCTCCAACCAACGATCGTCACACTGTGTTGGACGAGCGTTGGGAGAAAGAGACCAACTAGGCAAGAGGGCTGTTAGCATGTTTTACAAATACCATCTCTGTCTTTCACGTTGTTGCTGTATGCGTTGGCATCACGCCTGTGTGTTGAAAACACAGATAGTATTTTTTTTACTCTTGTAAAAAAATACTTGCTTGCTCAAGCATATTGTTGTAAAATATTTATTGTCTGTGTGATTCACAATCATTATTTAAAGTTAAATATAAGAAGATATTGGCTCAAAAAACTAAAAATTATTAAACTAATCAACACTAACTGAAAACCAAAACATATAAAAAAATTGCTACGATCTGGTACGACCTGCTACGAATATCTAGAATGAAATATTAGTCTAGATGTAGTTCGCGTAGCTGTTCGTAGTAGCGTAGCATATTATTATGATTAAAAGTATGATTCATTGGCGGTATTAAATTAGTATGTTAAATGTACCAGAAAACGGAATTCGAAAGGGCACAGAGAAAGTCATAAAAACTAAACAAAAGTTTTTCTTTGTGTTTATCTTCTCTTAACGTTCCAACGACCAAGCGACAGCTGGCTGTGGTTAAGCTGTTATTGTCTTTCTATTGTGTCTCAATCACGTGTGTTCTATCGAAGGGGGAAAGGTTTTAATTTGCTTTTTTTTGGCCAATTTTGCTAAACCGATTATTTTGCAACTTCGCACGTGACACATTGAGTTTACTGAAGTTTCATTGGTAATAAATAATAGTAGATTGTATTACAAGGGCGCAAAGTAATATTTTTACGGCGAGGGCGTTTTTTGAATCCAGAGTGAAGTGAAGGATTCTAGAGTAGAATCCCGAGCTTTGCGAGGGATTCTTAAATAGAATCCCGAACGTAGCGAAGGATTCAAAGTACGTCGTCCGAGCCAAAAATAATTTTGCGCCCGAGTGATACACTCTACTTTTCATCACCCCCTATGAGAAAATAAAAGGCGCCTCATACTTTATTGTAAAATTATTATTGTAGCTGCTATTATTATTATATCTTGATAATTTATTTATTTATTTATTTAATTCTTAGTACGTGGTGTACAGGCGGACTTAATGCCGTAGGCATTCTCTACCAGTCTACCTTCAGGTGGTGCAGAGAAATTATTAGGTAGATGCACTAAAAGTGTGAGAGTGTAAAATTATGTTTAAAATAAAGTAAGTATTATATTATCACTAAATAACAAATAATAAACATACTCATATATAAATATCATATATATCATAATAATGCTATTATTATGATATATATAATAATAGCAGCTACATTAATAATTTGCTGCAAAACAATCAGTGAAAATGTTTACGAGAACTCGGGCTGTAGTTTGCGCGTTTAATTTCTAGAATAGAATAGAATATTCTTTATTGTACACCAATAGGACAAAAACAGTAAAGGACAACACAAACAAATATGCAAGAGTACAATAGGCGGCCTTATCGCTGAAAAGCAATTTCTTCCAGGCAACCTTTGGATGGAATCAAATTATATAAAAATGGGTAAAGGGTAGTCTATGGCGTACATTAATATATATAGATATAAATATTAATATATACAGAAAGATATATATATATATTTACTTATATGTGCATTAGATGTATATATTTATACATACTAATCATAAACAATACATAGATACGATAGAAGTAGTATATAAAATAAAATTGAATTTAACCGAGTGATGACAGTGTTAAAGAGCCAAGTAGTGATCTTTAACCATTTTTTTAAAAGTAGTTAGAGACTGTGCGCGTCTAATAGCCATAGGCAGATCATTCCACAGACGAATAGCTTGAACCACAAACGATTTATCATAAAAAGATGTGGAGTGGGCTGGCATTTTCAATATTAAGTTTTCGGATGATCTAAGAGTACGTGAATGTGTGTCACAGATAAACTGGAAACGCTCTTTAAGGTAAAAAGGGGTCGTACAGTGGAAAAGGATACAGTAAAGCAAGGACAGAATATGAGCATTCCGACGAAGTGTTATTGGAAGCCACTTGAGCTTGATACGAAATTCTATATATTTCTATTTAAGTTTTTTTTTATTCAGCCGTGGCGTACTATTGGACTTCGTACCAGCCATTCATTATTTGCGTTCGATTCTTTGGAGAGTTTTTAGGCGCACATATAACAGGGCGTAAAACATGCAAAGACGCTCCAAATTCAAAAAGTGCGATTAAAAGCATATTAAAAGTTACTTTACATCTCTCATGTTCGGTAAGTAGGTCCTTATTACCCCCAAATGGGGCTTGTAGGTAACCAATTAGCGCTCTAGGGTATTAATGTAGCTAGAAACGCCCTAGGGCGGTAAGTAATTAAAAAAAAAACTCTTCACTCTTTCAAAAAGTTCGCGTACATCTAACCATCATGCTGGCAATGGACACCATGCATTCAGCCTAATAACAAAAGAGGTCGCTTCGCTATTCAGCCTTGTCTTCGTATGAGTATAATAGTCATCAATTTTAAATATCGAACGACGAAGTTCAATATCGTTCTTAAAAAAATAAATAATAAAACAAAGATGAAAAAAGGCGGGAAACACTTTTACTTTAAATATTGTTTGCTTTTGGGTTTTTTTTATAATTACGTGCTATTTAAGGAAAAAATCATACATTCTGCAAGTGATGAAGATATAAGCTGCACTCCCGATTCAATGAAAATGGAAGCTGAAGCAGCAATTAGCAATATTTTGCCTTTTAACTAATAAAATGTTTTATTTTTGTAATGCCGGTTTTTTTATACTTACCTCACAATCGAGATGTAAAGCAGAGTAGTTAGCTCGGGTGTAAGCATCAATTGCACCCTCGAACTATAGGCGCCCTCGCTACGCTCGTGCGCCTAAATATCTCGGGCTGCAATTGATCCCTTACAGCCCTTGGCTACTAATCTACTATTTAGGCGCACTTTTTGAATTTGGAGCGTCATTATTGCCCGCTGAAAGTTTCTTATAGAAAACACCAACTTTAAGCGTACTTAAAGGGGAACAAAGTCGTCTTTTTCGAATAGGTGGGATGAAAACAATATTTTGTGTTATTTTCGTGAAATGTTTTTATACAAAAATAACTCTAATAAAACTCGCTTCACACTTTACCGTCCCGGATGCCGTATCTTTGGGCTGAAGCTACTCGGAAAACATAACATAATGTCAGGTATTAGATACGCAATATCTGACGTATCATTATGTACCTTCTCGTATGCAATAAGCACCTATTACTCAGAGTGAATAGCAGCCACCTCCTGAGAGTTTGATGCTCCTAGTAAACAATCCGTCTTCGCTGCGAACGGGTTACGTAGAACGACCAATCAGCGGTTTCCATCTTTGCAAAAGTTACTGTGACTCTAAAAAGTTGCCTATTTATCTTTTTATTGTGAAATTGAAGTTTTTTAGTTTATTTTGTTCACGTGGTTATTGTAAATTGCATTTAAAATTATTTATACTTCTTAGAATTTTACAAAATAATGTATGTAGGTATTCAATATCAAGTGATCTGATATGGTAAAAATATGAAACCTAAAAATGTATGATTTCCATTACGAAAAGCTTTGGCTTTTCGTTCAGAGAGTTACTGACGACGCGACGTATAGGAGTAGGACATAGGTCACACAGGATGACAGGCAGGACACGCTCCTCCCCTTGGAAACTAACTCCTGCCAAATTATGAGAACCTAGTGAGACTTGACGTCATAAGACGTGTTAATAAAAATATTTTTACTTTGTGGTTTGTGGAACCCACAAATAATTAATCGTCTCCTCGGAATCTCGGATGTAACGTCATCATTTCCGCTCGGTGTTTGTATAAATTTAACAATGGATTTATTTATTGTAAACATTAAAAAAAAAATCCGATTTGATAAAAGTTAACCTTTTTTTTAAAGTATATTGTAATCAATTCAGTTATCGATTCTAAACAAATTAATTCTAGGTGTTGCGTTGAATCATGAACACGGTGTATATTTTTTTATTTATGGTTTCGTAAAATGGTCCTTTATCCACATTGTGGCTTTGGAGGATCGAGGAGGAGACTTGGTTCTCTCTTTCGTGAGTGAGCGTCTCACGCACACCCTGGCATGCCCCCGTCACTGTAAAAGCCCATTGGACTCTGATCCCGCCTACACAACACCCCACACGTTAACATGGCGGTCCTTTTTGAATCTGACATCTCTCTGCGACCTATATTATCCTGGTATAAAAAGGGGGCAAACCATTGTTCTTACGCACACGCATTTTTTTGCAATTTCGGTAATCAGCTTTAGCGAAAATAGATAACCCCGACCCCGATAATAATGACAGCAATTGAAAAATTTTAATCAAACGATTCAACTATTAAGTTTTGTTATCATAACAACTATTTACTCGTGCAATGTTCGTATATTGTTTCTTCTAATTACATTTATTTTAACAAAATTATTATCTAAATAAAACCAAGGAAAAAGTTTCTTGAAGTCCTTTCAATTTCACATGAAGTTTACAAAGGTAAAATTCCATGTAAAATTACATCTTCGTGATCATGCTTCCTTGGTAGAAAAGATGGGAAATTCGTTCGTATTAACTCGTTTGTTTTCGTTTACTCGGATTTGACCCGAAGCAAGAGAGAGAAGCGTAACATTATCGCTATATTGAATTAAAAAATACTACCTATAAGTATAGATTTCGTTTGAGAATCTGTTATTTGTGTCCTACGACGAGTATTTAGTTATATAGGTTTCAATATAAGTTCTACAATTAGCGAATTCATATTAATTGACGGTAATTACCATCAATTAAAATGTGTTGTGGCTTCACGAGCAGTAGTTCTCCAAGATATTGACAAGTAGTGTCAACAAAATGTTTTGAATTACATTTATATGGATTATAGAATTCCATAATCAGCTAAATTATACACTTGTCTACCGGACTTGAAGCAACGCTAAAATTTATTGTATTGTGTTTGTAATCGTATCGTGTTGATGTCCGCAACTAGACATGTTACGTAGGTACTTTACATTTTTACTTTTTTAAAATTAAAATAAACGTAACACAAACGCATTGTTGTGTCTGTCTGTGGTGTAATATAATTTATCGTCCACTGACGTACAATATCATTATCAGAACAGTAGCTACGTAGACGAGTGAATGGCCGCCGCGCCGCTGCAGTCGCTTGCACTCGCTGCGGTCGTCGACGGTCGTTGCCTTTTATCCTTGAGTATCCTTGAACAGGACGACGCTTCAAACTTAAACCTCTCATATCTTATGCCAGCCTAGTATCTCGCAGGATATTTCGTCCCTTTGGGAAATACGACAGACATCCTTAAGGGACATGCCGCGTCAGCATAATCATCAGTTCAACAAAGCCACTACATATATCGCCACAAAGTAAATAATAATAAATATCGTCCTCAAAAACAACATGCATTACCGATACCGATTCTATTGGGTAGGTAACATTTTGTTTAGTTTTGTAAAAATAATATTATTATTTTGTGGAAAAATGTTTTGGGATTGTATTTTTACTCTAAAAAGGTTAATTTTCGGATTATTAAAAAATTGCGCAAAATACCAACATATTAATTTTTTAATGCCACCTTTTTATAGGTTTTTTCTTCTTTGTACTGGCTGCCTGTATTAAGACAATCACAAAACCTCAACTATCCTTTTCGGCCTCTTCAAAATCATGCCTCCCTGGCTTTTACAGACGTCATTTCAGCCATTTCGGCGTAACAAATTACATATACTTCATTTTATCACTCGGCGAGATCTCCACCCCCGAGCGGCGAATGAAAGGGAAAGGACTCAAATACTTCTTAACGCCTTATGAATTCCTGCTAGTTGTTGACGTCATTCCAATAGAACCACATCCCTTGGGTACCTCTCGTACATTGACCTTAACTTGGTACCTGCGCTGCGCAAGCATACATTCTCATACCGATTTGTTTAATTATTTGCTAAAATAGACGTGATTATGAAAAGTTGGTAAATAAATTATTGTAAAATTGTAAAATCAATTATTTTAACTTGGGCACCCACCCTCTTTTGTATGGTTGGGCTTCAAAAATCCAATGGGCCAGTCACAGTCATTTGTTAATTGAAATCGCAGTTATTTGTTTATCAAGGGTCGGTTATTACTAGAATTAAAAAATGTATACTTATTATAAGGAATCATTTACAAAAAAATAGCACTTTTTTTTAAATTAATGGTAAAGTAATAGCTACATTTTTTGACGATTCATTCAAAAACAGCATTGCATTGTCCAACTCATCATGTTATTATAAATACGGTCTACCTATGCTATATAGAAAGGTTGTGGAAGACACGCCCCTAACAATAAAAGGACCCCGCGGTCGGGGAACCAAGCTAAAACGGGAGGACGTCCCATTGCCTTCTTTGTCGCACTTATGAGCTTTTGGAAGCTTTCTGTCTCTTCAATCTCCTCGGTCTACATGATGCCTTGGTACGTTCCCGCGTTACCAACGCCACTGTCGCTAGCCGCTTTCTCCTTCTGATAAACTTTTTTAGTTAACTTACGTCGAGAAAGGGACAACAAAATATGGAATTAGTTCTCTCGTTCTCTCATTCTATCATAACTCATTATGTTCATAAACATGTAAGCTTCACGAGCTCATTCCCCCGTCTCCGTTTTACCACCGGACATCTAGCCGTACGGCGGGATACCACCCTTTCTTGGTCATATTCCTCGTATCCGCACGCAGCGTTTCTCGAAATCCTTTATTATGCGCACGCACCGCAAAAGAATGGAATTCCCTGCCGGCAGGCGTCTGTGATTCCAAATGTATATAACCCGGATGTATTGCATCTTTTGGGTGAGCTCGCTCCATCGTAGGCCCCGTCTATGCCTTCGGGCTAGTCTGGGACCAAGAGCAAGACTAAAAAAAAGCTGCATTTTTTTGCAGAAAGATTCCATGCGTTATTTCTTTTAACGATTATAACCATAACAGTGCACTGGTTAGATCATGACAATGTACTCAGCATTCCAGCAATTGTTATTAATTTTAATTACTATTTTGAATTTGTTAATTTTAATTTTATTATTTTAAGTTTTTCGATTATTTAATTTAATTTGTTGCCAATTTTGTTTCTGCTTCTGATTTTAATGTTTTATTGCTATGTTTAATTTTAATTTGGCCTGAGGAGCCTGATTGTTCTGTCAAATATCCTATAACTTTAAAATACATTTAATTCAATATGTAGTACATGATGTGCTTACCTGTAACAGATTGATACACTACACGATGTGATTAAATTGTAACCCATAATAGTCTTAGTGTACTCAATTGTTGGTGAGCCAAATAAATAAATAAATAAAAGAACAATCATTTTTGATTATAAATGCATAAAAAATAATCCTCTGTTTTATTTCCAGTATGTCGTGGCGTGCGTATTTTACCGCAGGCCCAGACAACGACGTCGACTCTGCCGCCGACCACATCGATGGCACCAGTTCCGTTGACCATTCTGCAGGAACAGCCGAACCCACCAACACCGCCCGTCTGCGCCGATGCCACTGACGTCAACAACCCGCTTGGCAGACTCCGCAGTGCCATGAGAAACTCCGCTTACACACAAATGAACGCCTTCTTTGATGCTTTTCTTATATTCTATAGCGATGAACATTTGGTAAGAATAGAGAAATTTTATACCCTACCTATTTTGACAAAAACGAATATTAACCCTAAGTTATGGGGCAGACGCGAGGAAAAAAATGTACGAGAGGTTCCGAAAAAATATGTTTTCATAATTTTATGTTAGTACTTTGTCGACGTTGTTCAAGTTACACATCCATTTCATCTTTCTAGCACTAACCGTTTGGACAGTAGGCCGAGGACAGACGGACGGACAGACATGACGAAACTATAAAGCCCGGTTTCCACCGCGAGCGGAACGGCCCCATTAATGGCTTCGCTCGCAAGCGCTAACTGCATACTTGTATTTCCACCAACAAAATTGTATTTTTTAATACATACTTTATTATAAATGCATTTATTATTAATTATTTTTCGACTATTTGTTCTTTATTTGTTTGACTATTTATTTGTTGTTTGGAGTTTGCGCTTGTGAACAAAGTCATTAATGGGTCCGTTCCGCTCGCGGTGGAAACCGGGCTTTAGGGTACCTTTTGTACCATTTTGGTACGAAACCCTAAATAGGCGAAAACAAACTTATGTGAAATAAAACAATCCAAAATCAATCGGTTTTTTGTAGGTATATGGTTTAAAACATTTTACTTCGCTACTGTACTTGCGAGAGACGTCCGCATCTTGACAAAATCTAATCTAATAAACAAGTAACCTTCCTTGAACTTTAACAGCTATTTGAACAAAAAAAAATGTTTAAAAGTTTTGCGCTCATAATTTTTATTTAAAAAGCTGTCGTCTTTGTGCCGGAATCCAGAACTTACATCTCTCTCTAGTATCATAAATATACTTCTTGTAAGCTGAATTTTTCTCAGCACACCAATATATTTTCAGAGCGAAGAGCCTTTGCTGCCAGAGCGTCGCCTACAATACATTAGCGGTTGGGACGGGCCCGGCACCGGGGCCGTGTTAGCGGACGGCGGCGCCGCCGTGTGGGTGCCGGCCGGCTACGTCCGGCGCGCGCGCTCTATGCTCACCTGTGCCTGGCTCATCATTGATGCTGACGACACCAGCCAACCCACTATTACTGAATGGATATCGGTTAGTCCACGACTAGGTGCTATTTTGATCGAATACTAGACAATGGTGCCGATTCTCTTGTGCACAACTTAACGTAAATTTAAGTTAGGTGCATCTTTCTCTTTCCATTTCTTAAAGAAAAGGACAGAAGATACATTTTAGTTTAATCCTGTCAAATTAGACAGCGCCTGATGACAATTGACGTATATTTAGACGCCACGTTTTTAAATTGCGTCTAAATTATCTATGGAGTGTCTAAATTTGACAGGACTTAACTAATATTTGATCTTCTGTCCTTTTCTTAATTAAACGGAAAGAGAAAGATGCATTTAACTTAAATTTACGATAGTTTGTGCACAAGAGAATCGGCACCAATGCTGTGCGAAATACCCCTTATTAGCAGTAAAAGCAATTCTCTTATTTCAGTCGTAAGTTCATCACTAGAACATGGGGATGAACTGACTCACTTGCCTTTCTTTTATGAAACATACATAATGCTTCTAATATAGCTTAACCCCCATTGTTCATAGGAACGACTATCGCGCAGCGGTCGTGTGGGCGGCGACGCTCGGTTGACGTCGGTGACCGAGTGGCATATTCTGTCGACGTCTCTGCAGCGAGAGGGCTTGCAGCTGGTGCACATCCCGACCCTGCTCGATCAGCTCTGGAACGAAGAACCCAACCCAGACCTCACCCGGGCCGACTTTCCTAAAACTGTCGCCAAAAATTATGAGATGGAATTTGCTGGTTACTGTCTCTTCTATATTTTACATACTTATACCACGTAAAATGTGTGTTTTAAAAACCCATTAATTTCTATGACATCAATACATTGCATGTGAAACTATTGTACTTCTATTAGGCCTAAGAATAAGAGCCCGCAGACAGAGAGATGAAATTCGGAGGCTTTGTTGTTGTTCATAGTCCCGTTAGCAGCCTTCAACTCTGAAAAGCGATGTGGTTAAAACAGTTATAGACGCAAACGTTTCCGTTTCAGGGGTCAGCTGGCGCGAAAAGGTTACCATGGTCCGCAATGAGTTGCAGGCCGTGGGAGCTGACGCCATGGTGGTGACAGCTTTGGATGAGGTAGCGTGGCTCCTAAACGTGCGAGGAAGAGACTTGCCTTACGCGAGGCTGCTGAAGGCCTTTGTGGTGATCAATCAACGGGAGGTGAAGATCTTCGTCCCGCCGGGAAAGCTGTCCGTACATGTGCGGGATGCACTCTCTGTATATAACTGTTATAATATACATAACTGTACCAGGTAAATATCATAAATTCATATTAATTTGTCATAGGCGTCGCATTGAGTCTCGAATTAGCAAACTGAAGCCCCCAGCTTAATGGATCTCATTCATTGTTTGAGATCAAATTCTAGGCATTAGACCTTATTCCTAAAACAACAGGTACTTATTGCCTGAAACATAGTTTTTTTTCAATATCAGGCAAAAGGTCTCTAACTAACCATTTTTTTTTGGGGAGTGGGAAATCATCAAATTACTGCTCCCGTCCTGGGTGCGGCGGGAGGGCGTGTCTGATTTTTACTGACTAAAACCCACTCATATTCCTTTGGTTGCCCTTTATGTTCCGGTGTCACGGTAACTTAATACTATAAACATTCCGCAACGCAGGTTTTAACCAACCATTTAATTATCTTTCAGGGTTAATGACTACACAAGTATCTACTCAGAACTGCGCCGGGCCACTGACTCTAAGATCCTGATCCCGGCGGCGGGGACCTTCCAGCGAGGAGCGTCCGCAGCCATCGCGCAGAGTGTGCCGCCCGCCAAGCGACTGATCATACTCTCTCCCATCGTGTATCTGAAGGCACAGAAGAACGAGGCTGAGATTAAGAGTATGAAGAAAGCACATCTCCGGGACGCTGTTGCCATGTGCACCTTATTGAGCTATCTTGAGGTGGTGATTTATTATTTATCTCCTTATTTTATGTACCTCGAGTCGAAGTTTAAGCTCAAAATCGGAGATCGTTAAGATCTTCGATTTTGAGCTTAAACTTCGTCCAATTCAGTTACCGCCGACGTACTGACTAGTCGTGAAAACCTACACAGGAATATGTAGTTAACAAACAGTCAGCAATAATCCCCGACTAGTCAGCGAAAATCACAGACTAGTCAGCCCTATAATTTGCTTATTAAAATTTTACTTTAAAAATAACATAAGCAATTAACTAATTGTTGATTAGTTTATTTTAGAATTACAGTTTCAATTAATTAGAATTTTAATTTATTAAAATATAATTCAGGAGCAAGACTCTTCCTTTGTGAGTTTACAATCAAAATCTAGATCTTGAAAACAACAATCGGCTTGGCCGATCACTCGGGCTTTTTTACAATTGTCTAGTCGGTTAATCGACCGAGCTATAAGTTTAGTAATTACTCAAAGCTAAAGATTCTATATTTGTCACCTCCAGTCTAAATCTGCTCTAAGCGAGATGTCGATAGAGCGCACGACGGACCTAACCCGCGAAACGCAGGCGGGGTACATCGGACCCTCGATGAAGACTCGCGTAGCTTACGCTGAAAACGCAGCGGACCCCGACTACACCGCGACTAACTACACCAACAAACTCATATTTAAGAACGCGACTCTGGTTATACAATCTGGAGGACAATATGACGGTGATGTATCGTGTTCAACAAGATTTATTTATCACTTTAAGTTACATGAAACATTTTTTTTCTATAATATGAAGTTATTATGTCTCAAAAAGAGAATCGGCACCATTAGTTATGTATTTAGGCAAGCATTTGTTCAATTTTAAAAGGGTAAAGCTTAACTGCGGTATATTTTTTAACAGAGGGGACAACAGTAGTAACCCGCACAGTGCACTACGGTTCACCGAGTGCGGATCACAAGCGGGCCTACACCACGGTGCTGCGGTCGCTGGCGGCGCTGGCAGGGTTACGCGCGCCGGGCACGCTGCCCGCGGCGCACGCCGACCCGGTGGTGCGCGCGCCGCTCTGGGCCTACAAGCAGGACTACCCGCATCCCACCGGCTATGGGGTTGGTGCCGCGCTGAATCGTAAAGAAGGTAAATAATACTGCTTCTTTTACCAAATAATGTCGATGACTTCTTCATAGATGATGTCCTGATGGCCCAGTGGAGAAGGCGCCCGCCTCTCGTGTAAGAGGTCGGGGGTTCGAATCCGGGCAAGTTGTGGAGGTCTGATAGGCAGGCGCTTCACGCATCACACTGGTATCCAGCTGAATCCGGTTGGTCTGGGAGCCGACCCCAACATAGTTGGGAAAAAGGCTAGGGAGATGATGATGACTTCTTCATAAATATAATATACATAGTTCATGCAAAGTTTCTCTGGTAAGGTAATTGCAAAACGCTCGTTCTGCATTTTAAAGAAAACTTAAACTGAATAAACCCTGTCTCTGTCCCTGTTACAGCAAGGAAACTTTACTCGCATTCGACTTTAATTGTTACTTTTTACAGATCCTGTTGTCATTGACTACAGACAAGACACCAATCTACATACACTTCGAGAGGGATACTTTATCACGGCAGGTACGTTTGCATATTTTTTTAAATCCCCAGATGTTGAAATTGCCAATCTGCCAGCCAAAAAGATTCCAAATGCTTCTTTCAATTAAGTGTTTACCATGGAATAATGGAGTGGGATAAAAATACTCATAATATTAAAATTTTATTTATATCTCAGAACCAGGCTGGTACGAGACGGGTAAATACGGAGTGCGCTTGGGAAATATTTTTGAAGTGATATCTAAACCAAACAACTACCTGGGATTTCGTGAGACCACGTTAATACCTTACGAACCTAAGCTAATTGACAGGAGTCAGCTAACTGAGTATGAGGTAAGAAGGAACTTTTTTATAGTAGACCTACATTTCTTTACAGCTCGACCAATTGCCTGCCAGGTTTCAAAACTACTAAAAAGTAAAGTATATAAAATACGAAAAAAGTACTAAAAAGTACCAATAATTAAAATAACTAGTTACCAATAAATTATTGTTCTTTGCACTTTTTATTTTTAGGTAACTGGGGGTCTTCGATATCATCATCCGTACTAGTCCGTACTAATATTATAAATGCGAAAGTAACTCTGTCTGTCTGTCTCTTCTTCACGCCTAAACTACTGAACCGATTTGCATGAAATTTGGTAATGATATAGTCTGCGACCCGAGAAAGGACATAGGATAGTTTTCAGCCCGGAAATCCCCCGGGAACGGAAACTATTATTCCACGCGGACGAAGTCGCGGGCAAAAGCTAGTTAATAACTTTTATGCGGTTCGATTTTTATTTAATCGCTTAAAATAATGTAAGCCGATCCATAATCCATACTTTTATGCCCACATAACTCAACAAAATAAATGACTTAGCAGATTTATTCCTGGCGACAAAAATAAATATTTTTCTCCTTCCAGATCCTATGGCTGAACAGCTACAACGACAGGATAAGGAAGGAAGTAGGACCAGAGCTGAAATCTCGCGGACAGACAGACGTGTACTACTGGATGATGAACAAGACTGCTCCCCTGGAACTGCCTTCCAAAGCCAAGAAGATTGTCAGCAACTCAGGTTCTGATGTCAAGTTGAAGACCCTCTTCCTTGGCTTCGCAGTGTTACGTGCTTTTGTGTAAATCATTGTATTGACCTTTCTTCGATGGACAATGTAATTTTATATTTAATTATTACACTAGAGGCCTGTTTTGCTGTGTTCTGATGTTATCTGCTATAATATAAATAAAATAAACATTACCTATATTTTTTGTGTTACTTAATTGTTTTTATTATAAGTATTTTATTCTATAAATGTTATTAAATTGTTCTACTTGCGACTTTGTGATGTTAATAATAATTACTTAAAATGGTTTCTTTAATTTAATAGAAATTTTCCCGGACTTGGTAAGACAGGCCTCTAGTAACATTATTTTAACTTTTCTAACATTTTCATCTCATAATGTTTATATAATTACAACTAATTAGAAACATGTTATTTATTACCTTTTCAGGGAATATGGTAGAGTAGATAGCAATTTCTAGTTATATTATAGTATTTATAATAATTGTTACATAGAGTGCCTTTGTGAGTACGATTGTCATATCCGAGATGGTGCCTTTATATACTTACGCAATAGTAATTTTGAATGTACTCGAAAGTTACGCCTGTTTCCACTTACGCACGCCACGGCGGAATTACTACGATTTAACCATATTCTAAAATATTTGAACGATCTACACGCGTCAAACCCGTCGTAGATTTTCAAAGGCTATTCGCAAAACATCGCAAATAACGGATGGCGTAGTGGTTCAGCGCTTGAATGTGACGGGTTCGATTCTCGCACAGGATAAATAACGTACGGGTTGCTTCAGAGTTAAGATGTTTGTGTATGTGAGTTAATATGATCGCAGATACCAGAGCGAGGCAACGTTTAAAAAAAACCAATTTAATATTTAGACATTGCTGTTGGATTGTATGTCGTGTTAGTGGAAACGGGAATAATTGGACTTGCTTTTGTTATGTGAATGTGGTGTCTTATTATTGTAGCATAGCATACTATTATATTTTAGTCAATGCGCAGAATTTAGCTATGTCAGAATTTTTTTACAAAATTCTTGACAGAAGCTACATTGTATTGAGACATTTCTTGAATTCCCAAGGTTTGAAAGTTAAATTGAGCCCCGGAACTCCACATGGAAACTGAAGCTTATTTACAAAATGAAACACATTTATTTCAATTACCTAAACTGCACTACTATTGAATTGTCTAGGACGCTTACTTCTCCAAAAAATAAAAATGATAAAAAAACAAAAAACCCGACTGCGTGAAAACTAATTTTAAATAATGCGTGAAAAATATAACTTAAATAAAAACTGAAAAGAAAGAAACAAGCCCAGTAGTTTAGAATAGAACAGAACGACTCACAGTCGGGGCCCCTTGGAAAGATTTGATCGGTAAAATTTGAATGGGCCCCGACTGGTATACCGCCGTTTACCCGAATTTTATTTGCCCTAATATCATTTGCCATAATAGTCAACAGCCATAATATCATACGACATAATACTCATTTGCCCTACTCTCATTTGCCATATTAGTCACGTGCCAGAATCATTGTTTCCCATAAAGTCACTTACAATAACATCATTTGTCATAATCATTGTAAGCCCTAATTATCACATGCCATAACATAATTTGCCATCGACATCAAGTGTGTAACGGTTGTTTATATCAAGAGAAATTGGATGCAATTGGGACTTTAGGGCACTTCGACTCGGACAGGTTAGGTTAGATTATATTATGCTCGATTACGACCCCGCCATCCCCTTCGTGGTTATTTTTTTATAAACCACACAGAAGTAGGAGCCCCGCGGAGCGGGGCTCTGTCGACCTAGCCCACCATCAACTATGCACAGAAAAAAAAACAATGCACAGAACGGGGCTTAAATATTTGTCTAATATTTGTTATGCCATTTAAATATTATGTCTAATAATTATTATGGCACATAAAAATAAGGCAAACAATACTTATGGCATTCGTATCTTATGGTATCTAAAATTCGGGCAATTAAAAGTATGTCATATGTCTTTTAGGGCAAATGAAACATTCGGGCAAATGAAATTCGGGTAAATGAAATTCGGGAAAATGATGATTATGGCATATAATCTTCGGGCAAACAATAGACAACCGCCCCGACATAGAATCAAACATACATACATAGACTGATAAACACATTACCCTCCTTTGCGTCGCGCAGTCGAGTAAAAACACAATGTCTCTGGAGAAGAACAATCAAGTAACCCTCTTTTCAGATGTTTTTACAAAATCCTTGTTACATTATACACAACTTACCTGATAGGCTACACCGGTTGGCATCCGTTGCGAACGTGTCGACAACATTAGTCGACATCGGTTGGCAGCATAGTGTGGATGTTATGTGTGATGTTATGGTCTCTTCTAATATTGTGCTTTCAAATCAGTGTCTTGTTGTTAGTGAATAAGTTTTTCTAATGTACTTTTTTATTCTATGATAATTATATTATGATTGTTTGCACCAACTTGTGTTTTGTAAATAAATAAGGCCCTGTCCAGAAAGGGCGAATTCGCCGCGAATCGTTTCGCGCGAATTCATTCGCGCGTTGGCGAGATACTTGTGTACGCGTTGCTTGTGGACGCGATGTATTGGTGCCTATAGTATAGGCCCTATATACATCGCGTCCACAAGCAAGGCGCGAATAACAATTTCGCGCGTAATTCGCGTGCAATTCGCCAGACTCCGACTCGCCTTGTTGCGTCCAGATTTCGCGCGAATTTCAGAGTGAGTGCACGTATAATGGAGAAAGAGAGGGAAATAGAGCGCCAAACTTTTGATACGGAATTCGCGCGTAGGTACGCTCTTTCTGGACGCAACATTCGCGCGTGATACGCGCGAGAGATTCGCGGCGAATTCGCCCTTCCTGGACAGGGCCTAAGTTTCGTATGAGTATTTTAAGTAGCGTTTCTAAATTCTATAAAGAATTTTATTGAACATAATTCTAGCACCGAGTGCCTTATTGAAACGTAGTCTGTAAAAATGTTTAGTAATATGAATACTTGCTTATTATTATTTTAATTAAGTCAGTTGTACTAACATAAAAAATGTAAATAAGTTTCAATTTTAATATAAGTATAATCAGTAAGTAATAATTGTGTTGTTGTGTCGTTATGACGAAAAAAGTAAGGTATTATTATGATTACTAACTAAAATTGTTTAAGATCTATCAGAGAAAGTTTTTACTTATCGTATGCACTTTGTATAGGTTCTTATAAAGTAACTATCACACTATATTCTTCTTAATAGTTGTTGTTAATTAAATATATCAATTTGTGTAAGCCGTGTATTAATTAGGCGATAAATATCAGACAGACAACCAGTACGGCTAGTGTTGCAGAATAACCCATTAAAAGGCAGGCCGCGCATGTCAGATAACCGTTTGGAGATGTGATTATTTGAATTGTAATGTAACAATGCAGTGCTTACGAAATGGTAGAAAAAAATTCCGTGAATGGCGGCCCTAAAACAACTGCTCAACGATAAGACAAGCGAAGCAAGGTCGCTTTCAGTTCCAAAAAAACAAAATTTTCAAAAAGTCAATGTGGTCATTATCTCCTAACAAATACACGGCGTTAATGTTATGTAGGTGTGTGTGAAGTACAATGCGTATAGTCTCGCTTCACTGCCAACGATGCATATCATAACCATAGACTATTGTGCGGTAAATAAAACTTATTATGAATTTAATAAACTTTTATTCACATTGGTCCGTGTTAGTTGAATCACACATACATAAGACTGCTCTTATATACTAGATGACGTTAATTGCACATTTATATCTAACATAGCAGTTGTTGGGACTTCACTTTTAATGTTAGATATTCACTCCCGCATAAAATAATCCTGTAGATAGAATCCAATCCAACTGCAATAAAGTTTCAATACCTATAGTTAATAGATACACAAAGCGGGAAATGTGTTCAATGACATTGTTTCATTTGTAACACAATCGCGTTTGACGTTATTAGACGTCAAACGCGATTCATCTTCGATTTCGTAACGCCAGTTTTGTGTCAACTCTATTGACTATTAATTCTTGCAATCTTCTCGTTAAGCTTCGAATTATTAGTTATAAGTGGCATGTACACATTGTTTAGTTTCACTTATATCCAAAAGACAGCCTTATAGACTATGCAGTCGGCTTAGTACATTTCTTACTTTATTTCATAGTGGAGTTGCAGTCTATCTATAGGTACACACGAATGTATACGAAAATTCATTATCATTTATACCAATACTCATTCAGTCTATAATACACTTAAAGTCAGTCTGAGTTTAAATATACACGATTATTTACCTTGGTACAAATAATATAATTTTCTGTAAATATCTGCCTATCTTTGCGACATATCAAATCGTAATGAGATTATAAATTTAATATACAATTGTATACATTTGTTTATTCGCAATGTGTTACCTTATATGCAATAATTGGTAGTTTCATTATACAAAATGGCACGAATAACATCACCCGATACCTTGACACGAATGTGCAGAAAGTAATAAATGGTGACGACAAACAATTGCATATTGTGATAATATATAATAAATATAGTACAATTTAAATTAATATACAAACGAAATGCATTCCTTTCGCTTAGCGTAAATATTTACAGATCTCGAACGGGCAAAAACAAAAATAAAGAAATTTGAAATTTTGAATGATTACAGTTAACAAAATAAACAATTGAGATTACAAAAAAACATTGAATATTTATTGTAGTACAAAACAAGAGTATTCAAAACCGCGAAGGAGTTGATAAATTTTAAGAGTCGAGAAATATATTATAAATATATTTTAAATCTATATTATATTTTTTTAAGCTTCAGTCTTCAGGCTGCGTATGCGTTATAGTATATCACACAAAATAAATAATATAGTGTTATATTTTATACATAGGAGCTCAAGTTAGACAGCAATTAGAGGTGAGGTGTAGAAAGTAATAATGTTGGGGCATCGTTTCAAGTCCCTCATATATTTTTTTTAATTGCTTTAACTTTTTCTTATAGATTTTCATGAAATTCGATTCTGCTCGGTTTCGCTGGCATGTTATTAGAAACTCTCTCTAATTTTAAAATACATAAGTAGTTTATTTTGCAGTCTCGCTATATTGAACACGACATCACAAGTACGGAGTATCATAGTATTTGACGAATAACGATTAGTAACATTCATACTATATCTAAATTACTGGTTAAGTAGATTTCCACACTAAAGCGATTAAACCAGTGCAAATGTTCCATTTATTTACTTCTACAGAAATCAAGCTCACATAAGCATCTATTAACAAGTAAAGATTTACAATCTAAACAAGTAATTTTTCCAAATAAATTATATTTTACAATATAAAAAAAAAATGTTACTTCAATAGTGCTTTAACAAACGTAATCATTCAAAATAATTAACAATAACATTTTAAACTTTATACGTCGTCCATTTAATAATATATCACATTCTATGATAAAATAATCTGTTGTCACACAAACCTATATAAAGTGATGTTAACGCAACAATTAACATTTAATAACAATCTGTTCGTTCTCTAACACTTATACAAATGTCACCCTTGTTACACAAGTACCTACAGGCTTGATTATGCATACTGAACACATGCTTACTACTAGTCAGCTACGGAACACAGAGTAGAAAACGAATGGAGTTACCAACTGAGTCATAGGACTTCATCAAATAAGGTATGTGGAACCTTTTTTTATACAAGCCATATTAACCACATGAAAGGTCTCTGGTTCTCATGAAATAACTTCCTACGTGGGTAAATCAACGCGATGGTAATGCAACGCGGTTAGAACCAACAGTTAAAACTCTATAACTGTTGGTTCCATTGCGTTGCTTCACAATCGCGTTAAATCGGCCACGGTAATTTTACTGCTGGTTTCGATGAACTGAAAAAGTAATAGAAATGTACCTAACTAATTAAAAAAACTGAAAGACTGAAATAAATTATTCCTTCGGTACCTACTCTATTGTAATTATTATTTTTCTAAAACCTGTTGTGAAATATATTCCTGCAGAGGTTCGATCCTTCGGGAAATACGTATAGATACGATGTTTAAAACTTTAATTCATATTAATTTCTAACTGAGTAAGGATGTGAAACCCGATACAGACAAAGTTAACACTCCATTTGCTCACTACTCCGAGTTAAAAATAAGAAACATTAACCCGCTATTAATTACAATACACTAACGACTATTCCGAATAATACTTGGTATTAACAGTATTGGATATGATCCGTAAGAAATAAAGCGAGCTAGTTTACATCAAGGTTCGTGGCAACCGCAGTCATGGAACAAAAAAGTGTGATGAGATACTTACTGTCCATCTTAGGCCCACTACGATAAAAAATGGTTGCAAAAAATATCGTAAGTCTGTGATCAACAGCAATACACTTAAATTCACGCACAGCGAAAATAATTCGTTTGCAATGCTGTAGTGTATTTTTCGCAACGATTTTTTATCGTAGAGAGCGCTTAGCCTTTCTACTGTGATTGTAACGAATCTTGACGATTAATATAATAAATGCACTACGAGCGAACGCAAGCTTGTGTGAAGAGTAAGCTAATCACTGAAGGTTGGTGTTCATCTCCTGAGGTCCACTACATCTACTGGCGCGGAGTCGTCCACCCGTATGTGTGTTACCGTCTGGAAAAGTTAGGTTCAAATAAGCACCATTTGCATGTAGCTATTAAATGTGGATCCGAATGAAAGAATTTTGAAATTCACTGGAAATGATAGTAAATAAAATACCAGTCATGTATGAGTCTGTTAATAACTTATTGTATAAAAACCAGTTAAAAAAATATCAAAACCAAAAACGTCACTTTACTTTGGTATAGAACAATGAATACAGATCTAATTCAAGCTGGTCAACATAGTCACAGGTTTAAAAAAAAATTAATTTTTTTTAAACCTGTCACTATGTTTTTTTTTGTATTTCTTTAAAACATTTTTAAAGAAATTTCGCGTTTCTAATGATCTGACGTCCGGCATTTGGCAGACGCATTTAATTTAAAGTTTATTTTAATCGTGTCAGTTAAATAATAAAAACATGCGTAAGTAACACTTACGTGGAACAGTGGAGGATCGTCGGGATGCGGATGAAAACCAGTCAGTCTACAATTTGTGATGTACTGCATCCCGTAGTCGGGCGTCAACGCGAAGTAACCAGTTCTGGAATAGCCCCGGACATGTGATTATTAAAATAAAAGATCTAGGTCAATTATGCAAGCTTGGTAAGTTTAAGATAACGTTACCAATCTAATAACCATTTAGAACGGAAGATTCCATGGAAAATTTAACAAAACGATAAATAAAATTGTTGTTATAAGATAGTCATAGTCTTTTGTTGTAATGAGAGAACTACATACGATTTTTTTAAATGCTTATGCGCAGTTCAAATACGATTAAAATATTATGTAACTTCAGATAATAACTTTGTCTACATTAAATTCAGACAAATATTATTGCAATACCTACAATATGAAAGGCAGAAATACGCCTATATTTTTAACTTTTTGGTTATCGCACGCCTATTTTCGCCGTTCGATTTAGAAAGACATGACTTTTTTGTAGCTTCACGCAGTGAAAGAATTATTACAATCGTGATCCGATTACTTAGAAAAAAATAGGTACCAATTACAAGAACAAACGATATTAAATACCTACACGTAATAGTAAAACATAAACAAATAAAATCATGGCCATGGAGGGAGAGGCGACTTTACCCTACATGGCCATGATTTTGACATAAAAAATACAGTAGAATTTCAAAGTTAAAAAAATTTTTTTTTTTCAAAGTCTAACTCACTCATTGTATTTGGGCGCGCAGACAATGGCGATCGCTTCAGGCATCATCAGCTGATACGAGCACTGCGTGTGAAGGTCCACGGACGAGAGGAATGCCGTCTGAGTGGGATGAGTCTGTAACAAGTGTCAAAACTGTTAACTGACTGCAAACTAGATGTAGCTCCGAGGAATATATGCCAGAAAGCAATTCGTGTAAGAAATGGGAACATTAATTAGGGTTGGTGTGCGCACACACAACCTCTCACCCCTAATGCATACACCTTCGTTCCGTCGTGGGTAAAAATAAAAGATCTCGAGATATTAACACGTTGAGTACTTTTTACTTACGTGGTAGGAAGAGCCAGGTGAATTTAAGGTGATAGAGAATATTTAAACAAGCATTGATATCAATCTTTCATAATTATATAATTTTATCGTCTGGCGATCCAGTTTTATCTTAATACGCATTGGCAAATATAATAAAAACCTACAATCAATGAGCTGTGATATGATATAGATAGGTGATTCATAAAGGTAATAATGTACTTTATTATTAGATAAATGTTGATAATTTTATCAATAGGTATTACTTAATTTGTCATAATAGTGACTCAAGTTGGTAAACAAAACAAAGACCTTGATTCTTTGTACCCCATTGTATCACAGATAAAAAAATGTTAGTTACTTCTGGTTGTCATGAGTCAGAACTGTTTAAAAAAAACTTACCTACAAAAAATATATTGCCTAGCAGTTTGTTGTAATGAGTCAGATCTGTTTCTTGAAGAAAATAAATCCTGTGTTTACCTACAAAAAATATTATTTCCTAGTAGTTATTACAAATAACTCTATTAAACATTTTGATAATCATCATTAGGTAGTTTGTCATAATAGAGACTGAAGTTGGTAAATAAAAAATTCGAAATTCAAAATTCAAGAACTGAAGACTGAGTCAGAACTGTTTAATGAAGAAATTAAATCCTATGTTTACTTACAAAAAATATTATTGCCTACCAGTTACTACGAATTACCGACTTTTAAAAATAAGGATCTTCAATGTTCGTCTTTATATTTTTCCTGTCCAGAGATAGGTCCAGTACCTACTTTTTACTTCCTTCGTACGGAATATCACTAGACATAACATATATTAAATAACATAATAGTAAAATTTTAGTAGAATTTTTGTATCCCTTTTTACGAGAATTGCGCGGGCGGAGAAGTATTTTAGAAGAGTGCAAATGCAAAAATGAAAAAAAAAACGTTTTAATTATTTTGGTTGAATTTAGATCATTGATGGGCTACTAGTATTAGATTATAATAGGAGCACAACCTAGCGTTATTATCATAGCACTTACATGAATCCATCCTAGAGTGATGAGGTTGTGTTGGTCCTGGTAGTGGAAGATCTCCTCCTCATTGTTGGTACTGCACGAGTCCGGTGTACCAGTCTGCTTGGGCACTATCACGTGTGTGATCTTCAGCTGATCGCGCTCCTACAATGCCATGATATAGGCATATACAAACGAGATATAGAAAATCTGTTCGATTATAAATGCAGCTGAGCTTTTAAGTATAAAACATTGATCAATGTTTTCATTAGACTCAGATCGAAATTTTAAGCAAAATTCGAATATAATCTAAGCGGTAGTAGTTGCGACTCACTTTTATTTATTGTCTAATCTGATTAAAAAATAACATACCTATAAGAGAGTTACTAAAGAAACTTTTTGAAGGGAAAATATAACATAAAGGTTTAGGTATCAATCTGAACATAACAGTCATGAGAACGCAACAAAACAACAGATACTAATCTAACCCACCACTAATATGATGAATAAAAAAAAAGTTTAAAAAGCATCACTAAATAAAAACTTGTACTGATATAAAACGAAACATCACTGTACTTTCTGCTTTGTACTGTTTGAATGTATGGAAGTTTCACGGTATGAGATCGAGTGACGTATGACGTCAACAGTAAAGGTAGGCAACAAGTAAAGCGTGACTCACAAGTATGCCCGCGAGGATGCCGCAGGTCTCGACGTTTTTAGCGGTGTTGGTGGCGGCGAGGCGCAGGAACCGCGCCAGCAAGGCGGCTGGCACCACCACTGTCCGCAAGCGCGCCGCTCCGTACAGAGACTCCACGCTCGCGCCGCCACTGAACAATCAACATCATTAGGCGTTGCACATTCGTGGACACTTTTATGTCTTGTGTCGGACACCGAACACATATTGATAATCAATAAGTAAGTGATAGTGGAGGAAACGGGACACAAAAACTGTTCAACGCGTAGTGTACTCGGTACATGAATACACCCTTGGTATTAGCTCTCAGTCTAACCGAATCCGGCTGAAATGCTGAATAAAAGTATTTTACATTGAGCGACTGCCTATCAGACCTTCATTTGGTTGCGGAATGTTTATAATAGTTACCATGACCCCGCAACATAAAGGGCAACCGAAGGAACATGAGTGGATTTTAGTCAGTAAAAGTCTGACACGCCCTCCCGTCCCGCCCCGGACGGGAGAAGTTATTTGATGATTTCCCACTCCCCAAAAAAAAAAACCTTCAAAACCCAGTAAATAGGAATTACGAGAATCCTTGGTTCCCCTTAGTAATTAACACTATTAACATAATGATCGTTAAATTCTATTGTATCCTGCAGAAATTTTTCTGCCGGTAGTGTCATACTCATTAAGGTAAATGACTACTGGCAAATGGCTTTATTACTATTTGTATACTCTTGTTTACCCCTTTTACATGTTACATGACTAAAGTTATGTTATGTTCAAAAGCATCATCATTATTCATCATATTATAAGAACAATGTTATTATATTGAAAAGTGTTAAAATCTGAACTACTTGATACATTTTGAAACCTCTTTTTATATTTTTTGTTAATTTGGGAACTATTGACACTAAGTCCCTACATATATAGTGTAACAGATCAATAAGTAAAGATACACAAAAAAGAATTGTATGCTCACACTTGCGGCCTTGAGGGCGGTATGATCGGCGGCACCGGCTGGTAGTGGTGGCTGGGCGCGCGGGGCGGCTCATTGGCGAAGTCATCGGGGTACAAGACGCCGTCCATCGCCGGCGCCGACGGCGACACCGCCCACTGCTCCTGAATCGTCATCGTTACACACACGCACACTAGACTACAATCCTCTACATGCAACACTGACACTTTTTTAGTCCTTGATTCCACGAGCAAATTAGTCCTCGTTTGCACACGCATTGTTGTTCCAACAAGAAAGGATACAAATATACCTCAGGCTCACAATTCAAATAAACAATTTGACTTTGATTTGTGGCTTATAATTCAGATCAGAGTAAGAATTACAGTGGTTACACTGAACGCTATCGCAATACTGGCGTTGCGAGGCAGTTTACTAGCAAAGTTATAACTAATCAGTTATCAGCTCCGCTAATCTATCAGCAAATTATCTAATCTCAAGTATTGCTGATATCGAAAGCACTCGTCACTGTTATTTCCAAAGTGACTTCTATGATTATTGCTGTAAGATGACGCACAGCTGGATGCGTCTGTCTTGCGATGTGACGTGATTTATTTTATGCAGTGTTAAATGGTGATCAACTAACCAATAATCACTAATACAGCAATTATTTTAATTTTATTTGTTGGCAAATCATCTGACTATGTTAGGTGCCCGCTAAAAGAGACACCAATTACAGTGACAAAGATTATGACTCATGTCTGAAATGCTTTCAACTCATTTCTATATCATTTTTGGTTTATTATCAAAAACTGTTCAAGCATATAAAAGTTGTTGGCTTAATTCCTAGCTTATTTCAAAGGGCAACTTAAGGAGCAAATCTTGTCTGACTGGGTTTATAAAGCTAAATTTATTAAAATTAAAATAAGTTATACAAGGGACAAGTACTAAAATAGTACTATGAGATAGACTTACAGCATGTAGCAGGTGAGGTGTTGTTGTGTGCGCATCTTTCTTATTCTCATCTGCTTGAAGGCGCTCAGCCAGCTTCGCATCTTCTCTCTCTTGCTTTCTCCTTTCTTCTTCTGCCGCTCGCCTTCTCTTTTCCTATGAATACCATTAACAGATTGTTCTTTTTGTTTGGATCACCACTCATTTACAACTTTCTAACCATTATACTACAAAAAAAAATATTCCTAAGTAAATTATGTACATTTACCTCTTCCTGATAAATAACATGCTCTTTAGCATACTGGTCTAGAAGCTTCTGTTTCAGCTTCTCTGCTTTGGGCATCACCTCCTTTAACTTAGCCTGGTTCACAGCCTTTACCGAAGGTGGGACTGATGCATATTCCGGGTGCTTGCGAATCTTCTCTAAGAATAATGTCATAAACTTAATGTACAGGATGTAAGCATTCTCAAGGCTACCTTCTGCTAGGTACACGTTAGCCATCCTGACCATCTCCAAACCTGACCTATAATACCTGAAATATTTAAAAAAGGTCCTTATTAGAATTCCACCAAACATATTGATCATTTTCATAAATGACAATTATACTACCAAATTAATAATAATGAATTAGATTATTATTCCACAAATACCAATATAAATGATATGGTAAGGAGAGCTTGTACCTGCAACTCCACATCATGGAAAGCTTTATGTGTGAAGGTGGGTGATTTAATCAATTGTTGAAGAGGGAAAGCTGCCTGTCAATATTAATAATGCAAATTTCTTTTTAACCATTTCTTGTCTATGTCACAACAGAATCCAACAATAACAAATTAGAATTTATAAAGATTATTGGATAAAAATATGAATAAAAATAATCAATCAGGTGATAGTCAAGTGCCAGTAGTATTGAAATACATTAGCGAATTTACAAAAAGATGACAAAATTCAATCAGCTCACCATCAAAGACATACTATTACTCTTTGGGATATAGAGACCACTTTTTGGCCCACTTGTTATCACACCAATGGGACACAAGAAATTTATAAATGGTTAAAAGTAATTAAACTAAAAATTCCATTTGTAGTGGCTTGTTAACAGAAAGTATTTAAAAAACAAGTGCATAGGCATCTACTGGGTAAGCTCGCTTCATCGTAGGCTCCGTCTATGCCCTCGGGATAGTCTGGGACCAAGAGCAAACCCATAATAATAAAAAAAAAAGTAAAAGAAGGAATATGAATTCCAATATTAAAGTGGGATGAACTTCACTCTAAATGCTAGCATGAATATCATACATAGATGACAGAGATATAATTGTACTGGCTACAGTCATCACCTTGATAAATTAATTGATCTTTGACACCATTATATTGTGAAATGAAATAATATGCAATATTTTAGCCAAGGAATGTCCCTTTTTATGAATTGATTAATGTTTCTATACAGGTTTTTTTGTACCAACAGTATTTAAGGTGCAGCTAATACATTGGATCGTGAGATAGTTACTTATGGTAACATTCATGAGGGAAAAGGAATGGTTCACGCACCATCCTACCCTCGACCCTCGAAGCAATGGAAAACCTAGAATGTTTTCGTATATAAAGGAGACTCAAAACCTATTACCTTGATCACGAATTCATAGTAATATGTGATATTCAGTATGTTTATTAGCATAGTTACCTCCTTGGTGGAACGTTTGGATCTACGTCTACTACTGCGCCATAATTTGCTAATTGTTTGACCCTCGCCGTAGGTTCCAAAGAAGCCAAATCAACTGCTGATTTCGAGCGCTTTTCTTCTGCTTGCATTGTGTTGATTTTTCAGTATATTTAGTTTAGAAATAAATGTTGTTTCATGCAAACCATTAAAAAACTTCTAGACACATAACGCTCAAAAGAATTATTTATTATAATACAAAACACGGATTTTATACAATTGATCGAAAACCCAATCAACAACTATTACAGTTTTTGTGAAAATTACAGCTGAACAAGAACTAAGAAGTCCCAAATCGCCATCCATAAAGTCAAAATTCTAATTAATTGTCATTTTTGACAATACATGTCATTGCATGTCACAGATAACGATCTCAGAAAAAAAAATGAGATGTAATACCACGTTTACACGCTTGCCAAAAACGTCTAGCAGCAAGCAACACAAGCTTGTAGGCTTGACTTGCGTGAATCCGCGCTAGCGCTTGTATCGGTTTTTGAACACAGATCAAATTAATCTGTGGCAATGGCCTTTATGGCCTTTCTGGTGGCATAATGTAAACTGATTATGGGATCCAAAAGATTTAAAACAATGAAAAATCTAACAATCAAACAGGCATATAGCGGACACACTTATAACACCCTTATTTTTGCGTCGGATGTTAATAAATATTTGTCTAGCAAAACACAACTTCAACATCCAAGTCCAGTAATTTGGACTTGTCCTGACAACCGATGGAACTTTACGGAGCATCTGCATTTCTGACGTTTGGCCCTCAAACTGGCGAGGACTGAAATTGCAGAGCAGAAGACAGAAGCAGCAATCTGAAGACCGAAGCCACAGATTGGGCAAGAACCACTTAAGGGCTTAAGCGGCTCCTGTCCAATCTGGGTGGTCCAAACGCCGGGAATCGTGCGGTCCATGGCCCTCTACGGAGCTCCGGTGTGGACGCCCAACCTAGCCTTGACTCCGGCCCGGCTTTTGAGGGCGTCCCAGAGGGTCATGGCGATTCGGATGGTGCGGGGATACTTACCGCACGATTTCATGAGGCGGCGAGCCTCTTTGCGGCGAGCATCCCGCCGTGGAATCTGGAGGCAATAGTCCTTGCACACACGTACGTGACCAGTGGCGCGTGGAAGTGCAACGCCGGGGCGAAGTCCCACTGCCGCGGCCGAACGGCGCGGCGCACAGAGAGATCTCATGGTGGAATGGAGACAGCGACGTCGCAACCTAGGGCTGGCCACGCCGTAACAGCGGTGGTAAGACCCCTTTTGAGGAGTGGCTCTCGTATCGCTTGGTACAGGTCCTTATCGGACACGGTCAGTTCAGGAGGTTCCTGTGTCGGATTAGAACGGAAGCGACGCCTAGGTATCACCACTGCAGCAACGGTCACCTGGAGGTGGAGGTGTGCCCCGCATGGGCGAGCCATCGCCGTGTCCTAGCAGAGGCGATCGGCGGCGGTAACCTCTCGCACCCGCCGCTGGCTCAGGCCATGCTCCGGGTGAAACTGAATGGGTAGCCGCCGCCTCCTTCTGCGAAGCAGTTATGCTGGTGAAAAAAGCGGTGGCGCGCGCGAGGCAGCGACGAGGCTCGCGTCCCGGACAGGGAGTCAGGCGTAGACGTCGAGAGCCGCAAGACGACTACTGGCCACCGGGGGCGCGGGTCTGCGGACGGCGAGTGATGGGTAGCTCGCGTCCGGCTGGGACCAGGCCGGCGTCGATGGCGCGTTAGTATTCAACGCGCGCCTCAAAGAGCAGTTAGCACGAGAAGGGGCCCAATAGGGCCAACGCCTGCCGGGGTTGCGGAATGTTTAAAATAGTTACCGTGACCCTTTAACATGAGTGGGTTTTAGTCAGTAAAAGTCTGACACGCCCTCCCGCCCCACCCAGGACGGGAGAAGTCATTTGATGAAATCCCATTCCCCAAAAAATAAACATCCACGAGCGTTATGTGTTATGTCTGCACAGCCTAGCTGTCTGGAACACACCGTCGCCCTTGCAAGCATGTAAATGGCATCCAAACGATTGTATGGCGAGCGATGGGTAGCTCGCCACCCGGCTAGGACCAGGACCGCGTAGACGGCGCGTTTTGTTCCACGCGCGCCTCAAAGAGAAGGAGTCAGCACAGGAAGGGGCCCAATAGGGCCAACGCCTGCCGGGGTTGCGGAATGTTTATAATAGTTACCGTGACCTCGGAACATAAAGGGCAATCGAAGGAACATGAGTGGGTTTTAGTCAGTAAGAGTCTGACACGCCCTCCCGTCGCACCCAGGACGGGAGCAGTCATTGGATGATTTCCCACTCACCAAAAAAAAAAAAAAAAAAGACGGGTTGCACTCCGGGAGTGCCGGCAGAAGTGAAAACTTGATTATAGCTGTCTACTATCCATCCGTCCTACGCTTTTTCGATCAGGTCACGTGTCCTGACGCGAGTTTAAGATTTTATACCCATTACAGAAAAAGTGCTCAACGCCGCTAAAGAAGTTTTCACTTCAAAAGTTTTCACTTCAAAAACACATTCGCTCATTTATTTACGAGTGTGCCTTTGGCTCGCCTGCCCCAAGCCATTAGCAGGACCACTATATCTCTCTCTCTCTATCTACAGCAAGCTTATATTAAGCTGTTTCGCCAAGATTTTCCAACACTATTACTCCACGGGTTAAAATACTTAAACTTTGAACTCGGGAAAATTGTACCTTTTATCAGTGTGTGTGAGATTTTTATCGCGCGTTCAATTGTTATCCGTCCTACGCTTTTTCGATCAGGTCACGTGTCCTGACGCGAGTTTAAGATTTTATACCCATTACAGAAAAAGTGCTCAACGCCGCTAAAGAAGTTATCACTTCAAAAAAAAGACGGGTTGCACTCCGGGAGTGCCGGCAGAAGTGAAAACTTGATTATAGCTGTCTACTATCCACCCGTCCTACGCTTTTTCGATCAGGTCACGTGTCCTGACGCGAGTTTAAGATTTTATACCCATTACAGAAAAAGTGCTCAACGCCGCTAAAGTCGGCTAAAGAAGTTTTCACTTCAAAAAATCCAAACGATTGTAATGACTTGGGGCTTGTGGTAGCTTGCCAAGCCTCTGCAAGCGTGTAAATCACAGAGTACTATTGTTTAAATTATGAAAGTGTGCATCAACTGATATTCAATCAACACCTTACATTGCAATATGATTCATAGTAGGTATGTAAATTATATACGTTTTTAACCAAGAGGATTTAACTCTAATTATATCACCCAGTCAGTTTACTTACTATTGTATAAATTTATAGAATACACTAATGAATGCTTGACTATTTTTTATGGCCTCATTATCTCATTCATAATAGGGTACATACATACCTAACTTAAGTACCTATGCATAATAATCGAAGCGGATGCGAGATTATCGACCAATAAATAATACACGTGTGTGATTGAGGCTTAAACTGTAAACTGTCAAACTGTTTTTTTAATGCTTTGAACACTGCACAAATGGCGGTAAATTCTAATTTGAACTGTAAACACATTTTTTTAAGTTACCAAAAGACATAAATTAAATAAAAAAGTGATTTCATTTATTTCATCTATAATTATATTATTGAAAGCGCGGGAAACTTCAAGCTTGGTGGACGCGTCCTTTTTGCGATAAGATTTTAAAATAATTTTTCATTGAATAGGATCAGTTAACCATTAGTTTTAGTCTCATATTTTCATTTATTTTTAATTTAATAGTTAGTTCTTAGAAATATTCTTCAGTAGGTAAGTTTTTAATTTATTATATAGTAGGTAGCATGAGCGAACCGCCTGACCCGGGGGGCTTTGTCCCCCCGGCAGGCAATTTCGTCACAATAACTGCGTCTAATGAATCGGGAATGGAAACCGATGGGTCATCTTCGACCCGTAATTTAAAAAGAAGCCGTGTGCATGTCTGCAAACATTGTAATAAGCGTCGTCGTACACGCAAACACGGATCCGAGTCTTCGGGTTGTGGTTGCACAGAAACAACTTTAATAGCCGAGTCAGAAAAAAAAACTATAACAACAAGTATAGATCCTAACACAATTTCGGCAATCCCTGCTGCCTCGTCCTTGCCTGTTCCTCTGACCCACATTGGTAGAAAACTATATGAAAAGTCGGACAGCGCGCCGTATGTAATACACGTTCAAAAAACGCAACTTTCTCCAGATGATGGCACCACGCTGCACCCAGTCGCATTTGGTAAATTTTTGAAATTCAACGCCTTCCAGAGTATTATTAACGGCAGTGTAAAAAAAATAGGCCGTAACAAAATTTCCATAGCATTCTCTAGTTTTCTGGACGCTAATTCTTTCATTACAGACAAACGTCTGGACACTTACAATTATAAAGCTTTTATTCCAACTTTCAATGTTACGAGAATGGGTTTAGTGCGTGGTGTACCTGCAGAGTGGTCTCCAGAGGAAGTTATTGAGAATATTACAGTGCCCATTGGTTGCGGTCCAATTTTAAAAGTTAGGAGACTTAATTTTAAAACAATAGTTGATGGTTCAACCGTTTGGAAACCATCTCAGTCCATGGTTATAACTTTTGATGGACAGGTGTTACCAAAACGAATTTTCATGTGCTATAATGCATTACCTGTAGATTTATATATTTTTCCTACTGTACAATGTTTTAATTGCTGTCGTTATGGCCATACCAAACTTCAGTGCAGGTCCAAACCTCGCTGTTATAAATGTGGTCAAGGTCACACTGGGGACAGCTGTGATATAGAACCAGAAAATGCATGCTGTTGTCTTTGTTCCGGGTGCCACTTTGCAACCAATAAGTCATGCCCAGAATTTTCCAGGCAAAAATCAATAAAAACACATATGGCACAAAGCTCAATTTCATATGCAGAAGCCTCAAAATTACACCCCCCTGTTACTAAATCGTATGCTGATACTCTTTTATCTTCTCCTTCCAAAAACTTTTCCAACATCCCATCAATCTCTTCGCCTAATATAAAACCTGCATCTAGCAGTTATAAAAAGACTGTCTTTCTCAAACCACGTTCTCCTCCCAAATCTGTACAAGGCTATAATAAAGAGGCTCACAATGCCATTATTAGAGATTATGACATTCCTCAACCATCAAATGGTTGTGCTATTACTAATAATTTTAATAAGGATGAAAATGAAACTAATTTTTCAATAAATGATTTTCTTTCTGCATTACATAAACTTCTGTCACAGTTCAACATTTCACCGTCCAACGATGCCCCTTCTTTAAATTTTTCTCAATCCATTCATAATGGACAACACATCAAACATTCTTCAGTGGAACTGCCGCAGTCTGGTAAACAAAAAGAGTGATGTTATATATCTGTTAAACAAGTTTGAGCCATTTGCCTTTGCCTTAGCAGAGACATGGCTCAAACCTCATCATATTTTTAAAATCAATGGTTATTCAACCATAAGAGAGGATAGATCTGATGGGTATGGTGGTGTAGCTATGCTTATCAAGAATTCTATCCCATTCTCCATCATTACATTACCTCCTCATAGTGAGGAGATTTCAGTTGTAGCAATAAAATTGTATCCCACCTGTCTTGTATCTATTTACATTCCTCACCCTTCTTCTCATTTACTTCAAGAGATGAACAATCTCATTTCATTTCTGCCTAAGCCACTTTTAATATTAGGGGACTTTAATTGTCATCATCAATCATGGGGATGTTCAATTTCAAATAGTTATGGGGATGAATTACTAGAAATAATAGACTTACATAACTTATGCATTTTAAACACAGGATCTGTCACACGCCGCTCAGAACCTAATCAGAACCAAAGTGCAATTGACATTTCCATCTGTTCTCCAAACTTAGCTTCTACATTAACTTGGCATACTCTAACCTCCACTTATGGTAGTGACCACTTTCCAATAGTAATTTCTTATCCTCTTTCTAAATCAAAGCCATCAGTACGGAGATCTAACTTAAAACATAAACTGCCTGATAAAACTAATAATGACTGGGACAATTTTAGAAACATTGTTGACAGAAAGTTATCTTCCTTACCAGTAATTTCTGTTGGTAATGAAAATAGTTGTGCTGAAGCCTTGGCGCACATATTAATTGCAGCAGCTGATGAAGTTTTCCCTGTAAAAAATAACACTATTAATTCAATTCCTTCTCCTCCTTGGTGGGACTCTGAATGTACAGAAGCAATTAAAAAACGCAATGAGGCTGAACACAATTATAACCTCGACATATCTGATATTAATTATGATATCTTTTCTAACATAAGTATAGAAACTCGCAAACTATTCAAAAAGAAGAAATTTGAAGGCTGGCGTAACTTTTGTACGTCGATTTCACCGAATACTCACCCCACTATTGTTTGGAGCAATATCCGTAGATTTAGGTCCATTTATAAGAACCCTTCGACTATTCCTGACACTTTATCAAATGAGTTTTTAAATAAATTAGCGCCGCCATGGGTTCCGGAGGCTATTAACCATAACGTTTCTCGGTCTCCAGCACAGAGTACATTATAATATACTGAAATAGAGACCAATCTTGGACCTCAAAATGGGTAACCACTTACGCCGTAGCCAGTAGCGCCATCTGTTAGCACTAGTAGGAATGTTTATTACATCTATAGATAACTATAGGTATGCATAATACCTACATTTTATGTACCTAATGGCAGTTATATTTTATGGACGTCTTTTATAAAGGCTATTAAGGATTTTTATAAATGAAACAATGATTAATTAATTTTTAAAGTTTATTTATGTCTTTTATAACACTTGTTTATTAATTTCTTTGCTTTCACTTGCAATTTGTCCTCATCATCATCAACCTGTTTTCTCCCAGCTAAAATTTTATTTATATTTTTACAATAATTAAAAATCATGCAACGAATTACAATTTGAATCAAATAATCAATTAATTTTTCTTTATGTATTTTACATTTTATACATTTAAAATCAACAAATATAATAATGGCTGTTTTAATGATTATTTTTATATTGCTTTTTTCAATATTTTCTTTTATAATTTCATTTATTAAATCTTGCATATTTGAAATTAAACTAACTAATTCTTTGCTGGGAGTGCAAAGCCATCGTCGACCTGCATATTCTCTATATTTAATATATTCTATTTCATTTCTTGATGTCAAGTCGTTTGTGCAATCAGCACAAGATTTAAAAACATGGGATTTCATTTTCTTTAGAAAATATCCACTCATGTATTGTAGGGGTGCAATAACGCGGGGATCACTTTCTTTAACTTCTAAGGAAGTAAAATTAAAATCAAATATTTTATTAAAATCGAATGAGGAACAAGTCGACGATGCTTCTGCATTTTCGTTGATGATAAGAGTATGTAATGCATCACAAAAGTCTCCTTCGCAATTACCTCGGGTGTGGACACTGCTTAAATTATTTATCAATAGTGTCGCAAATGCAGATTCGAACTGATCGCATGTTGGATTTATGTTGCGACACCCTTGGCTCCTGACTGCGCCAAAGAAATTTTCTAAGGGGTCCTGATTCAGGTGCCGCAACCACACTGAAGAAACATTAAAATTATCTTTTAATTTTTGTAATAGTGTTTGTATTCCCTTAAGTGTCCACACCCAATTGGCCACAGAGGGAACATTTTCTATTTTCCCACGCGAATTTATAAATTTCATAGTTTTGAATATTTTTATGCCGTCCATCCAAGTTTGATGATGCACAGAGCTCGGCGTTGCTGGGCCAAGTAGAGGTTTGGCGTTTCTATTTTTCGTTTGGCTTCCATTAACCGAATCAAAAATGTTGTCTATGAATAGCAGCAGATCTGCAGTTTCACAGCATTCTGCGGGAAGAATTTTCTTATCTGAAACAATAAAGAAAATATTTATTTATTCGTTAGTTTATTTAGTTGACTAGGTACTAATTTGAAAAACAGATTGTTTTTTCTATGCCAAATTCATAGAAAAAACGAATAATGTATCCGTACTTAATCCATACTAATATTATAAATGCGAAAGTAACTCTGTCTGTCTGTCTGTCACCTTTTCACTCTAAAACCATTGAACCGATTTGAATGAAATTTGGTACAGGTATAGTCTGGGACCCGAGAAAGGACATAGGATAGTTTTCATCCCGGAAATCCCCCGGAAACGGGAACTATTTACCACAAAAGCTAGTTACTAATAAATTAATATTTTATTATACTGTACAAATACATAGTTTAAAAAGAATGTTGGTTAAGATTGTTAGTTTATTTATTCTATAACCTAATAAAGATAAAGATATATTTATTTCTAAGTATATGGTACACTGAGATCTTGCATTAAATATTGATTCACATATACTACCATCTCTGGTATAGAAATATTAAATAAGCTAAGTCCATGCAAATCTTAGACATTACAACGCTTTTAATTTGACAATTATATTAATTTCGATTTAGATTCATTAAAGATAATAATAATATAAAATAATTAATTAATTATAATATTATTATTTAATTCATAATATTAATTATTATGGTAAAAATAAGTGCAATTCCAAATTAAGTAATAATACAAAAAAAAAATCTCATAAATATAAGTTCCAGTGTCAAAATATTAATCATAATGTCAAAATGTTAATTATAATAAACTGAGCAACCCTAGCGAAATACCACTGAAAGTTTCCATAAGTACAAAATCTAATCAAAATCTATTTATTCTATTAGTTAATAATTAACCCTTACCTGCTAGATATCCCATGTTAGATGCCACGGTACGGCTGAAAACTTGTGAGGCGTATTTAACTTTCATTTTATTGATTTTATCAGGGTTGATGTGATGTTCAGTTAAATTTGGGATCAATCTAATGCCCTTGTAGCCCGGGTTTTCTTTGTGCAGTAATTGCAAATGAGACCATTTTGCAGTTTTAGTTACACCTTCTTTTGTTGTGTATAATAAATTTTTATTTAATAAATTATTTCTGATTCCTTTGAGAAGGTGTGGGGGGTCATAGAGAGGTATGATTTCTTGGCCATTAATTAAAATAACATTTTCTTTTGGCTCCTCTCCTTTTCTTAAAAAGTGCCCCTTGGTCTCATTAATAAGCAGTTTGAGTGCCTGTCTGTTGTTGGTTCCCTGATCACATACTGAAGCAATGACTATCAACCCCGCCTCTTGCAATCCTGTTATTACGTCTTTTATTTGTTTTGCCAGCTCAGGTCCCTTGGTTGCACTCGAGGCAAATGTATAAGACACGGGCTGTTTATAATTAAAAATTAGACCACGCACCATAAAAACTTGAGCATGATCAGCAAAGTCACCCTTTCTGTCTTGCCCATTGTCGACAAGTCCTGTTATTTTGTCTTTTCTTTCTTGGTATGTGACATTAGGCTTAAGTGAGACTTCATCAAACATTAATATGCACAGTTTTTTTTCCGTAGTCATTTGGTCAGCTTTGGTTTTTAATTGCGAGAAAATGTTTTCGTTAATCCCAGGTTTGAGATTACTCATTTGTATTAATTTTATTTAAGTTTGCTGAGCAGGCAAAATAAAAATCTTCCTTAAAAATCGATATCCTTTGGGACTTTGCTTCAAAATTGATAAAGCCGCAATTTTCTCCTGCAACGTGAATCTTCGGCCTTTTCCTTTTTTGCGGTCCTCCCGCCATTGTATTCTTAATAATAATTTAGCAGTACTTGTGCAATTTTCGAGGGTATCTAAAACTGCAGGGTTAAATCCAATTTTTTTTGCTGCCTTTATGTTGGCAAACTGCTTTCTGGCTTTATTTTTCATTTTGCTTATTTTTATTCTTGCAGCAACAAGTTTTTGACGCAGTTCTTTTTCTGTTTTTGTAAGGAATACTTTTCTTGTATTTTTTTTATTGACTTTCTTTACTCCTGTAAAATAAAAATAAAAGTAGTTTAGAAAAAAAGTTTAAAAAACTAAAACCTGATTACAACAAAAACTGAATTATAGGTCATAGCTCATTACAGCCACCCGGCAGCCACTCCGCACTGACTCGCCTTATAACGGAGGCGATCCGGTGACGCTACGGAGTTGATATAGTGAGCGCATGCCCATACAAGTCCATATAAAGAATACTAGCCGCAGGAGGCGAGTCGGTGCGGAGTGGCTGCCGGGTGGCTGTAATGAGCTATGACTTTTAAACAGTAAGTATGGACCAAGAAAAAATTTCAGACACATATGTATATTCTACAATTAAATAAACATTCCTCAACGTTCACACAATGCCAACAGACCCACTGATAAGGGCATTTTCAAAAAAATGTACACTCAAGCTATTTTAACTGTTCCTCAAATTCAAAGATTAACTACAGAAGTAGATAAATATAAGATTATTTTATTTATTATTTCTAAATATAGTGATTAGGAATTGAACCACCGAGCTCCGGTATATCAAAGCCAAAAAAAAAACTGATAAGGGAAGTTGATGCCGTTTTATAGTATTGTTCACCATTTCAAAGGTGCATCAATCCAGCCAGACATAGGCTATATGATATTACTTATATGTATAAACTGGGGTACTAGTTGTTTACATAACATTTATCCAACTCACCAAAATTTTGTCCAATATATTTTTCTGTTATTGGAGGATTTGCAATTGGTATGTTAGACTCATGCACTGAAGTATCTGGTTCTGAAACATAATTAAGTTTATTTGTTCCGTTGGTGTAAGTTGTCTATAATATTAAAGTGTAGTGAGAAAGGCCAGCAAGCAGTAAATATTTGAACAGTTCTAAATAATTATGGGCGCGGTTTCACCCGCATGTTTGGGTACAGCTGCGCTCCCATGGATCCTAGCTTGATGTTATTAAGTTTATGAAACCTTTACTATTCCTCACAAACTTACTGATCTCCTATACTAACTTTCGTCCCCTTTTTTACTACCTTATTGGTTAAATTTCCAAAAACTCGGCAATTTATTTTAATATTTATAACAAATAAGCTAAATTACCAAGTAGAAGATTTTAATAACCTGGGCTACTATTATAGTTGTTCACATAAAATTTATCCAACTCACCAAGATTTTGTCCAATATATTTCTCTGTTATTGGAGGATTTGCAATTGGTATGTTAGACTCATGCACTGAAGTATCTGGATCTGAAACATATATACATCAAGTTTATTTGTTGCGTTGGTATAAGTTGTCTATAATATTTATAGTGTAGTTAGAAAGGCCAGCGAGCAGTAAATATTTAAACAGTTCTAAATAATTATGGGCGCGGTTTCACCCGCATGTTTGTACTGCTGCGCTCCCATGGATCGTAGCTTGATGTTATTATTTATTATGTATAAGAAACCTTTACTATTTCTCACAAACTTAAAAAAAAATTACAGATCTCCCATACTAACTCACGCCCCCTTTCTTACCACCTTATTCAAAAACTCGGCAATTTATTTTAATATTTTTAACAAATAAGCTAAATTAGCAAGTAGAAGATTTTAATAACCCGGGTTTCTAGTTGTTCACATAAAATTTATCCAACTCACCAAGATTTAGTTCAATAAATTTCTCTGTTATTGGAGGATTTGCAATTGGTATGTTAGACTCATGCACTGAAGTATCTGGATCTGAAACATAATTCAGTTTATTTGAAGTTTATTTATTGTCTATAATATTTATAGTGTAGTGATAAAGGCGAGCAAGCAGTAAATTTATAACAGTTAAAAATTATTATGGGTACATTTATTTCTCAGAATAAAAAAATCAGTTCAAATGCAAAACATTTGTTAATTAACAAAATGAGTATGTGCTTGTTCATACAAAATATAAGCATTAAAACTATGGTCTCAAGTTTTAGATAAGATTTTGTTAGATATTCTCATAAAACTTGAATGCTGAATAAGAAATACTAAAAGGCTTATTTAAGCATTTGACCATCATGGGGGTCGCCAGTGACCAACAAAACAATTAAATTTCTATTCTAGTCTGTAATAGTCAATGAGTTAAAAGTTAAAGTGCCAATAAGCAATATACCTAGGTTTTTTTTAAAATAGAGATGAAATAATAATAATGTATTGTATAATTATTATTCAGAAGTAGTCCTACTTATATATTATGTTAATTGTAAATGCATACACATATAGAAATAAAGTATATATTATATTTTTCCTTGTTAAGACTGGTTAGATCTAAGTACTTAATTATACTTATGTAGGCTCCTTACCATGCTTAACATATGGATGCCAAACATGGGTATTAACGGAAAAACAAAGAAGAAAAATTGATGTATGCCAAAAAGGAATAGAGAGGAGTGTAATTGGGGTAAAAAGACGGGATAGGGTAAAACTACTAAATATTAAACAAATAACTAAATTTAAAGATGCAGGAAAAATATGTAAGACATTAAAATGGAAATGGGCAGGTCATATGTTAAGAGAAAGTATTGAGAAATGGACAAAAACGACAACAGAATGGTACCCTAGAGATGGGAAAAGGAGTAAAGGACGACAATCAAGGCGCTGGGAAGACGACTTAAAGGGAATTGGTGGACCAAAATAGATGAGAATTGCAAGAGATAGGGTCACATGAAAATTTTTAGAGGAGGCCTATGTCGAAAGACAATCTGGAGAAAAATGTACCAAGCAAAACATTAGTTTTAAGAAGTAACTGTAAATAACTCAGCAATAAAGGTTATTTTATTTTTATGTAGGCTTCTTAACTGATCAGTACAGTACTCATCATTATTATCTAGTAAAAAAGAAGGCTACATGATGACTGAATATTCACCAATTATCTAAAAAATATAAAGCCAGAAATAATAAAGACTTACCAATGTTTTCTTTTTGTGCCACATCTATTGCAGTGCTCATTGGTGTGTGCAGCAAATATTCAAAATTGATTGAAGTGGGATCTAGAAGAAATGTCACTTCATGATAATCTAGTTTATATAAAAGTTTAAACAGGTAATTTAAAGATGTTACAAACTTTAGTATAGGAAATAACATAGGTACCTGATGATGTTGAAGGCATGTTCAGAATTTGTTGTAATGGCTTTTTAGTGGCAGGCGTTAATCTCTTCAGTGACAATGGTCCTGCAAGAAAGAACACATCTAAATAGAACCAAATATTGCTTAACCTTTTAATGACCAACCGACAGCCGGCTGTCGGGCTGCTATTGTCTTTCTATTGTGTTCGAAGGATTAAGCATCAACAAACTGAAACAGGAATATATAGTCCCAAATAAATAGTGATGTTGTACAATCAAGTTTTTACAATCAAATCTTATAATAATAATAATATCAAATTGCCTTTATTTATTTAAAAATATTTCATGTAATTTACGGTAATTAAATAAAAGGCATACACAGTAGGTAATTGAATATTACATAAAACACTATTAGGTATATTATTTATTTTTGGTAAGGTCCATATTTTTAAAATCGAATTATTTAATACGGTATGTATTCAATATTTACAATAAAAAAACTCTTTGATACCTAATAAAATAAAACATGTCTAAGTCTATCGATTGCGGAACATCACTATTGGTATCAGTAACAGTTGCACTTGTCATTTTTCTGACTCGAATTGGAAATTATACTATAAAATTACAATTAAAATTTAACTAGTGACCCGCCCCAGCTTCGCATGGGTGTTACAAAACTTTAAAAATCCCGGCTTTCTAAACCTTCCTTAAGAATCACTCTATCTATTAAAAAAAACCGCATCAAATCCGTTGCGCAGTTTTAAAGATCTAAGCATACTTAGGGACAGACAGAGGGTAGCGACTTTGATTTATACTATGTAGTCATTAATTTAAATTATGGCACAAACTAAATTTGCATGCTGAATTTAGTAGGCGAAATATGAAGTACTATGTATTGTATTATAAGATCTGTAAGCACCATAGTTCTTGCAAATAAATGATTATTATTATTATATATAAAAAAAGAAAATAAAGGAAAAGACGGCACTAAGTCCATCTTTGTACCTTTGTGTCTGTAGTATAAATAAATATCATAGCTAAGCAGAGTACTATATTCCATTGTGCAAAATGATAATGTACAAACCTGGCATATTTAATGTTGGGACAGCAATGTTGCTGATTTTGTTGTTACGGCACAAATATTTCTCTTCAAAGTGTGAGCGACATACCCGGCGGTACTTAAATATGCGCTCATTTTCCAAGCCCAAGATGTCAGTACTGCCAATTGCATAAAGCCATGTGTTGAAGCGCTCCCGGTCAGTCTCAGGGTTTGGGAACCCATGGAGCACTCGACGCACACCTACAATAAATGATACAATCAATAATGAAGTCCATAAAATTAAAAAAACAATGAGATTACGTTCACAAGTAAGTATTAACTTAATATCATTGTCGCAGATCTTAACCTTAACCTTCATAAACAATTAAATTGGTAAGTGGCAAATGGTGCAGTGACTAAGTATAAGACTTGTACAACGATGACAACCTGACAATTTTTTTAACCTATTGGCCAAGTTTAGTTGCAGTTTGTATTGTGATATGATTGTTGTCAAGTTACAATGTTGCATTTCCTAAAATGATCCATGGTTACTGACTGAACTCTCGATAGAGAATAAGTCCTTGGGTTAGGTTGGTAGATAGCCCTGCATTATCTACCAGTTAATATGACGTACATTTATTTGTGCAATATTACATTGGTCATCATCTCCCTAGCCTTTTCCCAACCGTGTTGGCTGCCAGCCTAACCGGATTCAGCTGGATACCGGTGTTTTACGTAGAGCGACTGCCTATCTGACCTCCACAACCCAGTAACTGGACTGGTGGTAGATAGCCCTGCATTATCTACCAGTTAATATGACGTTCATTTATTTGTGCAATATTACATAGGTAATTAACCAATATTAAGTCTGACATACCTCCACTCTCCTTGCACCCAGGAACACAGCAGTGCTTGTCCGAAGACATAATGCAACAATATAAATGCACTAAAGGAGTCCTATCTCAGTTTTGGTAAAAACACACACAAAATGCCCTTCTGGCCACAATTGTGATTTAGCCGGAGGAACTTTAGCTCAACTCAACGACAAATACACAACGAAACACAGAAAGATCATAAAATATATCACGAAACCGGCGCGGACGCAAGCGTCAGGTCAGGCCTCAGCAGACATATTGAATTAGGGATGCCGGTTTATTATTTTATAAACCACTAATGAAATTCTACCATGGTAGCTTTCTATTCGACTCAACTTTCAATAGAAATTATTTAATATTTTCGCCATATTTTTTCTTTGTTTCCCATAAACAATAAAAGCTATTATTCAAAGATTTGCTCCATTAAAATATTTTAAATTGATCATTGATTGCCTCAAACATTCTAACAAAATCTACTACTTTAGTAACAATTAGTAAAAATCAGCCACGCAGAACCGAAACTGTGTGATTTTATTTAGCGCCATCTATTGCAATTCAAATGAACATTAGTACTGAGCTGCCATCTGTTACCAGCAGTTGATAAAATATCCTACTATAATACGAAAAAATCAAAAAGTACCTTGTAACTTATGTCTCATTACTTTTCTGCATACTTCGTAAATTAGTATCATTATAACCACTGTTTTCCCCTCTACTTTGTACTAAGATTGAACCGCCTGGTCTCCAGTCAATAACCAAAACACCCACGAGCCGTTAGATCTTCCATTCTCTCTCACTGAAGTTAAGGCTGTTATCCATAACACTAAAGATTCTGCCCCAGGTATAGACGGTATTCCATATTCCTTTTTTTCTCATATAAACGATGATGTACTCTGTTATTATTTAGAACTTATTAATTCTTTAATGAATACAGGAAACATCCCTGTTATATGGAAACGTCAAATGGTGTTACCATTTCTTAAACCAAATAAAACACCATCTGAAGTTTCTTCATATCGTCCCATAGTTTTGTCTTCAGTTCTCATGAAATTAGCAGAACACTTAATTAAAAACCGTCTAGAATGGTATGTTGAAAGCAAGGGTCTATTAGCAGAATCTCAATATGGCTTTAGAAAAGGTAAAAGTACCGCTGACTGTATAAGTATTTTAACATCCGATATTCGATTATCCTTTTCTAATAATCAGTCTACCATTGCAGTTTTTTTAGATATCGATGCAGCTTATGATAATGTTATATTATCAGTTTTACAAAATAAATTAAACACTTTAAAAGTTCCATTGAACCTGTCGAACTTTATTATTAAGATCTTATCTGAACGCTCAGTTAACATGTTAATTGGAGATCAGGAGGTATCTCGTCTAGTATCGAGAGGTCTCCCACAAGGTTCTGTGCTCAGTCCCCTTTTATACAATATTTACACTTTTGATTTAGATTCGGCCCTAACTAACCAAGTTAAAGTTCTTCAATATGCTGATGACTTATTATTATATTCTTCTAATCATTCTATTGAACAAGCTAGGTATGCTATCAATTCTGCTTTAACTACCTTAGAATCATGGTTAAGTCTCAATGGTTTAGATTTATCCACATCTAAAAGTGCAGCCATTCTGTTCACTCGAAAGAGAAATGTTCCTTTAATAAATCTTATATTTAATAATACAACTATTCCGGTTAAAGATAAATTTAAATATCTGGGGGTAATCTTAGACTCTAAGCTAAATTGTGCTCCCCACTGTGAATACGTAGTTAATAAATGTGAAAAACACTTAAACATGTTAAGATGCCTTTCGGGTGTATGGTGGGGTGCACATCCTTTTTCTTTAAAGTTAATTTATAATGCTATTATCAGAAGCGTTCTGGACTATGGACTGTTTATTTTGGACCCTGGTAGCATAACCGCATTTAATAAATTGGACCGCATCCAATCTAAAGCTTTACGCATTATTTCGGGTGCCATGAAATCTAGCCCCATTAATGCACTACAAGTTGAATGCGAGGAAGCCCCGTTATATCTTAGGAGACAATTCCTTTCCGATAAGTATTTATTCCGGATTATTCAGTTTTCAAATCATCCTCTCATTCCCAAACTGAGCTCTTTAGTGACGTTTATCGAATCCTCAGATTACTGGTCTCATAAACGTGCTCCTTGTTTAGTTATAAGCTACAAAAAGACCCTGTCTCTTTCTTCTCCCACTCATCATTCCAATAAACTCCCCATATTTAACAGTAGTTATGAAAGTTTGCAATATAGTCCGGACATAAAATTTGATTGTGTAAGTAAGTCTGACCCCTATTGTCAGTTTAGTTTTAATAATTTTCTCGAAGAACACTCTGAGTACCAACATATTTACACAGATGCAGCCAAGCGCTCTCCGACGGATTGCGTTGGGATTAGCACTTACCATTCACAGTACAAAATCGTGCAGAAAATAAAATTACCTCCGGAGACTTCTGTTTTTACCGGGGAATGTTTTGGCATTTTAAAAGCCATTGAATATTTCCGTGTTTTTAAATTAAAAAAAGCAATAATTTTTTCAGATTCCCAAAGTGCTCTTCAAGCCATTGGCAAATCTCCTTTGGTTCATAAGTCCCAGAATCCTGTTGTTTGTTTGATTAGAGATTTGGCGTGTAGAACTATCTCAGAGGGTAATGCACTGAAATTTGTTTGGATACCGGGTCACGCTGGAATACATGGCAATGAGGAGGCCGATAAACTTGCCGGTGACGCGGTGCAGTGTGGTGATTTATCACCTTATACAAACTTTAGCACTGATCTCATGACCTTACCAAAAACTTTTTTACGAGACACCTGGAAGGTAGCGTGGGATACAAGCAGCAAATCGAAAGGACATTACTTTTCTTTAATTCAACCTGACATTCAAGAAAAAGCTTGGTTCGGAAAGATGAAGTTTGGTAAGATGGAGACATCCATTCTTATACGGATGAGGCTGGGTCATGTTTGCTCCCCAGCCCATCTTGCCAAACTTCATATCATCGGCGACCCTAATTGCGAATGTGGCACAGACGTAGGCGATCTAAATCATATCTTTTTCTCCTGTCCTCTTTATGATCATTCCTCTTTTATCAGTAACCTCACATCTCTTCGTATTCCTTTTCCTACTTCCTTACTTTCTTTGTTGTGTACAAATAGTTTTCCTGTATATAAATGTATAGTTTCATTCATCACATTAAATAATATTAAGTTGTAAATTTTCTCCTTTAATTATTTTAGATATAGCGCTATTTAATTGTAATCGTAACTGTTGTAAATACTGATCCTATAATATTCCTTTTCCAAATTCCGATAATTCCCTTACTAATTTAATTATATTTATGTTTCCCTACCTTTTACAAAATAAAAACCCAAAAACTTGACATTGGCCTAATGCACAAACCGTGCGGAGCCAGAAAAAAAAAAAAAAAAAAAAAAAATTATATTATTAAGATTTGCATAGGAGAGTTTGTCTGTTTGTTTGAACACGGTAATCTTTGAAAAAACTGGTTCAAATTGAAATATGTAATATTTTTTTAGTGTTGGATAGACTATTATGGAAGGCCATTAATGATCGGTAAGGAAGGCTATACAGGGTGGAAAGTTTCAATGGGCTCTAGAAGAAAAGTACCGTAGAACATCAAGATAGATTATTTTAATAATATGTAAAAGAAACAAAACTGCATTCAAATATTTTCGAAAATTCGCTTGTCACACTCGGAAATCGACCTGGCTAAAATCCAAAAAGACAGCACAGCAACAGCAGTTACTTTGTATTTTTATAATACCGATGTATAGGTGTACCAGTAACTCATGACAAATTAAAAGTAAAACAAATAATGATTTTCATATGGTATACTTGTCATGTCATCTGTCAAGTGACATTACGTTTGTTTGTTTACATTTGTTATTTTCAAGAAATCTTTAGTAAAAAGTGAAAATATGACTAAGAAACCACTGCGGTCACAATCCAGAAGCACTGTTTATAAAGTGTACCGATAGACCTGTAAAGAAGAAGGAGTAGCTTACACGCAATTTTCAATTTTAGACCGCGTGCTCTTGTTGACTGGTTAGTATGACTCGCCAATGTTGATACTTTGTTTCATATCCATTTATATGAGGTTAACATATATGTATATATATATTACGTAACATATAAATTTGGCTTATTACAGGGGTGTGTACTAGTACTATACGACGAATTATTGCAGAAGGTAGATGAAGAAGGCAGAAGCCTTTCAAAGAAGAAGCCGTTCAAACTTGCAAGCCCTAACCCAATTGGGAAACTAATTACAAACCAATACACAATTTTCTTCATCTTTATCGTGTAAATAAATTATTTTATAGTGAATGGGTTGAATCATTTTATATAATTCAGATATCTCACTTTTTATTAAACCTTCAAACTTACGTAATTTGAGACACAATAGAAAGACAATAGCAGCCCGACAGCCGGCTCTCGGCTGATCGTTGAAAGTTCAAAACATATTTTAATTTTGGTTACTCACATTCACCTAAAAAACCGGTCAAGTGCGAGTCAGACGAGGGCAACGAGGGTTCCGTAATATGTATACCTACATCCCTCAACAATTTGTGAAATATCTACGGTTTTCGGAGTTTTTCCTTTACTTGTGCTACTTGACATTGCTTTTTGAAAATTTCATGATTCTAGGTCAATGGAAAGTACCCTATAGATTTTGATTCCCTTGCAAATGTCTAAATATACAATATGTAAAAGGAATATAAACAGCCGTATCTATTTATTACGTTGATTTAGAAATTTGATTTATTTACTGCTTTGAGAAATTGCAGACCTGAGTATGTGATATTAATATCAGCTTGATATCTCGACGCGTCTCTGAGAAAAAAGGTTTTGACAGACGTACGGATGGACAACAAAGTGATCCTATAAGGGTTCCGTTTCAAAAAAGGAAAATTAGTAATCTTATCATGTCATCTGTCAAGTGACATTACATTATGTTTGTCGATAATTGTTGTTTTTTTTTTAATAATTCATTAAAACTTAAAAAATGTCTTTGAAACCACTGCGATCACAATCTAGAAGTATTGTTTATCATGTGTACCGGAAGATTTTTGAAGAAGAAGGTGCAACTCAAACGCAATCTTCGATTTTAGATGAAACTACGGGGTGCAGCTAGTCTTATATACAAAATTCTCGTGTCACAATGTTAGTTACCTTACTCCTTCGAAACGGCTTTACCGACTTACCAAATTTTATACGCATATTCAGTAAGTCTGGGAATCGGCCATCTATTTTAATACCCCTAAGTGATAAGAGTTGTTCACCCTTAACATTTTTAACGCGGGAGGCAGCTAGTATCATATTATATAAAATATAATCTATATTTCTGAAGTTTCATTAAAATCCGTTACCTACGTAGTTTTCGCGTGAAAAAGTAACAAACAAAAATACATACAAATCTTTCCTCTATAATACTACTAGTATTGTTAATAAACAATAAGTGTAATAAATTTTTAGGGAAAAAATACAAGTATCAAAACATTTTAATCCGTTTTCCCCAGTGTTGTAGTCATCATATTTTATTTTCCAATTTTGTCATCAGTTCCTGGTACACCTATAGTTAAGGATTTAGGGTAGTTTTCTTCCAGGGCCCATTAAAACTTTACACCCTGTATAACACGCTACGACTGACTTACAGAAGCGGAGCAGTAACCAAAAGACGTTAGAGACAGTTGTGTGTGTTTTTTTAATATTCTTTTGGTATACAAAAGTTGTAATAAGTGTTTAACTGGGATGGATGGATGGGTGGTTGTTACTCTTTATTGCAAATCCAACGCGCGGGTGGCGTATTTATAATGTATTCTGAGTGCGGCTCGAGTCGCAACAAACAGGGCCGGCCGTCTGATCCGAACTCTCAAGACAATGAAAATATCCTTATGGTGCAATTTTATTGGTGGTCTCGTTCGTTACAGCGTACGGGGAGTTCCCGCAGGCGAGATAAAACTTAAATCTGAAAAATAACTTCAAATTTTGATGCTCTTCCTTAATTTTTTCTCATACTCTTAGTACGGTCAGCATCAAAAGTCGCTGAACACATTCCGATTATCAAAATATCACTGTATACTAATATCATCTATTTAATGTGTTATGTTTAATGTTTTATGTATTTTTAATGATGTTCATTCAATACTGGCGCCTATCTTGTTGAGCGATTTATAGATGATATAGTATACAGTGTTTTGAAAATCTGAATGTGTTCAGCGACTTTTGATGCTGACTGTACCTACTCAATGACTGTTGATCCAATAGAAGATTTTGGTCAGTATTACAAAAGGATCGATTGGCACCAAAAAAAAGTTTGTAAGTACCCTTTTTCTTGCTAATTTGTAAATATTTATGAAAATCTGTGAATGGGCATGAAAACTTTAATAGTTTTTGTACGGAAAGTAAACCCTAAGAACCATTTGAACCCTTTTTTATTCAAGATGCGGCCAAGAGTCACGGGTTACAACCGCACAAACTTGTATTTAACTTTAAACTGACCCCCTCTTGATATTTAAAAAAATAATTGGGTCCTATGATGGCAAATGTACACTGAACCCAAAAAAATCACTGTGATTATTTTAGGCAGATAAAGGTATAAAGGTAATATGTTTTTGAAGTCTTGTATAAAATATTAAATAAATAAAATACATACGATTTGGAATTTAATAAATATATATTTAACAATAATGATAATGACAGCAACATAAATCGTAACATAGACAACTGCATAAGAAACATGGACACCAAAAACATATTGTAAAAATGTATATTAATATTCGACCTAGACATCGGAGAAATCTAAAAAAAGTTAAGAAAACCGGGTAGCTGAATGGATATCGCTTGTAAATCCAAAAAGCAGGCCTTTGCTTTAAACAATTTATATACAAAGGACTACAGGTAACGTCAGTCGGCCATGCTTTATTTTCTGCCCTGCATAACATGTCTCGAAAAGAACAAGCATTGACAGGCGTTTTTGCTTTTTTAACGACAACAATATTCTTTTTTTTTCTACATTCTTTTAGCCTATTTAACATGGCAGCATTTGGTAACTGTTGCCTAGGTGGAATATACCGTAATGGTCGACGGTTATAAGCGCGCCTAAGTGCGCACTCATCATAAGGCGATTGCATTGCACATCTATTAGCTTGGTTGTTATAACAAGGACTGACAGTGTAGTTTTTAGGTTTGTAATTATTATTGGTGAGAGGATGATGTTTCGTTTTTCTATGTGGAGAATCATGACCAGGGTAGCATAGTGCGACACGGTCAAAGTCAGGATACGGTTGTTGTACTCCACCCTCAGTTTTACATTTTCGTCCGTCCCCCGAAGTGTGTCGCTGTAACAATTCAGTAGGTGGTTTGTCTTTTATGAAAAGTGGTTGTTCTGCACATTGCAGATATGGTTCAATTTGTGGAACTTGCGGACTTTCTACACATGGCGAATTTTGCTGAAAATGCACCCTTGGGTGTTGTAACTGTTGTATTGTCATATGTTTCGTTCCTAGATTTTTATTTTTAACGTGACCCACTGTATGTCCATTTATAGACACGTTTAGGTGGGCTAACCGTTTTTTCTTCAAAGAACGATTGCGTGAAGTAAAATACAGTTTTCGAAATTCCTCCGAGGCATGGAGTAACTTTTCCGGAGACTGATTTTCTGCTTTTTTGCGCAAGTTACTAAATACTTTTTGTTCGTTCCCATAACTACTTTTATTACTAATACTTGTCGGGTGAGAATTATGTAGATGTGACTGTCGTGATTTTTTGGAAACATTAGTTTGCTGAATTAAGAGATGCTGCGGGTCGCTTCCGACTCTTGCTTTCCCAGGCTCTTTATCTGCTTGTTTTAGTTCCAATAATGGTATTTTCTCTGTTGTAGATGTAAGGTAATGCTGTGTAATAGCATTAGATAGATAAGATTGATGTATTTTTTTGGTATAACATGGAGTTTTACTCGGAATGGCCGTACGATCCTGTGTTTTGTGTTCACGTTTATTTTTAAGTAAAGATTTTTCTTTAAAAGGATTTTTTTTATTTGTTTTACTTTTATAAAAATGTTTCTGTGATTCTGGAACGATTGGTATTATTGGTTCTTCCAAATACTGCGATGGCACCGTTTGATTTGTGGCCGGTGTTGACTGATGGTAATTAGGCCAGAGGCATTGCTTCCGCACTGTTTGTCTCTCTGAAAGGTGCGAATTATGTTCTTTAGATAATCTTTGATTATCATTCAAGACATTTTGGACCGAGTGTGTTGCCTGAGATCGATTATGTGGAACTGCAAACTGCGGTCTATGTTGACTCAAAAGGTGCTTATGTAATTTTCTCTTAAACGGTTTTTTGGCAATCTTGTGGGAGACTTCGTCATTAGGAGTAGAAAATGTCTCGTCAGGCGAACTTTTACACTCGATTGGAACTTGTGACGTTGCAACAGATAATTGCGGAGCTGCCCTACTGTTCAGATTTTTATGATTTAGTTTAATATTAGTAGAGAATGTAGGGTGCCCATGAAAGGAAACATTACTATCAGAAGACTCGTTGTCGGCGTAGCGTTGACCCTCTGATTTACTCGAACATGATGGTAAAGATGGAGTTTTTGATAAACTACGTAACCACGAATACGATTTACCCAAATGCAAAGGTTTACGCTTCGTTTTTAATCTCCGTCTACGTCCAGAAAGACTTCGACTTGATTCTCCATCTAACATCGATTTAGAGGTATAAAGTGACGTGTCATTAATTTCTTTTGATATGTTACTACTTAAACTATCTGGAGTTGAGCAAAGAGATGTTTTTGTTTGCTGTCCATCTCGTAAAAGACCTACATGTAATTTATCTATTTGTTTGATACTGTCCTGGGAAGAAGGAAACACCGAGCGAATGTTGTTAGTTCGGTTTTGGATTTTTTTTGTTTGTTAAGTTAAGTTGTTTAGCCGTAAGATAAGTCAATTATCTTACGGCTAAACAACTTAACTAAACTACTAACTTTACTTGAATATTGTGATATTCTACTACATTCATGCTGCGATGAAGGTTTATAAATAAAGCGGCTAGACTCGGTTCCTATACATGATCGAATAAACGATTGTTTTCGAGTATTTCGTAGTACAGGCAAAACAGATTCTTTAGTCTTCGGAGAAGAAGTAGGACAATCTTTTCCAAAATCTAAAGGCATGCGTTCCTGATTTTTTTCATGACTGAAGAACTTAAGCAATGTCTTTGACCTGTTCCAGATACTGAATTTTGAAGACTTTGAATGTGTTTTCTTTCTTTGCGGAATTGACGTGTCATTTGACTGTGTCTTGTTGGAAGACCGAGGACCTAATCTTGAAGATTTCTGCAAATCTATATTAGGTTGTAATTTGTTATACAGTGATTGCTCTGTTTTATATTGTGGTTCTTCTGCGATTCTGCACTGACTTGGAATTATTGGTTTCGTTCGTTTATTTTTAGATTGCAAAGTTAGCTGTTTTGACTGAGAACAAAGATATAGCATTTCTACTTTAGGGTAAACTGACTGCGCCTGGTGTGTTCCATTAGCACAGTAAGGATCTTTATAAAATAATTGAGACTGTTTTTCTAAAGTGTGATGCCTTGCTTGTTTTATATTAGACTGCTGACTAGAGAGCTTTTTTTGCGAATTCATTTCATAGTTGTGTGTGTTATTATTACTAGTTACAAATTGCGCAGTCTTCCAGCAATCGAGTTTATTTTGTCTCGTTACAGCACAGCGGCAGACTGGTGTTTTTAGCTGCGATTGATTTTCTTGTGTCATTTTGGATAAATGTTTAGGTGTTTTGAGAAACTTTAACCGTGTGTTGTCCGATTGTACACAATTTCTTTTGAAGAAACGTGGACTTCCTTGGATGCCATGAATTTTGGGACCCGTTACTAAATTTGGAGAATTTTTAACCAACCTTTCCTTCAAAAGTTGTCTTTGGACTAATGGTTGGGAACTTGATCGTTTCACTTCGACTTTTTCAACTTGTCTGAATGTTTGTTTAGCACGTTTGCTTCCTGTTCTTACAGTTTGTCCTTGGCAGACCTTATCTTTAGTATATTTTTTTTCCACCTTATTACCATAATACACAGATGTTTCGACATTAGAAGGCTGTTTTTGTATTGATATGTCTTGTTTCTTGGAGAGATATTCTAGTGAATTACTTCTTTTAATGCATATTGCTTCGTCAGCTCTCCTTTTACAAAGAATTTGTTTTTGAGCAATGCTCGGCATGCCACCACAATTGTATTTGAATTCCATACTTGTAGTGTTATCAGTTAAGTTCGATCGCTTTTGAGTTGCAACAAAGATTTGGTCTGCTTCATAATTGTACCCGTGTTGAAATTGTTCGAAGTCTTTAGAAAAACAATTCAAATCTTTATCGCGTTTGCTACTTGTCATGACATCGGCTGTATTAGGAAGTTTTTGAGGTGTAACTGGGATTTGATCTGGTTTATATTTATATCCTTGTTTTAAATGTTCGCAAACTTCTAATGAAGGGCAAATCAAAGATACATTGCGATAGATATTTGTCCTAGTGTTTCGTAGCTTTTGAGGTTTGTTTTTCTCTTCAGAAGGGCAATTCGAGGCTTTATCGTTATTGATACTTCTTATGACGTCGGTAATGTTTGGTTGGTTATGAGTTGCAACTTTTATTTGATTTTTTTTATATTTATATCCCTGTTTTAACTGACCGTCTCTTTCTTCAGAAGGGTAATTCAAAGCTACATTGCGATAGATATTTGCCTTAATGCCAGCTGTGCTTAGCAGCTTTTGTGATTCAAAAGGAATTTGGCCTGGTTTAAATTTATTTTCCTGTTTATATTTCTCTTCAGAAGGATAATTTAAAGCTTTATCGTTATTGATAGTAGTCATGACATTAGCAGTGTTTGGTTGGTTTTGAGTTGCAACAGTGATGTGACCTGGTTTATGTTTGTCTCCAGAAGGACAATTACAAGCTTTATCGTAATTGGCGCTTGTCATGACGGTGGTTGTAAGTGGTTGCTTTTGAATTGCAACAGAAATGTGATGTGGTTTGAATTTTACTTCGGAAGGACAATTCAAAGATTTATCGTAATTAATACTTGTCATGACATCAACTGTGCTTGGTAACTTTCCTGGTTCATCAGAGATTTTCCCTGGCCTATATTTGTAACCTTGGTCGTATTTTTTGTATATCCTTTCAGATGGACAATTCAAAGCTTTATCGTAATGAATATTTGTCATGACGTCGACTGTGCTTAGTAACTTTTCTGGCTCATCAGCGATTTGTTCTGATTTATAGTTTTCGTATTTCACTTCAGAAGGGCAACTCAAAGATTTATCGTGATCGATACCTATCATGACATCAGCTGTGCTTGGTTGTCTTTGAAATGCAAGAGAAAATAGATCTGATTCATAATGATTGTATCCTTGTTTAAACTTTTCGTGTTTAATGTTTCCCGAGATGTCATCTGTGCTTAATAGCCTTTGAATTGCAACTGTGATTTGGCCTGGTCTATATTTATCTCCAGAAGGGCAGTTTAAAGCCATATTTTGATAGGCAGGTGTCGTTTTAATAGCTGTGTTCGGTCGTTTCTGAGTTGGATCAGGGGCGTTATCGGGTACATATTTGTTCCCTTGTTTATATTTTCCGGGATCCTCTCTGGAAGGGAAATTCAAAACTATATCGCGATAGGGTGCCGTGTCGTCAAGTGTGCTCGGTTTCTTTTGAGTTGCTACAGGAGGTTTATATTTAAAGACTTGTCTAGGTTTTGTTTCCAAATCAAGTTTTACATCAGGTTTAGCTCTTTTCGTTTTAGTACGTTTATTAGTAACCTTCTGATGAAGTATGTTTTTCGAGGTATTTTGTGTTTTATGTGACTTAAATATTTTATATGTACTTGTTTTAGCATGTCTAAACAATACACCCGCACGTACATCAGGTAATTCACGGTTATTGTTATTATGGTTTTTCTGGTGATGTAACTTATTATTTGTTTTTGTCCACTTATGGTTTCTGTCACAAGCGCGGACTACAGCTTTTTCATGCTGACCTCTTAATGCGTTTAATTTACAACTTTGATTGAATTTCGGACACATGTTTTTCATATCTGTAAAACCACGAACCCTATGAACACTAAGCGAATTGTTAACAGCATTTTTAGTTTTGTACCACCGATGAGGAAATTGTCTTTGCATACGTTTAAGCAGTAAGCTTGGAGTGCGTTTTGTAGACATAGTTAGAATTTTACCTGCTAAACTAATATTATGTTTACATTTTTGAACTCTAAATAATTTAAAATCTGTTAAAAGACGGTTTTTTGCTTCACTTGAATCATTTAAATCTACTTCATCTTTTTGTCGACTGAAGTGGCCTTTGTCAATATTTTTATGTACGACAATATCTGGTATTTCATTGTACTTAAATTGTGTTGAGTTGTAATTAACTATTTTATCACCTAAACTGCATGCGATTGACGTTGGATGAAAATAATTCGATGGAATATTTACCTTTTGGCGTTGACGATTATGTGATTTTACTGCGTTACAAACTTGCTGATATTTTTCTCGGCATGTACACCCTGGTAATGGAGTTTCATTAGGATAACCATCTCCTGCTGGCAAAAATTGGTGCTGTGGATAGCCGTTAGCCCCATGTACTGGACATAAACTCTTTTCTAATGATTTCCTTTGAGAATTTTTCTCACATTTCGTTTTAACTGGCCAAAATTTTGATTTAGATTCACATCGCATATTTTGCGCTACTCTACTGTTAGATCGTGTCTTTCTACGTCGTGAGGGTTTCATCACCCATCCTCTTTTGTCTGTATAGAACAAAGTGTATCGCTTTTTCGGATTCGGATGAGTTGTCGGCAAAGACGAGGATTCAGCACAACACCTTCTTCTGAAGTTTTCACTTGACTTCTTTTTGAGCTTAAGCAAAGTTAATACTGCATTGAATGAGTTGCCTATTGTGCGTGAATACAAACTTGCAACTGAAGCCATAAAAGTCCTTTTTTTTCTAGGCAAATAATTTTCAAAACACATTCGCTGGTATTCAGAGAGTGGGTCATTTTTATGAAATCTATTCATGTAAGAATATTTCATCGATGTATCGCTTTTTATAATATTTATTATCCTCGCAGGACATGTAATTACCCATGCCAAAACTACCGCCAGCAGACAAGGAGACCACACCACTATAAGTAGTCCAAAAAGAATATATTTTACACAGTTTTTTCCCGATATATTCGTTCTCGTATGAAAATCAGAAATGTGCTGTAAAAATCTTGAAAAAAATCGTTTACGTACATTGTTGAGGATGAGAAATATTCTTTTCGTTTTATTACACTCCTTTGTAGAAGAAACCACACGAGATATGTTTTCTACAGAGAGTATAGAAGTAGCAAATGTTGCACGTGGTATAGGTGTATTGCACTGAGGGCTCGGCTCCTGAAGCGCAGGTTTGCACTGTTCAGCAAGCTCGACTTTACTGGGGCCTGTAGCTGCATCACGCAAAGTTATTGACACGGGACTGAGCGATGAAGGTGAAACTTCTACTGTTTTGTCTTTCGCCATATTCTGTAGACGTTCTCTTTTTTTTATTCCATGTATTGGACCATAATGGCTTTGACGTTGAGGATGTGTATCTAAATTGTAACAAATTGGACTCGTGTCGTATCCATAAGCATCATTTTGATTAGTATAGTTAAGTACTCTCATTGCGTGATGTTTACAAAATTTATTTCTAGCCGACTGTGGCTTAGGTTTTCGGTAAAATCGAAATCCTGCTCTACATTTCTTAGAGAATATTCTATCTGTATCTATGAAATCATAAGACATCTTATTTAGGTTTGAATCCATATTCCGATTAGTTTTTTGAAAACCGTAGATGTCGTTGGATAATATTGAGTCGCGACTTTTTTTGTTTCTCTTTCTCTCATTCACTGCTCGTTTTTTACAAGGTCTTTCACGCGCAAACAAATAGTGTACTTCTTTCTCTTTTTCCTTTCCATCCTTAAGAGTTTCTACTTTTTGATGAATCCTTGAGTTTCTTCTGAACAAAATAAAGGGTCGTTTCTTTTGACGTGAATATTCTCTCTTCTGAAATATTTTTGTAAGAGTGGTATCACTTGAATTGGTTTCAATTGCCGGTTTTCCTGAAAAATAAAAAGATACAAACATTGCTTAAAATAATATATAATAACTCCACATAGGTATACTATGTCAGCCCAGTATAAAGGATATTTTTAAAGCAATCCATTTGAATACTCAATTTGATAAGCATATTCCATATACTTACACAGGCACTGTAAGATGCCTTAGAATGACTGTTGTTCCTGCTTGTAACTTCAGATAAAAAAAAACATGAAGTTTATGTGCATAAAAAGAAAGAAATCGTTGTGTGTAGATACTATGAGTGGACCCATCGGCATAAACAGCCTTGTAAGTTGCAGGCTGTTATTTTTTTTAAATCTGGAAGATCTTTTGAACGTTAAACTAAAAGTTCGTCTAGGTACAGTAAAGATATTTTGTTTACAAACTCACTTTTATGTAGAATTTTAAATATTTCGCTGCTTGATTTGCTTCTGCAGAAACTTATCTTTTTCGATGTTCCTGGAACGCTTGTGGTGTTCCGTAGACAAGATTTTGATGTCCGTGGGGAATTTACTTTGGTGTCTTGTTGTTGCTCAGTTCCCTTTGTTACGTCTATTGGTGTTCCTTCAGGACTTGGAGCGTCGCATAAATTATTCGCCAATAGCTCTGGGGAACTTATTTTTTGACCAAGACATTTTTTCGCCGGTTCGCGGATTAGGTTGTCGTCTAGAAAATTACTAGTTTTGACTTTTTGCATATCAGACCTAGTTTTAATGCCGCCTTGATTCTTGCCAAGTCCTGTAAACTTCTTCTCGCCTTCTTTTTGGCTTACTGGCGTATGGAATCCTACAACTCGCAATCTATGCATATCCATGATTCAGATATGAAGCTTTTCATAGATATACATTATTTTTAATCACGCGAACGAAAGAATAATCATTAAATATAATAAACGAAACCTTAACGATGTAATAAAATAATAAAAAAATTGTAAATAAATCTTAAAAACTTAAAAACAAACTATCAAAATTGACAGGTTAAAGCCATTTATAGATTTTTAATATTTTTTCTTCTGTTTTGATCGATTCAGGATCCCAAGTCGCCAGCAATTATTTTGACATGACACTGTTGGAGGTGCTAGGTCATTGATGGTAATTTTAGCGAGTCCGTCAATGGCCAAGGTTATTAGGTAATAGGGGAGTATAATATGTCGTTACGTTAAATCTTCATGAAACTCTTTTGAGCCATAATCTAGTTTTGCAAGACTATCGAAATGGCAATTGATTTAATTATAACAAGTATACAAGAAGGGAACCAAATAAAAAAATTAAAGAAGTTTTAGTGTTTTCTTTATTATTACTTTCCTGGGTAGTGTTGGATCGTTAAACTGTGATGGTGGACAGCTACTTACGTGGCTAATGTGTTTATCGCGTTGTACTTTTTTATCAAAATCTTCGGCGCAAGGACATTGGTCCATAATTATTTCTTCTTCTATACACGTAGCTGTTATTTTACGACATCTAATAAGACGCTTTAAGAATATACTGAAAGGTCTATGAAAATGCGAAGGACATGGTATTTTACAGTCATGGTTTCTTTACTTACATTTTTTTACTTATAATTTTTTTTATTATAATAGTCGCGTTTTACCTAGGTTCTGTCTATCCATTTTATTGTATTTTGTGCAGTTCTTCAGATCTTTACTAATGGCTTTTGTGAAGTAACCTCGAAAATTTTACAAAGATATAAAAGGTATTAAATCACTTGAGGTACTATTATCGACGGGTAGACCTTCCAACTGCAAGTTTAAATCCATTAAACCCTGAAGATTATTCAGAGAATTGAATAGAATAACCATAATCCAGTGAATGAAAATGTAACTATTTTTATGACTTTGTTTTTATATGTTGTCAATTCTGGTCACTTGGGATATTTCTTAGGCCCTGTCCAGGAAGGCGAATTCGCCGCGATTCGACTCGCGCGAATTCACTCGCGCGTTGGCGAGATACTAGGCACCAATACATCGCGTCCGTCCACAAGCATCGCGCGACTAATAAACTCGCACGTAATACGCGTGCAATTCGCCGGACTCTCGACTCGCGCGTGACTCGCGCGTAATGCGCGCGAGTCGAGATACTAGGGCCGCCTTGTTGCGTCCAGATTTCGCGCGAATTTCAGAGCGAGTGCACGTATAAAAGAGAAAGAGAAGGAAATACGACTCGCGCGTAGGTCTGTACGCTCTATACGCGTTGGGTCTGGACGCAACACTCGCGCGTGAATCGCGGCGAATTCGCCCTCCTGGACAGGGTCTTATAAGCATGCAGCTCACAGATTACTAATATCATAGATTGCTAATATATGTATACCTTTATAAAATTACCATAGCAACCTAATCCAGCCAACAACCTGCTACCTCATTGACCTCATTTGTAGGGTTCCTTACCAAATAAAATAAATATACTGGGACAACTCATACACGGTCATCTGATCCCAAGTTAAGCTCTGCTTAGAGCTTGTGTTATGGTAACCAGACAACTGATATACATACTTATATAATTTATAAATACATACATATTATAGATAAATTACACCCAGACACAGGACAAACGATCATGCTTAACACACAAAGTTTGTTCTGGGTGGGAATCGAACCCACGACCTCCGGCTTAGCAGTCAGGGCTACTAACCACTACACCAACAGGCCCGTCAAATGGTACAAAAGAACCCTTTTAGTTTTGTCATGTCCGTTAGCCCGTCAAGTCCGTCCGTCCCGTACTCGGCTTACAGCCCAAACGGTTAATGCTAGAAAGTTAAAAAAAAATTATGAACACCTAGGTATGTGTAGGTATATTTAGTATTTACCACGTCGACAAATAGGCCAGTCATCTAAGACATAAAAATCGCGTTAGGTCGCAATAAATTGCAAGGTCCTGATTTTTTGTGATGTTGTTAGGATAGATACCAATGGTGTAAATCTAGATTTGCAACCTCGAAAGACCTGTGCTAACTTCGTGGTGCTCGAAAAACCTCGAAATTTTCGAACTTTTTTCAGTTTTTGGCTTACAACTTCTAAAATATGCATTTTGCAGCAAAGTCATCTATGAAACTTTTAAATAAGACAAAATAAGCAACAAAATGAGTGTAACCCTAGCTCTGCATGTTTAATAGATCTCAAGATATGACATTTCGAAAAAGGGTAATTTTTTCCAAATTTTATCAAATTCTTATATAGCTAGACTTTAGATCGAAATACTGTCTAAATTACTCATCCTACAAGGAAAGTCAATAGAAGTTAAGTTGTAGAGCAGTTATTTAGCTTTAATTTAAGTGTAAAAGGAACTGTTCAGGACCAATAGTTCTCATATTATGAGGTAAAAAGTAATAACAAGGATCGAATTTCGCAATAAATAGTTATTTTTTTTTATACATTGTTGAATGGAATTTACAATACTAGCAGTCCGCCCCGGCTTAATCCGTGGTACATACATAGCCTATGTCACTCACGGATAACATACCTATCCAACGGGGAAAGAATTTTTAAAATCGGCCCCGTAGTTTTTGAGTTTATCCATTACAAAACAAACAAATAAACGAATCTTTTCTCTTTAAATTAAGTATAAGTATGATTGATGGCGCCATAAGTTCTGTCAAAACCTTGTTATTTTAACTTTCGAGTACTGGCCAGATATACTTAACTAATTTTAAAAATAGAACATTTGTACTTGCCGAAAATAAAAAAGAAAATATTAAATATAGAGTGGTCGAAAAAGGAAGATAGAGTCGCGGTTATCGCTTTGCACCGCTATGGTTACGCGCCAACAGAAATTTTCAAAATTCTGCAAAAGTTGAAAATAACACTACGGTTTGTTTATCGCACTATCAAACGATACATTGAAGATTCAAGCTTCAAAGATCGTGAGAGGAGCGGCCGACCTCTCACAGTTCAGACAGTCACACACCAGCGGTCATCAAAGCAGTGAAGGCCCGAATTCAACGAAATCCCTCGCGTAAACAAAAAATCTTAGCTCTTCACATGGGGCTAAGCAGAACCACGGTTAGAAGAGAAAAACAAAGACCTGGGACTACGAGCTTATCGTAAAAAGCCGGACATTATTTGAACGAGCGTTTGAAAAAAAATTAGGCTGGAAAGATCCCGCGCTTTGTTACGGGCGGTACGCGGGAAAGTAAAATAAAATTACTTTTGAAGAAAGACAAACAAAATGATAAGGTGTATGCCCACAGCAGGGGGGGAAGTATTCCGAGGGTCCAGCGTGGGCATTATCCTTCCTCACTCATGGTTTGGCTTGGAGTCTCATATTCAGGCTTAACTGAGGTGTTTCTCTGTGAAAAAGATGTGAAAACCAGTGCCGTTGTGTACCAAAATACCGTCCTATCGAATATAGTGGAACCTCTTTCTCAAACAATGTTCAAAAACAGACATTGGATATTCTGACAAGATTCTGCACCAGCTCATAGGACACGAAGCTCGCAAAACTGGTTGACCGCCCATGGAATTGACTTCATCGGGCATGAAGACTGGCCCTCTTCTAGTCCAGATTGAAACCCCCTGGACTACAAAATATGTCAATATTTGGAGGAAAAAGTCTGCGCTAAACCTCATAGGAATTTGGAGTCTCTCTCTCTGAGTATCTCTGGTTAAAGCAGCGGCAGAAATAGATATGAATGTGGTGCGTGCTGCGTTCGATGACTGGCCGCGTCGATTAAAGGCATGTATTAAAAATGGAGGGGGGCATTTCGAATAATGTAAATAAATTTGTATTGTACATTTAATTATCTTTCATTTCATATATAATTTTCAATTAATTATCAAGAATTATATCGTTAATTACATTAAAAGTTTTTGACAGAACTTATGACTTGACTAGGTATTTATATATATGTATATGTATATATGTATTTTCAACCTACGCATTGAAAACATTAAAAATCTCACTACAGTGGACGCCGCAGGGTGGTAGATTGATTAAAGACAACAGTTTTTACTGAATTGTCTGTTTTATTTTATTCAGTAATATTTATATTACTAGAGAAATTTCGAAAAAAATCTGATTTCCTTATTTACCTCATAATATGAGAACTATTGGTCCTGAACAGTTCCTTTTACACTTAAATTAAAGCTAAATAACTGCTCTACAACTTAACTTCTATTGACTTTCCTTGTAGGATGAGTAATTTAGACAGTATTTCGATCTAAAGTCTAGCTAACTACAAATTTGATAAAATTTGGGAAAAATTGCCCATTTTCGAAATGTCATAACTTGAGATCTATTAAACATACAGAGCTAGGGTTAACCTCATTTTGTTGCTTATTTTGTCTTATTTAAAAGTTTCATAGATGACTTTGCTGCAAAATGCATATTTTAGAAGTTGTAAGCCAAAAACTGAAAAAAGTTCGTAAATTTCGAGGTTTTTCGAGCACCACGAAGTTAGCACAGGTCTTTCGAGGTTGCAAATCTAGATTTACACCATTGGTATCTATCCTAACAACATCACAAAAAATCAGGACCTTGCAATTTATTGCGACCTAAATGTCTTAGATGACTGGCCTATATACCTATTCTCTTTGCTTACATTGTCTATTATATCCAATGAATTATATCTATACAAATTTCACAAAAAAGACGTAGTTTTATTAATTAATTTGTTAATTAAAATGAAGCCTGGCACACATGCACGGGGCGGGCGCGGGGTCACCGTCCCGCGGCCGGGAGTACGGATGGCGGCATGGCGCGAATTCCCGGCAAATGTCTCACGCACGCAACCGCCGCGCGTTTGACGAACAAAGAAGTTTTTATCTCAATCTGTAGTTCTTTACATAAATTACATAAATATATACTTATGTGCCAAGAAGCTCCCTGTACTTACTGAACTTACTAGAACCAATATTAACAAAGCTAAGTTATTTTAACCCGTAACGAAACTTTGAAACCTGCATTTCGCTTTCGACGCGATGGCTATACGTAGCGAGAAATTAAAGCTTCCCACAAAAGATTAAAATTATTAAAGTAATATGGCAGCTACTTATAACACAGTGATTAAAGAACTCATTACGCACAGACACACTAAAGAACTTGAAATTGTAATTCAAAAAGAGATGGGAGTTTAGGGAATATTACCGGAATACGGGCTGCGAGACGATTGTATTGTTTACTTGGGTGTGTGTGCTCTATAATTAATTTGACTTGCTTATCAAAGTACCTAGACCTATTTACCATAGAAAATAAACATTAAGAAACCCAATTAGTATTCAAGCGACAGCCTCACTGGCTCAGATAAATAGAAACTTACTAGGTACCTACTTCACGTAACTAATGAGATTGACTAATGAAGAGTTGAAGACCAATTGTTTAAGGGTGTACAAACTTTTCACCTTTGCCATATCAACGCGATTTAAGAGTTTAGTGTTTCCTGCATCAGTGAGGCTGAGGTCAGCGTCTCAGGCTCCTGCATCGCGGCGCGGCGGCAGCCGGGCGCAGGCGCACTCTTCCGCAGAATACCGCACGACCCGGCCACGGGCGAACGTCCGCACGGCCAACGACGCCCGCGCAACAAGCGATCAAAACAGTGACAAAAATAAGTGGACATAAAATTAAGTTGATCGTGCAGTGTTATTTCCCTGTAAAGGCCGGATCCCCGCGACGATACCAGGTATTTTTATACAGCCGGGCTCTCATCCAGAACTGGTTTTCTAGCTCATCGCGAAAGTGACTTGAATATCTCGTTAATATTGACCGGCGTAATTTAGTAAGATATTTCAGGTTATTACTGTTTATCAATTTATTTCATAAATATTGTTTTTATTTTGTAAGGTTCAATTGCGCCAAATATTTAACTCATGAGTTAGTTGCCAACACAAGATTAATTGGCAAAATAAACATGTAACATGGCTGTTAGTACTTTAAGTAACTCTGAGTTTCAACAATTCTAGAACCTTATAAAATCTGTTGAATCTAAACATTGGAGGACATGGGGAGCTACTACTGACTGAAGTACCTTTAAGATAAACAACATTCTATTATTAGCAAACGTGTTGATTTTATTTACGCTCTCAATAGCTGCAAACATTCTTACACAAAACATTCAAAATATAAATAGCCCTCTGAGTATTCAATAAAGTTTTATGAATCTGAATCTCTGTAATTGAGTATTGAACACCAAAATAATTTCTTTATTTCAGACCTAACAACCTAATTATTTTCCAATTGACTTAATTTTCTACTTAATTAGTTTGTTGATTTAAAATTAAATGAGTTTGTAAAAAGTTACGTCTCAGAACTCAACTTCAACTCTTAATTAATGGCCATTGTGGAAAAGACACCACAACAGGGATGACGACAACATAAAAAAATGGCATTCTGTTTAGTCCGTCTGTAGATCGGCCAAAAATACGGCGGGGTTGTTTTATGCTTGATCAAATTTATAAAAAAATACAAAGATAAAGAGCAACAAAGTTACGGAGTGGGGGCTTTTGACTTTTGACGTTCCTGTCCTGCAAAAATTGTATCAGATCTTGACGTCACGCGCAACTTTAACGCACTGTATCGTCGTCATTCTTCGTTTACGAGAAAAAAGAAAAAATACGTGTCCAAAATTTTTTGATAATCTATCTGACGGACTAATTACTTTTTTTGTCGTTTCGCTTATTCTTGACATTGATAATAATAAACCATTAAACGCTGGAGAGTATTAAGCAAGAATTTACCGTAAACATAAGAGCGCGCATTCGATTTTGCACAAGTCAAAATCCGTCGCGATCTATGGAATCGCGTGCGCGTTACGACACACTACAATATAACAATAGATTCTCTGTGTGCGTGAGCGCAGAACAGTTAGCACAAATCATTTTGATACTTTTATAAGAACTATTTTATTTTTTGGATCTATTTGTTGTAATAAAGTAAAACCGGCATTTTACAAAAACTTAGTATTGGTTTATGATATTAAATTTAATCCCGGTACTAAAATGTGTGCTTATCCATTCATACAAATTTAAACTATTATTATAAAGCGGAAGAGTTTGTTTGTTTGTTTCTAATCGCTAATTTTAGGAACTACTGGTCCGATTTGAAAAAATATTTTTTTGTTGATTAGTCCATTTATAGAGGAAGGTTTTAGGCTATATAACATAACGCTAAGACATATAGGAGTCAAGAAAAAATATTTTTCAGAGATTCCGTTGCGTGCGCTGCGTAAATGGTTGAATATACGCAAAAATGATGTACTAAAGAATTGTTCCTCTTAAAAAGTTCAAAAAAAGTCCGCGACAGCATATGTCTAATATTTATAGTTTACTCAATATAACCATTTTTATGGCTATGAATTTAGTTCTAAATTGATTCATGATTTGCCAGGGTGTTTTAATGTATACAGTAGTCATCCTTATATATAAATACATTATTTAATCCAAGTTTTTAATTTTGTACGAAATTGCCGTTTACTTTATTTATACATCATTTATAATTTCAATAAATATCTTTGGAGATATTCACTGTTTTAAAACTACTCCGCAGCAATATAAATGACAGTACATACGGGCCGTAACAAGGCTGGCCGATCGATGGCTTTGCAAGATATTCGTAGCTTTTACATCAGAATAACACATAATATCGTCCTATATAACATTTCGCCATAAGCCACGGGAGCCGATCAGTAACCAAATATCTAACATAACGCGGTTACGCGGGAATCGTGCGGTCCATGGCCCTCTATGGGGTTCTGGTGTGGGTGCCCAACCTGGCGTTGGCTCCGGCCCGGCTACTGAGGGCGTCCCAGAAGGTGGCCATTCGGATTGTGCATGGAAGCAAAAGATCTCCCGCCTGCGGCATGGGATTTGGAGGCAACAGTCTTTGCACACACGTACTACGCACATTGGCGCGTGGAAGTGCAACGCTGGGGCGAAACTCTGCTGTCGTGATTTTTTAAGTGGAAATAGTTGAAGGGGTGGAGAGTGACACAAGCTACTTTTTGTCTCTCTAACGCGAGCAAAGCCGGGGGCATAAGCCATAACTATTATAAATTGGAAAGCGTGTATATTGTAATGTATATCTGTAAGCCCATAACCAGAAAAAATTAATAGGATAGCTTTTAACTAGGTTAAAACCGTGAGAACGTTTAGTATTCTTCCGATCCTGGTTTTTAAAATACCCAAAGATAAAAACAAAAAATGTCAATTATTCAATTCTCCCTTTAATTATTCAAAGATAACCCCAATAAAACTTCAGTAAATATTATATCATAGCCAAGCTACCTGATAACTGTGTCTATTATTTTTCGGTTAGCAACAGACACCACCTGAAAAGTGACAACTTAAAACTTAATACGCTTATAATTAAATATAATATTGCAAACATGTGTAAGAATTAAGTACCAGTTATGAAATTGAAAAAAAAAAATCATTTTCTATATACAGCTGTTAGTTAGGTAGGTAAGCCAGGTCAATCGTCAAATCCAAATCGGCTGGGCAGCGTTCGAGAAGTCATGTCATAATTCTCGTCCAAGATACCGCGGTGTCTCAAGACGTAAGTCTTCGCCCAGTGTGTGTTGCCAGCGATGACTTACAAACAGAGACGTGGTCACTCGCAATGGGCCTCATAAGGAGACTCAAGGTGACCCAAAGGTCAATGGAGCGAGCAATGCTTGAGTTTTCCCTCCGCGATATAATCAGAAATGAGGAAATCTGCAGGAGAACCAAAACCACAGCTGGTCGAATTGCCAAAATGAAGTGCAAGTTCTTATACTTTAGTGCACAAGAAAAAAACATACTTCATCTCCCTAGCCTTTTCCCAACCATGTTGGGGTCGGCTTCCAGCTTAACCGGATTCAGCTGGATACCAGTGTTTTACGTGAAGCGATACCAGTGTTTTACGTGAAGCGACTGCCTATCAGACCTCCACTACCCACTGGGCAACACGATACCCTCGGGTTAGACTGGTCAGACTTTCTGGCTTCTGACTATCCGTCACGACTGTCAAAGTTCTACGAAAGACAACCGGGACCAACGGCTTTACGTGGTTTCCGAGGCATGGGGTGTCAGTGATGTCCAAGATAAAACTTTAGAAAATACATATGAATTGAAAAAGTCTCATTGGTACTTGCCCGGGTTTGAACCCGCACCCTCCTACCCGAGAGGCGGGCGCCTTATCCACTGAGCTAAGAAAGAAAAAAAAAAACAACGACACGAGTTGTATTATATTCTATAGTCATATTTACATACAGGGTTTTATAATTTGAAATAAACCGTGAAAAATAATCTGCTTAAGATAAAAGTAGACATAATAGGTGAGACGACAAAAAAAAAAGTAATTAGTCCGTCAGTTAGATAATCAAAAAATTTGGGACACGTATTTTTTCTTTTTTTTCGTAAACAGAAAATGACGACAATACAGTGCGTTGAAGTTTCGTGACACGTCACTCCTTTGTATAATTTTTACTGAGAAGTGACGTCACAAGCCCCCTCTCCGGAACTTTGATGCTCTTTATCTTTGTATTTTGTTATTAATTTGATCAATCAATAAAAAACTTTTTACAAAAAAATTATAACCGCCTTCAAAAACTAAAAACCTAAAAATAACTAAAATTTCGGAAGTCGGTGGCTTATCTCTTCTGTCAGTCAATTTGTGTTGCCACCGACTTCCGAAATTTTAGTTATTTTTAGGTTTTTAGTTTTTGAAGGCGGTTATAATTTTTTTGTAAAAAGTTTTTTTTATTTTTTACATTTTAGTGTCGAGTCCCAATGTCCTAAAGTATCCAGGCTGCCAATGTCCGTACCAATAGTATCATCCAAGCGTAAAAAAACATCAAACGTTAAATAACGCAGACAATATACAATAAAACTTCTTCTTTAATATGAATGCACTCCATTTGTATAATACTCATAGTACCTATAATAAATTATCGATTCAAAACGACAAATCATAACCAATTTCAGTGTAAAGTTCACTTTAATAAAGCTGAAACATGAGGTAGCTGCTACGAACCATTTAGGATATTCTTAAACTGTATTTTGTCTTCACTATCGAATCTGCAGTATAATCAATCTCGGTGTAAAGTGCTCATCAATACAAATAAAATAAGCCCAAACACTATGTAGCTGCTATCAACCATTAAGGAGTTCCCTAAACTGTACTGCACCTGCATCACGGTGCTTGCAATGGCAGTCATAACCCATCTCTGTGTAAAGATCTTGTCATCACAAATAAAATAAGCCCAAAGACGATGTAGCTAAGATGTGCCGTTGAGGAGTTCCCTTGATTCTCTGTCGTCTCCATCATCAGATCAGCCCTAAACCTCCATGGCGTTGTAGTCTCATCAGATATACACATTAATATTAAGTTTTTACCCGATGCTCGCCTACAATTTTCTAGAGATGCCCTCAATTTCTCAGGGTTTCCACCACCAGATCCTGACCTGATGACAATGGGACTAAATGAAGAGCATACCCTTTCAAATAAAAAAAGATTTTTTTTTAAATCGGTCAAGGCGTCTTCGAGAAATCGAGTAACAAACATTAAAAAAAAATACAGTCAAATTGAGAACCTCCTTTTTTTTGGAGTCGGTTGAAAAATATGTGTCCAGTATTTTTGGACTGTCTAACAGACGGACTAAACAGAATGTCATTCTTTTGTTGTAGTCAACACCCCTACACCCTTACACTCGCGGGCGAAGGTCACAGGCGTAAACTAGTAAACCATAAATACACCTTGTAGTTCTTGCCTTGGCCATATTTCAGATTACTTGCTATTTTTCCCAAAAAATCGTATTTTATTTCCCAATGTCTGAAACATAAACTGTACTGTAATACAAGAAAAAAAAAATCCAATTTCAAAAATAAAATAATACTTAAGAAGTACTTACGATCACACTATTACTAATTTTTTATTTCTATTATTAAAACAAAACTTTTACTTACTAAAGTACTAAGACTTGAAAATCGCACTACAATCTTGCTATCTCTGTCTTACGGACAGCAAAGGTCAACAAGGGTCAGCGAGAGCGCCCAGCGATACGTCCTCTCTCCGAAAGGCTTTACGGCCGACTGATTTGAATCGACTCGCACGCGCCGTTTTATATAGTAGTTTTTAAAAAATTGTAGAAAAATAATCAATCTAGATAAGTTATTTTTTTTAATTGTTCCTTATAAAAAAGATAGTCTTTTACCACAATAAGAGTAAATTATGTGATTTTAGGCACGATTTAATTATAAAAATAATCATTTTTGGGACTGTATTTTCTGATTTTTTTCATATTGTTTGGATTTTTAATTACGTCAGTTAGCGGCTTAAATCTAAAAATCCGTCTAACTAACTATTTTATTCAGAGCTTTTGCAACAAGACAAAAAATTTTGTTTTTTATATATCCCATTAATTTCTGAGATTTTTGCTTTGTAATTAGACTCTGAAAGTAAAATTTAGAAAACCTCTGTTCAGTTTTCTTGATGGTATTCACAAATACTTTAATAACGAAAAAAATCCCCAAGTAACTATTTAGACTAAGAAATTCCCTAAATTTGTTAGCAATTCGTTTGTTTGTAAGACAAGTGGTCGCTCGACAATCTGATTTGTAAAATCGCGTTTTTGATGCAAATTGTGCGCGGAGCGTAAAAGAATTTCTTCGCAGACGGACATTAGATACAACCACGGATTATGACTATGTAATACAGAGAACTTTTCCTAATAAATAACGAAAAAGAAAGATACTTTATTGCCATATAAAACATTAAGAAAACCACTTCTATTGCCATACAAAACATTTAGAAAATCACTTTTTGTCAGCTCTAATAAGTATGTCAATTGATTTTTGGTGTCTACTTACTACTCAATTTTCACTGTTCCCTTATCACTATCAACGTAATTAGATAAGTACATGTGAAGTGTGACCGGTACAGATAAGCGCATTCAGTAGCGCTAGCATTAACAAAACATCGGTTATCTGTTTGCAGGACAAGTAATAATATGGCGCGCTACCAGCTTCTGTGTTTAATCATCGTCGCCTCTATGGGTACGTATCCATTAACACTTACCTAACTAGGATATAAACAAGCCATTATTCCATCCTGTACCAACTAAAAAGGTCATTAATGTTTTCGTTGATCAGGAACTTGGCACAGAAATCATCAGCCTTGTCTTGGCACCTTGGCATGAATACGTAATAACAGTTTAACAATATTCAGGTATCTCTGAGTGCATGTTATTAAGACTAAATGCTGTGTAATCAACCCTTCTCATTGAAAAGCATCGTGACGTTGCAAACGAAGTGAAGCAACTTTTCACTGCTTACAAAAACTTTCTATGTAGTACAGCGCCTGAGCTGCAGAACAAGTTCAGGCTAAGTAATAACCAGTCAGACACGAACAAGTTATGCCTATAGCCAGTTTTTTAATACGTATCTCATTATATTCCGATGTGCAAAGTCACTACTACCCCATTTGATGAGTTCATTTAGTCTGCTTCTGGAGAAAGTGACAAAAGGCAACGGTAGATAACATCACAGATAAAAAAGATAGGAAAGGGTGGTGTGTCAAGAATGGTTAAGATAAGGAGTGTACAAAAGGGAGTCTTAGTTAATGTAGAGTGTGTGACTGAATAATGAAAATGGTCATATAATGCACAGAACATGCACAAGAGAAAAATTAAGTATGAATCTACATATAATCTAAGGAATCTATATACGAATGGCTATAAAGAAAAAAGCTGTTTTGAAAAAAGGATGACTAAGGTAGTGCATGATGATTTAGATGGCGACTAACCAAATGAAGAAATATCGTGCTAATTTGAAATAAATTGAGATACTATCAGGATGATGAACTCCGCAAAGTTCTGTATGAATTTTTGCATAAAACAAATTGAAAACTACCCCTAACGGTTTCTAAGCATATTGCGTGGAATGCGAAGTGGCATGAGCAATTGACATTGTTAAAATTTGTATATTAGGTATGGAGAAATATTGGAAAACGCTAAATTAAAAACGAACTTTTAAATTGCGGTTCAACGTAACTGAGCTCTACCGATCTCTACCTATTCGTCTATCTCGAACGAAGCCTCTACCACTTTAAGTACTTTGATAAATTGCTCATGTAATTTAATTGTCCAAAGCAGACACGATAACTAAATATCTAAAGAAGCACTTGACCGCTAACAGCAGACTCATTACCACGGAACTAATAGCGCTTTAATTGTATACAATTTGTTACACCCAAATACTGAGAAGAATTATCATTTACGTGGGAGTGATTCATGATTTCGATGATTAGTTTAAGAGTAATGGAAGTGAAGCGAGTCATAAGGAAACCCATTTTATTGTTATGTAAATATACTCTATGTGAGATCAGATACAAGAAACATGAGTGTGATCTGTAGTAGTAGCGTAAAATTATTTACATAGTGATTCATAGCTGGCTATTCGCTTCTCAGGTGGCCGTGAATGAATACAACTTGTGTTTAAACATTTACCTTATCGTGGCCTTTCTACGGACTTCTTGGTCTCTCACGATGTAATCAACATTTTTTTACGAAATGGGACCACATGTTGCAAATGTGGTGGCAAAAAGTCATAGTAACTATACAGTGTGTGAATTCTGAACAGATTTGAGATAGAAGTAGATTTTATGCAATTTTTATTTGTACTGATAGGTGTGTGCCTGCGTCTCGTCGCCATTGTATATAGTCTAATGGTAATAAGTATTGAATAATACAACTTGCAACAATGTAGGGAAAATTCATGAAAACTTTGAACAATGTGTGTGTGCTTCATCCAACACATTACTATGTCACAATTATGTTGCATTATATCAGTGGCGTAGCGTGGCTTTTCGCCGCCCGGGGCTGATCAGAAATCCGCCGCCCCTTATTTTAACTATAAGTCGCTTAAAGTATAAATATAATATTGAATTGATTGAATTCGTACATCGTACACCTTATTGCAAGTCAAAATATACTACCACGCATTGCTAATGCATGCTTCAGGTGGAAAATAAATCTACGAGAAGAAATGCCGCAAGAAACTCACATTTCTTATATTATGTATGTCTCAACCCTAAGGACATCTTAGGTTTCTGCGCAAACTGTTCATTGAAAAAAAAAACTTAATTATATACGGACTGAACCCCTGCTAAAAGTGACCGTTTTTAGTAATTTTTGAATCTCTGAACTTGCAATATAACTTTAAAAAAAGTATGACACAGTTTTAAAACACCATTTTCAAATCACTTTTTTGAATTTAGGTCTGTAACAAGAGAAATTTATGGTGGCACTAGTTGTTGAGAAATACGTCCAATAATTTATATATCTATACTTGCTTATAATAAAACTGTGGAGAGGTCAATTCTGTACATTGAATATTTATTCAAAATTAATATTTGAGAATGATTGGTGATCGATACTGATGGCAAAAATGGAATTAGTAAACACGCACGTAGTGTGCACGCATGGGTTAAAAGTTAAAAACTACTGAAGGAATTATAACCAAACTTGGTACGATTATAATCCATACTCCTTGGCCGGCTATAGGCTATATAACACAACGCTAATACACATAGGAGCCGAGCAGTAAATAAAAGTGGGAGAAAAATCGGGAAAAAATATTCCTTTTGAGAGATTCCGTTGCGTGCGGGCAGCAATAAGGCTGGATATTCGTAGCTTATACATCAGAATAACACATAATATATAACTACATAACATTGCACCATAAGCCACGGGAGCCGATCAGAACCAAAAACCTAACATAACGTGGGTACGCGAGGATCGTGGGGTCCATGGCCCCCTACGGGGCTCGAACCTGGCCTTGGTTCCGGCCCGGCTTTTGAGGGCGCCCCAGAAAGTTATAACCATTCGGATGGTGCGGGGAATACCGCAAAATCTCCTGCGAGGCGGCGAGGCTTCCTGCGGGCATCCGGCCGTGGGGTTTGGAGACTATGCGACTGTCGCAACCCAGTGCTGGGCACGCCTCTTTGAGGAGTTGGCTGACGAGGCGCCACGGCGCTCTTACGTATCGCCGGACACAGGTTCGCTCCGGACACGGATATTTCGGGAGGTTCCTGTGTTGGATTCGGGCGGAAGCGACGCCTGGGTGTCACCGGCAACGGTCGCCTGGAGGAATGCCTCGCATGGGCGGGCCACCGCCGGGTCCTTGCAGAGGCGATCGGTGGGAGTGACCGAATGGGAAGCCGTCACCGCCTTCTGCGAAGCAGCCATGCTGGAGAAGTAGGCTGCTGCACGCGTGAGGCAGTGTCAGGCCTCACACCCCGGACAAAACCCAGGCGTAGGTGTCGAGAGTGGCAAGACGACTACAGGCCACCGTAGGCGCGGGCCTGTGAGCGGTGATCGATGCGTAGCTCGCCGCCCGATAAGGACCAGGCTCGTGTCGACGGCGCGTTAGTTCCACTCGCGCCTCAAAGGCCTTGTCCAGGAAGGGCAAATTCGCCGCGATTCTCATTCTCTCTCTTTATCCATTATACGTGCACTCGCTCTGAAATTCGCGCGAAATCTGGACGCAACAAGGCAGCCCTAGTATCTCGACTCGCGCGCATTAAGCGCGAGTCGAGTCTGGCGAATTGCACGCGAATTTATTATTCGCGCGATGCTTGTGGACGCGATGTTTTGGTGCCTATAGTATCTCGCCAACGCGCGAATGAATTCGCGCCAAACGTTTCGCGGTGAATTCGCCCTTTCTGGACAAGGTCAAAGAGCAGAAAAAATCGCGCGGACGCGCGTCGCCGGCGCTCGCTGGCTGCCTGAGCCCGCGCGGTTATCGTCCTCTTTTTCACACACTTGCGGTAAACCTTAGCGGGTGCTTTTGGTAACTAACATATTGCGAACAGTAGGTAGGTTTGGAAAAGTATTTTTTTTTTAATAATTCAATCCAATATTTTCGTCATATTCCCCAATTGCCGCCCCCTATTATGTGCCGCCCGGGGCCATGGCCCCCCCCGGCCCCCCCCACGCTACGCCACTGCATTATATGTTAGGTATTTATGTAAGAACTGCGACGCGCGATATAGTTAGTAGTTTAGTACCTGCACAGAGCACATAGGCAAAACGTGACCAGGCTCAGTTGGAGAAGGGGCCCAAGTCGATTATTCCCTTTCCCGGCGCAGGTCAACACAGTTCAATGTACATGTATACAGATTTAATGGTCGAATGGAAGTTTCTGCTTTGATTATAACTGACCTTTACTTCCATATACGTAAATATAAACGCGCTGACCTGAACAAGAGAAACTTGAATTGAAGGAATAAACGCCTTCTATATATAGCAAGAATTTAATCGATTCGGAAATAAAATAGATACATCTAACAGTTAAGAACATCGGTCGTCTATTGTAGTAAGGTTAAACACCTTTCGGTGTAGCTACACCCACACTCAATTATTCAATTACACACGCTTATTTTGAAAAAAAAAACTTTATGTTTTAGCCCACTAATTTCCTATTGGGTCTCTACTAGTTAGCGAAAGATGAACATTGTGTTCGGAAGTCCATTAACTGATGTACTTACATCAGTAAATGTTTACACACTCAAAGTAGGTACTTCAGTAGGGCCCATATATTTCTCAGGGACTTCTACAACAAAGAATTCATAGAAAAAAATAACATTAATAATATGGAATTCAATTTCATAGTCCAGCAAAAAAGTTTACGCTTTCTAGGCCCAATTTTATGGCAGTGAAGTCTGAACAAATAAAGTTATCAGAAACAACAGAGCGTCACCATCTGATAAAGACATAAATACATCAGAAATACGAAGTAACAAGATACTGAAATGAAAAGTAGGTGAAACCTAGATACACAGACCTGCATTACAAAGTCAAGGAAGGCTTTAAATATGTGTACAGATTTGGTGGCATACTACTGCGGCTGCGCCATGTCCACATGCGTCCAAGATAACAAAACGGTTAACCAATTACTGTCGGACAAGGAAGACTCAAATTTTATCATGTTGATGACTCAATTGAGTAACAAGCACAGTTCTAGTTCGTGGTTTATTGATATTAGGGAACCTGTTTACTTTCGTAATCGAAATATGAATGCATATTCAAACATCGGTTACGTAAATTCATTTGGTAAAGTTATTGTTTCTTGGTTTTCTATTAGAAACTGAAGACATCTCTGAAATTTCACTATTCCAAGTTGGATAAAACACCGAAGCCGTATAAATTAATAATTACGCTAAGCATGGGTTTGAATTAAATAAGTAGTTTTCATGTGAAGTCTTCGTGAGTGCCCAGTGATTGTACGCGGAAGCGTTTACCATTCTTCCGGCAAGGACCGTGAGAACTGCGGCAATAACACCATTTAAGTTCTGTTGAAACACTATGGAATCAATGCTTAAATAAATAGCCGAGCTAGGTAATCTATGGCTGACGGAAACAACCACAATGGACACGACCATTACCGATCAAGATCACTTAATTGCTTCGTCGCCCAATTAGTTACAATGACGTAGTGCTGCACGAACAAAGGGTTTACTAAGAAAATATATCTTTATCATAATGATGAACATCAGTGTGACTACGAAATATATAGAATTGAGGAAATTTACAGCAGAGAACACGAACGTAATGTTTGATTACTGTTTTTGTCGGTGATAAATTGATCAGTTTCTCTGTAATAAAGCATGTAGAAATTCCAGTTTTAAATGAGTTTTGAGTGATTCTTTCCTCCTCCAATTTATAGAATACAAATTACAAATAGTTTATTGTTCCAAAAATTTTCCATAACAATACATTAGAATAAACCTAAGTTATTTGTGTAAACCTTAGTAGTGTAAACTGTAGTAAAAGGATAACCGATAATAATTTGTTTGTTAATTAACATTATTTAGAAAATAAGTAACTACACGTTAAATAGTAATTCCCAAGTAAGATGCGATGGATGCATATCACGAGTAACTCCACATCTTGGAGTATAATCAGACATGTATTATTAGTACGATAGTATGCAAAAAAAGTGTCACGACCTACTCGAGTCGAGAAGAGTCTTACTTTCAATATAATATATTGCTAGGAACGCCTCCGGCTAACTATAATAATATTCTGCGTACTAACGAGATCTAGTCGATTTGCTCCGATAAATACTTTCACTTGGAGATACCGAGGTTACTCTGAACAATGAGACGGCTATGAGTCACTTCATCAATCGCTGTATCATTCGGAAATAACATACTTAAATATGAGCTCAGACGCTGGTAGCCCAGGAACCGGATTTTAACACCGTTAAGTACACATTAAGTTAAAGCTGCGCCTGACCCACTAATTGGAGTGTTGGCTGGACGGCGACCAGCATGTTTGCATTTAGATAAGTTTAAAGTCAACTGCAGTTCATTCTTTCTTAGCTAACAACTTAACACTGGTTATAAATGAACACATTTAACATGGCGATAACGGTTTTTCGAGATTTCAAATAACTTTCACATCGACCGTGTTAATTGATTTGTGTTACTTGGCAATTTGTATTAATCTGCTAGACAAATGTGTTTACTGAACTTATTATCGTATTCCAGATATAAGAACATGTTTCGGCGAGAACTCGGCCACATTGAAGGAACAAGAAAGTGCTATGCCTGAACTCGCTAAGGAGGTTGAGGACAACAGTCGTTACAAAACCTTAGAAGCTAACGCAACTGTCTTAAAGCTTTTAGTGGATGACAAAAATGGTGTCAGCAGGTAAGATACGTAAGTAAGGTTTACCGACAAATGCTCGACCCATTCTGATAATGGAAACATACTTAACTCGGTATAGTTAGATTAGGAAAAGTTTAAGTTTAGATACTAAAATGACGAATTCGGACATGTTGTTTCGAAAGAGGAAGTAGTACCTAATTTATGAATAACCCAAGTAGACGCTATTTACAAGATTCGTGCTGACGATAAGGAAATGAATATAATTTAAATGAAAGCTTTCTATAGATCGGAGGTGTTCGATATGCTTCACTCAAGAGATGACAATGAGAAACACATGGACTTGCCAACTTTCCCCGAAGACACGGAGGATGCACGCGCGGAGGTGCTCTCGTTACCCGACTCTCAGACGGAGTTCTTGCAAGGTAAAAAGTTTTACGTTTAGTTTCACCTTGATGAAATGATCTAGATTTGTGTCTGTTAAAATCTACATCGTGTCTATTTAAAACATTTACCTGTACATGTAACGGTTAACATGATTTTAGTCACGATTGCACGACGACGTAAAGGATTCCATCGACGATTAAGACAATCATTACCAACATTATTGTTTTATTATCGTTTCCAGCTCCTGGCGAAACGGTTCGCAAGGATTCTCAGAAAGTTAGAAATTCAGCCCGTGGAGAGCCGATAGGAGCCGCCGCTGGCATCATGGTTGTGGTCACTTGCAGCATTGTGTGCCTCGCCTACGCAGCGCTCATCATATGGAGAAGGATATACTTGTAAATATAACAAACCTTCAATAAATTTGAATTAACTTAAGTAAACAAATACTCGCGCCTAACATAATATTATTTGTGCCTACGTTTTAAAGTTCCAAGTTTACATAAAGCGCCCATTGTGTAGTGTAATATGATATGCGCCTTCCCGAGACCCGGTGCGTAGGAAGCGGTCAACTGGGACGGAAACCGCGTTATGCCAAGTGAATATAACCCTCTCACGACTTACGCTGAACAAAGCCACACCGGTTTATTGTTCGTTTTATTGCATTTCGATACAAATTTCTAAAACCCCATATGCGTTGGATGTAATATAAACTAAAGTAGAATTTATGCTTTTCCAGAAAACGTAATGGACTCAAGCATGAGCTTCTACGAAATGAAGAAAATATTGCCGAGACCAGAATAGAAGTAAGTATATATCATAGACAGGACATATCCAAAGACCACGTTAGTAGAACATTGTGTTACAAAGTGAGCTAAGTTTGTTATAAGGCCCAAGAACGATTGTAGCCGGTGTCAAAAGCTGATAATAAAATAGTAACGTAACGCGGAAAATTAAATAAAATTTCATAATCACGGTATCAAAGATTTGAGAAAATTCAATATTAGAATCCTGATAGCAGACTAATAATGGCCTTGTGGTTAACTAAAAAGTTCACTTATCAATCTTTTGTATTCCAAACACACTGTACCTAATTTTTTGGCATAACAAGTATATTTGCAAGTGTGTTCAAAAATGTCTTCCGTTTTACTTTTATAACTTTTAGAACTCAGCAAATAGACTTCTCATCTTGCGGTTCTGCTAGTTATTAAGCCGTTTGGTGAGAAGCAGACATTAATTAAGAATAAGAACCCACCAACATACTACCCTGCGGAACTCCATACTTTTTGTAGAGTTTCTAATTATTGTAGTTACATGCCTGTTACTAATAGAAATTATTGAATTTCTGCAATTTTTTACTATAAAGTCAAAAAGCTGTATACAAAGTAACTTGCTTTTTTATGGTTTATAACTTTATATTATCACTAGCGGCCCGTCCCAGCTTCGCACGGGTAGATATAAGATGACACAATAAAAACACAATAATAACAAAATAATAGATAACACAATGATAACAAAACTTTTTTTTAATTTGATCGCAGCGCTAACTGTCGGGACAGACTAAAATTAGATTCTTTGGCGGGAATTTGAAAGGAAAGGGCGCGATTTTTAACTTTGAAAATATTTTTTTTCTTACTAGTTATAAATTATAATTTTAATGTTAAAATATTTGTTAAAAAGTGTAAATAACTCATAGGATAGGTGTACAGTATAAATATGGGTGGTGGTAAGGGCGGGGGAGACAATCCCCCGACCCCACATACCGGCAAGCGGCCAAGGGTGGAGGAGGATCAGGACTATGAAAGGGACTCTTCCAGCGGCGGCGGTGAGGAAAGTGCTTATTTACCGTTTCTAAAGCCTAATTATAAAAGACTTTACCCAGAAAATTCCACAAATACAGACTTTAAAGTGTTTGTTGAAAGCACCAATAAAGAGAGTAAGCTAGGCAACAAAAGTCCAATATACCTCAACCATATATTTACAACTGGCATCAAAGGTGTGGTTGCAATTCACAGAGTGAATGCAAATAAAATAGCTGTTGTTTTTAAACAATACAATAACGCGAACAATTTTATTACTAACTCTGCCTTCCTTGAAAAATATGAGTTCAAGGCCTACATCCCGGCTGCGCAAATTGAAAAAATCGGAATTATACGCTACGTACCTAGCAATATATCAAACAAAGAGCTCTACAGCAAGCTGTCTTCTATATACGAAATAATTGCTATACGACGATTTACAAAGAAAGTTGGAACTGAACGTGTGCCACTACAAACGGTCAGCATTACATTTTTATCAAATTCGCTTCCTGACTCGGTTCAATACGACCTTTTTTCATACAGGGTCTTTGATTACATCCCACCTCTCCAGCAATGTTACAGATGTTTTAAATTCAACCACTCAGCTAAAGTTTGTAACGGCAAGCAACGCTGCAGTTGTTGTGCTGGCGAACACTTTTATAAAGATTGCGACAAACCAAATGAGCTCTGCTGTGTAAACTGTAGCGGACCTCATCTAGCCATCTCGAGGATGTGCCCTATTAAAATAAAAAAAATTAACGAAAAAAAGTTAAATATTACATACTCCAGCGTTGCTAACACAAAGACTAAGTATGAGGAAAATTTTCCACCACTTGTTAAAAATGTTATAAAAACTAATGTAACTGATGTTAATGTAAATAATAAAAATATAAATACAATTGTAACCAAATCCGACACTACAATGAAAGCTGCTCCGACTGTACGACCTGCATCACTTTCTTCAGCCGATTTGAAATCTCAGATTTTAAATAGTAATGATTTGTTAATGTCCATTGTTCGAACTTTGATCCATCTTGCAAATAGTGGGGATAACACTCCAATTACAACAGCTAAAATCAAAGATGAGCTTATCAAAAATCTGTCACCATAATGGACCTCAGTCTCACACCCCTTTCACAGTTACGCATTGCTCAATTTAATATTCAAAGTATATACAATAAAATTCCCTTATTGACAAAGTTTTTACAGGAACAAAATATTGATATCTGTCTTTTAAATGAAACATGGCTTAATGATAATTCTAGATCAGTTAAAATACCTGGTTTTAATATCTATTTTAAAAATGCAAAAAATAATCATGGTGGCGTAGCTATTCTTGTTAGGTCACATTTTAAATACAGTCAATTGCAAACACCTTTTTATGAGGATATACAAAGTATGGCCATATCTTTATCCACTGAAAACGGTAAGTTAACTATACTATGTGTTTATTGTCCTCCTTCAAGTGGACATATTAGAATGCGAAAACTACGTAATATCTTAAGGGATCTTCCTAAACCATTATTTATGGCTGGTGATTTTAATGCTCATCACATAGCTTTTGGCTGCTTCTCTACTAAGGGACGTGGTCAGCAACTATGTGATATTGTAGATGAGCAAGACTTATGTATATTAAATGATGGCACAGTCACCACTGTGAACTATCCAAATCGTAATCCATCTGCTATTGACGTTAGTTTTGTTAGTCCCTGCGTTGCACCATTGTGTGAGTGGATGGTACATGATGATAACATGGGTAGTTACCACTACCCTACAATTACTAATATTACTCTTGCACCTGACAGATATCAAATAAACCCACCTACTGACAAATTCCTTTACAATAAGACTGATTGGAATAGATACACTGAGTTATCAAAGACATTTCTAGAGATTTCTGTTAATAATGATGATCCATTAGAAGCATATGACAGATTTTGTGATAAACTCAACACTCTCAAAAATGAATGTATTCCTAAGTTCACTAAAACTACACCTTATAGAGCTAAACCACCAGCCCCTTGGTGGAACCACACGTGTGAACAATGTGTCATTAATTCTTATAATGCATTAAAGCTTTACAGAAATTATCCTACTATGGAAAACTACATTAATTATAAAAGAATTGACGCCCTTAAAAAAAGGACTATTGCTGAAGAAAAAAGCAATGGCTGGAGAAAGTTATGTGCTACTTTTAATAGGACTACACCTATTACTGTTATTTGGAACTATATTAAAAGGTTTAAAAGAAAGAATACTGATAACAAAACATATAGTGATGAATTTATTGATCCTTTCTTAAACAAATTATCAGATAATTCTAATGAAGTTGTGTTTGAATTAGACAGTTACTTTAACCTTAATAATAATCACAATGATACAAAGTTCTTTCTAGAACCCTTTTCTATGGCAGAGTTTAATATTAGCTTATCAAGTAGAAAAAACACAACTCCTGGTTTAGATGATTTTCCTTACATATTAATTAAATCTTTGGATCACTCTGTTAAAAATCTTTTTCTCGAAATTCTCAATGCTCTTTGGCTTAAACAAATTATTCCACAAGCATGGAAGACACAATGTGTTATTCCTGTCCTGAAACCCGGTAAACCACCTAATGATGCCAATTCTTATCGTCCCATCTCTTTATCCTCATGTCTCGGTAAAATTTTTGAAAATATGGTCAAACTTCGGCTTGATTATTTCACAGAATCCAACTGCATTATCCCCAACATCCAGTTTGGATTCAGACGGGGGCGAAGTTGTTCTGACAGCTTTGTCTCTCTTGTTTCTGACCTGCAATCAGCAAAAATAAAAAATGCTGTATGTGCTTTTCTCGATGTTCAGGGTGCATTTGATAATGTACAACCAAATATTTTAGTAAAAGTACTTTCTGATCTTGGTATACCTGGTTTAGTATGCAAATGGCTACATAATTTTTTAACAAATAGAATATTATATGTCAAACATAATAATATTTTACATGGACCGAGATTGGCATCAAAAGGTACTATGCAAGGCGCCACTTTGTCGCCATTATTGTATAATTTGTATACTAGTCAAATCTGTAAATATGTAAATACCAATAATGTAAATATTTTACAATTTGCAGATGATTTAGTTGTGTACAGTGTAAATATTAATGTAGATTGTGCAGTTGCAAATGTAAATAAAGCCCTAGAGGAGCTCCAGGTGTACTATGACACAGTACTCAAATTAAATATAAATCCCAATAAAAGCAGTACTATGATATTCAGTAAAAATATTGCTACAACTGATGTCATTTATGATGGATATAAAATCCCAATAGTAAATAAACATAAATTCCTAGGTGTAGTAATAGATAACAAGCTAACATTTGAAGCACATATACAATATATAATTAAGAATTCTTTAAAGGGGTTAAATGTAATTAAATGTTTAGCTGGAGTATCCTGGGGAGCTGATCCAGTTACACTGTCAATACTGTATAAAGCCATAGTAAGGAGTCATTTTGATTATAGTTGTCTAGCTTACTTAAATAGTAAGCATGTACATAAGTTAGATATTGTTCAGAACAAGGCCTTGAGAATCATATCTGGTGCTATGTGTTCAACCCCTATAAGAGCTATGGAAGTTGAAACATGCACAATGCCTCTATCTATAAGGCGACTGTATTTAGCCAAAAGATTTTGTTTAAAATTGATCTCATCAAATAATGAATTTGTTATTAAAAAAATAGTACCTCATTCAATGGAATCTAGGGTGCTTACTCAGGTAACAGGAGCTGGGCTTCTAGATCACAGATTTCCAAAATTGTTTGAAATTTATCTGGAAATACAAAATAAATATTATCATATATATCAACATAGCATTTGGCCGTGCTATTCTAAATCAATAAATAGTCTGCTTTATGATGTTAAAATCATTAAATCATTAATTTGTAACAACAATGACATGATAAATTTTTTACAGGAGGAAAGTAAGTACTATAGGCTTTATACAGATGGTAGTAAAAGTCAAAACCATGTTCGTAGTGCTGTGTATGATCCTCAGATAAAATTTTCTCAATGCTTTGTTCTCAACAACAATTGTAGTATTTTTACAGCAGAGGCTTATGCTGTCTTTGAGGCATTGAAGCGCATTGCCAATATAAATAATTGTAAATATTTTTTGATTCTCACAGACTCTTTGAGCCTTATTAAAAGTCTGGAAAACTTAAAGTTACATTTTAAAACCAATTATTTGTTATTCCAAATTAAGAATATACTGTTCACTTTTAACATTATAGGTGTTGAAATTGCCTTTATGTGGATACCTTCTCATAAAGGTATTACAGGAAATGAAATTGCCGACAAGACAGCATTTGAAGGGATTAACCCAATAGATGTGAGACCAATAGTGCGCACACCATTTACTGACTGTTACACATCAATTAATGAAGATTTAAAAGATTTATGGAGAGAAATGTGGAAGAAAGATCAAGAAATAAAAGGAAAATGGTATGGCAATATACAAGTTGACCTACCTGTTAAACCGTGGTACGCTAATTTAGAAACAGCCAGCCGGGATTTCATCACGACGATCAATAGGTTGCGTTTTGGTCACGCAACCACACCAGCCCATCTTGCAAGATTGGGCATTATCCAAGATAAAAAATGCAAAGATTGCGACGATCCTAACGGAAATGCAGAACATATGATATTCGCATGCCAAAAGTATGGCATTGAAAGATTAATTCTTGCCAATGAAATAAATGAAGTGTTCCCAACAAATAATTCCTCCCGCCGCTTAGAAGATTATTTAAAATGTGTGAAGTGTTTTATTCCCATTTATAACTATATTAAAAATACTTTTGGAAAACTTTGATGATAGGAAGTGAAACTAGTGAAAGTGACAAAATTAACCAAATAAACCGACACCAAAATAAAGACTTGGCTTAAAGGTCTTTGAAACCAGGCCATAAAACCTCAAAAAAAAAAAAAAAAAAAAGACTAAAATTAAAATTCGAATATTATTTAAAATTTGACGCTGCGATGGTAGCGCCGACATGTTAAGAAGTACTGCTACGCATTTTCTTATAGAACCTTTTTAATATCATTGTTTATGTTTATGACATCTGAAAGTGATTATTATTTTAAATTTGACACTGCGATGGTAGCGCCGTCTGTCGGATCCAATGTAAAACATTCCAAAATCAACAACTACTAATAAGTTAATTGTGACTGTCAAATAATAACAGACTAATAATTAGCAATAAATTAAAATTGCGACTATAATTTGAGATTTAAACTTAACCATGTGCAGTTCGATCCAACTTGAGAGATAGGATCTCTCAAGTTGGATCGAACTGCACATGGTGTGCAAATTTTATTATAATCGGTTAAGTGGTTTAGGAGTCCATTGAGGACAAACATTGTGACACGAGATTTATATATATTAATTAAGATAGGCTAGGCGGGGCGCTGGATTATAAAAGTGATTTGAAGAATACAATAGAGATCATTTTTATTGATACAAGACAAAATTAAATAATCATCTGTTTTTCATTTCAGCTGTGAAAAGGGGAAGGTCCTCCTGAACACGAGGTCGATTTCTCAAGATTATCATGTTTTGGTGGCACTATCTTCTTTCTCAGAAGATTCAAGACTGAATTACAATAAAATCGCGTAGAATAATATGATCATTAGGAACTAAGGCGTCATAGAATATGCCAATACGAATAGTTTATCATCTCTGTAAAATTAAATTATCGTACAATTAACTTCCATGTTATACTTTGTGATGTTAAGATTCATTGTCCATTTTTATTTTATTGTGCAATAAGATTTCAATCCAAAATCTAACGGCAAACACAAATCAACTTAATTCACACAGGGGCAATGTACATTTTCAATTTAATAAAAAACATGATAAATATTTTGACGAAGAAATATTTCGCGCCTTATTTCGTTCTTATCATTGAAAGTATATTGAAAATTGTGCATTATCTTTATTGATTTTATAATCAGGCTCTGATCACTGATTCTAGTCAAGGCAAAAGATTTCGCCAGAAATAAATGGCAGTTGTCCAGTTTGAACTCAGAAAATCATTCATGCTTATTTATTACTTGATTTTCCAATTTTTACACTCAGATTATGCTGAGTTTTTACAATGATAATATTTTAATTGGTGTATGTTCCATCATAGACGTTAAACGAACGAATGGATTTTTAATAATAATAATAATAATCATCATTTTATTTCAGGCATCGGAGGCCCATATTATAAAATACATAAAATAATCTTAAACAAATAAACTAATAAATATATTTATAAAAACAAAAACTTAATACTAATGTACACGAAGTGTCGGCGTCGTGTTTCGCTGACTGGTGTCACGTAGCTGGCCACGAAACCGGCGGAACATAACACCCTTCGGCCAAAACTCTTCTTTGAGGAACTTCTCGAGATGCTGCGTCGGAACACGCACCACGAACGACTTGAAGTTCGTATTATGACGCGGCTCCAACATCTCGACCCTCAAAGTCCAGTTGGTTTTCACCCGCATGTACTCCACGACCTCTTCAATCTTCGTGGAATGATGCAGTCTTGACACGTACATCAACGTTGTCGGTACGGCTGGACGCAACAGCGTGTTGGGTCCTGCCAGCGCAGTACCGCACTGGTTCCGACAAGGAGGCTTCTTCTTCTTCCTCTTCTCCACCTTGATGAAACCATCGCTGTCGCCCGTGTCCTTCACTGGGGCCTGCCTTTTCAGAACCTGTTTTGGTTTTGGTAGGCTCCGTTTACCCCCTTTCTCTTTGCGAATCTTTGCTTTTTCTTTTTGCGAATGTGGGTAAAAATAAACACTGAATCAGGCTATTTGAAAATTCTTCGTCGTGTTTTATACATTTAGGTGTTTTGTACATTTTGTTTTTCCATCAGTGTATTATTTTTATATATTTTTTGTACCAGTAACAAACGTCGAATATTTTAAGTATAATCGTATTATTTATATTTATAAGCCTAATGAAATCGTTATGAATTAACTCATTAAGGAAAAATATTGACTCAATAAATGATTAAACTTTTGCTTTGCAAAGAAAATGAATAGTGCCATAACACTTCTTTTAATCAGTTTTAATTATAGTTATTTTCAGTAAACATGATTTGATTTTGTAACTATTGGCATGTTTCAATATTAAGATAATTATAATTTTAAAGTCAGAACATGTCTGTGATGTTTTAATTAAGGCAATTTGGTAATAAAATTATATAAGAAAAATATGTTTGTTTCATTAGAATTACTTCTTTGTTTTAAGTTGTTCATGATGTTTTGATAATCAATTTTGTCGCACCTTTGATTTTACCTATTCCTAAGTGAGAGGTGGCTGGTATTCAACAGCAATGGGGGGACATTGCTTTATTAGTTGCATATACAATCAAAATTGAATTGTACAAACACCCAGAATCAAAAACAAATATCAAACAAATATCTGGGGGCGTACCACAAGCCCTTATAGCAGTATTACCAGGCGTCCGTCACTCGCTCAAGGCCACGCGTTTTATGTCTACCGCTTCGCGTATCGTCGACGATACAACGAACACCGGGCTGTCGCGCGCCCGGCTGAGTGCTCGCACGTCACGGGTACAGCGCTGACTATCAAAATGCCGAAACCACGTAATTATTGCGTGATTATAGTGCAATTCCCCTGTTTCCCAATTCTCCTGTTTCCCTTTTGATTATTTATTACAATTAATCACGCGGTTTTGGATATTTTCGGTACTAAAATATAATAATCGGGAATTCAAGGAACGAAAAATATGCATCAGTCATTTTATTAAACTTTAAAATATTTGATCAACAAATAAAAAAATAATTGTTTTTCTAAAACATTCGTTTTATAATTTTATTACCATTATCATCATACGTATAACCCTAGCACATTTGCTGGAAGACACACACACACGTTAGTCGCGCGGCGGGCAAAAGAATCTCAACTCTCTGTGTGCGTACTTATGGTACATTTCTCCTCGCTGCAAACAGCTGGTATTATTATTATGATTTTGTAGGCTATTATAGCGTAGGTATTTTAGTTTTTGTATTGGAGTGAAGTATCTACGTAGTAACTATTTATTAATCTGTGGTATTACTTTGATATTACTTTCAGTGCGAAAGAGACGGCGCTAGACAACGTGTCTAACGCTGTGAATAAAACAATCTTACTTTAAACGTCATGGTAAGGGGGCTGTTGACCTTAGAAATATAGTCGTGCGGCAATCGAACAAATGATAAGCAGCGCACCCGTCAATTAATAGAGTCGTGTTAATGTAGTATAATGTCGTAATTACAAGAGGGCTTTATTATGCAAGTTTAAAATATGTATTAAGTTTAAAATATGTATATCAAGTTTAAAATATGTATTTGTACACCAAATAAGTAATATGCATAACCCCCCTATAAGTAGAATTTCGAATAACTTTTTTTTTTAATTTAATTCCAATAAAATTATTTGTACCTGAGACAAATTACAACTCACAAGAAAAATGACTACTTGTAGGTAGCTATTATTTTTTGCTTATTTAATGTGAGAACGAAATTCTTGAGTTTTTTGTCATAATTATTACTGACCTGTTATTATATCTGCAAAAAAAGCTAATTTACCCCTGTAGGGGTAATTACCTAATTATCCACAGATTTGGAACCACAGTTACACATGGTTTAAAACTAAGCTGCACAAAGTTAAAATAAAAAACCCATTCCCAAAACAGTCTAATTTATTGCTTTCATTTTTCCAAAATCTTAAAATACTGAGTAAACGTGATGTTTGTTACAATGGCTACAAGAAGCATGGCCAAGAAAAAAACATCGAAAACGTAAAAAAAATAACGAATGTAAACTTAACATTAACATTTTGTTCTTACGGGATACAATGAGCAACTTTTTTATTCCTGTGATTTAAATGTTTTGAATACGATAACAATTTTTTAATAAGTAATTATGATCACAATGTTTTTTTATCACCTTTGTATGGTTATTGCAGTTTTTGATCACTTTTTCTCCTTGTGCTTGACGACAGCAGGGCCGACGTTGTCACCGGTCGCCTTGTTGTGGGCACCATGAGCACCGTCGCAGTACGGCCACTGAAAACCACAAAACATAATGTACAATGTTCATAGTTATATTCACATACAACAGTCCGAGTTAACTATTTACAATCTTCCTGAGGAAGGTCCTCAAAGATGAAGAACAAACATTTAGCGTAAACGAACAGGTAGTTACATAACTGAATTGCTACAGATAATATTTAATACATTATTATTTATTTACACAACTCCTAATCTGATATCATTATCAATGTCAACTGAAAAACTGATAATGAACTATGTAGGCCATGAATAACAAATAAAACTCATAAAGTAAATATTGCACTCACAATTAATTAGTTACATGGCCTATTAACAGTCAGTAACAATGATATCTACGGAGACCAGACTAATAAAACAAGGAAACTAATATTTGATTCAGTTTTACCGAGTTTAAACCTGTGAAATCTGAGGAACTAAGGTTGATTCTTAAAAACAAACACAAAATTATCTTTCAAAACGTAATTCTGAATTTTTTTTTATCGAGATATAATTTTACAGATTACTTATGTTTTCAAAAATCATGTGACTAGCTCATGACTCAAAAGTTTTGTATATTGCAGTATATTTTTATATAGGCATGACAACTTACATTTTTGCTTCTCCAACAGCGACAAAGAGACACCTTCTCGGTGATGTCTTCAATATCAACGAAGTCAACCACTTTGTTGATATCCTTCTTGATGGAGGGGTTTACGAATCCCTTGTCAACAGAACGAGCTTTCTTAATAGTTTCATACGAGTAATATGAAATGCCTCCCACCACTGCCACCGGTGGGATCAAGGCAAGCCAATCCTTGACTGAAAAATAAGACAGATTTTATCTCACTCCATTCCATTAGCTTCTTTTACAAGTTACAATAAATTACGAAATTTATCAGCAATATTAATAAATCAATTTGTTGCATGTTATCTAAAATCTTTCATTTGTCGTGCTGCAAAGTTAAGGCAATTCATTTGAATTGAAAGTATGTCATTGAATATTGTACGGGAATACCACAAAAACAACCTTTAAAGTTTTTAAGCCAATTTCGATTTTATAACAATTCCCATAAAGTTCAAAATCCCATGCATAGATGTTATAACTGTGTACTGTAAGAAACAAGTACAGTTACTAATTTTATAAATCTAGCCTATCTGGAGCTAGACATTAAACAGAGAAATGTAATTATAGTTAGATCTGGGGCAACAAACGTGGCCTACATTGACGGATTTGTCTGATTCTTTTATAATATTGTAAACACATGGTATTTATCTTACCTCCAAGGCGAAACCAACCCCCGATAGAGTCTGGAATAGGCAGTCCAGCTAAGTAGTTAGGTATGGTAACTTTTACTAAATTCGAGACAATATACATTTTGATGTTTTTAACGAATTACTTGATATTAATAACAATTTTGATAGCATTAGCAACCTCGCTGCTGCCGCCGCAGTACAGCAGTACTGGATTTTTTAACACAGTCAGTCAGTTACACAACACTACCGTAGTCACAGAGCATTACAGAACATATATACCAGGGGGGGTCAGCTCTCTTAGAGACCTATGCCTACAATGGCACGATTTGCGAAAACGAGATAGCGCTCTATAAAAAAACAGAGAAGACAATATCTCAGTGGTGCCATATTCCTGAATGAATAGATAACCATTATTTCGGTAGTTGCCAATTAGGTATAATTAGTTGTGTTCATTTAAAGGTTCATTAATATTTAATAAAATAATGGTTTAGCCACTTATGATCAATATTTAGTGTTTCAATCGTATTAAAATGCTGAGTAAAAAATAAAAGTAAGAACTTATAATTATTTATTTTGTAGTTTTTTATTTTATAAAATGGCAACACATTTTTTCCAGTATGGCGGATTGTTGATATTCTTTTACATGTTTTGTTGTAGTTGTTTTCTTTATTATCATATTTTGTGCCAGTTCTACATTGTTATCTGTGAATAATTGCGTTAATCATTACGTGATCTTGACTCTACAGTGCGAAATTGGTGGTTTTTGTGTGCCCGAAATAGACTAATTTGATTTGTGTGATATGGACAATATGGACGCTTTCAGTGTTTACGAAATAAAAACTCACTTTATTTGTGCGATATTGACGCTTTAGTGTTATATTATGTAGGAATTTGTTGAAGAAGTCTCCAAAAAGCTATGAGAAAGTTAATAAATATATTGAAACATGTATAGAAACTTTGTTTTATTTATTATTCCTACTACAGGTAGTTTTTATTTTTGAAGTTTTTGTCAGACGAATGTATGTATCATAACTAGGTAATGCATATTCATTAAATAAACTGCAAAATAAGATTTTGCAGTTTATTTATAGATTGTGCATTACGAGGGATACATACAAAACTATATATAAATCTATGGTAGGTACCTATCTGTTCAAAATTCCCGCGCCTAGCGAGTTTCTCATGGCATAAACTGGAGCGCTAGTGTGCTCGTGTAGGCAATAAATTTGTATGGAGTTGTCGTTCTTCCCGTTAGGGTATATATGTTCTGTGATATATACCCCGTAGGTAGTGACTAGTAGTGAGTGAAATAAATAACTAATTTATTTACATACAATGTTTAGCATAGTCCCTTCATAAATCCAATCTTTAGCATAGACGGCGGCGGTAACCGCGGTAACTTTGAAATTAAAAACATTTTCCGCTTGTATTAGTGTCTTTTTCTTCATGAAAATTTTAAATTATTATAAAAATCATTCATACATACATTATTAACGCTAACATATAATTGAATTATTATAGACTGAAATAAAAAAAAATATTTTGGAATATAAATCTATACTAATATTATAAAGAGGTAAAATTTGTAAGTTTGTAAGTTTGTAGGTTTGTAAGTTTGTATGTAGGGGGTAATCTCTGGAACTACTGGTCCGATTTGAAAAATTCTTTCAGTGTTAGATAGCCCATTTATCGAGGAATGCCATAGGCTATATACCATCACGCTACGACCCACGGGAGCGGAGCAGTAACGAAAAATGCGGGTGAAACCGCAGAGGACAGCTAGTAAATTATAAATTGCTGAATAAAATTGCATTCTAGTTTTACGATTTTTGACAATACAATACTGACATTGACTTTTTTTTAATAATGTTCTTGGCTTAGATACAAGTCCATTTAGCATTTGCTAAAATACGGGTTGTAAACAGTGGGTATTCAGGCGGCTGCATCTAGAAAATATCACAGATCTACTTGCTGCTTTCAGTTATGTGTTGTATCTGTATCATCTGTATGTGGTCGGGCAGTTCACTTTTCCACCACCAGAAATACAATTCTTTTCTTTTCTTTTCCAATTAACAGTTGGATCAATAAGTATAGTGATCAAACCGACAATTTAAATTGACATGTTACAAAACAAAAAGCTATATACAGATTTTTCATGATCTGACATCTGACATGAATGTATACTTAGCTTATCTAAAGTGTTAGTAATCTGTATCAGGAAGAGAATTTCATTCTTGTAAAATCAAAAATCAAACTTCAAAATAATTTTGCATCTGTGCCTGTCTTCGCTTTGGTTGGGTGCGCTTGCTTTTTATCGTGTGTTGTAATTATGAATATTTTTCGTTTTATAATTGAATAATATCCATTTTAAATAGTCCCTCATGTAGTTTTACTAGAGTGCTAATAGTGAAATCCTTCGGTGGATGCTAATCAATGCTGCTGTACACTGAATATGGCTGACGAAAGACTAGTGGTTCTGAATCGTAGTGACAATTTGGGATTCGGATTCTCTTTGCTTGGCGAAGCCGGTTTGCCACATATTATATACGAGATCGAAGAAAATTCCCCTGCCGCTCGAAGTGGTGAAGTAAGATTGCTTTTATTATCTTTACGCATGTCGTACATATTATAATACCTACCTACTTTTACGATAGTATTTGTAAGCTTTTTGTGTTAACAAACAAAAAACAAAATAAGTCAATTTGAATTGTATCAAAACTCAATAATTCATTATTTCTTGGAGCTAATTTAATTTGACTACTTGAAGTATTAAAATTTCTATTTCTGTATGCCTATATTATCCTGTTTTAGTACAGTATGTTTTTGACCAAGATCTAATAAGTATTTACGTGAACACAAGGTGCAGTAAATAACTCATTCTGGCTGGTATTATCTCAATACAATAGCTTTTGTGGTGAGTAATGAAGTAGGTAATATAATAAACATCCAGAACTATTGTACTATCTGTTTTTGTAAAATGAATCACACATAACTCTGACTTTTGCTAAAATAACCAAATTTCTATCATCATAACAATCTATGAAATACATAAATTAATTAATGTCAATGTATACATAAGTATTTATACTTACAGTAATCAGTGTAAAATGTACCAGCTGTTGTTGTTTTCTGATGTTAAAACAATGATGACATAATTTTATTATAGCAGTTTTGTGACTAGTTTGTTTGCCTGTCTAACAGTAAATTAACCGTTTAAATTTATTAAATTATTCATAAGCAATGCAAATTAATCAGGATGCTTCAACAATATTAAACAATTTTTGTTTTGTATTTTTTATTTCATGACTGACAAGTTGAGTATAAACAAATAAGTTTTACCTAATTAGGATGGTTTTTATAATATTAATTTAAACTCTGTCTTTATCTGCAGCATTTCAGTTAATTTAGATGCATTCAAATATGCAGTTTAAAAGTACACTATGTGCTCCTTGGGGCTTGGGATCAAGTTTATTTAATGTTAAATTTCATTATTTATAATTTTGTAGACTTATATTTGACTTTGTGGTTTAGCTGTAACAGTCACAAGTCAAAAGTGTAACAGTCAGACACATACAGAATTACATTTGCATTTGTAATATAACTATGAATTATCGACACCTACAGGCTAGCCCAAAAAAATTTCAGATGAAGATATTTAGCATCCTTAAACACACTTTTTTTTTGGTGAGTGGGAAATCATCAAATGACTTCTCGAGTGTCAGAGTTTTATTGACTAAAACCCACTCATGTTCCTTCGGATGCCCTTTATGTTCCAGGGCCACGGTAACTATTATAACTATTCCACAACCCTTTACAAAAAATTATAACTAACTCTGACTCATAATTTCATTGGGTCATGTATCTAAGTAATGAATGTAATCATTGATGACAAATGTGTGTTGTTTAAAAAGGATATCTATAATTATATGCTCTGCCCCCATCTGTGAGGCATAATATTTATTATCCAATCATAATACCTGCTTGGTCCCTATCATGTCAAGGTTAACATGTTTAGGCACCCATTTATGCAGGTCATTTGCCTGTCATTAATTGTCTACCTGCATACCTTTTATTACTTAAACAGTGCAAAGTATTCCATTTATTGACACTTTATGTGCATTTTAACCAGTTTTTATTTGTTCGTAATGATCATAGTTGTTGAAATGTGCCTTTTTTGGCAACTTGCTGTTGTTTACCCTGAAGGAAAACCTTTAAATGCCATGTGCTACAAACTTAATAAGATATCAAGCTCCAACAAGTCCTGCTAATACCTGACTTTTAACAACATATTGATTAATGATAATCTTATTAGCTTAGTCTCTAAGTGATAATATGTTAAAATATTAATTAATTTCATATTATTGTATTCTATGCTGTAACTGTGCATTAACCTTTCGACAACCAGCTGTCGAGCTGCTATTTTGTCTTGAATCATGGGCATTCTAAGGTTTAAGGAAAGTCAAAAGTCAAAACGATTATTTCCATTAGACCATGAAGGCACTTTGGAACGTCAATTACATTTAAAAATAGTTGATTCTAGTCGCCCATTCCAAAAGGTTGTTTATATGGAGAAGAATGGGCAAGAAACTCCATATGTACTCTTTTAAAATAAATATGTTACAAGGAATTTAAGATGTTCACTCCGAATTTACCATTTATGCCCTAAATACCCTTGGAGCTGCACCTCTGAAGAGACTGGCTACTAGCAGTGCTATAAAAGCCATAATGGTGAAGGCCTCAATGTTACTTTAATTGTATGAAACTGCCCCACCTCTTATTGATAACATTCGTCATTTTACGACTTACTTCTACAACAATTTGTACAATACCAATGAATATGTAAATTTTATGCTTCGCCAAGTGACATCATAGATTGTACTTCAGTGTACCAAATAACTAATAAGTCTTTATTAAACGTGATGAATGGTCACTATGTTTGCAAGTCTGCCACACTGCCAGCCATGACACATTGGGTCAAACAGACAACAACCGACAATGGAATTCAATTCACTCGCAAATTATATCAAGGCCATTTTAAACATATCTTCATGACTATGTGTCTGAAAATACTTGCTAGATTAAACACATGAAATTGTGTATGCAATGATAAACAATATTTCAACCATTTTTTTAAATTGTTCTTCACTGGCTACCTTTATTAAAAATACATTTTGAAATGGTTTATTTTTGTTTACAAAGTAGGTATGGGTTATATTAGGATGTACTTTGTCACGGGATCGCGATCAGTAACCTTGACACCAAACCTACTTACCTAATAAAAAAATAAATAGGAAGAACATTATTTACTTTTTTTTCACTTAACTTTTACTGTTAAACTGAAGTTAATGTTGAATATTTTTTATCGACCTGACTGAAGGCCAAGCGATAGTGAAGCTATATATATCCAAGTCATGAAACCTGTTACTCACGATAACACGATACTTTTACGAAGTGGAGATTCTGAACATCTCACTGAGTCATTAAAACTAGATTGTAGTGACTAGATGCTCAGCCCATCCCGCCTGTGTCGAATCGAAGCTTGATAATAATCAACGTGCTAGGTGTCGCCGTTTACCGCAACGATCAACACGGAACACGTGGTTAGAATTACAACTTTTTACAAAGTAAATGTGGAAGGCACACTAAGTGCCAACTTTGTTTTTTCCTTAACAGATGACCTATTCCTATATTTTGAGTGATCATCACGTCATAGTTTTCGGAATTCGGTTTCCAGATATTCATTAGGAGGTTTAACTCAGTGTTTTTAAAGAAACCGTGTCCCTCTAGTAGCCCTCGAAAGTAGTAGTATCATTCGATCCATACATGTCGAGTGACTAGTTTTCACTACTCATGGACGCGACCCATTATCCCACGCAGGCGTGGCAGAGTCAGCACAGCATTCGTTTCATAATATTTTTTTTTATTATTTCACTATACTTCTTGATAACATTATGAATGTTCTACATCCGTCAGTTCTCTGAAAACACATTTAAACCATACCAGTCAATAATGCCAGATAAATATTAAAGGCATGCCGTAACGGTTACATTGTAGTTTTCCATAGAATCTTATGATTTATTAAATCATTGGGGAATAACTCTAGCAGTTCCCGGTTGATATGTCAGAGATTTTACTCAGAAAATTGAGAAAATAGCAAGATTACGCGTGCGCCTAGAAAATAAGTTGTTTTTAAGATATTACAATATTGCAGTTTTGGAGTCCTCGCGCTTTCGATTTTCCAATTATCGAGTGAATTATTTGCTTCGCTCGTGCGTGTCACAGTTAAGTATTATAATCCAAAGCTTCGTAATAATCTCGCCATACATCGACAGCGCACAATACTAAATGCACCGACCACAAACAACTAATAAACGTGTTTGTTACGATTAGGATCATAATGTTATTTGCTATTTTAATTTACGATGATTGCGATAAAGCAAAAGGAAAACTATAAACGTTCTTTGACGTCTAATTATTGCCTGGTATCATAATCATAATCGCATGGACGATACGTCCATACATAATCGATCACTTTTTACAAGATAATGTAGGTACAACATGTTTGGATTATACAAGCATTCGCAACACAAATCATATCATTTGGTTTGGTATCTTTTAACCGATTATAAATTTATAATGCTTTTGTGACCGGGATACGGACACCGTAAACCTTTTTTCTTTTCAGGGGAGACGTTGGTTATGTAGGGCTTTCACCCAATAAAAACTCCGCTTATGCACCTACTTTAGTCTTGGTGGATGGGCCACGAAAACTGCTACACATGACATTCGCGACCCATCTAGCGTTGCGCACTTCTGGGTACCCTTTACTTTGCTCACATCCGGGCTGCCTTCGACTTCAGCGATGTCCAGGTACTCTGGGACATCACCACAATCCTAGCGACCGCGCAGCGTAGACGATAGGTAGGGGACTTTATCGTCCACTGGCCCTTCTTATGGCGGCATCAAGTCTGCATTACGCCGCCCGAACCGTCCGTCCCGCCTTCTTTCGAGGAACCGCCTCCCAATCTTGTTCACTGCCAACCATACACCTGACAACAGCCGGCAGCGACTTCTTCCGGCATGTTTCCCAATTTCTGCCGCCAGAACACGGCGCTGTAAACTAAAGGAAAACGTTCCGTGTCGGGCACGAACTCGAACATTCTTCTAGGTATGGCTGGATAACTTCAAACAGTCCAATGACAGGCGCAGGGAATCTCCAACCTTTCCGCTGCTTATTACCACATGGTGGCAGCCTGCGCCTCTCTTCGCCACCTCATCACCACTTCAGGGGCGGCGCACCACTACTGTTTTCCGCCCAAATTTCCACGCATTTTCAGTACGGCAAGCACATGTGCTTCTACACCGAATTTACGTGTTACTTTTATTTACAGCTTTATACTTTTTTTTTTGGCTAAAATCCCTATTTCATTGATTTTCATTTTAAGTCATTTAGATAGCTTTTTATCATTACAATTTCTGTGCTATTTTCGGCGCTCCATGTCTGCAACGTCTCTTTAATAATTAAGAAAGTAAGGATACTCTTATAATTACCATTCGCACCAGAACACCGTTTTTATTAACTTCAGACCAGACGTCATTAAAACGGCTATTGTATTTGATCATGGCGGCTTAGTCTGTTTTTTTTATTCTTATTTTACCTAAGTTTTTCGTGTTGTGATTATGATTCGTAATTATTTCCCTCAATGTTTTCATCCAGTTAGTACAATTCAAACAAATCATAATAAAATGAGACTAAAAAGTCTATGTTGTCGTATTTTTTACTATTAGTCTACACTTTTTATTTCTATCATCCGTTATCAATTTGCTTTATAAAGAAAATTATTGTAATAAAAATATTTCGCCGGATATTTTATTTTAGTCGGATCGCTTGCATCGCATCATTAGAAACCTTTTTCCGCTAATAAACATGTACTGAGGAAATTTAAGTCACAGTTTAACCCGGCGTCATGGGGGTTGGGTCTGTGGGACCCGTCACATTTTATCGCGCTTCTAGTTCGGTTACTAGGAGTGCGACATTGCTTTTCTTCTCAGTAGCTGGAGCTGTTGAGTTGTTCTATGCAACTCAAGCAACATGTTGGTCGTGGCACATCCGAAGCGGGAGTTACAAGTGCACAAAATTGAAAAAGGTATGTGAGACCCATCCCCGCAGTCGGTGTAACAATTTTGCGCCATATTGTTTAGATATTGTTTTACTTATTATCTGTGTTTTTATCCTTTTGTAATTTATTTTTGTTGTTGTTTATAATTGTATTTGCTTTTATATGGTTTAAAGTATTTTATTGTATTGTATTTTTGTAGGTACTTACTTAGTAAAAATTGGATCATAAAGAAGGAAAACGACAGCGTATTCTTGCAATTTTACAAGAATCTGAGTCTGATTCTGAGTTGTCAGACCAGGATTTGTGTGACGAAGAAGATCGCAAAAGGCGCCAAGTATGTTCATCCAAAAAAGACCGTAAGACAAACTACATCTGCGAGAGTTGCAATTAATTTATTTGTGGAGAACATATAGTACCTTTTTGTGCTGACTGTACCAAAGATATAAAGTGATTTTTGTTTTTTTCTTAAGGCAATTTCGTTTCCTACAAAAAAGGGCCATTAAAACATTGAGACTGATTGTTAATTAATAATAAAATTAGATTTTAATAGAAGAGGAAAATTTTGTTGACATTTGTCGTTATGTTTTTAAAGTTCCATATAAGTGATTAAAACATAAATATAACATGATATTTGTGTTTCATTTATTTACTTAGATACCTAAATAACTAAACATGAATAATATTAACTTTATTATTTAAACAGTATTGGAATAATTTTGACATTAAAAAACGGGTCGGTGAGACCCACCCCAACGTCCGTGTAACACTTTTCCACCCCCATGACGCCGGGTTAATTGGTTTCCTTCGTTTTCAGTAATTGAATTTCATAACTCGTTTCTAGTATACACTACAGACAGACAAACAAACTTATCGATACTTACAGGTGGGCGGTTGTTTAAAAAAAGTTGCAATCAATAATTTTAATGAAACGCGTATTTTTTTCTTGTCTTTTTGTTGATTAGGGATCGAAAAAGAAACATCCAAAAGTTAACCAAACCATTATGTGTATTTATTATACATACAGGTAAATACCCAAATGGTTTACCTACAACATTAATTGAAGTCATTCATTACGTGTTTAATTACAATTACTAACTTGCTGGCAAATAATTATTTGTCATAAGTTGACGTCATAACAGAGCTGTAGTACACCTTTTTAAATAATAGCATTCATCGATCCTGTTGGGTAATAATTTCTGAGCTTAAAAGTAAAACGTCTCGTCATCTTAACTTGAAATCGCTTAAAAGACTGACAGCAATAACATCATCAATTTTGCGATAGCCTTTTTGTACAAATCTACTACTACTACAATTATTTTTGTGTCCTAGTATATCTATCTCTTGGGTTTTGGTCTCTGTATGCTGGTATGCAAAATTCATGGTAATGTTTGTCAATCCAGTTTCCTACACAACTTTTTGGTCTCTTCATTTTTCTTTTGTATACTTAGTTCTAATTATATACATTTGGGTCTGGTGCGTAATATACCACTGGTGCATAGCATTCATTTTAAAACAAATAATCTTCTCAGAAGTACCCTTGCAAATATTATTTGTTGTAAATCAACGGTTTGGTGTTAACGTTTATTCTCTTCCGCTTACTTTCGCCTTTCGCATTGATAGACCTTTCACATTTGATGAGACTTATGCAGAATAGCGTTACTATCATTTAGATGACGTACGCGTCCGAATTGTTTATTCATTAGCCCGTAAATTCTGCTGGATCTACCATATATACGGTTATAATAGGGAGTATTATCACACTCGCTATACTTAAATGAACTGATCACTTTTTGTTTTTCTTAATTTACAACACCCACGCCTAAGGAACCGGTTTCATTAAAAATAAGGCCTATTGCTGATTTCTTTTTGATTCCGGTAACAAGAATAGCGTCGAACTATATTTTTTTCTGCCTGACTCAAAGAAAAATTACCATCATAGATGATTGCAATTGTGCTGCAGAATAGAGGAAAGCGCGAGACAGTGACATACTATACTCCACAAAACCGGTCGCAGAACAAACTTTTTAAAATTTCTCTTTAATTAAAGATTGTAAAACACTATAAGTCCTGCAAATAGTCCTACATAGAATAGATGTATCACTGTCCTCAGAATTATTGTACCGTCAAGGAAGTAGCGATAACACCAATTTCTTAAGCATTATTTAATTGATAGAGCAATTTAGTCTCAATGGTAATTAAAGAAGCAACATCCTGTTTGTTAAACTTTGCATACAATTATACTGTTAAAAAAAATACAAGTTTATCCTGAAATCGCGGTTTGCCCGTAACATTATACAAACGATGTTGTTTTCCCGTACAATGTTGAAGACGGACGCCTGTAACAGCTCACTCAACGATTCCTCGTTATAAAATATAGTTTACACCTTGTTTTAATTGGTCCATGATGACGTGGAGGCGAGCGTATTCCGGGACAGGAAATATCTTAGCGGGAATATTAAAACAAGTTCCAGTTAAATGAATGTGTTAAGCACTTCTTGATTTCCGATCCTAATAACTTACATAGTTGAGGGAGATGACATAGGACTTTAGAACGTGACTATGATTAATTCCTACGACATTGACAGGCGGTAAAAATTACCCTCTGTGTGAGCCCTCAGTGTGTGTAGGGTAGCGTTGGCAATTCGATACAGTTTGTACGTTAGCTGGTCGTGTGGTTTTTTGCGCTTATTTCACTCTCACTCTCGAACTAGCTCTATTTATATCATAACCGAATAGCTGTGTAGATGGAAGTAACATGGATACAGACTACAAAAACTAGGTGAAGAAGTCCTAAAAGAATGTCGGTGAACTTGTTCCTATTAGAAGTGTACGCGAGTGGGCGTAGTGCCTGCGGTCGACGTTACTACTGGCCGCCCCATGCGCGCCACTAGACGACTGCAATAAATTCCTGTTTGCAAACACATGCCATCTTTTACCTAAGTGTAACATTGCACACATAAATAAACACTTAAGTTGATTGGAAGACATCGCCACATAATATGCTAGGTCAGTATTTTGCGACATCAAAACAAGTAAACTAGCTTAGATGCCTTTCATTTAACACTGTCTAACTGCGTTCATTACTCCTTTGCTATCAACAGGTAGGCTATCAGACAAAGAAAATTGCATCACATAAGTAACCAATCTTCAGAGTCAATAAGACAGGTTCATTGAAATCGTAGTGTGCCTCCAACAGGTTGAAGTATCATATTTGCGATACGACGACGAACAACCGAACTTGTTCCACCACACCACACTTGGAACACCGATGTGTGTTTACTAACAAATCCAAAAAATACTGTTCATCGTTATGGTCTCAAAATAAAAGAGTTGTCATCTTATGCAAACAGGCTTTCCAATATTTTATTTGTAAAACAACTGTAGGGTTTATAACAGTAATTGACGGAACATCAAAGTTAGCTGTAACGTCCATCATCGGAGCCCAGCTGCCACATAATTCATATTTCCGCTACGCACTTCTGTAGGAGTTTGATCAAATTTATCTGTAAGCCCAATCCATTAGCGGACCCTCGTGTGATAACGACAAGTTGACAGCGGGACGGCGGGCGCGGCGGACGCTCGCACACTCGCTGCTCCTCCCTATTACAAACTTGTCCATTCCGACGTAATGTGCTCGTACTACTACTAGGGAAATCCTGTCCTGGGACCACAAACAACATCGGAATATAAATACGACATTAATGAAAAGATAAAACTATCCATGTGATTGTTTGAGTTTCAAGTTACGAAGTGTTTTTAATTTAACAAACCGGTCATGATTAATGGACTGTGCCTCAGTGAATCATTGACATCGCCGCAAGGATGTGGAGATACCGGCTGTTAATCGTCAATCAAGTAGTGTTTAACGATAGTTATAGTGTTAATAATATTGTTAACTGTGCGCGTGTGTGACTCTACATCATAAACAGTTTATAGTATTCTAACCACGTATCTGCTGGTAATTTTAAGTTTAAGGTCTGTGATAATAAAATAGTCTCCTTAATTTGGTATCTAGTTGGTACAATACTTACTGTATCTGTGATTTCTTCTTGCTGATCAGAGAAAGGACATTTATAATACAGTTTGGTGTCACTGCATAAATATTTACATACTCACTTCCAAATTTCAAGATCTGTATTGAAGGTGATCTAATTGAGCCAAACATACTCACAACTATCCGGTTCTGTACCTTGAGAAGACCTTGCTTGACTCTGATCTTTCTCCTGTAACTCAGTCACGTGTTGACTGCTTTATATCGAAGGCTGCGGTATTCATGAATTGGCTTGTTTATAGTACATTATATTATTTTACATTATTGGATCAATTGTTTGTATCCTCTTTTAATTCGTAGCTTGGATGCTAGCTCCAGTAGCTAACATAGCTGTGTCGCACTCCAGGTGCCTAGCTTAACTGGAGCCCGTGCATTGTAACTATATTTTACAGTGTCACAAGCTGTAGGCCCAATGTTTTAAGAATTGAAATAAGTGAATACGCGTGTTGGATTACAGGTCGAGGCGGGAGACGTTTTGCTCAAGGTTAATGGGACTGATGTAAACCGGTTCACTACCCGAGAAGGTAAGGAATTTGCCATTTATCACGCACATGCCACTTATCTACGAAACATTCTTAACATACAGATAACTGGTAGTGTGTAATTGAAAAAGTTATTTCATCTCGTATGTAAATACTTTACAACAGCCACTGTGATTCAAAGTTTTAATATTCTGAATGGCGGCAGTTGGCGTCTTGTACGCGCTGTAGCAACCTCGAAGTTTACGTTTACGCACGAATATTCAAAAAATAGTGTTATTAAAACGTCAAGTCTGACCGCTATCTTTGAACTTATTAACACTAATTCAATGATCGCGTTATGGCCGGCTCGTGATCGACACGCAATCTCGCAATTCACATTTCACACGTCTACGTACAGACTAACAGTAAGAAAAACCTTTTTAGTCCGCAAAATTGATTTCCTCCGACATGTAATCAAGATGTTATCACAACGTAAATCTATGAATTGTTTTCTTTCGTTACCCGTCTATTTTAAATTTGTTGAAAGCAACATATTGGATAATAATAAATGTTTATGTGCCTTTAGAAATTTCATTGATTGTTACAGTTTTAAAATGCTTGCGACTATCGTCGGATCCCGTCACTTTAAGACTGAGAAAGGGTGAGTTTACTGTTTTACTAAAAATATGACAAAGTAGAATCATAATTGACTGGTTAAACCTCACGGTAGAACTAAATGTAGATCAGTACATTAGTTATTTGTAGATAAAAGTACTAAGTATAGATTGTTTATGCGTTTTTGTAACTATTAATCATCGATACCCCTTAAACCTGTAAGGTTTCACCGGTTATTATAATCTGACCGTGTGTTGGTGGTGCTATTTGAACTATGACATTTGAGACTGGGAATATATCGTGCCAGCTGCAAGTAATAAAATTCGTTTATCCCCGAGTGGTTTGGTCGAGTTTGCGAAGTAAGCCGCTACAAATAAGAGTAGCTATACACGAAGTAATTTTATAGGTGGCTCTCGGGATCTGGGCCGGGATAACTCTCGTTCACAGTGGCTTTGTTCCCCTTAATAATGTAATATCTCGACACATCGATCTAGATACGGTGCCGTATTATTTTCCTAGTGAATAGTACATAAGTTGGTAGTTACAGGGCGGTTGGGTGTGCGTGAGATAACAGCTGATAGTCCGATGTGTGCAGACCCACAGATCAAAGCAAGCGTGAGGCGATACCTGGCCGCGGCGGCCGAGCGGCGCTCTAGCGGCGCGGGCGCACGCACCAACCACGACAAGTGAGTTTCTGTTTTCTGTCGCGATTTTTATACAGATAAGCTCATTGATGCTTGTGAAAGCATGTTTGCTGCCTCAACAGCCATTTAACGCTCGCTTGTTAAATACATTGTAAAAGTAATCAATTTGTTAATCAATACACAATTGGATAGAGCACCTATTGATATTGTGAAATCGCATACAGTTCTGCACGTTCGATCGATTTGTTCCGATTGTTTTCGCTACACAAGTGAAGCCTGATGCATGTAGTGTGGTAAGTAATCGGAAGCTAACCCCTCTAATAGTACGACAGCTGATTTCCGACGGCGATAAGTGATTATTTGTAGCATGTGTCGCGCCGGAGCCCGGAGGGTAGGCACCACCCTCGCCGTGACACGTCACCATGTTCATGTATTTTCGGAACGTGCCACACTGCTACTGACTTTAATGCTCTTCCCACTATGAAACATCGTTACTAATAGTTCCAGCGATGGTAACAAAAGTCGTGATTTTCACATTGTCCTCACAATGTAATACATAATACATCTAAGAAAATTAAAATTCCTATCTTAACAGAAACCTTGAAAGTGCAAACGTGTATGCTTGCTTGGCTTATTTTAGCTTTGAATATTTTATAGCGCGGTTAGAGGATATTCTAAAAACATTACCAGCAGCTGTTCCCAATTGATGAAATCGATTTAACGACTTTCCAAAACGGATTGAACATCTAAATGTTTTTCGTACATTGTGTTCTCAGCTGGTGTTTTTATTCGAACTTACATAAAAACAATGATGTACTGTATCGTAAATAGTTGTGCCGTTATTGAGGCTGCTACTTTGATTTTTGCATAAGTATGATCTTGAACTTAAATCGTTATACTTATAACTGTACCGCTTTTTAGAGAGCCACTAAATCAAAAGTGTTACACACGCATAGAGCAAAACGACGCGCTTTTTATTTTTATTATTTTTCTCTAAGCGAAACTTTACGAAAGAGAAAACTGCGTAGAATAGAGCTTTTATTAAGTATTAAACCATCTCTTCACTGACAATATTATGAATAGTATTGTCAGTGACGACGTTATAAACACTGATTAGAGACTATAAAGTAATTAATATTTTATTGTAATACAAGAGAAAGCTAGCAACGATATTGTTTACACAATTCACACTTTATAGTAAAACATTATTGTTGCTAAGTGAATACATTTTCTTGAGCGAGCTCTGCGGCATCTCAAAACCTTCAGTTTATTTTTATCTAAGTTATCGAGGTGCGTCACAGGTCACCGATATGTTCTGAATAATTTAGTATCTATATTTATCTTTTGCATTGCTACTCCTCATGAAACAGTAATCTAGTGTGAAAACAAAGTTATTATCTACAAATAATGAGCTAAGGCTGCAAGCACGTATTGTATGAATGTTGTACTTATCTGCCGCATAAGCCATGACAATCGCGGACGAAAGTTAGTGTGTCGACCGCAGTTAATGTACTGAAAACACAGTTTATGGGCTGCAACCTATTTGTAATTGGGTCGATTGTAGTTTTCTACAGTTGAAGAGTTAGTTTTTGCCCGGGTCACAGTAGGTATACTCTGATTCGGACGGGAGAATGGCGCATCTCCACTCCTCACATTATTTCTTACTGACACACTATAAATATCCGTATCGTTTTCGTTATAGATGGACTACTAAATCCCTAATTATCACCAGATCGGCATCACCGCCATCGAGCAACTCGAACAGCAACTCGTCAAGCAACTCGTCGAGCAACGGCTCGGGCGTGCAGTCGGGCGACAGCTGCGAGGCGCTCGTGGGCGCGGACGACAAGCGGCGCGGGCGCGCCACGCCCAAGTTCGAGGCGTACATGATGACCGGCGACCTCATGCTCAACCTGTCGCGAGTGGAACACCCGCACCACAACCACCACGCGCCCACGCATAGGACACACTACCACAGGTAAGGCTGGAGACAGGCTGCTACTACTCGAGCTTCGCATGGCTGTCACGAGAGCCACGAGTAAGGGAGTAATGTTTAAACCCTGCTACCACCATTCTAATTCGTACTACGAATGTGAAACGAACTGAGACTGAGCATCCGTTAGATTTAAACTATACAATGATTAACATTTAAGGCCCGAGTCACACCGGCATGGCAGCGGCGCGGCGAGCACCTTCAGTGTGAAATAATTTTAAACTTTAACTACATACTTAAAAGACTAGTATCGCTTGAAAAGCTCGCGCTAATTGCAACGCTGGCGGCCGCTGCCATTTCGGTGTGACTCAGCCCTTATAGGTAATCTTTGAAAAATGGGGAGGCTGGGGTTTAGTCTAGGAAAAATTTAAAATTGCATTAGGTACTGACTTTATTTGTCTACATTTCGACTACATGACTAATGAAATGAAGGCTAACGTAGGCGTAGAGGAATGTTAAAACGCCATCTGACCCGTCGTAGTCAGCGTAAACTTTTCAAGAGTTTTAAAAGGTGTAGTGCTTTTCCTAATGACATTAATTCTATTGCAAGGAATAGGATGTGACGTAGGACGCTTACACGAGGCTTCTCTCTAATACAATTATTCCACAGACTGCTCTTTAGGTAGCTATTCTAGTCTAAATGTTAAAGTTCGCCTCCTACGGTACTGATATTCAATTAATTCATCTTCCTGTAACCCTGATCAACACAACTATCTGTATACTAAATAATATTATGTGATAATTGACTGAATAGGTGTATATCAACGCACATCCCAAACTGTTGGTCCTAGGACATAAAGCTTGAAAGTTGTGTTCTGTGTAAGTAGTTAAGTACCCACTAAGAATGGATTTTTTGGAATTCCTCCCCTAAAAGGGTTGAATAAGGATTTTTTTTTTTTTATTAGGGAAAAACTAACAATTGTACATTTTGTCTTAAAACTAAATATACAATAAATTAGGTTAATGTACAATCAGCGACGTTTCCACATATTACTATTTGTGTTATTTACTTACTACAGTACAAATATGGGTAAATAGTAGGGCTAATTTTATTATTATAGGAGTTATGTATTTGGTGTTAAGTGTAATACTAATTCTTTTTTAAAAACATTCACATGTCAACATGTCTATTTTAACAAAATGTTCGTTTAAATATATTTTTATTAATCTGAGGAGAGGCGCCCGTTCACCCGCATTTGTACGACTGGTGGTCGTAGCAAAGAGTGGGTGAGCGCGTACCTCTCGTCTTACTACAGTTCTGGGCACGATGTAAAATATATTATTCACAAGTTCTGGGCAATCAAACTTGTTATGTAATAGTCCGCGGAGCATCAAGGCTTGGAGTAACAGACGCCTGGAGTGTAGTGTCAGTAATTTAAATTTCTGCAACGACTCCTGGTACGGCAGACGCTCCAAGTGACACTTAAACTGCACTGACTTTAAAAATTTACGTTAAATTCTTTCTAATGCTTGGTCATATTTTGCATAGAAAGGGTCCCATATCATACACGCATACTCTACTTGTGGTCGCACTAAAAAGTTAAAAAGATGTAGATATGTGACCGAGCGTCGGAAATCTGATGACGATCTCATGACAAAATTGTACATTTGGAATGCTTTGGCTATTATCTTTTCAATGTGAATATTAAAGTGGAGTTTACTATCTAAAAGTACACCCAGATCACAAATTTGAGTATCCTTTTGAAGGATTTCATCGCAGAGACTATAATTGTAGTTAATAATTTGTCTATTTTTGGTAAAATTAATATATTTACATTTGTTAATGCTTAGTTTTAGTTTATTATTGATACAGTAACTGGATAATCGATTTAAATCTTCTTGAAGAAGGGAACAATCGTTGATCGATATAATTTTCCTGTAAATTTTAAGGTCATCGGCGTATAACAAGAAGTTAGAGTTTTTAAAACATTTACCGATATCATTGATATAAATAACGAACAACAACGGACCCAAGATTGATCCCTGCGGTACTCCAGAAGTTGCCAAAAATGTGTTAGAATGGTACCCTTTACACACTATAGTCTGACTGCGATTACTAATATGAGACTGAAACCAGCGCAGTAGATTGCCTCTGATGCCATTGTACGAGATTTTGTTTAGCAGAATTTTGTGGTCGACTCTATCAAAGGCTTTTTTAAAGTCAGTGTAAACAGCGTCAGTTTGGGCTCCGCCGTCCATGTTATTAAACAAATAAGTAGTAAAAATCATCAAGTTGGTAACGGTACTTTTTCGTTTCACAAAGCCGTGTTGCTCCGGAATTATACTATTTTGAATAAATGGATATATCTCGTGGTGAACAAGCTTTTCGAACAATTTTGCCATTGTACATAAAAGAGAAATAGGCCGATAATTCTCAATGTTTTGTCTGGGGCCACCTTTAGCGCTCCTGCACACGATGCCGCCACCGCGCCGACGCCGCACAACTACACTGTACATACGAGTCGCGCGAAGACCGCCACCGCGCCGCCGCCGCGTCGCCACCGCGCGCGTTCCCAGTTATTTCATTATCCTGATTCATTCCATTGCCGGCCGCGTATGAACATGCACGTGTAATGGAATGAATCAAATAGATGCGCGGTGGCGAGACGAGGACCGCGCGCGGTGGCGGCGCGGCGGCGGCGCGGTGGCGGTCTTCGCGCGACTCGTATGTACAGTGTAGTTGTGCGACTTCGGCGCGGCGACGGCGCGGTGGCGGCATCGTGTGCAAGAGCGCTTATAGACAGGTACTATATTAGCCATTTTCCAGATGTCAGGGAACGAGCCAATGCTAATACATTGATTGAAGATTTTATGTAAAGGTTTGCATAATGTATTCGCTGTCCATTTCAAAAAGCAAGGAGGTATCCCATCCGGTCCCGACCCCTTATTTATGTCTAGCAGCTTTAATTGTTTAATAACTAACGGCAGGCCAAAATGCAAGCTACAAAAAAAAAGATCGATGACATTGGATTGATCTGGGACCGGGGTCCAGTCAGGTGTTAGACTGGATGGTTCGTAGACGGACTGGAAAAAGGCTGAAAAGAGATTACTTATTTTATTAGGGTCACTAGTAATGTCATCCTTATAATACATTTTTGAAGGAATGCCAGACTTGCCTTTACGGTTAGCAACGTATGTCCAGAAATGTTTCACATTTTTGGGAATACTATCCTCAACACTATGGAATAGGAATGGTGGATATTTTTCGACATTCCGGGTGGAACTGCTATTAATTGTATTAACTTTTCGACGACCAACCGACAACCGGCTGTCGGGTTGCTATTAATTGTGTTTCATTTGTGTCTCGAATCACGTGTTTTCGAAGATTTAAAGGTGACAGTGGAGTGCCATCGCCAACAGCCCTCACTTCCTGTACGGACTCTCAAAGGTGACTGATAAAGAGGCTGACGAAAGACATGTAATACGGATATTAGACAAAGCAAACCACTCATTGTTACTGTTATTTCTTTGTAAACATTGTTATCAGTAGTTTTAGACTGCAACATACTTTTACGTTCCAATTATTCAACTTATCACAATAACGTAGACGCCCCTTTAAAGGCCACTGTATGACGTATTAGGAAATACAACATCGCATTAAGTTCAGGGCAATTTACTAGGAACAGACTATTTAGATTATGGGCATACAGTAGGTTTTGTTACTATTTATATGTTTAAGAACAGGTACTTTGTTTAATGCGCACTTCAGTGCGATTTTGAGATATATAAACGTTTTTTGATTGTAGCAAAATAAAAACTTGTTTTCTGGGATAATGTTGGAACATTGGTTTCCTTTAAAGATGCCTTGGGATTATAACAGGCCAGTGTTCGCGTATTTTTCGTATTTTCTTATATACCAGCTAGTACACAGGCTTTGACTGTGCTTAAAAAATGGCGTATATTTTTTTCCGATTTTAATAAGTATTTGGTCGACTTTTCCAATTTCCATAAGAACCACAGACTTCCAGGAATATTTAAATAACCAAATTGCCAAATTGGTCAAGCCATTCTCGAGTATTGCCCCTAACAACACATTTTGCTACTAATTTTTATGTTTGTTGTCGTCAGGTACAATTCAACGCCAGCGTCGCCCAGCGACAACCGCATGTGTGGGCGCGTGGAGCTCGCGCAGAGACACAACTCTTCGCCCGACACCGGCCTCGTTGGAGACCATGCTAGTAAAATGTATGAACCTTACACACATGAAACTCAAATATAATTAGAACTGAAAATATTACTAGTAAGCTTTGGCTATAATACTATTATGCGACTGTAAAACTACTCAGTCTTGGGTCTATTTGCATAACAACCGGTATACAGAGTTCAGAGTTTGACTTTCAACGACACAGAGATTTCGAACTTCTTTTCGAATCTCTGTGTTGTGTTCTCTAATTACATCAACTTAAATCAATAATTCACATCGCGTTCATCTTCTAATAAGGTTGTGCTAACTATATAATAAATATCTTGGACTTGCACACACGGCTATCTGATGCCAAACTAAACAGAGCCTCTAATTCGGAAGCCATACCAAACCCAGACCTACACACAGAACAAGCAAGCAATCGTGTTCATCACACAAAGATTTGTCCGAACTAGTAATCAAAATTACCACCTCCAGCTCTAGCTCTTAGCAATCAGGGTCACTATTACCAATAACCCAACAAGCAACTCAAAAAGCCTACTAATTACTAATCCACACCGTGAACCCTTAGGTTCATATCCCAGCCGGCGTCGCCCTTGGGCGGCGCGGCGTGCGCGGGCGCCGCCAGCGACGTGTGTGCGCGCGCGCACCACGCCGTGCGCACCTCGCGCTCGGAGGACCATCTGCAGGTAACCGGCGGGTTATATCCTAACACTTTCTACATTATATAATGCGAAAGTAACTCTGTCTGTCTGTCTCTTCTTCACGCTTAAACCATTGAACCGATTTGAATGAAATTTGGTACAGATATAGTCTGGGACCCGAGAAAGGACATCGAATAGTTTTTATTCCGGAAATCCCCCGGGAACGGGAACTATTATTCCACGAAGTCGCGGGCAGAAGCTAGTTATTCATATAAGTAAGGCCTTTTTTTTGGTGAGTAGGAAATCATCAAATGACTTCTCCCGCCCTGGGCGGGGCGGGAGGGCGTGTCAGTCTTTTACTGACAAAATCCCACCCATGTTCTTTGATTTGCCCTTTATGTTGCGGGGCCACGGAACTATTAGAAATATTCCGCAACCCCGGCAGGAAGAAAGGCTTTAATTTTAATTTGCCTTAAGACCTAGTTAGTTTTAGTTTGAGATGAAATATTAAATTCACCTGTTGTTTAATATCCAAAAAATTTCAAGGCAAAAATCAAGAGAAACCTACTCCACTTCCATAATAATATGGCCTTTATCAGAATTACCTGATATAGAACACTTTATTAAAAGTTTGGCTTTGTGTCACACCCGTATCCCTGTTTCCCCACATAACCGCGGCAGGTACTAGAGCTCTATGTGTACAGTGTCGAGTATCGCGGCGTAAGTTCCAGAAGGAATCGTCGCTGAGCGCCGTGGCGGTGGACATGGAGGAGGACGTGACGTCATCGCTCAACACGCTGCTGGACGCGCGCCCGGACTCCGCCACGCCCGGCCCGCGCTCCGACTCCGACCCCGAGCGGGACAGGTGACACGATAACACGCTTCTATATAGGGTCACTGGCAATTAGTGTACGATACTTAAACACAAGATTGTGCTCATGATAACAAACAATTTTTATTATGGTAGCAAAGCCGAAATGGAAAATAAAAATTTACAGCTAGTAAAATGTTTTATTTATAGTAAGTTCGTCTATTGTAAAACTTTGTCACTAGCGCAAATAAACTGTTTTTCTTTTTTTTTTCTTTCTTTCAGTTCAGTACATTAGGCAAACATAAATGTACTGAACAGCAGATTTTTTTTCGCGATTTCATTTTTGTTCCCATAGTAAAAGTTGTCAGTTATCATGAGCACAATAACGTGTTTAAGTATCAACCAATTACCAGTCACCCTATATACCTGGACCACGTAAAATGATGGCTAGTGGCTAATGTCGTTTGACGGTATATTAGTTTTCCAAGTGAGTAGGTCATTTGAAAACGCTGACATACCGTTGGAGCGCACAGATCTCTTATTGTGCGACTTCGCTTGGCGTTTTGGCTAAATATTTGCGTTACTTGAGTAATAGAAACTATAACTTAGATTTATTGGAATAAGGTTCATAGTGCGCTGCATCGAATACGCAAATATTTGGACGCCAAGTGAAGCCACAATATAATGCTCAACTTGAATGTTGTTCAATCTTAATTTTGTCGAATCCGACTCACACTATTTGTTAGATCTAAATTTTGTTGTCGATGTCTGCCGAATGTATATCCAGTATAACCAAGCTTCTGAACGATTTTAAGTTGACTGTGACAATCTTATAGAGACGCTGGAGTCGTTGGCCAATCAACTGCTGTTTGATATCCCTATGAATAAAAAAAGATTTATTTATTTTAAATTAATATTAAATTATTGTTTTTTTTTTTAATGTTTTGCTTCTGCTTCCCTTTTTCAAGTATTTAGATTGCGCCACTACATACATTTATTATTTGTAAAATTTTGAGTAGTCCTATAAAACAAGTTTATTGTGCTAACAAAATGTCGGTTATTAATTATGTAGAACCGGTCTTATTTCACGTATTATTTACTTTTCAGATTGATTAAACAATATAGTTTGTAATAAATAGCGTTACTAGCCATCACGTATTATTTATCCTTAACACTTGAGAATCAATGTCCTTGTTCTAACCACGCTGGTTCGCGTTAGCATCACTGCTCGGTTTATTTCTGTTGACAAAACAACTTACCGATTATTTTAGCCGGATTCACCATTTGCCGGTACCTCGAAAATTATTTCTCGAACTTCATTTATTAGGTAGATTTTCCAATACCCCAGCAAAGGCGGCAATACTCTCTGAAGAAAGAGGAAGAGAAACATCGAATTTTATTCAACTAATGCGGTTTTCGAGCTTTTGTATACAACATAATCATGATAAGCTGCCTTATTAATTTTTCATATAGAAGTGAATCCATACTAATATTATAAATGGGAAAGTGTGTCTGTCTGTCTGTCTGCCTGTCTGTCTGTCTGTTGATCTTTCTTTCACGGCAAAACGGAGCGACGGAATGACGTGATTTTTTAAGTGGAGATAGTTGAAGGGATGGAGAGTAACATAGGGTACTTTTTGTCTCTTTCTATCGCGAGCGAAGCCGCGGGCAGAAGCTAGTTCTAGTTATAAATAATCGTTTGTTATGTCGTTCTACACCTGACTAATTATTCAAACATGTTTTGCTTATGATTCACACGTGAATTTGACATAAACTTGTGTTGTCATCGTATCTGATATTGATTGAAGATGCGTCAACGCCACGTCCACGTAGCACGCAACTTAAAAGTCGACGCGGGGTTAGCGTTTTTGCAAGACAGAATTTGAACTATTGCACACAAGGCGTTTAAAAACCTACAGACGCTGCCTCCCCCTACAAGAGCCACGATTTCTAACTGATGTATTGCACATGTGTAGGACGTGTGTAATAAATCAATTTTAAGATTATCGTCAACACCACAAATATGCGTTTTTAATTGAAAAACGGTTATTGTACGCAGAAAGCGAACGCAAACACTTGAATAGGCGAGACGACAAAAAACAAAGTAATAAGTCCGTGAGATTATTAAAAAATTTGGACAACTATTTCTCGTAAATGATAAATGACGACAATACAGTGCGTTGAAGTTTAAACAGTGACGTCACAAGCCCCCACTCTAGAACTTCGATGCTCATTATCTTTGTATTTATTTAATTCAATCAAGCAAAACAACCGTGTCCAGTAGTTTTGGACGGTGTAAACGACGGACTAAACAGAATGTGTTTTTTTTTAATATAGTCGTCAACCCTATTCAACGCGCAACGCCTATGTGTACAAAATCATAAAGTTATTAAAACTCATCAATACCAGCGAATGGTGAACCGGTGTCTGCATTATTTATTTATTTTTTGCACAAAAAATGTACAAAGGCGGACTTAACAATGTCCATTATCGTTGTTGGACTGAAGGATGTCTGTGTTAGGATCGTGTGGACGTACAACGCGCCCGTGTCGTGCGCGTCGGAGCGCACGCAGTGCAACGGCTCGGGCGCCACGTCCAACTCCACTTCCATATCGGACGGCATGTCCCAACGGTAACCTGCCTTTTATATAGATACTCTTTTCTGGTAGAATAGTTGACTATATCAGGTTGGTTTTTTATATATGTTTGAGCGGATCGGTAGCTCAATACAACTTTGTCAAAGATAGTACTGGGAAAAGCCTACGCAAGCGAAATCATGGTCAAAACCATGATTTCGCTTGCGTAGGCTTTGTCTTTTCTACGGTAGTTAGTAAAAAAGTACTTACTTTTTTTAAATGATGAGGACTAAATGTTCTATTCTGTACCACTGACAACGTGTTCGCAATTTTTTTTTTTTTGCAATTCCCTGATGATTGGTTGAGTAGTTAAGACATCAAAGTGTAACAAACTAAAAACACAACACAACGGAATAGGCCGCCGATCCGCTTAAGCGTACATTAACCTGAACGACTTAAGTTATTTTCGTAAAAAATAAATGAAATTAAATACGGTTAAAAGGTAAGTGAAAATATAAAGATCAGTACAAATTACCGTTTGCAAAAAATGTTTTTGTTCCTGAATAATACATCTGATTTGAATGTACCTCAAAATTAACTTTTGTTCAAGAATATTCGAATCCTAAAATTAGTCAACTGTTCTACTACGGCCTGTATCCAACTATCGGAAACATTAAACTCTCTTCTCGCTGGTGACGGTTTCATATTTATTTTTAATTTTGTACCAATTTACGTTCTATTCTTCCGTTCTAGCTAGATACAGGTATTCTTTTTTCAGTAGAAAAATCCTTGCGAGACATTTTAGCGTTCTCATATTTTATTTGTAGGCTAGATAAATATCAGAAATTCAGTCCGAAGCAGTGCTTGTTAACATTAGCAATCTAGCGTTAGTAATAATAAAAATGTCTACTGACAAATTAATTGAATCACCCTTTTAGGCACTAACATTTGTTGTAATAAAAAAGCTTTAATTTGTTTATGTATACTATTTAATGTACGTGCATATTTTTGTGTTATATGAATATTTTACAGCGACAAGCTATTGACATTTTTTATGAGCTTTCAGTACGCGTTTCTCCCATACCATTTGGTACGGCAATATCAAGCCGAGACATGACTTTGTCAATTAATTTTACACTCGTATTAAGCAATAAAAAAACGATTATATTTACTATTTTCTATTTTTTTACTGTAAATTTAAAATGAATCAACTGAAACATATGCTGAAATTGAAAAATGAAGGAACATTTCCTTATTTACACAAATTTGCACGCAAATAAAATCGTATACACATTGTGTGTAACATGATGAGTGCTAGTATATAAGTTTATACCTATGTATTAATGAACCGGTTGTTTAGTTCGTCGTCGCCCGCGTCGCCGACGTCCGCGTCGTCGTCGGTGATGTCGTCGCGCGCCACGCCGCCGCACCGACAGCTGCCGGCCATGCACCACCATCGACCGCTTAATGGTAACGGTGTTCTTCATACATACTACTAAATTGACCCCACAGTTTTCGAAGCCGGTAGTATCAATATTTAAAGAGACAGGCTATTTAATAGTTGTAACTCGCAGATGATTACTAAAGCTAGAAACATGAAATGTGTGCAGTAGTTTCTTTTTATAACGCAAAGGCACACAGAAAATACTTTTTTGGAAATTCAACCCCTAACGAGGTGAATGGGAGGTGGAAGTTTGTGTGAATATGAACAGGCAAAGCCGCAAGAAGCAGCGCCAGTAGGAAAAGAAAATTTCTTACTCTCTTTTAGTAATATAATACGTAGTAGTTTAAAACTATCTTAAACACCTGGATAAGATTGGTTTTAATTTATCTCCTAAAATATCACATTACACCATAGCAACATATTAATCATATTATATCATATATTGCGAACGCCACTGAACGGGTAATTCTCTCTTTCCAGGTGACATGAGTTTGTCAGAAGCCGTGTCGAATATATCGAGTCCGGACTACCAAGACCAGGACGACATGTTCGAGACAGGTCGCGAGTGTCCGCGGATGGAACTCTCGGACCCCTCCGACTCAGATTCTACGATCCTAGTCTCCGAACCTTGCCACAAACGAGCTAAATCCAACTCCTCATACTCCAACGAACACGGCAGTGACGTCACGCTGAACGGAGACCACAACAACGACTATAGAATAGTGATACAAGTCAAAGGACCCGACAAACAGAACGCGAACGCAACCGAGAATGTAAATAATAATAACAATAGTAATTATACGCAGAATGGGAAAGAAAACGGACATAATTCACCGGAGAACCAAGGGTATCAGGTATGAACTGCTTTCAAAATAATTATACTTGTGATTTTTTACCATTCCGGGATTTTAACTGTAGGATTCTTGCTCTGCGGAACTGCTGAATGGGTTTTGATATTCATGGGTGTTAATTATGTGTTTTCGGATTTCCGCAGCTTTTTCAAGCACTGTAAAAGTTAGGTTCATTGTGCTACTCAACTTACAAGCTTTTGCGACATCGTCTGCGTAAATATTACTCGTGATACGACATCCAACTATACTCCTTCCGCAGTAAGATTAGACATAAAAAACCTTTTTTACTGTTCATTCAACCGATTTTGGGTTTTAATACGTTGGCGGAATGACAAATTATGGCTGCAGTAAATAGTTGGTTTGTAAGCGACTATTTTGCTACGAAGTTAAAATCGATTAAACAAACTAAAAAATGTTGTTACAAGTGTCTAATCTTAACAGGAATGGAGTATAGACGACATATAAAAAGTCCCTTATATATTTTTCTAGCCATTTTTCTAAGCCATGTAAGTGTAACACACTGATAGTTATTATCGTATTTATAATATTAGTAATAATTAATAACACATGTCAGGAACTAGGCAGCGGGTCAGACGTGGGCTCGGACGAGGGTTCGGACGGAGACTCCCTGCATTCGTTCCACTACAGCCCCAAGGCCGTGGACATACCCTCCGCAGAACGACTGGCCAAGCGACTGTATCACCTCGATGGATTCAAGAAGTCTGATGTATCCAGGCATTTGAGTAAAAAGTTAGTATTGGAAGGTTTATTTAATGTAGCTTTTTAGTGTCACATCGGAAAATAAAGGGGTATAGGTTTACTCACTTATTACTTTTTGGATGTATCTCTGTTAGCTTTTTGGACAGTAATATAAAAAGTCAGCGAAATCTACCGATGTCAGAGCGTCGTAGAAGCCTTATTCTAACGTGCACAGCGAGCCAAATATATCGTTGTTGCAATGATAATAGTGGCAAGAGCTCCGTGGCGCCAACTTTCAATAGTTTATATTCAAAAAATGTTAAGCCATTTTTCTCCAGCTTCCCTCTTACTCCTGATAGATCGTCAATCATCCCCGATAGAGATATGCATGTAGTTAACTTCCCTGATTTTGCCATTTCAGCAACGAGTTCTCCCGCGCGGTAGCAGAAGAATACGTGCGCCATTTCGAGTTCAGCGGCGCCACGTTGGACGCGGCGCTACGAGCCTTCCTCGCGCGGTTCGCGCTCAGCGGAGAGACGCAGGAGCGTGAGCGAGTACTCGTGCACTTCTCACGCCGCTACCTCGAGTGCAACCCCGGCTCCTTCAACTCGCAAGGTATATGTCTTCCTCTGTGGAATTAGTTGTAACGGAATTAATAAATAATAAATAAAAGTTTTTCCTAGGTGGGAATCGAACCCACGACCTCCGGTATAGTAGTCACTAACCACTATACCAACAGGCCCGTCAATGATGATAGTATTGTTTACGAAAGACAGATTGTTAAGGAACAGTATAGGTTACATACCGTCAAGTTATGACCCACGAGAGTGAAGCAATATCCTAAGGGACCATTTCATTAGAAAGCCGTTGTGGCGCCTCCGGTCGTGCCACTAACAAAATGTTGTATGGAGGGTATCTCATCTGTTTTTAACTTGGCGCAACCAAAATTGTTGCTGAATCACCCACTGGCAACCTTTAAACGACCCACCGACAGCTGTCGGGATGCTATTGTCTTTCTATTATGTCTCAAATCACGTGTGTTAAAAGGATTAATATGTGTTAAAAATGTACGCCTAGATTTCAATAGGACACCACGTTCGCACGACCAGTCGCGCAACTGTGATTTTATAAGGAAACAGGGACCTAAGACGTCTGAACGCAAGCGGGAATGCTGGCTAGGCTAGGTACTTATAAATTGGTGCCGATTCTCTTATTAATAAACTAACCTCATAAACCGCGTCTTTCTGTTTTCATATCATTAAGAAAAGGACAGAAGATAAAATTTTTGTTAAGGCCTGTCATATTAGGACACTCATTAATTATATAATTTAGACGCGATTAAAAACACGGCGACTAAAAATACGCCAATTATCTTCAGATGCTGTCTAATTTGACAGTACTAAACGAATATGTATCTTGTGTCCTTTTCTTTAACAAATGGAAAGAGGAAGATGCATTTAGCTTTAATTTAGTTAAGTTTGTGAACAAGAGAATCAGCACCTGACTAGTAACAATAGGCGAGACGACAAAAAAAAGTAATTAGTCCGTCAGATAGATTATGAAAAAATTCTGGACACGTATTTTTTCTTTTTTCTCGTAAACGAAGAATGACGACGATACAGTGCGTTGAAGTTGCGCATGACGTCACGTTATGATACAATTTTTGCAGGGCGGTGACGTCAAAAGCCCCCACTCCAGAACTTTGTTGCTCTTTATCTTTGTATTTTTTTTATAAATTTGATCAAGCAAAAATACGTGTCCCGTATTTTAGGCCGATCTGTCAGACGGACTAAACAGAATGCAATTTTTTAATGCTGTCGTCATCCCTATTATAGAACATAATACTTAAACCCTGTTCGTTCCGCAGACGCGGTGCACACACTGACGTGCGCGATAATGTTGCTGAACACGGACCTGCACGGCTGCGGCGGCGGCACCTTCCGCCGCATGTCGTGCGCGGAGTTCATCGACAACCTCGCCGACCTCAACGACGGAGACAACTTCCCCAGGGACACGCTCAAGCAGCTCTACCACGCCATCCGCACGCAGCCGCTGCAGTGGGCGCTGTACGTATCAACTACTATACAAACAACGGTTTATAACGGTTTACTAGCTTTTGCTCACGAATTCGTCCGCGTGATTTATAGTTCCTGACTATATCTGTACCAAATTTCATTCAAATTGGTTCAGTGGTTCGAGACAGGCAGACAGAGTTACTTTTGCGTTTATAATATTAGTAAGGATAGTACTAGTACATGAACAAGGATTTACTGCCTACCTTCCGGGTCCACCCGTTATTGAGCCGCGCTGTGTTGGGCCTTTAATGTAATCTGAAAAACTCTTACTACAAGATAATTTTTTGCAAAAAAAAACCTACTTCCCTTGAATTCGGCGTGATAACATTATCAGATCCTGGACCTGATGACAATGAGACCATTTGGGAAGTCTACAATTTCAAACAAAAAAAGAATTGTTCAAATCGATTGGTAAACGAGGGAGATATGCGCGAACAAACATAAAAAAATACACAAGCATCCGAATTGAGAACCTCCTCCTTTTTTTAGAAGTCGGTTAAAAAGAAAGGTTAATAACTATTGGAGAAATGTCGATCATGCTCTTATTTTGAGCTTGCAGAAGATTGATATAGGCATTTAAGTTGTTGTTTTCATTCCTCAGCGACGCGGAGGCGGCAACTGGTGGAGCGGGCGAGGCGCGCGGCGGCGGCAGCAATCCCTTCCTGGACGTGCCCGACCAGTCGCGCGCCGTCGAGTACAAGAAGGGATACGTCATGCGAAAATGCTGCGTCGACGCCAACGGGAAGAAGAGTTAGTATCGCACCACTTTCTTTTTACTTACATTATCACGCGTCATCATCATCGTGACAAATCACAACGCCGCAAAAGCGGGGTTTTGGTTGCATGTTGACAATCGCAGTAGGATGTCGTAGTACAAATAAGGATTCTGTGCTGCTGTCGAATCTATAGAACAGGAGCTTAATAAAATAAGAATCAGAAATCATCATCTTTTCCTTGCTTTACTCGAATTCACTTCTTTTCAACATGAGTTTGAAACCATGAAAGTGTCATGTTGCGATTTGTAATTACTATATTTTACAAAAAGATGTCTCGAGGAATCGAATCTGCGTCAACATTTACCAAAGATATATATTACACACAAATTTGGAGGAGCCAGTCTAACAGTACTAATAATAAATGTAAATTATTTACCAGCACCCTTCGGCCGTCGTGGTTGGAAGATGTTCTACTGTACACTTCGAGATTTGGTGCTGTATCTTCATAAAGACGAACATGGATTCAGACGCAGTCAGATGTCTGATAATTTACATAACGCTATCAGGTAAAAAACAGTGGCACGTATTTTGATAACATTATCCTTAAAAAAATATGCACTGTAGATACTATATACTCTGGAATTTTGCGTATTCATATTTAAGTGAAGTGAAAATATCCGTATTCAGATAGTTTCGAAAATTCAGTAATAAATAATTGCTTTGAAACTTGTTGTATGTCCCACGACTTTAACCGGTTTCTCAAGATTTAGTTTCTAATCTATTTGTTTTTAATTAATTCAGGATACATCACGCACTAGCGACGAAAGCGACCGACTACACGAAAAAGCAACACGTTTTTAGATTGCAGACTGCTGATCAGGCCGAATACTTATTTCAAACGAGGTATGTAAGCTTTATTGCTTTCTTTCTTAAAATGTAAATAATAACCTCGTATAGCGTCTTCTCTGAACGTAAAGCTTATACATGCTAAGCCCCGGATCGGATCTCGATCGCATCAAGGCTTAACTTGATAGCGGCACTTATCGCTCTTGCGTTTAAAATAAATTATTTAAAAACTCGCGGTAATAGTTCCTGTCATTCTTAAATGTACAACTACTTTCATGACTGATGACCACAGTACCTTAGATTTCTATATCTAAAATCTATTAATCTGCGCACAAATATAAAATCCTCATTAATGAATTTGTGATTTTGGAGCCCCCTGAAATTGCAGCCAGAGACGGGCGCGGTTTAAGCCGCTCTCCCTAGATTCACTCCCTAGACTCAGGTATTTTTGTTAAAACTGTCGTCTACAATATTTCTGTTTTTCTCAGCGATTCAAAAGAGCTATGTTCGTGGGTGGAGACGATAAACTTCGTGTGCGCGGCGTACTCGGCGGCGCCGCTGGCGGGCGCGGTCGGCTCGCAGCGCAAGTTTCAGCGACCGCTGCTGCCCTGCACGCACACCAAGCTCAATATGGTACGTCACTACTTATGTACTGCACTGACAAAGCGTCTGTGATAAATAATTATAAGAGGTATACTTTTATAGAGAAAGTGACAACTTGACATGATTTATGATTGATACAGTGACGTAATGCTAACTAATGTATAGTGCGTTTCACGAAAGAATTCCCTTCGTCGTTGTGTTGGCTCCCCTGTTTGTCTGTCACCCTTCATCTGGCGATTGGTATGGTTTGTCGACCAGGCCAGTTGAGTGAACCACAACTATTGTCGGTGTCATATTACTGCCACGCGAAATTCACCCTTTTGTTCACTGTCATTTTGTTGTTTTTTTATGTGGTATGGTTGTGGTTCACTCAACTGGCCTGGTCGACAAACATACCAATGGCCAGATGAAGGGATAGGGTTGCAAGTTTAAAATTACAACGTTAATAATAACGTATCGAGACTAACTGCTGCCAGTGCGCTCGACAATCTGTGATTTCACAATAAGAGTAGGTTCATTTTTTGGATCACAATAAAGTTAAGAATTGTCGTGAATTCCTAATAATCAAAATTATAGGTAAATTGTTAAAGTAACAAAATCTCCCTAATAATGGGTAATATCATGAAAAAAATTTGGCATTATGTGCTTTCTAAAACACACAGCGTTGCTAGTTGAAGAAGCTGTTGTAAACTCGCCTTAATTTAATATCAATTGTTAAAAACTTACCAGATTGTCGATGGTTTTATACCTGTCTCTTTCTCTCACCAGCGTGCGTCCTTTTCTTACCTCGAAGGGCGCTTGACGCGAAGCTGTCAATGTCATAGCGTTTGTAAATTTTGCCGCCATTAGATCGGAAAATTTTCCGAGTTTTTAAAAGTGTTATAAATAGTTAAGAAATTTGTGTTTAATTAACACACAGCGTCATTTTATCAGCGTCAGTGTACGTGTCGTGTTTATTTTGTTGTGAATTATGATTCCAACATGAATCCGGACGAAACTGTTCGAGTAGGTACTTCTTGGAATGAAGAAACTAATACAATACCTACGAGACCTGAAACTTCGTCGTCATAATCTTCTTCATCCTCGGAGGATGAGAAGGGCATAGCATCACCTCCGCCGTGTTGGAGGTAAACGCACTTCGAACGTTAATGCTGCTTTCGGGTGGAGATCAGCACATGACTATCCTCGGAGGATAAGAAAGGCATAGCGTCATCTCCGCCCGACAAAGGTCTCACGTAAGTACCTACATACAAACAATTTCGAACATGTCCGGACCCGTGTGTAAACGGTGTAATCATTCACATTTAAAAATTAGGGTATCAGTTCTATAGGTACCTATCTAGTTACATCTAGTATGTAACTTACACCTTAATTTGTGAGAAACCCTACAAAAACATCTTGTAAGCTGTCTTTGGGTGCATTGAGTACGGAATTTGATGAGTAGACATAGTATGTCTAGCTGACAAGAAGAAATTAAATAGATTATCTGATATATAGGTAATTCAACATGTTAGCTTTCCTCTTGTAAGAGGGTCATATAATCTTACCTTGCTAGTCAAAATTTTGTAAGTATTAAATAAATGCAACATAGTGTTATAGTGTTGTGCTTTTTTGCTGAAGGCAAATATGTTTGGGTATATTTTTTTTTAGTTTCTACTGAACAATATTAGTAGCAGGCTTATCTAACAATATCTTAGACCAAAGGCAAGATTCTATAATAAACCCAGAACTATAAAATTTGCTTGACTGGGCTGTTATAATTTCAATATTTACATATTATTATTTTTAGAAGATATGTAATACCCTTGGTCCGGGGGTCATTATACAAAAATTCTTGGATTGCAGTGTAGATTGTTTGGGGTTAAAGAGCTGAGTGTATAAAATTTGATGGGATCTCATATTAAAAGAGATTGTAAGTCCCAAGTTAGGAGTTACTTCAAGATGTGCACCCTAGCCAAGAATATATTTTTATCTGAGAATAATTCTTATAACTTCTTTAGGTGGATTCCAAGTATGGCTAACACTTGGATACACTCTAGTATACATTATATATATAAATATAAAAAAAAAAAAAACAACAACACAGCTCTTACTCAAATTGTTTTGTTGTGTATAGTCAATACACCTAACACTAGTAACTAAAATTTTCAAGCGTCAAGTTTAAAATTGTTAGTTGTCAGAGGAACTTTGCTAACTTGTAGTAACCACAGGTGCTAATATTCCTATAACTATTCTTAATTAATCAGACTGACAACAATTGTAACCATGATTACAAAGTACACAATGATCCTCCATGTAACAAAAATAAGAACAGATTAGACCATCTATCCTCAATCTGGATTTAAATAAGTGTTAAAGTTAGTAATTAAAGTCAGATAGAGGGCAACATAGACAATCTATCTTCGACCTCGGGGGTCTTAGTTCAAATGTGTATTTTTACACATTGCCATTTAATTTTACAAACAGATGTTGCCCAGGTATAAGAGACACAGAAATGGTCTCAAACTGATTTATAAAAAGAAGTACTACAATTTACAACCTTGCTGTTTGGCCTCTCATTGGCTGCATAAATGTTTCTCAAGTAAAAAGATGAATTGCAGAGATCTTATGTGCACAACGGTTTACAATTTATAGAATTTTTGTATAGTTGCTCAGATTACGGAAACACTGACAACATTAAAAAACTTGGGTCAATACATAAATTATCACAAGTCTGTTATAGAGACCTCTCAGGAGGTGAAACATATTGGCTTTGTATGGGTCACTCAGCAAAACCAGGTGAAACTTCCTTCTAAGAAAATAAAAAAGATAAAAGTTAATATAAAAGTTATTATTTTAAGTTATCTTGAGCAAGGGAAACAGTTCCCTACAAGAATGAATGAACTTTGCAAATTATGCAGTATCAGGGGGAGAGTTGCATTGTCACAGAACCCAGCTGTTTCTATTAGTTAAACCAGAACAGATTAACAAAAATATAAATCTTCATTTACCTGTTAATCTGACCTAGGGTCTAAAGGTGGTTGAAAAATGTCAATTGCAGTTCAACACCAATAACTAAAAATAAAAAGTGTGAATCACTTTCTGACCATGGATGCAGCGGACCTAAGCTGGGGAGTTTAATTAAACAGCATTTTCCTACCAGGAAAGGGGTCCATTGTATGTCAAGATTTATGGCATTCCAACATGAAAGTTGTATATATATTTTTTTTTTGTGGTTGCCATCAGGCAGTGGAAAACTTTGAAAGGTGCACACATACATGTTTCTGTGTAGCCATTAACGGTCAGCGGATGACTGAAAGGTGCACAATTCATATTTTTCGCCATTAACAGTCAGCGGATGACTTTGTAAGGCGTACACCTGCGCCATAAACAGTCAGCGGATGACTTGAAAGGTGCACAAATCCATATGCTGCGGTCGTTAACAGACAGTGGATGACTTTGAAGGGTTCACATATTCATTTTCTGTGGCCATCATCAGTCAGCAGATGACTGTGAAAGATGCCCATTTCTATATTCTGCGGTCATTAGCTGACAGCAAAAGACGCAGTAAGTCGCACACTCATATTCAGTCAGACAATAGGACTGGTAGCATACCTCAAAAACGAGAGGGGGGATAAATTCCCTTGCACTGCTAGTGTTAACGACCAGGGTCCTAGATCCTGCAGAGCAGCAGAGCAGTTCAATTTAACTATCTAACTGCTGCCACTTACCTCCCGGGGAGTCTAAATGAAATTGCGGATCGCCTGTATCCTCTAGGGGCCGCAAACTATCCAAGTGGCATTTTCTGTCCCAAGCCGCGGAGGCTATAATCAGTGTGGGGCGTCCCAGACGTTCACCTGTTCACGTCAAAAAGACGGCTATTGTACCAAGGTACATAATAGTGAAATTCACTAATCGTAGCACAGTTTTTTGCGACTTATTCAGCCGTAAAATGGGACTATCAGCTAGGCTGGGCATACCACCCACCTAGCTTAATATTTTGAGCACTGACTCACTTGAACAGTGCAAAAGGAATATACATCCTTAAAACACCAAAGTGGACCAATTGTTGGCTACTCGATCTACGACCTGCGAGAGCCTCTTCTGATAAAGAACCTGCGGAAGGTTCTATTAGATCAGGCAACAATCCTGCACAAGTTAAGAATTAAATCATCTCGCTTAAAAAACTGGGGGTGGGCCGGTTAGGCCACTCACTAGTGAACCTGCGGAAGGTTCTATTAGATCGGAGGTCAGGCAACTATCCTACACAAGTTAAGAATTAAATCGTCTCGCTTGGAAAACTGGGGGTGGGCCGGTTAGGTCATTCACTAGTTGGAACACCATTGTTATAAAGTAGGTGGCGGACATCTGCTTTAACAATGTAAAAAATAGTGCCTTCATAAAGCGCCTAAAAGAGATCGTTTAGATTTATCAAGTTTTCAAAGCCATTTTACTTACCAATATGGGTTATTGCCATTTAATTTAACTTGCTTTGGAATTCAAATAAATTCAAACTGTTTATTTGAAATGGGTAGACAAACAGCTTCAATACTCATGCTGGCCTCGTGTCAAAGAATTAATGATCTCTAATAATTAGAAAATTACTCCTGAGAATCTGTTTTCTACAAAGGTTTTGGTTCTAAAACTAATTCCATTACATATAGTCAGATTGGTTGTTGCGGAAACACCGAGACTTTCGTGCCTGATTTATTCAGCACATTAATTTTATAAGAAGTTTAAAATTGGGTGTAGTACAGACAAGTCTGTTATATGTTCGTTTATTTCTCTATTAGGGTTATTAAAACCTGCATTGCGAGCAATGATTATTACAGCCTGAATTGGAAACATATTTTAAAGATGCTCTTATTCGTGCTTTACCAGGCATTATCAGGTCAGCATTAGCCTCCAAAAGTTGGTTGGTAAATAGACCTGTTCAAGATTCTGTCTACAATTAAATTAATGTTGACAAGTCCAGTTCTAATGTTAATTTCTCATTGAATGTATTCAAATATTGTTAAAATTTGAATTGTTATGTTGTAAGAGTTCATTGTTAATTTCAGAGAAAATTCTAATTGTTATATTCGGATATACTTATATGAAGCTTATATGATTAAGTGTAAAATAATTGCAATAAAAGTGATTTCATTTTCAGAACTATTGCATATTTAATTCATTCATCATAGCGTTTGTAACCACCAGCAGATATCAAACAGGTCTTCAACTAGCAACGCTGTGTGTTTTAGAAAGCACATAATATTACTGTTTTGCATTCCAACAAAACAGGTATTATGTGTGAATAAAACACACAGCGTTGCAGCTATTCTCTAGCTGGTGAGCTGAAGACTCTATGACATTGACGGCTTCGCGTCAAGCGCCCTTCGAGGTAAGAAAAGGACGCACGCTGGTGAGAGAAAGAGACAGGTATAAAACCATCGACAATCTGGTAAGTTTTTAACAATTGATATTAAATTAAGGCGAGTTTACAACAGCTTCTTCAACTAGCAACGCTGTGTGTTTTATTCACACATAATACCTGTTTTGTTGGAATGCAAAACAGTAATATTACTGATTTTCCGTGCTACCAACATTACGGCGAAGGGAATTCGTTCGTGGAACGCACTATACAGTGACGGAACACAACAAATCGTAATTTTATAAGTCGTTATATACTTGCAATGGGGTATTTGACATAAAGAATAATTCCTTGTCATATAAACAACTATGGGAAATTGCGTTTTGACGGCTCAAAAATTGGATGTATAACCTTTATTTCATTTTTCAATTCTGGCGTTTTCTGTGCAATACGGTAGTTTCCACCATTATCAATTGACGTACTTTTTATGAGCTGTCAAAACGCCATTCTCCAATAGATTTTGTATGGCAATGGCGACTTATGACGTCACTAAAATAACAACTCAGTTGACTATCTATTTATTGATTTCAACACAACTAAAAATCAAATTTTATAGCAAATTGAAAATGAACCGAATTTATTAGGCTCAAATTAATATAGGTTTTATAGGAATTGTGTCTAACATTTATTGGTTAATGGTGGAAACTACCCAATTATGAGAGGTGTGTCCATGTTCTATATTTTTTGTTTGCCAAGTTCGTAGAGTAATGATAACATTATTATTATAGCGCGAGCAGTTGGCCGAGCACGAGGAGCGCGCGGCGCGCCTGGAGGAGGAGCTGGCGGCGCTGCGACACGCGCGCGACAACGCGCCGCATGCGCGCGACAAGGAGCACTACCTCGTGTACGAGGTCAGTATTGGTATTGACCAAACAAAAATATCCACTTATATTAAAATTTGTCAGACTCTTCTCCTAATGATAGTATATTATGTATCAGATAAAGAGGTACCGCACGTACGCGTACGTGATGCGGTCGCGCGGCGGCGGCGCGGGCGCGGACGAGGCGGCGCCGGCCGTGCCCGAGCGCGCGCCCCCCGCCCCCGCGCCCGCGCCCGCCGCGCCGCCCCCCTGACGCGCCATGGCGGTGTTCGCCGCCTGCGTGCTGTGACCCCTGTGCTCGCCGTGCTCGCACGACACGCGCCGCGTAGTGTAGCCCTCTAGTCCCGTCTTCCCGCGCCCGCACCGCACAGTAGTGCACGCGGCGGACGCCCGAGCTCGTGTCTCCGAGTGCGCGAGTGTTTTACGTTCAGCTGCGGCTCGACTTCCTCAGGACTGTGCAGTGAATTTTGTTTAGTGAGTGGCTCCCCGGCCGGACCACTTCGCGGATCGTTTTTATAAATTTTCATGGTACGATTTAGGAAGTTCCGTTGTAACATTTCGCGTCAGCGATAAGGCTGAGCGGTTATACGCTTTAATTATTCTCTTTTACTATCACAAATATTGGCTTAATTAAGGTACTGTAAGGAAAATCATTTATCATTCCATATAATCTGTATCCCTGGTCATTAGAATACAGATTTAAGAAAGTGATAAAGTGGCTAGGAGTAGCTGTTGACTCATTCTTATTCCGCATGATATTCACTCGGTATTTTATTTGACAACGGCTGAATTTATTACAATATTGTAAATAGTTTTTAAAATATTGAGACTGATACATGAAGTTATTTATTTCGTTCGTAAATTAACCAGTGTCAAATCTTAGGCATCGATAGTGTATCATTACACCCCTAGGATCTCAGATGTAATTATATTATAGCTATAGAATGAAATGTTTGTGACTGATGTGTATGAAAAATCTCGTGTTGATCAATCATTTGTACTTGGGGAAATCACGTATTAATGTAATACAAGCTTTATTTAATTTTTTAACAGTCTAATGTCATTAGGCAGATAGTGATAGTAGGATATTAAAATCTGAATTATGTAATCTATTTAATTGATGATAAGTGTTGCAGCTTAAATGGTAAAACATTAATTTAGTGCTTCATGACATCTCCCTAATCCTATGTTACAGGCACGCATCTTCTTCGAAATTATTTATTAAATTAGCATAGCTGTGACAAGTACACAAACTTATGATTCTATCATCCCTTGCTTATCCTGTATCCAGTCTACATTTTGTTCGCATTATTTGTAACGTCTTATTGCCGCGGGTCTTAGTTATATTATTAATTCCAATAAAACAAAGCACTCTTCCTTAAAATTTTAGTAATTATTAAAATTCGCTTTAGATGTAAAACCAATCTTTGTAAATAAATCAATATTTTTTATGAATTGTTTACATGTTACTTTTATTTTTATAGTATGTTTTACTTAAATGTATAGCTTGGCGAGTTTGTTTTATTTTAATAAAAATTAAATGTTTGCTACGTGTTTGTGACATTTAACAGCCTGTACGTGATATTTTTATTCCTCTCATAATATTGTCTCGCTAATCTATCTTTAAGAAGCAAAAAATGAGGCCGCATAATGGGATTTGTATGTCTGGTAAGCATAAATCATTTGCTAGTTCTGCTCAATATGAAAAAAAAAATAACTTTAACTTGCTAATTGATTCATTTGGTTCAATAAATTTTTCAGATTTAGTCATATCCAAAATTAGTCAACTTGCAAGTATTATAAATTAATCTCTATTGGTAAGTATGGAATTAAAATGTTGGCTGTGCCCGAAAATTTAGATTAACAACTTGATTCTGTAAGTAGTTATTGGGATTATTATAGCTGGTATTAAAACATTGTATGTCATTAGCCAGTCTAACACAGAATTGTTAAAGAGATATGACCAGTCTATACAGCAATTTATGCTTTGCAATATGTAAATAATATGATGTGAAAAACCTCTTGGGAGCCTGATAAATATTGATCAACTCTAAAAGTACATAATAAATGTCTTAAGTATTTGAAACTATTGTGTAATAAAATAGCATTAGTTTTTTTTTCTTTTATACCAATCATAACCCCTTTTAAGAGCTGAAATAAATATCACAAAAGGAGTTTGTTAGTTTTTTTACCATTATCATTCGACTCTAGTCGCGTGTTTACAGAATTATTTTTAATATCAACAATCACCCATAATATGCATCAGAGTATCTTGGAGAGATAACCTGAGCCACCATCAATTTAAATTTTGAAAAGGACAAGAAAAATACAGTTGACAATAGGAAAATTAAATGACTAGGGACTGAATAGCTTCGGGTGATACTAGCGCAGAGTCGCAGCGTCAAATTTTTCACAAGTAAAGCTAAGTTCCGTGAATAAGAGAATTCGCGTGTGACTCTCTCTGGCTTGGCCACCATCAGGGATTTTCATTTTGATAACACAAAAAACAGTCGCTAAACAAATATCAGAAATAGTCGTTAACTAGTTCAAAAGTTTAAGGGTTTATAGATGGCCGAGCTGGAGAGTCTCCCTAGCTTGGCCACATGTTTATCTCGAAAACTAGGGCACCTAGTGAAGATCGTTTTTACAAAAAAATAGTCGAAATTAGTCGCCAAATATCAGTAATAGCCTGATGGTGGCCCAGCCAGAGAGAGTGACACGCCAGGGTCGCCGCTGGCGGCCTCGCGCGACCTCCAGACCCCGCGCGCATGGTATCTTCTTGACGAGTTTGCCGGCCCGCGGTGCCGCGAGCGGCCTCGCGTCGCCGCTGGCAGCCGCGGGCGGAAACACCAAAAGGACGCGCGAGGCTGCCCGTGTCACCGCGGGCGGCCTCACGACCTTTTTAAGTATTTCAAGCATAACTGGTCTTTAAAGTATGTAGTTAAAGTTTAAAATTATTTCACACTCAAAGTGCTTGCCGCGTTGCTACCGGCCACTGCCATTCCGGTATGACTCGGCTGAATGATAGATACTAGCAAAACATTTGAGGCACATGCAAGATAATCAATAAATAAATAAATCAGTTAATAGGTCATTATTTAGCAGATTTTCTTTTCTATTTAGTGGATCGTATTAAAAACCAAAATATAGTAATTATGATTTTATATTTTAATATTTGGGTCCAAAGGCATAATCTGTGTTTTTTTGTAAGGGTCTCTGTAAAGGATGTGCAAGTAATTTAGCAATGCAATCATGAATCTTAGTAGCATTTCTTGATACTTCATATACATAAGAATAGCCATTGTCCAGGTCTTGAAGTGCATCATAGATCTCTTCACATTTGTACAATGAACACTCTTCTTCATGTGCCAGAAGTATGTCAATATAGAAATATAACTGTTTCTTCAAAAAGTTGAAATATGGATCATCCTGAGGAATTGTTGGAATACAACTAGATCTTCCATACATCACAATCATGCGCACTACATAAGCAGGAGGCTGTATACACTCCCCATCTTTATATTCTGGAATTTCAACTTTCTGCTTAATCAATTGGAACAGCTTCTTAAAATCAAAAGTTTCAGAAGAACAGTCTTCGGGATTTATATAGTCAATTGTATTGACAATATCTTTCAAATTGTTAGTAAAATTTTGAAGCCAGCATGGTTCTGTATCCTTTAGTACTACTATAGCAAACTCGGTCTTTTTGTTAATGGCGTTTTTCGAATGTAAGAAGAAATCGAGAACTCGCTTCATCATATTAATAGGGGTGAATGTAGTGCCATCACCCAAGCGGTACAGTGATTTGTGGTTATCATAGCAAACATCCAAACATAGAATGATTCTTTCTGGTACATTAATATTGGGTACATTGGGTTTTTGAAAATTCGCCATCACTTGTTCTTGTAGTTCCGAGAAGTCTTCGGTTTCCGACGAGGCTATGGTCACTGGGACAGTTCTGAAACAAAATCAAATTTTAAATTATCATCTATGTATCAGTATAAATAACAAAAAATCGAATAAATATCATTAAAATCTAAGTTTGCTGCCAGCTGCTGCCTGTCTAAACCAGCTGAAATGGAAACTCTAGAGCACTAACCCAGAAGTATTAGATTGCTCCGAATCCGATAGAGGGACGTAATTAGTCAATAAATCTGGTGTATCCATTTTGAAGAAATTGTAGATTACGATCAAATTTTGTGTAAATAACTATGTATTATTATAATATAGTATTCTTTCTTTCGATTTCGAATTGATAAACAACAACAACACCGTAGCCCGGTAGCCGTAGCGTAGAGAATTGAAGTTTACACAGTTGACATTGACAATGACAAGACATTGACGGTTTACAATTTTTGTTTGGATGTTGGCACTGATACCAACTTTATCACAGATTACTAATATTGGAAAATAAATCGAAATTAGTTCGGATAAGTTCGGTAAACATTAATCATAACGCACACAGGTAATATTTAGCAACATTATAATTTTATTGGATTTTGGCACTTATTCAGTTCATTTTCTCAATGGATCATATTTTTGTTATTGCAGCCGCGGACCACTCACCACTGGTTATGAACCCCTGACCTTTATGAAAATTTAGGGTGCGTTCCAAAAAGGGTAAAAATTACTCGGAGTAGTGCGAAAGTTACTCTAGAGCGTTTCGAAATGAGCCGAGTGAAACCGAGGGTAACCGAACATTTACTCGACAGCTACCCGAGCAGTAATTAGGAACGCCTTCGGTAGAGTAATTTTCGCACTGACAAGTGCGATTTCTCTCCCTTGACTGAGCGTCGTTAAAAATTACCTTACATATGAGCCAGCCAATGTTGGAGTTTGATGTTGAAGAATGGATTTACTAAAGTATAAACGAACAGGTATAATAGTACTTATTTATTTGCAAAATATACTTAAAAAACACGATTTTCCTTCTTTGCAATAGAGAAAAAAGGTTATGTTGACAGTGTCATCATACGACTCTAACCATCTTGACCCTAACCCGTTCCAAAACAGAAAATCGCTCTGTAGCGTTCAAAAACACAATAGCCGTTCTCTTTCTTTCGTTGTTTCTATCTCTTTTTAATTTTCGAGTGAATTCCTCGCACGTTTAGGAACGCACCCTCAATTTCAGTAAATTTTGACATTGACAAATTTGACAGGACATTATTAAAAAAAATGTGTATGTGAACGTAGGTAAAACGTGTGAATTTTAAAGAAATTACATACCAAAAACGAATCATGGATTACAACTATGAGCAGACGAGTGAGGTGGAAGCATTAGACTCTATTTATTATGGAGATATGCAAAGTAAGTCTTTACATGCTTACTGAGTCATCCAATCCAAGTTTCTGTCGTAGTCAACACAAACCATTTTTCGAGGTTTACATTGTGCCCGGCCCAGCCGGTTTTTGCTGTACATTAACCTGAGAATAATATACAGTAGAATAGCAATTTATTCGTCATCTCAAATTACAAGAACGTTCCATTTATAATTAATCATTGCTTTGCAGTTATTGAAACAAAGCCCTTTCATAAGTTTAGTATACCAATAAAGTCTGAAGGTTTCGATGAAGGAGAAGGGCTTGCATGTCAACTAGTCTTCACATACACAGCCAAGTACCCTGATGAGTTGCCTGTCATAGAAATTGAAGATGAAGAAAACTTTGATGACATAGTTGATAAGGATGAATTGCTCTCACATTTAATTGAACAGGTAATTCAATTTATTTCTTAATTTCTGTTATCGTTTCTTCATTATTTTGGGACTGCTTTGTATGAATTTAGGACTTAAACCAGACTTCTTATTGTAAACAAGTTTAATCCCTCAAACACACATGATTTGAGACACAGTATAAAGACAATGGCAGTCCGACAGCCGGCTGTTACTTGGCCGTTAAAAGGGAGATGAACTGATATAATTAATTATTTTTAAAATTAATTCTATTTTATCTTTGGTTGTGCAAGTAATTTTTTATCATTTTTGGTTTTATTATTTATATCCTTAGTTCGTCACTTGCACTTTAACCTCTTAACTGCCGGAACGTAGATCTACGACACAAAAATTGTTACCGTAAACTGCCGGAACGCAGATCTACGGCGCAATTCTAGTATTTAAAAATTGTCTTTATTATCACTTAAAATAAGTAAACTAATCCTCTAAACTAATATATGAATGAAAATATGAACAGAAGAATCAAATACAAACGGTTACTGCCTTCATGAACGAATGAAAGGTCATTTTAAAATTATTTTTCTAACGTGTCGGTACGTGTACGTGACTTTCTCTAAGAAAAGTGATTTTTGTGTGAAAAAGTAACAGAAGCTACGTAATTATTTGTGTAGTAATGTTTTTAGGGCCTAAGTTATCATAATTATTTGTCTATCATAAACAGTCACAAGAATTACAAACTTTCGTCGTTTTCAAAGTAAAAAACTGATAAAAAGGGCGCGCGGCGCGCGTTCCGCTCAGTTCGCGGCAGTTGAGCGAGTTACTACGTGAGCGATGCGCGGCAGTCGAGAGGTTAAAAGTAGCTTGATAAACATATTTTTTTACAGGGAAAAGAAAATGTAGGCATGGTGATGGTATTTACATTAGTATCAGCTGGACAAGAGTGGCTGAATGTGAGGTGGGACACTATCAAGAAAGAAAGAGAAGAACAAATACTAGCTAAGAAGAGGGCAGAGGAAGAAGCTGAAATGGTATGCTTATGATTTTGTACCTAAATGTCTGATCATGTTACTGATAATTCCTTGAGATTTATTACTACTATAATAGAAGTTTTTGTATGGACCCACCTTAGTTCATTTATTCCTTGAATGTTGGTATTTCTATTATAATTTTTCTATTAAAAATGTAGTATGATTAATGCAAACTTTTCATATTATTGTATAAAACTTATGTTGAGTTCTCCTGAAAGTAATTTCTGTCTAACCATTAATTACCATGTTACCCAATCACTGGGTTGTTACACTTAATCCATGTAAAACACCGATATTCAGTTGAATCTGGTAAGACCGGTAGCCGATGAAAAGACCATGAGGAATGAATCTTTAAAATGTATTTACTCTTCATAATAAAATTATGACATATTTGTTTGTCTCTCTTTACAGAAAAGGTTTGAAGGTACCAGAGTAACAGTAGAATCATTCCTGGCATGGAGGAAACAGTTTGAGATAGACATGGGCATCCCAGCCAAGAGGGAAAAGGAGGCCAAGGATAAGAACAAGCTGACGGGCAGAGAGCTGTTCCTGAGGGACACAACACTCAACGAGTCTGACCTCAAATTCCTGGATGATGGTTAGTGTTAAATGTTCTACAAATTGTTTACATATTTGTATGTTCAGAAGATTAGTTACTTCAAGCATTATTCTATATGTTTTGCTTTATGTATGATGACCTCAATAGTTTTCATCTTTGAGAATTTAGTAGAACATCTTCGTTATACAAATTTTATTTGGTTGTCATATTACTCTTTAAAACATCTGTTATCTGCTATTGAAAGTCCTATAGTAATAGTCCAGTATTGAATGTAAGCCGGTTTTTTTGCAAAGCAGCATGTCGTGCATTAGAAACACTCAAACATACAATTTAATACTAGCTTCTGCCCGCGGCTTCGCTCGCGTTAGAAAGAGACAAAAAGTAGCCTATGTTACTCTCCATCCCTTCAACTATCTCCACTTAAAAAATCACGTCAATTCGTCGCTCCGTTTTGCCTTGAAAGAAAGACAAACAGACGGACACACTTTCCCATTTATAATATTAGTATGGATTACTTGTTTAAATAAACACTCTCAATGTTAATTTTTCAGGAGATGCAGTCAAAGTCGACGAGTCGCTGTTCCAGGACTTGGATGATCTTGAGATATCAGACGAAGATGACGCAGACTATGTTCCAGGACAGAGTGGCAGTGAGAGTGATTAGCATATAGTGTGCCCCTCCTCCAGGGGCCAGTGAGTGAGAACTATACGCCTACCCGGCTGACGCGCGGCCTTCGACCACATGTGGTTTACCCAGTTATTGTTCAATAAAACTACTTACATTTACTTGGAGAATATTTTATTTACACTTTGTCACTAAAGTAGGTATGTACAACGGACAAGTGAAATATTAAAAAAAAAGCGATGGGACAACTATCATAAAATGGCAGCTCAATAAAAACAAAGCGCGCGACAATTCAGTTTCGTGCTGCGATGCCAATAAAACGGACTTGACATAATATGCAGCACAAACAATTGTTGATAACACAATGTCTTATATTCGTTCTCCCTAACAATACTCAATAATAACAGTAGTTAATGCCCTCCACTCAAAAACCATTTTGCGTCAATATTTTATTACTTTCAGTAAGTTCATGATTACACTGCTTATAATTACTGAATAAATTTGATCAAGAAGATTAACATGGTGTTAATGATTAAGTGGAGTTTGAGCGGACGACATCTGAAATACTTGTCATTTCAAATCTATTTATTTAAATACCACAACATTCAAAAACGTAAATAGTTCTTGAGCAACAGAAACAAATCTAACTTGGCTTATTTAACATTACTTAACATTAAGAGTTACTAAATTAGACACAGTAATTAATAAAATAGGTATCAAAATATATTTACGATGTGCAGTCTTCAAAACGAATCTGTGAGAAATAAGGACAATAACAATTCTAACAATCTAGTAATAATTAACCATAGATATGTAAGTTTTGATTAAAGTAAAAAACATAAGTGCATTCAACATAACTATCTTATTCATACTAATTGCTAGGTACGCACTCATTTATAACTTTTTAGTTTTTACACAGGTATTACGAGTCAATAAATCAGTTCATTTGCCTCAAATAAAAGTTACAATTGGAAAAATATCATTAACAAAATTTTAAAACACCTAGATCATGTTTATTAATGCAAATAGTAATAATACAATGACAACAACATTATTTTATAGATAACACACATTACAACAATGTTCATTGACCTATTCAGAACGTGCTAAGACGCACATTATTACTAGATTTTAATTTCAATGATGGACAGTGGTATTACTTTTACCTGAGATAACGCGTGACATACCTAGGCCGCATGATTGGTAATTAAAACGCAATATGCATTAGTAACCAATCATCACAAAGGTAGAACATTATCATCATTATTGTGTACAAAATGTAACCCTGTGGCTAAACAAGAAATAACCACTGTGTTTATAACCGGTCAACAACATCAAAAGGTGGCGACTATAACTATAGGCCTATACATCAAGTCAGAATGATTTCATTACTGAAATAAGTCTATTGTGAAAATATATCGTATCTGTAGGTACCTAAAAATATTTGTTTACGCTCCTAGAGTGGGATTATGGATTTATACATAACGCTGTCCGTATCGGTGGTCCCAATGAATCCGATTTATTGTTCGTCTTTCGGCATTGAGACTGAATTTGAAACTTTACAAAGCTATCCTATCTACACTTGCGTAAAAAATAGTCATGGATAGGCGAGTTCGCTGATCGATACGCGTTAACTAAGACTGTGTGTAAAAAGCTTATATTAGAGCAATGTTTCGACAGTTACTAACAGGGCGCCGACAGAGGATATTTGCGAACACAAACTCAAATGAAAGTTTATGAGCGATGATAACTATCCGCTAAAAACTTAGCGCAGACGACAGATAATTGCACGTGCCCATCAAAATGGAAAACATTTAAAAACTTAACCCGCAAACCATTCGTTACACACCGTCACACTTTATTTCGGATCGCAATAATATCTGTCGTCCGCACTTTTACATTAAGTTACAAACGTCGTGTTTCGCGTCATTTTATCCCCTGGTCAGCCCGCATCAGCTATAAAAACCGAGTGGCCATAAGAACTGCATGGCTATGAAAACCGCATTGTTAAAATAACCCCGTGACTATAAAGACCGTATGGGTATTATAACCGCATGGTTCTAGTAACCGTGTGTCCATAAGAACCTCATGGCTATGCTAACGTCGAGGCTATAATAACCGCGTGGCTATAAGAACCGCAAGGTTATAAGGACCTCATGGCTATAATAGACATGAAGCTCTAAAAACCTTGTGGCACTGGTGAGCTCGGATGGAGTTTACTTCAGACGTTGAGTGACGTTGGCAAGGGCGACTGCGAAGGCCTGCAGTGCGGAGAATGGGTACTGAAAGTCCAGTGTGTACGCGTTGCCGTCGATACGTCCAAATTGCATTACCTGAGAAGTAAATAATTTTATTTGATTAAACCTATATAGGCGATGGAGCTCAGTATTTGATTTGATAAGATCGTAATTTACTGGCTGCGATCCGTCATAATTATTTGAAATAAAATTACAAACGACAGAGTTAATAAAGGGGTTGGAAAGTTTAATAAATATCCTTGGACAACTCACACACGGCCATCTAATCCCAAACTAAGGAAAGTTTGTACTATGGTAATCAGACAGCTGATATACATACTTATATAATTTATAAATACATACATATTATAGATAAATTACACCCAGACAAAGAACAAACAATCATGCTCATCACACAAAGTTTGTCCTGGGTGGGAATCGAACCCACGACCTCTGGCTTAACAGTCAGGGTCACTAACAACTAAACCGACAGGCCCGTCCAAGTTTGTTATTTATTTATTTTTTTATTACGTATGGGCTTGCTCTTGGTCCCAGACTATTATTATTGTTATTCAGTTATTTTGTTTGTAGGAGTCTAGGAGATAGCAGAGGTAGGGACGAAGTTATGGTCTGGTGTGTGTGGTCCCGATTTATTTATTTATTTAAACTTTATGCACACATGTACAATGGCGGACTTAATCCGATCTGACTTTAAAATCTTTTATTACTGAAAAAAAACTACTTTACAGCTAATTGCAAAAAAAATCATGCGGACATCAATCTCTAACCGTAATCCAAACCAGTCAAATGACCGGTAGCTCGTTTGCCTCTCCTAGTATAAAAAAAAAGAAAAGTAGCACTCGGAGACTGCCGCGGTAAAGCTATTGCATAGCATTTTTTATCAACTTATGTAATTATAATTATTATTATATTTTTTTTTCCTCCGGCTTAGCAGTCAGAGCCACTAACTACTAGACCAACAGGCCCTTTAAAACCACCAGACACCCATGATGCATATTGTGAGAAAGGTGACGGCCGCCATCTTGGATTTTCAAATCAACCTCATTTTTGACCTTTGCACCCCAAAAAACCATGAAAACGACACCCATGATGCATATTGTGAAAAAGGTCTCGGCCGCCATCTTGGATTTCCAAATCGACCTCATTTTTTACCTTAGCACCCCAAAAAACCATGAAAATGACACCCAAGCGTGATATTTCAAAAAGTTATTAAAAGTCCTGCTATTCATCGATAGATGGCAAAACTAAAAAGTATCACCGCTGTGCCTGTGTGTGTGTGTGTAATAAAATTTTCGTTACGGAATTTCTGGATTCGGTTTCCACGCTCAAGGCCCGCGACAGAAGCTATGCACTAGCCTAAAAAATACTTTAGTTTTGTGTTTTTTCGCGCGGTAATCATAAGGACATTCCTGACCACATAAAAGCTACCTACTCAAGTATTTTTTTATTATTTTTGTTCTTCTCGCGTAAACTTAGGATTAGGTACTCAAGCAGATAAGACGGTCCTGAGCATGATTTTCAAACGAATGTCTTACGAAAATAACACATAATGATACCTGTTTGCCATGATATTCAATCTGGAAGTTCTTGGCGGACTCCTGCGTGACGCGGCCGCCGAAGTCGAGCTGGTACACCTGGCTGTTCTCGTTCCACATCGGCGCCTTGTTGTGCATGACGAGCTGTCGCCGCGCACCGCCGCGCGCGTCGCCCGACGACGCCGGCACCACGCCGCCCGCGCGCTTCAGCTAAGGAAAAGCTCTTGTAATAAGTTTGTTATACGGTCACGGTCTGAAAAGGTTTACCAATTTTGAAAGTACATTCTATATCACACTTTTTTCATTAAAATCTAAAATGCCATATCATGTTACTTGTTACCTTTCAGAAGTTATTATGCAAAATGACACAACAAGAATAACAAAGACGTTACTAAGCAACGGCTTCGGCTTAGCCATTTTTCGTCTCTATCGTGCACTTGACGTTTAGCAGTTGTGTAACAGTGACAGGTAAAGTGCCAAAGTCAGTGCTTAGTAACGTCTATTTATCTCGCCATAAGTGATGATGAAACTCTTTTCTTAATTTGTTGTATTGACATATCGTTTGAACGTCGTTTAGACAAGAGTAAAATATTACGAAATATTATTTTTTATATCGAAATAAAATGGCAAGTTTAACCCTGGAGCAAGGGACAATCTTTGAAAATGGACATAGTTTTATATCATTAGTGCCTTATCACGAAAATTCATTATAACTATTGTGATTTACTGTGAGGTTTGAATGAGATGTCACGGCGAAGACGACCAAATAATAGATCATGAAAATGATTCAGGAAGAAGTGATGCTGCCTACTACGTAGTGTATCCTGCAACAGAATTCCCTCACATTAATTACGTTTAAGATAATGCACGGATACACCCAGCTTGGGCTACTATGGCGTGTTCATTCTGCATCGTGAAATTATTCGTCTCATTCAATGGCCCGCTCGGTCTGCTGATTTAAACGCATTTATGAGGGCTAATGAAAGAAATCCTCGTAGATCACGCTGTGCTCGAGTGATACCAGAAATACTGATCTATGCGCGTGTCTTGTTGCATCTATGCACTTGTCATAACTGCGGAGTAATGTTATTGTGGGTCATATTGAAATAAAGATTTTTTAAGATTTGCTTTATTATTTCCTTATATTATAACTACGCGGGTAAATCCTCGGGGGACAGATAGTATTTAACATAAAGATTTTGTTGAGTGTTTTTTTTATTATTTCTTCATATTCTTATTCAAAAACTAAATTAGTCATAGCTGCGGAGTGACGTTATAGCAGATATTGAATAATGTATTTTTTTACTTTTATTTATTATTTCTTCATATTTTTATTTAAAAAAAAATTGTTTTCAAAGTATGTTTTTTGTATATCGAACCTTTATAGTAGTCAGTCATCACTCATCACCTAAAGCGATTGATTGTCATGTCATTAGAAAAAAATAATCTATAATCATTAAAATTATCATGAAATAGACATTTAGAACTTGTGGCCTGAATGTGTGCATGCAATTGTGATCCTTATGGTGGTAAACACTTTCAGACCGCGACTGTACAAAAGTATATCTGTATCATCGTAGCGTTTTAAACATATTAACAGACTGGCATACAACACTCGAAAGAAATTAAAAAATTAAAAGGATGTATTATAGAGTATACATGGGACATGTTCAGCCAGCCCTTACACTACCCAAAAAAGAAATTTAATTTGGTGCAGTTGTGTAAATATGACACATTAAGCTACAAAAAAGGCCGTCACAATCGAAGTCGTCACCATCGTCATCAACGGTATATCAACCAAAATGTGGCCACTACCTTGGTGTGTTTTTAAGCGACTGATAGGTCACCTTGTAGAGTGCACATAAACTTGTAATACCCCAGCTCCTACCTTATTCCTGAGTTGTGCCTTCTGGAAACTCTCCAAGTCCCTGTAGTTCCTGCCATTGACCTCACTGTAGCCGCCGCCCGTGGAGTACTCGTCGTCGGAGCTCTCGGACGGCTTCTTGTTTCTTCTTCGGTTCAGGAGCGGGGAGTTCAGCAGTTGCCTGGAATATTACGACTAATGTGTTAAGGTATCAGGGATGCATACGTTCTGAACAATTATTATAACTTTGACCGTTATTTATTCAATCGCTAACAATAATTTTATTATGGTGTTAAAAAGCTTCATTTTGTATAAATCTATATTTTCGTTAACTAGGCATAAAACCCGGAGCTGACCTGATAGGCGAGGCGGAGGAGTAGCGGTGCCTGCGCGGCGTGGCGCGCGGCGCGGGCGAGTCGGGCGCGGGGCTGGCGCAGTGCGAGCGCGCCGGCCGCGGCGACGCCGGCGCCGAGCTGCACTCGCGCGCCGCGCCCCCCGCGCCCTCCGCGCCGCCCCCCGCCGCCTCCGCGCGCCGCGACGAGCGGGACGCCAGCAGGCGGAGCGCCAGCTGCTCCAACGAACCTGTACACAGAACATCTATTATACCCTCTGCGGCTCCATAAGAAGCTACGTAGCTCTCTACCTGTGTCCGTGCCGTTCGTGCCGTCCTAGACAAGCTTCATGCGTTCTATAGAGAAGCGGGCGGCCACAGGAGTGGAAGCGAGTAGTGTTGCGTGTCAAGCCCCGGAGGGTGTCGCAAGGCAGCCGTGCGAGCGGCCCGAGAGCGGGCGAAACGAGCGGAGTTAGCGACCGTGTATCGGCGGGTGAACTCCCAACTAAAACGAATTTCTACCTTTTGTTTAGTGCAGCCGGGGATAGTAGGGAGCCGTCGAAACGTTACCCGAGATCCGGCAGCTGGCGGTGTTCGACGGCGGGTGAAGGAAAGCATCTACTTAGAGTACTAACTGTAATACTTGCTGTAGTCGGAGTCGGAGTCGGTGCGCAGGCGCGCGGGCGGCGGCGTGCGGGGCGGGGGCGCGCGCGGGCCGCACGCCGCGCACACGTAGGCGCGCGCGTCGGCCGCGCGCCGGTCGTAGGGCGCCACGAGGCGGCACGCCGTGCACACAGGGTAGTCGCGCCGCCGCCGCGCGCCCTCCGCCGCGCTGGCGCCGCTGGTGTCCTCGCCGCCCGTGCTGGGGCAGCGGCTGCTGGACTGCGCCGACGTCACGTCGGCCTGAGGCGACACCGAGTCCACCCGCGACAGCCTCTTGCTCTTGTCCACCGTGAGCGACATCTCGCTGGAGTCGAGGCTCCTGGACTTGCCGCACCTCCGTAGGCTGGGCGTCTTGGTGCACTCAGTCTGCTTGGCGTCGCCGGCGCGCACGTGGCGCCGCTGCTTCCTGTGCCGCTTGTTGTTGACGAGCACGAGTCTCCTGGGAGGCTCCCCGCGCAGGGCCGTCAGACTCACCTGGGCGTGCAGGACCTGCGGGTCCACCATGTCCAGGTAGCCCACGCTGCAGCTGCGCGTCATGGTGTCGTACACGGGCACGGTGGCGCACACGGGGCTGATGGGCACGACGGTGGTGGTCCTCTGTACCTTACCGGTGACCTCTCGCGCTTTATCAGTGAGGTTACTTATGGTGGTGTCCACTGGAGTCTCCTCATCGATAAATTTCAAGTCCTCACTCTTTTGTAAATGTTTGACAGTTTCACCGCGCTTGGTGAGAGCGTCCGGATGCACTTCGTGTTCGTAATTTTTGTTACAGAGCGACTTCAGAATCCTCGTATTCATTTCGAACGAAGCCGATTCACCTCTGCTACAAATGTTTTTTCGTAGTTTTGAGAGACAGTTGTCTGTGACGTGGTTGTCACACTTTTTGATGGTCACTTGTCGGCTCGGTTCAAGACTGAGGTTGAGGTTGAAGGATTGCTGTTCTAAGTTGGAAAGGTTTCCTTTGAGCGAGACGTTGTCGCCGCGGACGCTGTAGTCAGTTCTCCCCCCGCAGAAGTCTCCGCGGCCGCCGCAGGAGACGGTCTGCGGGGAGGGGCGCTCGAATATGATGTCGGTGGGCGCGACGGCGTTCTTGGGCGACTGCAGCGTGGGCACGGAGCTCTCGCAGCGCAGCGGGGAGATGGCGTGCCTGCTGGGCACGGCGGGCGAGCTGCGGCGCGGCCCGGAGTACACGCTGTCGGCCACGCTGCTCAGCGGCTCGTTCGTGTCGATGTACGGGAACTCCTCGTACGACTCCGCTCGCGCCAGGGACGGACCGTTCTGGTTGTTATTATTGGCAGTGTAACTCTCATTCTGATTGATGTTGTTGCTGTTATTCATTCTTTCGTTGAGGGTGAGCTTCCTTCTGATATTGTTATTATTAGTGTGCGACGGAGAATCGTTGGAGTCGTTGGACTGGAACACCTCTTCTTCGTCTTCGGAGAAGATGTTAGGATTAAACGTAGGGTCTGGACCGACGGGGTAGTCGTCCCTCAGCTCAGTGATCATAAGAGTCATCTGCCGCGGTTGGAGGTGGAGTAATGAAGTCTTATACGTGACCTGTCCGAGATTGGCGGGAACATTTTTAGCTAAACCATGCATTTTAAATTTAGTTCCCCATATGTTAGATGTTACTTCTACTAAACGTACGTCCTGCAACAAGAATATGTGTGAAAAAAAAAAACAATTTTAGATATTATAATATAAAATATAGATCCGAACTCTAGGATTTCTACTCATGTATTTCCCATCTACTAGAACTTTATGGTAGCATACCTCTGGCAAGGAGTCAATATAAGCCAGTTCGTCGGGCGGTTCGTCCTTCTCACTGGAGCTTCGTACCTTTCGTCTCTCCCGAGCGCGGCGGCGGCGCTGCAGCCGCGGAGATCCCGAACAACCTGCGATTTAAATGAACAACCACAAGTTATGTAAACATAATATGACCAAAGTTGCCGTTGTACCGTTTGCACCATTGACTTGCACCATCAATAGTGCAGAGGAGACTAATTTTGCACCATTAATGGTGCAAACGAAACTGCATGATAGTATGGTCTCATCTGAACCATTGAGAAAGGTGCAAAGAAAAGTAGCTGTAAAACTTATTTGGAAAATATATTATTGATTTTAATTACCCCTTTTATAACTCAAGAACGGCTATTGGAATACGATAATAAGTGTTAAAATAAGATATCAAAATTTTATTAAAAAACATAGATTTAGCTGTTCGTCTATCTTCGTGCATTCTTGGCACCTATCAGCTTCAACAGCAATCTTGGTCCCATTGCAGTCTCTGGTTGCTCACTTGCTAACAAAAGAGTAACTTAATAATTTGGGGGGGAGGGACTTTTGGTGGGATCCTCGCCGCTAAGCGAGCTGCCCACGCCGCTAGACGAACTGCCCACGCCACTGCTGCTCCTTATAACCACGTAAGTAAGGTCCATTTTCAACCGTACCTTCCTCCCGCTCGGTGTCAGAAGACGAAGTGTGCGGAGCGTGCGCGGCGTGCGGGGGGAGGGAGCTCCCCCACTGGAGACGACCTGCGCCACTACTGCTCCTTATAACCATAAGTAAGGTCTATTTTGAAACATACCTTCCTCCCGCTCGGTGTCAGAAGACGAGGTGTGTGCGGCGTGCGCGGCGTGGCGGGGCGTGCGCGGCGTGCGCGGCGCGCGGGGGGAGGGAGCTCCGCCGCTGGACGAGCTGCCGGCGCCGCTGCTGCTGCTACTGCTTGCGCGAACCACCACGCTGCTTGATACCACCTCCGCTGGTACCACAGAACATAAATAAATATGTTATGTGAATGTTAAATATGAAAAATAATAAAAAATAATAATAATAAAAAATGCCGTCAATACCCTGCCTTAGGGGCGCATAGGGGCAGCACTCCGGTATCACCGGATGCCAGACTACCTCTGTCCTGTGGTCGAGGCCTATCTGACGGACAAAGCCGTCATCTACCCCGGTCACGAGGGATGTCGTGCTGTGTTCCACAGGGATCGGTCCTGGGGCCGCTCCTGTGGGACATCGGGTACGACTGGGTGCTGCACGCCGACCTTCCCGATGGTGTTAGCGTAGAGTGTTAAGCTGACAACACGCTAGTTCTAGCGCAGGGAGGGTCGTTCCAGGCGGATGCCGACTTGATGTCAAGAGGTGTTGCGACAGGCATGGACAGGATCCGGCAGCTGGGACTCGAGGTGGCCCTGCACAAGTTCGAGGCCATGTGCTTTCATGGCCCTCGGCACCGGTCACCTCCGGGGTCTCAGATAACGGTGGGAGGGGTTCACATCGGTGTCGAGTCAACAATAAAGTACCTGGGACTTGTTGATGGAACTTCAAGGAGCATTTCCGACGTTTGGGCACCAAACTGGCGAGGGCTGGAGCTGCCCTCAAGCGGCTCCTGCCCAATCTCGGTGGTCCAAACGCCTCCTGCCGGAGGCTCTACGCGGGGATCGTGCGGTCCATGGCCCTCTACGGGGCTCCGGTGTGGGTGCCGAACCTAGCCACGGGTCCGGCGCGGCTTCTGAGGGCGTCTCAGAGGGTCATGGCAATTCGCATGGTGCGGGGATACCGCACGGTCTCCTGCGAGGCGGCGTGCATCCTTGCCGTTCCGCCGTGGGATCTGGAGGCAACAGTCCTTGCACACACAAAACAGTGGCGCAGGTTATCGCGGCGCGGCACACGGAGCTCCGGCGAGATCTCATGGCGGATTGGAGACAGCGACTGTCGCAACCTAGGGCTGGGCACGCCGTAATAGCGGCGGTAAGACCCCTCTTTGAGGAGTGGCTGGACAGGCGCCACGGCGCTCTCACGTTTCGCTTGACACAGGTCCTCACCAGTCACGGTCAGTTCGGGAGGTTCCTGTGTCGGATTCGGGCGGAAGCGACACCTGGGTGTCACCACTGCAGCAACGGTCACCTGGAGGACACGGTCGAGCACACAGTGGAGGTGTGCCCCGCATGGGCGAGCCATCGACGCGTCCTCGTAGAGGCGATCGGCGGCGGTGACCTCTCGCGCCCGGCGCTGGTCCAGGCCATGCTCCGGGGCGAGACAGAATGGGACGCCGTCGCCTCCTTCTGCGAAGCAGTTTTGCTAGTGAAGGAAGCGGCGGCGCGCGAGAGGCAACGACTAGCCTCTCGCCCCGGACTAAGACCCAGGCGCAGACGTCGAGAGTCGCAAGACGACTACCCGTCACCATAGGCACGGGTCTGCGGACGGCGAGCGATGGGTAGCTCGCCGCCCGGCTAGGACCAGGCCCGCGTCAACGGCGCGTTAGTGTTCCACGCGCGCCTCATCGAGAACATGAGTGGGTTTTAGTCAGTAGAAGTCTGACTCGCCCTCCCGCCGCACCCAGGACGGGAGCAGTCATTTGATGACTTCCCACTCCCCAAAAAAAGAATATGAAAAATAACACCTGGAAAAACCTGGAAAGAAATATGTGAGGCGGTTTCGGTAATACCTTCTTTTAGGATAGGAGAATACCTAATCACAATCAGATTACTGAATTTTTAGTACTTTAAAGATAGTTGGTCCGATAAAAGTTTGTGGTTGTTATTGGAAAAAACTAATCATTTTTGCTATTGCTGTTAGAGAAAAAAGGTTTTTGTGTAAAATAATCATTCTCTTGCAACCTGAACATTATTTTGAAAATGGGGTTTATAACCCCTGTAAGATTAAGTGATTAAGCAAGACTTGATAAAAAAATATGGATAGTTTTTTAAAACCATGTTCGTGTAGCTGAAACTATTACGACAGTAACCGCTGACAGTTTCCATCCTGTATACATACATAATTATTTCGGTGACATATTATTATTGTGACTGCCGTCAGTTTATAAAAAAGCAGTTATTTTATACAACGTGTTAGGTAAGACGAGGGACATATTGAAGGAGACTATTCAGTATTAGATTCTCATTCCAATTATATAAGAAAAACAATAGCTTAATTTTTAGCATAAACATACCCTCAGCCTGCGGATCGAAGATAACAAACTCGGGGCGTATCTTGCTGGTCCGTCGTCCTTTGAGCAGCGGCACCAGTCCGCCGAGGTGCTCGAGGTACAGCGTGTAGGCGCCGGCCTCCTCGTCGTCGTGGCGCAGCATCGTGCAGTGCAGGCGCGCGCCCGCAGCCGGGGGCCGCGACACGAACAGACGGAGCTCGTTCGTTTCCGGCACGTTGCACTGTGAGGGATTGATAGGAGTTTGAATGAAGTTTTGAGTCTTTTTTTTGTTCGTAAGAAATTCTTGCAAGTCATATTTAATTTCGAAAAAGGTATTTAGCAAAGTAAAAATACCACATAATGATAATGTCATTGGAGTAAAGTAGACTTTAGAACTCCTGGAACTGAATGTGTTCTAGTCGTGTTTCATCGTGTTAAAATAGTTTTTTCTAGTGGTCTGGTTATGATAGTAGAATATAGGCAATAAAATTTCGTAATAAAACAATATATTCTTCTCGTGTTTGGGATTGTTAGAATTATTACAGGTTTTAGGAGTTCTAGAAAATTTTCTGTGAGCAAAAAACTAATATTGGAATTTGCCATGAATTGACATTATAAAATTGGTTTTAATTCCATAAAACTTCTATACGTGAGGACTTGCAATTGGCTTTCAGTTGCCTTTGCTTTTTTTCGTTAGTTTTTGTATAGCTGTAAGTCTTCCATAGTGTAATAAATAAATAAAATATCAAAAAAACATGTATCATTACCCGTATGGTATGCGCGAAGAGGTTGGCGAGCGCGGGCTGCAGGCGCGGCGGCAGCGGCAGGCGCGGCGCCAGGCGCGGGTCCCGCAGCGCCTGCGCCGCGCGCACGCGCGCCAGCAGCTGCAGCGGCGCCACCACGCGCCACACGCGCGCCGTGCACACCGCGCCGCCCGCCGACACGAACAGGCGCCGCGCGCAGTGCCCCCACGTCAGCGCGCGCACCGCGCCCTGCCCCACACATGTTACAGCCCCATTCATTACAACACCGCAGGGCACCACCATTAGCGCCTCTGTGGTATCTACAAGTACTGTTCTCGAGATTGGTCGCCGGCAACAACTTAGTTGTGCCACCAAACGCGCGCACCGCGCCCTGCCCAACACACACTTCTTACCAGCCCCATTTCATTAGGACACTACGGTGATACGACTAAACGCGCCTCTGCGGTATCTACCTGTACTTTTCTCAAGATAGGTCGCCGGAAACAACATGGTTGTGCCATTAAGCGCACAGCCACTTGTTTCAAACCTATTTATTAGAACACCCCAAGGCACGACCAGTTGCGGCTCTGTGATTTCTACTTGTACTTTTTTGAAGACTGGTCGTGGTTGTCCCACAAAACGCGCAGTGCCTCCACGTCAGCGCGCGCTACGAGCCTTGCCCCACACACACTTGTTAGGCCACTAGACACACTTGCTACGGCCCCTATTTAATAAGAATGCCACGGTGACACGACTAGACGCGCCTCTGTGGTATCTACATGATTTTTTCTAAAAATTGGTTGTCGGCAACAACTTGGTTGTGCCATCAAGCGCGCAGTGGCCCAACATTAGCGCGCGCCAGCGCCCTGCCTCACACACACTTGTTACAGCCCCCATTTCATTAGGACGCGACCAGTCGCGTCACTGTGGTAATCTACATAATTATACTTTTCTGGAGATTGGTCGTCGGAAACAACTTAGTGGCGTCACCTAGTTGATACCAGATGATATCCTCTAAGTTGATACCCTCCACCCAACAGTACACGTTTTGGTGGAGGCGCGTCAATGCGAAGCATGCGCGCAATGAAATAGGACCACACTATTTTCAATAATGTCTTGACTTTTAAAAATAGTTCATTACGTCTGTGCTCGTCCTTATTATAATTGGAATGAGCAACTAGCTTACACATTCGTATTAATTCATTGACAATTAAAAACAAATTCGAAATATTTCCACTATTTAAGTATAGGTAACTCGAGTACGTCTGCTGGACCGAATACTACGATATATGGATTTATCGGATTTGTCTTCTCCCAGAATTGTAGGATAATTATAAAAAAATTACAACGCCATCTCTGAATCTTGACGGAAAAAAAATCCATAAATATAAACATGAGGTTTCATGCTTATTGCTGATACCGCATTACAATACGGCACTTTAAATTAATAGGTTAAACATGTTCTTTCCAAGTAAGTACAAATAATATGAAATGAACTGACTTGTGTATAAGGTATAGGGACGGTATAGATGAGAGCTCCGACGTCTGAGTAGAACTTGACGACGTTCTTGTAAGGGGGCGAGTCCACCGGCTCATCGGCTTCTGTAAACGACAATTATGTGTTAAAATGCAAGCCTGCTTTATTTTTAATGTATTAATGTTAACTAACAATTGATTAAAACATTACCTTCATCTTAAAGCCAGAACATAAAACTCTCTGCCGTCTATACTCTATGTTTCTCAGTAGTTAAGTATGGTTGATAAAACATTATTACACGACAGACATTTAAAGGCTAATATCATCATCAAAGACCCTAAAAGCCTCAACAATACGTCTGACATTACGTTCAGCATATACCTAAAAAACTTTATCAAATAAAAATGGCTGACACACAAAGCAGCCCGCAAATATAGTAACATATTGAAAAGCGGACCTCAGCCCCAAAACGAATGCGTCGTTTATCAAAACGATAGAAAGGCTCACTCAACACATCAATTTATCAATATCACGTTTTCATACAAACTATTCATGGGGCGGGCCGAGGCGATATGTAATATGTACGTGATTACGTGCAAAAAGGTGTGCACTGGCGACAAGTTACGTGCGGCTCTTTTGTGCTTTATTTAGACTTCGTATTATGGAGCTGACTTTCGTAGTATTTTATGTTTTATTCGCTTTGAAATAAGAACGACAAACATCGCCAGATTTAAAAAAGCAACTATTGCCAAATTTTGGCGCGATGTTTTGCCCTCGCTAGCATTGCTGTGTTAAATTACTTTAAATACTGTCAACGTCAAAACAGAACCGTTGTAATCACTAACTCACCAGCAATTAATGTGCCAGCAACGGCCAACAGTTCCCTGGAGTTAGCCCACTCCATGGCGAGGGTGTTGCCTCTCAGCCCTGTCGTCACTCGCACCGGGCTGACGTCGTCGTGACCTCTCAGCAGCACTATCTCTCCATTCCCTAGAGCCACGGCTAGCACATGTCCACCGTTGTTCTCCCCACCTTCCTCGCCTTCCTCCATCTTGAACTTCTCGCAGGACCACGCCATGGAAGTGATCCCGCCTTCCGCAACTAGTTGTACCTGTGTTTACGTAAGTGTGATGTGATTATGGAAATGTGAAAAAAAGTGAAATTGTTATGGTAACATCATCTCCTCAATATCATCATAAACAATGATATTATAAATAAAATGATAAAGATAGGTTACTTATACGACGTTCTGTCTTAAAATGACGAGACACTTACGCACACACGCCTACAATTAAACGTCAAAGTAGGATGGCATGATTCAAGTATTGCGAATGAAAAAGAGACGAATATAATTTGCGACAGTTATAATTTGGTGACAGGTATAAGCCAGCATGTGTATAAGGCACATGCTGGCTGGTTAAAACGTATCTACATCTTTTTACCTTATTGTACAATTATACATTTACATAACATTTACATATAAGTACCAAAAAACCATGACCAAATAATGTTCTCCACCAACCTGTGACACCATAGCTCCGTGGACGTCCATGACCACGAGCTGTGCGGAGGCGGTGCCGAGGTACACCTGGTTGTCGTCAGGCGTCCAGCAACCGCACGTAATGCGGGCGTCCAGCGATAACATGGACGACCAGTATCGCTGACCAGCCACGGACCCCACCAACACGAACCCGTCCTATCGAACCAGTCGCAAGAGGTGTTCTAAGATTATGTGGTTATAATAGCTTTTGCCAGGACGTGCTAGCCGGACTAGCATACGAAATAACGAAATTATTATAACTCATGGCAATAGACATACTCACGAGACTAGGTGAACAATACCTACTCTATTTATTGCAAAGACTTGGAACAGGGAACTGTTTAATAAGTTTACCGGTTAAAATCAGTTTATATCAATAATTAGGAATTCTGCTAAGGAAAACTGTAAATTTAAATTAACCGTATTTAGTATACGACTTTTTTTGCAGCAAAGCGTATATTGATGCAGTGTAAAATACATATACGTCACGAAACGTTTTTTTTTTTAGCTTTATTAATTTCATTAGGCTAAAACTTAATAGTCAAACATCCCAAATTCCCAACAGGTCGGTTTTTACACGATTCAGACACAATAGAAAGACAATTTAATAGCGGCCCGACTGTCGGTTGGTCGTTGAAAGGTTTAAACCGATTTTTGCGACAAGTACTTAATATCGGTTTCAAAATTTAACCGATTTTGCTTCTTCGAGTTTAAGCCCGTCACAGACTCAGCTATAATATATATTAATATTTTAATAGCTAGGCATATTACTATCAATATATTTTCGATATGGTTTGTAAGATTCAACCAGCTGGCTGACAAACGGGCGGGCAACGAAGGCGGGTATAATTGGCATCCTCACATACGAAGCTCCAAATAAAAATCTTGTATCCAACACTACAACATTTATAAAGTACTAATATAGGATGTGACCTCTGTATATATGTAGATGTTATCTTAAACCGTCAAATTATGTTATGCCCTAGCTAGAAGGACGCGTGAGGTACTTTATCAAACATTATGTCACATTGTTCACAACATTCAATTAGCCACATAAAATAGGCGTAACTATTTCTGCTTAATATACCTACAATAAATTAAACGCAAGAAACCGATGTCTAAATAACGCTCAACAGCACTTAAGAGATTGTTCTCAAAGCTTCTTGTCTCATTTGAACACTGAAATAATACCCATACGCTTGAGTATTGTTAACGTTTCATTTACAAATAATACATAACCAAGGTAACAGTTAAAGTAAATCGTTATTACTTAATTAAGCAACAATTTAACTGAACGTGCTGGAATTCTTGTGACAACATACCATCGCTGTGTTTGTTCGGTAACATTTTACTTAATTATTACAGGTACTCTAGCTAATGCTAAAGCTTTCCACTATTTTTAATTCACAGAAATAAACGCAACATATTTCTGCGATTGCGTAAAAATAAATAAGAAAGGATATAACAATAAGGGAAGCCCGTAAACCGAAGAAATGGGCTATCAATCAACCCGAAAGATTTCATCTCTTATAACGTTCCCGATCACCGTGATGTTATAATAAATTGGATTGGGCCCACAACCGCTACAAAGTTTATCGGCCCTAACCGATTTCACAACTTTATTGTCACCCTAGCAAAACTTTTTCCCGAATACAAGGGGTGTTACCGTGTTGGGTCGCCTGCCAATATTAGCATAAAAAGAACCCGAGGAACTGGGCCAAAAATCATACCCAAGGTCTGTGTGTCCTAGTTATCGCACACAGAGCTTCTGAAGACAATGGAAGAAAGACGTCACTCTCCGTAAATTATAGCCGTAATGTTACGTACCAATTTGTTACATAATGACAAGCTATGTGGGTGTTATTAAGTCATAGTCGAGACGTCTGTAACCATATATTTGTCAGGTTTGTTTAGAACACAAATACGCCTACAAGATCTGTTATCTTCAACAGTCTAATAGTTATACCGCCAGCCTGTCGACACTTCGACAGGTGCATTACGTAACTTGCGACAATCAAGTCTGTCACAGTCGCTAGGTTTCCTATAAATCGTTGACGTAGGTATTTGTCTACGCCGTCTGGTCTCTCAGACATTATGACGAGTAATATCAAGATCGAAGCACGCCCCCGCCAAATCGGCACACCTTTCTTAGCACGTTTCACGTTTGTTTGTGTTCAGAGGTGTCACGTAACGTTCGCCTCTCGGCGTCACGGGGAAGCCTTTTAGCAAATTGCTTGCGACATTTTGACTGATCCGGCGGAGGCTTTGCCCTTTATTCACGTGGATGCACATCACGTGGCGAAATCGAACAGACACGTCGATATTTAAATAGCGAATCGGTAACAGCAGAAACAAAAGAACTAATAATAAATGAGACAAGACTTTGTTTTGACCTTAACTTTTGGGAAGGGCATGTCTTACTTGCACATGTACCTATATTTAGCTGTAATCTTAAAATCCCCATAAATGAACACAGTAAAATTTTTGATTTGTGATTTAAACGTAAATTCAATCGAGTAAAACTATTTTCAGCAAAACCCGAGTTCATTAATTGCTGAAGCCTTAATTTTCGCCAGTCTGGTCTGTTCTAAATATGGCTACCGGTAGCAGAATACATCCAATTTGCTTACATAAGACACCGCCAAACATTGTTTTATAACGAGCTCATACTGAAAGGTTTCTGTAGGCCAGTTTAGATAATAGATACGTTTACGATCTCGTTTAGATCATAACAATTACCTTTTTATCGACAAATTAAGCCTGATTTGCAAGTATAAAATATAATTCCGAACTTTATGGAGAGATTTTAATTTTATGGGAAGCAATTACTTGTTAATGCAAATGTGTGATATGATAAGCTTCGGAAACTCAAATGTATTCGCCATCTGTTTGCAAATTTTTGGCTATCAATGGTCCTTTCCTTTATTTCAATGTCCTTTAATTTAACACACGGGTGAATATTTATCGACCTCATTTTATTCATAACCGTACCCTTTTCGAAATATCAAAAAGAAATTCTACGAATATATCAGATCTGTGGTCTCAGCAGATAATAAATCACATTCTTCGCAAGAGTCCGTAACTTATATAGCGCCAATTTTTTTAACCACATCTTACGAAAATTTTAATCATCTTATTTAACTAAAAGGTGTAAATGATGGGTTATTTTATCATTAAGAATTCGGATGCTAGGACTATTCGTCAAAGTAACGGTTAAAAAAAATATCGGGCTTTTATTTTTATGTTCCCTTTTACTTAGCGACGCGCGTTAGGATGTCGATGTCTAGCAATCGTCTTTCCGCTGAAACTAGGACTGCTAACTATTTATATTTTGCGTTTTCTAGGTTTAGCCCTTGAACTATAACTTTTCTATACACATGTATATACGTCGATTTTAGAAAGTTTTTCACACGATTGACGACTGTTTCACATCCTTTCAGTGTAAGCCAGCTGCATTACTACATGACTGTCTGTTTATCCCACGAAATAAAAGCTTACTTTGTGGTCTGTCCCTATAAATGCATAGATCTTTGAAATTACGCATCGGAATTTAATGCAGTTTTTTTATAGACTGATAGAAGAGGAAGGTTTATATGTAACGTGCATATCATAGTACAAATAGGTCCGAATTTTCAAAGATTTGTAACAGAAGATGGGGCGGATCGCTAGTTAGACGTATGTAAAGTTGCATTGGGTACAAATAATGTGAACTGCCAAACCTGATAACATATGAGTGCCATCCGACCATCGTGTGACCACGAGAAGTGTGTGACCGGTGTGCTGCGATCGTTGATCAGTTCGATACTCCATCGCCCCTCGTACTTGATCCACACGAATATCACCCCGCTGCTGTCGCACGACGCTAGTTTCTGATACGGCTCATTCCATTTAACTAGGATTACCTAGAGATAAAAAAATATATATGTTAAGGCTAACTAGAATAACTCACACATAAAACAAACATGACGGCTGCAAAATTTAAAATGCACACCATTTACATAATTGCAGTTTTAAGTCCAATTAATATCGAAACTGTCAACCTCATCACTGCACTTCGATTGTAAGTAACTTACCCCCAACCCAACTGCTGTTTGGTAGACAATTTCAACGCAGTTACGTCAACTGCAATTTTGTAGCTAGAGTGCAAAATGCAGTGCGTTTTGTAGTTTAAGTGACTCCTAAAGGGATGTACAGAATTACGTTCAATTACAACTAACACGAATCTAACAAGTATGAGGTGGATGACGTGGTCTGCTGTTTTTAAATAATGAAGACCTGTCAACTCAATGGTCCACCGGATACTTCGCTAGTCCATCTAAATTGCTGTTATAACTTCAATAGGCTCCATTTCAAAGTGACAAATGAGATAATTTGCTATAACCGGTGGGTCTGTCTTTTATATCGAGTGTATACTGCCCCCTTACCATGACGTTTAAAGTAAGATTATTTTATTCTTGTTCAGGAGTGTGCAAGTAGCAGCGTTAGACACGTTGTCTAGCGCCGTCTCTTTCCCACTGAAAGTAATATCAAAGTAATACTGCTATAAGGGCTTGTGGTAGGCCCCCAGTGCATTTACTGTATCAGGCGAAAGTAGGTAAACTGGAACATCTTTATTTGCAAAAGGAGAAGCTGACTGACTGACATATCAACGCAGGGCCTAAACCATAAGGGTTGGAAACTTGAAATTTTGCTTTTAAAACGTAGGGGAGCACTAAAGAGACCTAATGGGTTAAAATAAGGGACGGAAGTTTCGACATTCACGCGGGCGAAAGCTAGTAAAGCAGAAAAGTGACAAGAAGGCAAACTAGACGATACAAATTTTAAAGAAAGGTGATCCTGCCGGGGTTGCGGAATGGTTATAATAGTTACCGTGACCCCAGAACAAATAGGGCAACCGAAGGAACATAAGTGGGTTTTAGTCGGTAAAAGTCTGACACGCCCTCCCGCCCTGCCCAAGACGGGAGAAGTCATTTGATGATTTATATATTTATTATAAAATCGTACCTACAACTACCCTCACTCCCCAAAAAGGTATGTACAAAAATGCTTCTTCGCAACACCAACTTTGGAAACTTGCGTCAGCAGCAGGCTAAGTGAAGTTGAGATTAATTACATCACAAATTAACGCGGTAATAAATCTGCTTAGATTCGCACAAATCCCAGTTAATTGCTACAGAATGTGCCTAGTTACGCTTAGAAGCTTTTCGAATACACCTGCTTACGATTGACGATCGTGGAGTACAAGGTTCCGGACTCTTACGGGTTCATGAAGTTCAGCTTCAGAGGAAAAGGTTATTAGAAGGGAGGGTCATAGTGCTGAAAGTGTTTTTGAAAAAGAAAGATTCCTATGTGATGATATGACGTCTATCCTAAAATAATCTCCACGTTTTTAACACGTTCCAGCAAAAATCAGAAAGCCTTCATAACTTTTGTTGTAAATACAAGTATGCGATGTCAAAAGTGAGTAAAGTACCACAAGTCCACAACTATTCACACAGCCGCAACTTTTAATTTGTCAACTTGAACATTAAGTATGTACCTCACTATGAGTACCTAGAGTACATTGCAAATACGAATATATTCCCTCGTACATCAGGCGCCAAGAATCCACTCTAGTGACAGCTCTAGATTAATTACCGTACGTAGTTTTAATTAAGTAAGGTGCAGTAGGTACTAAGTAAAACACTCGTTCTTAAGTAATGTATACTCCTATATACAGTCGTTCTAAGTGTTATAGATAATACAGTTTCTAAAGTGTAAAGGAGCTAAGAATTTTCGCGGCATTCATTTTGTAGTTTAATCAGGCGTCCGTCACTCGCTCAAGGCCACGAGTTTTATGCCTACCGCTTCGCGTATCGTCGACGATACAACGAACACCGGGCTGTCGCGCGCCCGCCTGAGTGCTCGCGCGTCACGGGTACAGCGCTGATTATCAAAATGCCTAAATCACGTAATTATTGCATGATTATTGTGCAATTCCCCTGTTTCCCAATTCTCCTGTTTCCCATTTGATTATTTATTAAAATTATTCACGCGGTTTTGGATATTTTTGACACTAAAATATAATAATCGGGAATTCAAGGAACGAAAAATATGCATCAGCCATTTTATTAAAAGAAAAAATATTTGATCAACAATTAAAAAAAATATTGTTTTTCTAAAACATTCGTTTTATAACCATTATCATCATACGTATAACCCTAGCACGTTTGCTGGACGACACGCACACACGTTAGTCGCGCGGCGGGCAAAAGAATCTCAACTCTCTTCGTGCCTACTTATGGTACATTTCTCCTCGCCGCAAACAGCTGGTATTATTATTATGATTTGGTAGGCTATTATAGCGTATTTTCATTTTTGTATTGGAGTGAAGTATCTGTTACGTAGTAACTATTTATTAATCTGTGGTTTAATCAAGCAAACCCGAGTTTAATAAGGACATAAAACCTTTCGCTAGCTTAAAATCCTATTGAAACTTATCAAATAAATCGTATTGCTTTTCAGACGCTTCATGAATTAGGTCCAGTGCTAGAGTAGATCTCGCCAGAGCTGCCGGAGTAGTTAACCGGACGTAATTGATTGGTAGCGGCCTCGGCGGTCGGAGTAAGGACGCTGGGTTGAGCGATGCGATGCACCGGCTGCAATCCATCACTATAGCTATCCTATAGCGTTACACATAGTGCTTTAAAATGCATTTAAATCCAATAACTCATTTTTGTGCTACACACTTATTATTAAACCTTCTGCATAAAGCTTTCTTCAGCTCGTAAAAGAAAAGCGTAAACGATAGAATACAATACGACTCACAAGGACGAAGGTCGGCGCCATAAATTGAAGACTGTATTGCCAGCTCGGCGTATGATACAAAAGCTACTCGATCAACTTTATGGCTGCTAATAGATATCAGCTTTGACTATTCAAGTGGAACAACGAAACAAAATTATTAACATAAGGAAATTCCTCGTTACTGAATTGGCTGTTTAAACGTTCTTGAGCTGCTCAACATAACTTAGGTAAGTACAAAAAAGACTATATTTGAAGATTAGAGCCGTCGCGCTCCAGACGAAATGTTATTACACATTCCACGTGCCCTTCGCTCCATATAAGTTACACCCACTTAGAGAAAACAGTCGGGATGCGAAGGAATCCGACGTTACACACACTGCCAGGAATCACACGTTTGACACAAGGTTCTCGGCTCCGCACTAAGCATTAAATTTATGAGGTCTCATGTAGTGTAGGCATAAGATAGCAGTAGTGTGTGTGTACGTTAGTTCTCTTAGTATAGGTATAACTGTCTAGCTTCTGCTAACAGCCTACCTTTGTGTATTTTGAATGTGAGTCAACAAGGAGCTAACATGGGTGGAGGATTTGGAATCAATTTTGAATGATCCGAAATGGCAATTTGAAGTAACTGTTAAACCCAAGTGATGGAAATCGGTAACATCTGTGCATAGTCGCTAGGGAAAGAATCGAAAAAGGAGTAGTAAACTAAATAGTAACGGGTAGGGTTGAAATACACGATTTGCTAACTTGTCCTACATGCAAAAATGTTTACAATAAGTACCTTAGTTTCGGAATTCAGCAGCGGATAACTAGACGATGACATTTCAATTCTTAATACATTCAAAGCATCCTTTGTCTTGCGAAAACTTAAGTAAACCCAATTATGTAGCTATTACCCTATCCAACGCGTGTCAAGAAACTAAATTTCAAACTAGAAATTGTTGAGTCGTAACCGTAACAGTCTCATGGGGTTTCTGATCTTAAAGTTACTCGGAAACTCGTAAAATATTCTTAACCTCAGAATAAATTAGTTTACCAAATACAACTAAGTGGGTACTAAATAATGCTTGACCTGCTTATTTCGAGTCAGTAACAAAAAGTTCCAAGTTCGGTAATTACATTTTTGCCTGTCGACTGCAGGTGTTGCCAGCGTCTATTATTAACAACATGTTGACGCCACACTTGAACGAATAAATATAGGCACACCATGAGTACCTAAGTGTTATTTTTGCAAATATTATGCTTGGATAAATATAAAAGGGCCTCACTGTAGGCCACGGCGAGTGGCACTTAAACACGATAGGGTGGGGTTTATAACAAAGTCATGTAAGACGCTCAAGGGCTTTGCCTTTTGAGTCTAACGAAGTCCACTCATTTCAACACTTTTTTCTCCTGCAAGATGTACGAACCTTTACAGCATAATGCAAAATGCAAAACATCCTCAGCTTACTTTTTACATAATGTTATGTAAGTGGAATTTGAATGTAAATATAAATTAGCCGCGACTGATGTTATTTGTTACGATTGAGAAGTGTAATATTTTTTTAGCACTAGCACCATTATGATATGGAAAGGACCTTTCTACAACCAACCGACAGCCGGATGTCGGGCTGCTATTGTATTGTTGTGTAGATTAAAAACATACTCATAGCATTGGACCGAAAAATGGTCGGAAAAACGGACCAAAAGTGCTTTTTAGCTGTATTCAGTAAGCATTTCGGACAAGAACCCAAATATAGTACAATAATGCCGAATTATGTTCCTAACCTATTCCCAAATATGTTGGTATCAGCTTCCAGACGAACCGAATTTAGATGGACTAGTGTTTTGCTTGAAGCAACTGTCTATCAGACCTCCGCATATCAGTTACTGCGTGGCACGATACCCCTTGGTAGACTAATCAGACTTTTAACCTTCTGGGTACCCGTAATGATAGTCAAAGTTCTATAAATGACAAACGGGACCAGCGGGACTTGCCAGGATTCGAACCCGTGCCACCAATGTTTTTACAATGCTCCATAATAAAATAATAATAAAATGCTGAATAAAAAAAAATACTTCATGTTGGTACACAATACCCAAATTAGGCCTAAAGTTCGTCTTATAATTTTACGTTCTTATTATACAGAATAGGCAGTCAATAGTAATTATAACAATGAAAATACTAATAGGACAACACAGTGGCGGTGTTCTATTGTTTGTAACACACAGCTGAAATATCCTCCGACTGATTGATCTCGTGATTGTTCAATTATACCACGTGAGGTACCTAGTAGATACAGATAATGAATACCGAGAACAAAGGAATCCTCTATTGGGCAAAGATATTAAATCGCAGTACAAACACTGACTCCAGAAAACTCCGCAAATAAGTAAATTTTAATGAGGAAAGGTCGTGTTCTGGCGATTTATTAAAACGGTAATAAGAGGATTTTTATTTTGTTTAGCTCTTAAACAAATTCTTGTTCGTTTGATTTTGATTGATGAAGATTCTGTTGTTTTAAATACATGAAACGGCTTTACGCTCTTTCATGGGTTCCACCTTTATCTAACTTCACATCTATTTACTCATTTTGTAAAACGTGTACGCCAATGCGCCAACCACAACCCTAGTAGCTTGCTTATATTTAGTTCCCATATATTTTGGCGAATTCAAACTTTCTAGCTAAATAGGACCCCAGTTCACTTCTTTTTTTAGATTTTGAGTAATACCTTTTTCTATGAAAATCCTGCCTGTATTTGAGCTGCTCTTTCACGTTTTTTTTTGCGGTGAACACTGCTCGAGTACCAAAATGACTACTCAGAATTATAAATGCGCGGATTTTCAAGGGAACTTGTAGTATTCATAGAATGTCATTAGCAGGGCCGCAAAGTCCCGGCCTCTTCAGGGAACAAGCTTTCCATCACCCACAAAAACCAAATGCGAGGAAAACCTTTCAAATGCGTAGGCCGCCGGTACCTGTCGCTACTTCTTAGGTACCTTAGCTATCTTATGTAAGTAACATCAAATCTATACTTAGATTTTTGCCCTTTTCAAGAGATAGCATCAAGCGATGGACGCGATGTCACTTACACAGACAAATAAATAGAAAAGGTCACAAACAATTTCAGTGTCGTTTGCATTATTCAAATCACATTTCTTGTCATTTCGTACTTCGAATGGAATATATTAATCGAAATGCACATTTCAGTGGATTTCAGCGTATTGAAAACAAAACAATCAAAGGATTATGATAGAATACCGACATTTTACGACAATACGTCCATTCGGAAATCACTGCCGAGTTCGCATCGTGACTAGAAATTAAATTTGAATTTAGGTACCTTTTTCAGGTGAAAAACGTTATGTTTACTTTGTTTTGGCAGAGACCCCGAATGGATTCGCCTTTATTTTTTAGGTCGGTAAAATCGGGTTAAAATAGATTGAACCCAGAGTTGGATTGAAAATCAATGGAAGTTCTTTATCACATGTTTTTTGAAAAAGAAAAGGTCGGGACCGAAACATATTCCGTTTCGGTACTGATACTTCATGAAAAGGAAAAAAATGCTAAGGGATGTACTGTTAAGGGACTTGCAACATTATTCTTTTCTGGGAGCATAAGAAATAAATATGAAACAAATAAAAGGAATACATACGTCTGATCTGTGTCCCCTCAGATTGTAATTTGTACGCAACGGCAGTTCGTGCGGACGGCGCGCGTGCGACGACGTGAACGTCACTCCGACCACCCCGCGCACGTTGCCAGTAGCCAGCCAGCCCTCCTGGTAGTAGTTGTTGCGGTTCAACTTCCAGCCTTCCTCCTATAAACATAAAGCAAGTTTTAGTTGGGCACACACTTAACAAGCCCAGCCTCGAATAAAACCTTGACCTTATAATAACCAGCAGTGCAGTGTAGAATTGTTACTTTAAATTGCAGTCTAACGACTAAATAGTCATGTGAATGGATCACAATGAATATGAAATTGCATTTTATTTGACGGAAATCTTTTCCGAGAAGTAGTCCTTACCTACATAATTAAAATGAAACTTCAGGAGAGACTACATACTGTACATTACGGTTCACATTCCACTTGAGAGTAAATGCTAATTGCAGAGTTTTATTATCCTCTACTATCTAACGTTACATAAATAAACATAAGTACTTACACAGTTATACAATGCGCGTTGGAAAGGGGAGCTAAGCCGAAACGGTAATAAAATACCGGTGGTAATGAATAACTTGAACAATTCTCCTTGAACTTTGGTTTAAAAAAATCATAACTACATTCAAGAACGGAAGTATGTAACCGCTCTAAGTACGGTCTCGCAGTAACCCTACGGATAATTTTACGAGGGTCTTGTAACCCTAGCTTTTAGGGTAGGTAACAAATTAAATCTAGGCTTTTTACACTCGCTTTTGCCGTTTTACCTAACGTCGTTAGAGCACATCAAACATGACACTAGACTAGGATTAATACAAGAGAAATGGTGCCACTGAAGAAATTGTTATTGCAATCAACGGAAATGTTGCCCTAATCTATGCAAAAGTATATAAACATCAATTGTAAATGCAAAAGGCCATAAGTTGCTTTCAAATATCGAACAATTAATTTTCAATATGGCTACAAATAGCATGTTCACTTGTACGGGCCGCATTAATAGGAAGCCAGGCAATTAACAGGCACGTAATGGTGCATGCCCGTCCCGACGACGGCGGCAGACCGGAGATCGAAGGCGAAATTGGCAATTAGCTAGATATTACGATCCGACACCCTTCCCTCCATTAATCCATACGTCGCCGCCCAATTAGGACACATTTCTTACTAATATCTTCAATATCCTGTTAGGAAATCATTCTACAGGTTGGCAAATTAAAAGGTTGCGCTAGACTTGAGATTTATTCTTTTCCTACAAAGCTTTGATTATCTTTGGAATATATGTAATTGTGTCGTTAAAATAATACCTTTATAGGAGGAATACCTAGCCATTCAATTTAAATGGATTAGAGGATTAAACTGAATCCCGAATTTCCAAATAAACATAACAGACATAGCACTCCCGTAGACCCAACAGCGTTGATACTTTGATACAGCGGCATTGTTCGGACCAACAGTCTCGACTGTTAGTCCTTACAATGCCAAAATTAATCCATAGCTAAAGTCTACTAAAACTCCGGGTTCTACGGTAAAGGAGGAAAAACAAAATTAAGTTGTTTTTTAATTAATTTCTTTCTTCACTTAACCTTGCTGCCACAATTATAAAACCATTTAAAAAAAGGTTGAAATAAAAATATAATTGTAGACCTTTAAGTGTCACAAAAATGTATAGACGCTTTTATGAAGACTCCAAAGGTTTCCGCTGCTCTCTAATGTATAACATTATTACAGAGTGAAATCGGTCGGAAATTTTAAAATGGAGACTCTCCCACTTCATTAAACCAGTTACAAGCGAGGAGCGTGCTCATAGTTCAGTGTCTCTAACTGCCTGTGGCTAATGAGGACTGAGACCATTTCGAATTTAGCGACTAGAATCCTATAAAGGCTGCTTCTGGATAAAATATCCCTGAGTAATACGAAAATAGTGATAGGTACGATATATTTTCTCGACTGGATAAGCAATATTTTAATATTTAAGCGAAGGTAGAACCCAGACTCAAATGCTTAGCATCAGTAGTCGCCTTATAGAATAACCTATTGGCCGTTGTTGTCGTGGAAAATAAATTCATACCATATTGCTATATTCGAAATTTGATATGGCGTAGTTAAGTAACTTTGTTACTGACGCTTTAATAAGGGGATACCCGGATACTTAAGCAGCTAATTATTTTCATCAGATGGATGATAAAATAGATTTTAACTACACTACTAGACAGGGTGGAAACTTTCAGCGGAGCAGTATGGCGATTATCACACTGCCCCGGACCCCGCTGCATGTTGCGTGTCAACGCACCTACGCGCGTTTCTGCGGGAGTGCAGATCTGCATCATCGTGCGGGTTTTTTGCGCACTCACGCGCGTAGGTGCGTTTTGTAGATTCACGCACGGCGGCTCTCATTTATTCGCCGTTCTCTCGTTCTCATTTATTCATACAAAATCACGCGCGGCACTGCGGGGTTCGGTGTGCCATACCTTGCGTCTCGCCCCGCACCTACGCGCGGGGGTGCATGTTTCTCCGCGTGTATGCGCGTGATCCGCATGAACGCGCGTGGATGCATTTTCAGTGTGTTAGACTGTGCGTGTTTCCCATACAAACGGAGATACTTACAAGCAACGGAAGAACACACGCATCCACGCGCTACGCTGCATCATGCGGGGCAGTGTGAAGATCGCCTAAGGGGAAGTACCTCAACCATTGCAGCGAAGTGGTCTTATTTTTTTTTTTGAGGAATTTACGAAGGTTCTCTTGTGAAAATTTTGGTTTGTTGTGTAATTGCAAATCATAAATTTCAGCAGAATCGACCGAGGCCCGATTGAAAAGAAGATGAGATAAGTTGTCTAACCAAAACCATATAAAGTTATAGCTACTTTTACATGAAGCATTCATTCCTAATATATTCATTGGTATGCAATGCCTACGAGTTTCCCTTCCAAATTATCTATTCATTCCTTTCGATGACAGTCGTAAAAAAAGCTATTTTCTTCCGATTTCCACTGGGCCAACGTAAAATATTTGTGCATTGTTATAGGTGTTTCGCGGTAGCGCGGTCAAATTACCCCTAGATGACGAGCGTTGCATAGAAATGGAATTAAATAGGTCAAAAGCTGGGAAAGCCGAAGAAAGGTTAATTGAATGGGACCCCTTAACGCCCTGCCACTAACTTCAACTGTACGGTTCGGCGACGTTACTTAGATTACAGTTGCGCGTGGCTGCAGAACATCTCACTAGAAATCTTTCAAATCTATTTTAGTAACCATAAACAAATTCATGGACGCAGGGCGGTTTATATAGCGTTTGTGTAACAAAACAATGAATAATGGAACAACATACCTAGATACCTATGTACCAGTGTCCTACACGATATAAACCCATACGCATTCCTACGTAATTTAGGCATAGGCAGGCAAATTAATACGTTTTTCGATTTTGTTTGTAATTCATACAACGAAGTTATTTCAGAACTAATGTCTTACTTATTAAACGTTAATTTATAAAAGGACTACTTATGTATTTTTAAGTAAGTAAATGCCAACTAACAACAGTATTTTTTGAGCTTAGATTTTAATGTGCTAGGACCTAGCATAAGCTAGGTCATATGCAAATTTCTTATTATGCTCCTACATTAAATAAATATGTTGTTATTCTAATATTGATTTATAAAATGGCATTGAGCCTAGATTCAGCACAAACAGGTAGGTAAGATGACACAAGTAGACACAGGTAGATTCTAAAATTAGTATTATACGGGGCGAAGTTGCGGCCAGAACTCTTTTCAGCGAGACCTAGGTATCACAGGTAACAAAATGAACAATGAGTTAAACTCACCTCGGGCAGCTCGTCGGGCACCTTCCCCATCCAGGACAGTGACAGAATGGAGCAGTCGCATTTTGCATTAACGTTTCTCTCGAAGTGAAGATGCATTTTCGTTGTTTCAGTTCAGACGTAAACTCAAACGTACAACATCGTCGGTATATTATGCAGTCACGCGCGGTACTCGCGAGCCGATCCGCGAACGCTCGAGCTGGCGACTTAACGCGCTCATTTTACGGGATCTAGTGATAATACATTTGGGAACGGATTATGAAAGATCATTTATGTTGGATTGTGAAATGGTCGGGTGAGAGCGCGTCGGTCGGCGCTCGGCTGACGTGACGGAGGGTGACAAGCGAGCCTTCGGCGGCGGACGGCGCAGGTATTGATTGCGCACGGGGGCGCGCGCACCCCGCGACCTCTACCGCTCACGCGAAAAACCGGGAAAACCCGTGGAAAGTCCGCTGAGATGGCGTTGCGATACCGAACACAAGGACCAATTTCAAATAGGTACCGCCGCGATGGGTATTTGAGAAACGGATTATAATAATATTAAATTCCTTCACTTAGGCATCACAGCAAAATGAGAATATACATTACCGTGAGATATTAAGTAGAAGTAAAGAGCCCTTCATTTGAATTTATCACATGATTATAAATATGTATATCGTGCATAGAATAAGTATTTACATTTTCCATGTCTTCCAAAAATTTCGTTTCATACTTATTATAACTTCTAAGATAAGTAAAGAAATCAATTGCATACTTATTTGTAAATTTTTGGGTGCAACGTGGCAAATCGTAAGAGCAATTTTTCTAGAATTAGCAAATAATGTGAACAAGGTTTGAGGCATGGTGTCTATTGTACAAATTTGGCAATCAAGGCTCACTGCGACTTTATGAACATGTAGCCGCTTTTAATCTTACTTAATCATACATAGTGTGGACACAAACAAAAGCGGTAGGAGCGCGGTACTAGTAGTAGGTATAATGTCTGTGGCGCGGTACGTGATTTTTAATTTCCTCGATTCCTGCGTTGTTTATGAAAGGCTTTTTATATGTAGATGTCGAGTGGAGTCAAGTAGAGGGCTGTTTTTAAATACCGCAATATTTTCAGATATTGGTACGGAGGTACCTACTATACAGTTAATACAGTACTATAGGTCATCTGTAATAGTGAGGTGTATATTACATAATCTATAGTTGATACCTCATGCTATCTGATAGCAGTACCTAAGTACATAAGTTTCTATTAGCGACCGTTTAGGTGTAGTAAAAAAGCAATTTACTACATTATATAATTTATTGCCTATAAAATCAAATTACATTACAATAAGACGATAAAGTATCACGTGAAAAGAATAAAATATCACAGAATCCAGACTAAACAATAAAATAGAATGTTCATGATTAATCAAAACTTAAATTTCCTTTAAAGTGCCCCATGTTAGGCCAGATTTGACTTTAACGGGGAGAGGCACTCGTAGCTTGACGGTTTCTTCCATGACTTGTTTCAAGATAGTTGTGAAGTAGTGTTGGTACTTTTGAGGTACCTCGTATATGAGTTCATCGTGCATCTGTAGTATGAGGCGAGGCTTTGGCTCGAGGTCGGCAGTCCTGGTGTCTATGGAACACATGGCGGCCTTCGCTATATCTGCCGCCGAGCCCTGGATCGTGGTGTTTACTGCTTGCCGCTCAGCAGCACCTGATGTACATATATAAACATTTTAATACGTCACTGATTTTATCCAGAAAAAACTGCAAATAATAATTCACCTTGATGTCTAAAATCACTTCAACAAGATAACAATTCCTAACTTTATGAACTGAAAAGTAGTTCATTATTTTTTATACTCACTCCTTTTAGCTCCGGCAGTGCTTTTAATCTCGGGCAAATATCTCCTTCGTTTAGTGAGCGTCTCGACGTATCCTTTAGCCTTGCACTCTTCGATAACCGACTGAGTGAACACTTGCACGGCCGGGTAGGTTTTATAGAACGAGTCCATGAACACTGCCGCTTCCATCTCCGATATATCGAGGACCTGCCCAAGTGTTTTGTTACCCATTCCGTAAATAATCCCGTAACAAAGCTGCTTCGCTTTCTGCCTAAGATCATCGTCTACCTGTTAATAATCCAATGTTTATACTTCCAATATCGCACGTATAAAAGTTATAAGCTAAATATAATGAGACGTCGAGTTCAGTCAAGTGCTCTTTTATGTTAAGCTTCAAAGACAAACAAGAGACGGTTGCTCTAAATATAGCGGACTTTGTCGCAGACTTGTGATGCTGTGTCTAAGTGCTATTCCGATGAAGATTTTATTTCTTAGAGAGGGTTCTATACAAAAATTTCTTTCAATTACTTTTCGCGAATAAAAAAGTCTCTCTTTTATATAAAGTACATGTACAGTCGCTAATGCGTTTAGCGCTGGTGGGTAGTATACAATCGACTATCGACCAAGGTATAGGAAACTAAAAATCTTACCATCTCCTCAGGAACATGGCTCCAAGACGCAGCGATAGATTTAAAAACATCCATATCAGATTTCATAATATCGGTTAACACCTGATCTTTGCTAAAGTGCGTCAGAATCCTCATTTCCAGCTGACAATAGTCTGCCGACACAATGACGTAGCCGGGGGCGGCTTTGAATATATTCCTACAGTTGAACTCCACAACATCATCACTTGCGACACTGTGCAGGTATTCTGTAGGGATCGAAAACGTTCGCGGCACATTCTGTAGGTTCGGCTCATGCATACTGATCCGGCCCGTACAACTGAACATTGTGTACGTCGGATTAATCCTGCGAATAAAAAATATAAGAATTGTCCCAAACTCTTACTTTAATTAATCCTCCCCCGTCTCCTGCCGGAGTCGCCCTCCGCCCACGGGGGACGTGTAAACTGCTTATAATAAAACACTTTTTTTGTAATTTGCAACGCGTACGTATTCCATTTACACAGTCCAATTTACGTGACATTCATATTTTGCCTACGTTATAAGTACGAGAGATTGTTTTGTTTTGGTTTAAATCTGGGAACAGATAATTATGTATAAGCGTGTCTGTGTGGAATGAAACACACATGGGAGCGAATTATATAGAAACTTGTAATCTTGTAGCAGGTACTGGGACAAACTCGTGGTTGAGAATGGATACCAATGAAATGAACTAACAATTATACTAACATTTACTCATGAAAACTAACTAAGCCGGTTACCAATTAAAATTATTATTTCCAACTAGGTGCGTGCTGTCTAAAAAACTAGTAACATTTACAAGTTTACGTGGAATGGTCTTCCAATCCGGACAAACAATTTATTCTCTGCCTGAAGTGAACAAGATTGATAACATAAAATCTGACACGTGGAAGGTGAAAGCGCAATTGGTTCAAATTACTCGTCCGTACCTTGCCGCGCCTGTCGCTACATGTTTAATTAATCTTAATAAAGTATGAAACATTTTGGCGCAATATAGATGTGTATCGACCCCTTTGACTTACGACATTATTTATTGGTTGGAGAGAAACCTTTTTCTTTTCTAAATTACCTATAGTACATTTTTTGATAGCTTTCTTCATTGTTTTATAACAATTAATAAAATAATAAAATACTACAGGAGACTACGATTAAACGAGTGCCAGATTTGATGTGCATCTGGATTGAGAGCCCAAATTTTAAATCTTCTCAAAAGAAAATAAGATTTACAGGGCAGTTAGTTAAAATATAGTAAAACTTAGGGCAATATGCCATGAATTTCTTAAACGTGAAATAAAACTTTTATGATGAAATAACTAGGGCTCTCAATCCAGACGCCTGCATAAAGTGGCATAGCCTGAATCTCAGAAAGTACTGTCTCTGGGCTCATAATTTTTATTTAAGGATTTAGTTAAGAATTTCTTACAACTTTTAAGAAATTCCCAATGATGTAGAATACTATATTACAGAGTTTTAGCGGTATATCTAGGGCCCTCAGTTCATAAATGTTTGTACTGAGGAATCATCAAACTAATGGATTTATTCAAAGAAATACTTAAATGCGACCGTTATATATTTTACTTAAACGCGTCTGTAAATTAGTAAAAAAGAAATAATGACAAAAAAGTTAATAGTTAAACTGTAAAAATGGAGATTGAATTTTCCTAAAACGTCTGAACTGAGGGCCCAATATTTTTGGCAGTATTGACTAGGATAAGCCTTCTACACTATCTCACATAAGAGTGAGTATTTTAACTTATTCTTAATTAAAATCTAGCAAAGCGTCCATTACTCTAAATTTCATACTTTTAGAGATAATTGAATAATATTTTTTATAGGAGAAAATTCTGTAGGGTAGATATAGTTTTGTTACTTTTTGAGACTAACCAGCATGTACCCTTACACAAGCTGTTTCTTAAACGAATAGTTGTTGCTTGAACTGTCGGAAGCGATTTCTGAGATTCAGGATATGCCACTTTACGCAGGCGTCTGGATTGAGAGCCCTAGTTATTTCATCATAAAAGTTTTATTTCACGTTGAAGAAATTCATGGCATATTGCCCTAAGTTTTACTAAATTTTAACAAATGCCCTGTAAATCTTATTTTCTTTTGAGAATATTTAAAATTTGGGCTCTCAATCCAGATGCACATCCAGATTTGTTGTGAGAACTGCCCGATAGCACCTTGCAAGTACTACGAAGCCGATGAAAGTAGTGGAGCGAGTGTCAACTAAGTAGCAAATATCAAAAGCGTAGCAACTGCATCCTGCGTAGCAAGTAACATCTACGAAAAATATGACACGTAGGTAGCAAGTAAAACCGATGATTTTGAATATTTATACTTTTCTTAGGCTACAACCGAAACGCTGCGCTGGTGTTAAGTGCTACGCAATTATTACGTATTGCGCAAGTATTACGTGCTATCGAATTATTACTTGCTACGCAGTTATTCCGTGCTACGTAACTATTTCGTGCTACGGAGAAAATTATGTGCTACGCTAGTATTACGTGCTACGCAAGTACTACGTGCTACGCAAGTACTACGTGCTACGCAAGTACTACGTGCTACGCAATGGCTACGTAAGTACTACGTGCTACGCAAGTATTACGTGCTACGCAAGTACTACGTGATACACAAGTACTACGTGCTACGTAAGACCTACGTGCTACGCAAGTACCACGTGCTACGCAAGTACTTGCTACCCAGTTGTCACTGCTTTCTTCTGCTTCGTAGAACTTGCAAGTTGCTATCAGATAGTAAAATATCTGTAAAATGTCTGCGTAATAAAGGGCGCGTCTAGAATATGTTCATCTTTCCTATATATTACTATATTCACAGCGTCACATTTTGTACCAGGAGTAACATGGTGGACAAGTCACATGTTTTATTACTCTATTTTCGCAGACTACTAAATTGTGAAATGATATCAAAAATTGCCGCTATCAATAGACGTCCAACAGAGTTTAGACTAAAAAACAATACGTTAGTTATTGATTACCAGGTAACTTGGTAAAGTATATTACCTATCACCTTCACTGTAGATACAAGCCTTCTCGGTGAGCGGGTACAGCGTTTTCGTCAATATAGAATTAAGCTTCCTCCAATAAATAACAGTACTTGACAGGGGACTGTTGTGCGAAGTTAACACGCTTTTCTTAGTGCTCACTTTACGCCCGTTGTATATACCCAGGACCTGTTTAAAAACAACAACGATCAGTATATTATAAAAAAAATGCTAAGTGTGTTTCTAAGCACAAAACATGAAAACCAATTAATTAGTAATACAATAATCAAATACTTCTTCAATTCGTCCAACGGATGTAAAAATTTTGAAAGTTGAGACAAAAATTGTCAAAGTCGAGAATTAGTTTTATTTTACTACTAGCTTCTGCCCGCGGCTTCGCTCGCGTTAGAAAGAGACAAAAAGTAGCCTATGTTACTCTCCATCCCTTCAACTATCTCCACTTAAAAAATCACGTCAATCCGTCACTCCGTTTTGCCGTGAAAGAAAGACAAACAGACAGACAGACAGACAGACAGACACACTTTCCCATTTATAATATTAGTATGGATGGGATTTTCGATTGGTCAACTCATGGATTTTCCGACAGGAAAAGTCTTTTTTTAGCGCACTGTGAGCTTAGAGTACTATGATAATTGGTATAAAAATAATGGGAGGCTCCACCAAAGATCGTAAACTAAAATTTGTAAAAAGTTTGATCCAATTTTTGCCACTAGAATAAAATACATGCAATGTGTGACCCTGACCATCCATGTATCTACATAACATGGATGGTCACACATTGCATATATAAGAATACTTGTTAGAGAAGTACCTTGGCCACATCTTTTGGAGAGTTAAAGTTGAAATGATATCCGCAAAGTTTGTACGCCTTCTTTTGCAGACTTTCTTGGGAATTTCTTACATCGATCAAAAGTCGTGACGCGAGATCCTTGTCTACGGTGATTCCGTAATATTCGCAGTTCGCTAGAATCTTCGACACTTGGTTTTCGATATCTAGCAAAAGATCAATATTGATGGACGTTAATACATTGGAGAACAGTCAAGATTCATTATTTTGTGATAGGTATTCTAAAAAGGTCTACTGGGTTCATCTTTTTGTTGTGTATTTGTATTTTCCAGGGTTTAATCCAACGTTGATTGTAAGCGACTGAGCAATTTGAAGCTGGTGAAACATTTTCCTCATTTCCTAAAAGAAGTAGAAAGACAAAAGAAAAAGAACCGCCCCTAAGACTACCCACTGACCGAAAGTAGGAATAAAATGTAAAATATGTCAAATATAAACGCACCTATAACACTTCGAGGAAATTGTTGAGATGCTTGTAAAGCTCTTTCTTGGTTCTCAGCGATAGTCCAAACTGACCAAGCCTTCAAACACAGAGTCTCTGATGTATCTAAATTCTTGAATCTTTTATGCTGGTTGCCGACTTTGAACGACACTTTTGTAAAATCGAATCCACAATACTTTTTAGTCTGAAAATAGAATTTAATTTTAGCGCGTTAAAAAGTAAAAACGAGTTCGTTTAAAAAGTGCAAACACTCACTAGATATTCCACGTCCGGTATTTTCTCGCTGCTGTCTATCAACCATTCAATTAGAGAAATATCAGTGCAGTTCGCCGATACATTTACTCCAAGCCATCGTTGAACGTAAAGGTTCATTGTTTTCGAGCACAACATTTTTAAATTCAACGAGTTTTTCTGTAACCAGCTACGTAATCTATCTTTGAATATTTGCAAACTATCTAAAGATGTAAAGTCTAAAAATATACTTGTTCCTTGATTTAAATTCATTGCTATCCCTTTGATTGGGCAATCTTTGTTTTCTTCTTCGATTTTGCGAACAGGCCTTTGAAAATTTGATACGTGGCTTCCTATAATTTCCTTACTAGCTACTAATTTTATTTTATTCAAAAGCAAATGCACGGATGCACTTTCTACGTTTTCGATTACATGTAAATTTTCAACAATATCGTTTCCCTTTAATACATAACAATCCACTTTGCATTGATTAAATTCAATCGAAAAATGTTTAGACAAAGGAAAATGTATCTTTGGTAAAATGTGTGAAATATCTTTAGTTATCATTTTAATATCGTCTCGTATTATAATATTTTCTTTTATCTTTTTGGATGCGGGTTGCATTTCTTTGTAAGAGGTTTTTCTGCGTTTAGGAGCACCAAGATTTTTATTAACAAGAATTTTATTTGATGAAATTCGATTGTTCTCAAACTTGGCAACTTCTCTTTTCATGACATTATCATCTTCATAAATCAATTTTATATCTTCGTTTTCATCGTCGTTATCGTCTTCAGTCTCAACCAATGTGGATTTAAAAGCATTTAAAATTGTATTTGAGTTAATGTTAACATAATCTGAAGCAGTTTCTTGTCTAAACAATATACTAGGTTCTTTGTTGAGCAATTTACTTGGTAGTAAATCTATAGACAAACTATCTTCAAATAAACTAGAATTTTCTCCTTCTGAAGAAAATAAACTGATGTCTTTTGTTGACATACTATTATTATTGTGTGTAGACGAACTCAAAACATCTGACGAGTTCATATTTTCTGACACGGCAGGTTTTTCCTCAATTTCACCAAAACTAATATTTGGTGAAAACATTTTGTCAGATGTCCGCAACTTTGTTAAATTATCTAAACCTGCTTCAGTGAAATTTAAAGAATCCCATATTATGTCATTCGATAAACATGGACTACTATTTTCACTTCTATTGTCGAATTCTTTTGGAGTATAGGCTTTTGGTTTAGAAAATTCATTTTTATCCACAGCTTTAGTCACACTCTCTTTAGTTTGTGAATCTCTATTACTTTTTTCGGAACAATTTTCCTCTTCAACAATTTCGTGATTGATTTTTAGAGGTTGTCTAGAGGCACTGATTACGGCTACGATTGTTTGCGGTTGGTTTATTTCTATCTTATCTGTTTCTTGTTTTCTAAGAGTTAATATTTCATTCAAGCTATTATTTATATCTTGATTTTTTGTAGTTTCTGTAGAGTCAGATTTAGAATCCCATTTTATTTCTGTAACACCAATTTCAAGAGACAGATGTTTCCTAGCTTCCATAATGAGATTCTGGGCAGCTTCTTTTGTTGTGATACCACAATAACCAGTTATCCAAATACTTTTGATTTTATTACGTTTCCTTATGTCATCACTATCGTCATCATCTCTTTCCTTTTCACTTTGAAAAGGTACTGATTTATGAAGAATATTCTCTATAGTATTTGCATCAGCTGATGCAATACTGGAAATTGATTCGAAACCCGAATCAAATAGTGTTCGAGCTCTCATACCATTAAGTGACGGCAATTTCATTAACTCTAGCAGTTCAGAGTGAATACCAAAATGTAAACGGTCTTGGAATTGTGATATTAACATTTCCATATTTTTCCACCCCAACTGACGGCAAAAGGCTGTTACCATGCCTAAAATTCAATATATGGTTATAATATCTTGTTATTTTGTGTTACTATTCAAAGTTTTGACACTGTAGCGCAAAGGACTCTCTACTGTTCGGCATAATTCGGCAACTGAAAAAAAATATACTTACCCGCGAAAGTCGCAGCTCCTTGTTGAAGACTTTGCAGAAAGCCACGAGCGCATTGAAACTTCACTGCTACCTCTGTTAAAGGAACCTCATTTACTAGGTCCTGTAAAGCCAAGGCAGTATAAAACCTTAAATAGAAAATACCTAAATTAAATAAGAGCAATGAGTATAAATGTTTACAGATAGAAAAGGAGAGGAAGAAAGTAAAAGGGACAAATGACAGAACAGAATAGAAGAAAAGTTGACCCAACTCCTAGTAACATGAAAGAGAGAGGTATTGTATTTAATTATCCATTAGTAATTTTACCTTTTATGAATATTCACTTTATTTTGTATATTTCCTGCCTTATTGCCTCCTCTCAAGCATCTTATTATAAAGCTCTCTTGTACACCCACCAGTTCCCCCACCCTCTTCATAGCTTTTGTGAGGGACTCCCAGAGAGTCAGCATATGTATCCAGTCTATGTTACCCCACTGACTACTCACACTGTAAGGAGTCACCAGATAAATAAGATGCAAGTCTGTCTCCAAGACCAGGCACTGGCGAGCTTTTTGCAGCTCACAAAACAAAGACAATCCATCATTTGGAGCCATTGATGATGACAGACAAGCCTTCCCTAAAGGAGTAGCAACAAACTGCTCTTTATTTCCATCAGTCTGAATTCTTACTAACTCAAAGTTTTTTAACTCCTCCAAAGTATTTTCTAAAAGACAATTTTGTGTAGCTGTTTTGTCCTGCTGATTGTAAAGCAAAGTACATTTGGAATACAAATCCAACTGTTCCTTTGTAGACAACACTTGGCTGGCTATCATTTCTAACACTGCCCTCATATATTTATCTTCACAATCAATACAACTTTTGACAGGATCTAAGGTTCCCATCATTAGATCAAACCCTATTTTCTTCTCAGCCTCTGTGCATATTAAGACACTCTCTCCTTTTGTGTCTTTGCCCATCCTTCCAGCTCTTCCAATCATTTGTTTATACGTCATGATATTGATAGGTTGCCTTTGAAACACAGGTGAACGAATGACAACTTTCCTTGCAGGTAAGTTTACCCCAGAACTCAGTGTAGATGTGGCTACTAAGACCCGGATTGCACCAGATTTAAATCCACCTTCTACTATGTCCCTCTCATCAAATGTCAATCCAGCATGATGGTAAGCAACACCAAATGATATTGTTTTCTTTAAAACTTGATCTAATCCCACAGGACAGTTCTTTAGTTGTTCAAGAACTTCTAGAATATTGTCCAATTTTAACTGATTTCTTAAAATGGACCCAGCTTCACTGGCCTCACATCCCAATTTATAAAATGATGATGCTACAGACTGTGCTAAGCTTTCACACCAATTTTTTGTCATACAAAAAATGAGAATAGAGCATCCATCTTTAATAGTCTCCAAACATATCTTCAGAACATTATCTCCTTCAGCAGTTAAACTTGTGTCTATTGTATTAACACATGCTCCTTGTTTATCAAAATATTTATTCCCCACCAAACAGAATTCATCAAGAGGAATTGGTCTAAACTGAGTGATGAATAACTCAGCATCCAACCAGTTAGCCAGACTCTCCAAATTGGGTAATGTAGCTGACATACCTACTATTTGAATGTGTGTATCATCTAAATTGGATGACACATATTTAATTTTCGTTAAAAGCAGTTCTAGAATATATCCCCGACTGGGATCACCCAGCAGGTGTAATTCATCAACTATGACAGCTCCTAACTCTGTTATGTTGCCTTCATCTAGCAGTTTGTTTACTAAACTATTTGCTTTCTCTATAGTACATATGGCAACATGAACTGCCTGTAAGCCCCCTGGAGGTGACTGCGATCCCATGAAACCCTCCACTCTAATCCCTGAGCTGGACAGTATGTCCTGGAGATAGAACATTTTCTCTCTAACTATTGAAACAAATGGCAGAATAATTATGACTTTTTTCTGACGTTCCAAAATAGTTTTTATTGTTAGTATCTCAGCAACCAGAGTTTTTCCAGCAGATGTAGGGGCCGAGTAGACTAAGTTACAGCAGTCAAAAAGTACCTTTGAGTTACCCAAACAACTAACCTGCCACTCAAACATTTCTGTAATACCTCGATTTTCATATTTTTTCGCAATTTCAGCAGGTAATCCCCAGTCTCTTATCTTTTTATTACTACTTTTTTCTATTTGTGATATCACTGGACTGTTTCGGATGGAGTCTTCCAATGTTATTGTGGTGCTTTGTGAATAATTATTAAGTTTCTTACATAGTTTTTCACTTCTATTACTTTCTGCATCATATTGTTCTGAAGCATGTTCTTTAACAACTTGCAAAGAACTTTGTAATATGAATGAATTATCGAAGCAGTTGTCTAAGAAGCCAATATTTTCGGCTATAAATTGAGTATCAATTTCTTCTGTATCCATGGTATGCAATGTAGTATTTTAAAGGCTAATACACGGTTTTTTATTTATATAATTCATAACAACTCTCTGAAATCAAATCAAAAGCAACAGTCAACACAACAGTGTACTATGTCAGTGTCAAACAAAGTGTCTCAACCAACTGGCAAGTACTGTCAGCTGGTCCGTCATTTTGACATTTCACTACAAAAATCATTTCAGGGTTACTAGGTTGCTAAAAAAAATATTTAGCAATACACGTATTTACAAACTCATCTTCCCCGATATTAGCTTGCAATCTTTTTAGCATCACAGTAGCTTTTCAAGAGGTTGCGTCTTATGGAAGGTTGTAAAGAACGTATTGCCGCCTTTAGTTTAATGTTTTCATAGTCTTTATCCTATGAGAAACTGTCAGAGTATGAGGGTGAGCAGAAAGCCTCACTCAATCTAAATCATTCTCCTTTTATTTCCAGCTTTATACTGATTTTATTTTGTCCAACCACTGAAATCAAACTTTCATGCATATTATGTAAAGTTAGGCATCATCTTAAACGCATCGAAATTCACATCGCAACAATCATTGCGCCACAATACAGCTTGCTACAAATGTACTCTTATACTGCGTGCCCACGAACAGTTATAAGTATGGCGGCGTTAAATGTGGCGGTACAATTATTGAGCTATAAGTAAATGCTTGTTGCTTCTTGTTTTGTATATAATAGTACTCTATGATTCTTATGGATTAAGTAAATAAAACTAAAAAAGTCGTCGTAAGAATACTCGTAAATGAATTATTAAATATTGTTTATTTGTGATCACAGAATATGCTACAAGGCATCATAATAATTATGAAGGTATAATTTTACAACACTATAATAATATTACATTTCTATAAATTCTATTTTAAAGACAGAAATAAATACTTTCATTATTAAATATGAAGTAAATAATTAGTTAACAAATAATAACACAAATTTTAAATAAGGAGCCCAAATATTAAAACCAATCTACGATTTCTTTCCCCACTGTTAGTAACGTCCTAGGTTAACTTAAAAAAAGTACTAATGAATTGACAGAGACGTACGGTTTTGAACCCCCATCCTCATGTATGAGAGGCCGATGCCACGCGTTGTCATGACACATCCATAATGTGAACTCGCAGATTGAAAAGTACCCTAAAAGCGTAATGTCCTTGTTTGGGTTCAAAAAAGAAAAATCGGTTCAGCACTTTAGTAGTAATAGCCTAACATAGTTACTTTTACATTTTTAATTTTACTATAGATATAACTTTATATAAGGCAGTTGTATTAGAATTTGATTTAAATTGCATAAAATGAGACCAAAATTTAGCTTTTGTCTCGGTTATCCTATATCTAATTCTAATGAACACTATTCTTTTAATTTATTGCTAAAAAGCCAGCGCAAATTTAATCCAGCAATATACTTAAGCTGTTTTCATTGTTAGTGAACTAAAATGATAATAGAAATGCAGAAGAAAACTTAGTGCAAAACCGAATTCCTATCAGCGTTTATATCTTACAGACCAAATTTCAACTCTATTTCTGTTGTATTTAGTTGGTTATTGGTGCCGATTCCCTTGGTCACAAACTAGACTAATTTTAAGTTAAATGCATCTTTCTCTTTCCATTTCTTAAAGAAAAGGACAGAAGATACAATTTAGTTTAATCCTGTCAAATTAGACAGCGCCGGAAGAAAATTGACGTATATTTAGACGCCATGTTTTTAAAACGCGTCTAAATTATCTATGGAGTGTCTAAATTTGACAGGACTTAACTAATATTTTATCTTCTGTTCTTTTCTTAATTAAATGGAAAGAGAAAGATGCACTAACTTAAATTAATTTACGTTAGTTTGTGAACAAGAGAATCGGCACCATTAATTAAACAACGAAATTTAAAAGATTAAGTATATTGACACTCTGTCTGTGCCTATTTTATAGTTTCCTATTTTTGTTATTATATTATCATAAAGAACAAACAACGAATGAACATGAACGAATTTGTTCATTTTTAGAAAATTGGAATAGATATAAGTACTAAAAATTGAGATATATCATAATGCGATTTTGGTAGCTGTTGGCTCCTTTCCTTCTGTTAAAGCTCTTGATTCGTGAATAAATGACGCATAAGTTATGCCCTGAAAATGAAAAAAATATATAAATTTTGTTTTTGTTTTAAATTAAAACTTTTTGATAGAATTTATTATTGTCATTGATTTTCAAAACAACGTGTAGTCTTATATCAGTTACTATTTCATGCCCTGCGGTTTCGCCAACGTCTGATCTGCTCCCATGAGTAATCGCGGGTGATGTAATTTTTCCTGATAAACAGGTTATATTAGAGATGCGCCGTCTAGTCAAACCAATCACATTCGGGAATGTTCAGAAAGTTGTGTGACTCTTCGTTTAAAGCTAAGTCACGCGCAAATCGCAACGCGGCCGTCTTAGAGTTAGGAACATATTCGTTTATTTCTGTTACATTGTTTCTTAATTTTTACTTTTGAGTTACAAAAGCTTTAGCTAGTCTAAGCAAATCAGTCAGTACTAGCTTATTAGGATGTCATCTGTTGCGAGGGTTCAGAAATGAGAGGATTCATTGAGAAATGCATACAAAATAAGAGGCCATATATTCGGCGACCTTTTACTTTCGTAATCACCGAATACGAAAGCGGCCGTAATGTCGGCTTTCCTGTGTGATAGTCGGCGACTAGTCGACACATCTCTTAACTATATGTTTATCGCAAATGATCTTTTCGTAATCGCAGTGGTAGATTATCTTGTTCAATAACTAAAAGAAACTATTAAGCTTTATAATATTAGTAACGATGTACAATATTACCTGCTGCATGGCAGCCCTGACGAACCCTTCATTAGCTGAAACAGTCAGAGCCTTGATCCTGTGGCCAAAATTAAAAATAATTTTGGATCTTAATCGAACATGACCTCTAACTTTTAAATTCTTTCTTGGAAAATCATCTTCACCTGGAAAAAAGTTAAAACGATTTGTATATAGAAGAAAATTTAAGCATTCTAACCCGAAAACTACAAGGCATTGCGTTTTAGTTCGGTATTTCAAAATTTCGTTTCAAGTGGTAAAGAAAGACAAATAAAAAAAACCGGTCAAGTGCGAGTTCTACTCGCGCAACGAGGGTTCCGTTAATTTGTTTTTTAGTGAAATAACTACAAATTTACGGTTTTCGGAGTTTTCTCTTTACTTGTGCTACATGACTTTGCTTCTTGCCAAATTTCACGATTCTAGGTCAATGGGAAGTACCCTATAGGTTTTGAGTTTTGATTCCCTTGAAAATGTCTAAATATGCAATATAAACCGCCGTATCTTTTTATTGCGTTGATTTAGAAACTTGATTTTTTCACTGCTTTGGGAGATAGCGGACTTGAGTATGTGATATTAATTTCAGTTTGATATCTCGACGCGTTCCTGAGAAAAAGGTTCTTGACAGACAGACGGACAGACGGACGCCTGATGTGAACTAACTACAAATTTACGGTTTTCGGAGTTTTCCCTTTACTTGTGCTACATGACCTTGCTTTTTGCCTAATTTCATGATTCTAGGTCAATGGGAAGTACCCTATAGGTTTTGATTTCCTTGCAAATGTCCAAATATGCAATATAAACCGCCGTATCTTTTTATTGCGTTGATTTAAAAACTTGATTTTTTCACTGCTTTAAGAGATAGCAGACCCGAGTATGTGATATTAATTTCAGCTTGATATCTCGACGCGTTTCTGAGAAAAAGGGTCTTGACAGACGGACGGACGGACGGACGGACGGACAGACGGACAACAAAGTGATCCTATAAGGGTTCCGTTTTTACCTTTTGAGGTACGGAACCCTAAAAAGAAAAGTGGAGGTAGACTAAATGAGCGGGTAACGCCCCAGCGACCTTTTAGAGTGGCTAAGCCATAAAGCATGTTATTTTATAAAGAGCACTTACCACCAAAGTCATCAGGATACACTCTGACCATGTTCTTGAGTTCCTGTGTCCTTTGGATCTCTGTTGCTCCACCTAAGTTATTTACAATTTTCTCAAAGTCATCCCAAGCAGTTCTGCAGCACACTAATGTCTTATCTAAAAGAAATCACTGTTTATGAGTACTATGTATTCAGACACAGAATGGTGTGATATCTGTCACATCATAAACTTTCAAATTTGAGACTGATATTATAAGGAAAACATAAGAGTCTGTCCTTTAGACTGTCGTCCAAAAATACTAGATACATATTTTTTGCTTGATCAAATTAATCAAAAATACAGAGATATAAGCACCAAAATACCGATTTTAGTGGGAGGTTCTAAGTAAAAATTGTACCTAGGCCTGACGTCACGCGAAATTTCAACACACTATATCGCTATTCGCCTTCATTTTTCGTTTACTTACGAGAAAAAAAAAAGTGTTAATTTTTTTATAAAAAACCCAACTGACGGACTTAATGCTCTTTTTAGTCATCTAGCCTACTCAACCAAGACTAATAAGGCAATCAATTTGAAAACATCCTCCTTTGTCAACATTACCTTTAAATAATCTTTCTAGAACTGGTTTCACAGGTCTCTCAGCTTCCCATGCTGATTGCTGAGTTAAAACTTCTTGTTTAAACACATAATTACAGTGTCCATTTGTCATGTTGCTCACATATGCCATCATTGCTGTTACATCTAAATTAAGTGTACTAATTTCTGGGTGTTCATCCATGCAGTTAGACATTTCTTTCAGTGAGGTTTCTTGGCTGAAAACAATGCAATAGATAGGTTAAAGACTTAAGCATTGATTAATTCTTCAATTATTCCTAATTGAAATGTTGATTAGGTTTTGAAATTATTTTTTAATTTAGTGATTTTATGTTCATCAATTTATAGAAACTATTTAGTTATTATACCTAAATGCTGGGGTCATTAGTTTTATATAAATCATTTCAACTGCAAATTACCTGTCTTGAAGGCACTCCTCATCACTAGACTCTTCATCCCAGGAGTCATTACTGTCCTCACACAGGTTAGAGTTAGGCAATATTTCACCTTTGACTATCACACCAACAGCTTTCAATTTATTAGCCAAACTCTCCTCTATGCCACTCATAAACTCAAAAATAACCTGTAATTAATAACAATATCATATTTTTTGAAAATGGTAACAATAAATCAAAAATTCTCTAAAAAACTTTACATCTTTTAAAGTTTTACACAATAATGTAACAAACTTTTACACAATAATCTTTTAAACTGTTTACACAAAAACCAAATACCTATTTTTATTTCTAAATTTTTGCTGGATATGTATGCTCTCATATTCAAAAGGCAACACACATATTTTTTTTTATAATAAGTTTAATGTATTGAAATAGTTACAATACAAGTATCATATTTTAAAATGAAACATACCTTGGGAGGTTGATACATGCAAGGATACAACTTGGCACATTCCAAATAGTCCTCTGCTTGGTCCAATATTGAGCGAGCCCCATATGAAGCCTTGCCTGCACTTAAAGCTGAGAGAGACTTTGGATTTCTGGCAATAACTGGAACATAACATGAACAATATATCAACCAACATTGCAAAGAAATTGTCTTACTATTCTCTTTGAGAAAAAAAAATGGACTTCAAGAAAATATTGCTATAATAATTAACAGCTTTATGGGAAAACTTATGTAAACTGCTACCACAATTCAAGAAAAACAATTATTTTATATTAAGTTTATTCAGATGGAAATTGATTCATATTTTTTATCTTCTGTAATATTAGTAGAATATTCTTACCTTTAGTCCATACTCGGCCTTCTTCACTGATTATATCTATAACTAATTTAGAGGTGTCGTTAATGTGAAAGATTTTACACACAGCAATCACGCCTGGCCTAAGTGCGGAGTCAACCATAGCGCCAAGGTGCCGCAGATTCGAACATGACAGCTGCTCAATCTTAACCTTTTTGGATTTTTGTAGCTACAACAAAAATGGGTCAGTGGGTAGTCTTAGGATGCATAAAATACATTCCGATTCCAGAAATAACATTCCAAGAAATGACCAAAACATCACTTGCATTACCTTTCGCAAGAATTCAATTTCTTGCCTAATTTTCCTTTGTAATTTCATAACTCCATCTATTTCACTTAACGCATCCAATTGAACAATCAGATTTTCCCCATGAGCTACTTTTTCATTTAGTAAGGACATTAATTCTTTAGAGGTTTCCATTTTATTGAATTAGAAATAGTTTATTAATATTTACTTTTCCATTACAATCCAATTATGTCAAAAGTCAAATTATCAAATGTCAATTGTCAATTGTCTTGTTTGTCATTTTGAAGTGCCGTGAAAGAATTAACAGAACTTTACAGAACAATGAATGAATAGTAATGTGACACAACCCCACAAATAACCTCCCTTTGAGCCCCAAGGCCCAACCTATTGTCTCATGTCTGGGTATTGTTGCCTCCAGCTCTCTGCTCTCTTTGCACCAAAAAAGATTAATAGTTGCTCTAGATTTACAATATTTCTAATCTCAGGCAGATCCAAGAAGGGCCGTGACCCCCTTCCACAACCTGCATAACTGCAGTATTATATGTATTATCTATGCATAACTGCATTTTGACCACTCTGACTGGGACAGAATCCAATGGATTCATCCCTGTTTAATTTAGTACATATTATGTCCATGCCACACGCTAAGAGGTAGGGTCCGCGCAAACCAGCGCAAACGGGCTACCGACCACGGCCACTGGTGGCCAGCGCCTAGACGCGCCGCAAACGTGCAGCAGCTGATAGCAGCCACTGGCTACAACAGTGTCCACGTAGTGCAGTAGCGCCGAAGTTGGACCGATTAAAGAATAATCATTTATTTTACGCTTTTTTTTTGGTGAGTGTGAAATCATCTAATGACTGCTCCCGTCCTGGGTGCGGCGGGAGGGCGTGTCAGACTTTTACTGACTATAACCCACTCATGGTCACGGTAACTATTAAAAACATTCCGCAACCCCGGCAGGCGTGGCCCTGTTGGGCCCCTTCCAGATTTTTACGCTTACCTACCGTGGCCGTGGACTTACAACCTTGAATAATAAGAAGTCCTTTTAATGCTAAAAATAACTATATCTACTGGATTCAGGGACTGGAAAGTTTTACTTTGGTTTTGAACTTCCTCTATAGTTAATTTTTGTAATTTTATCAAATCTTAAACATACTAAGTAGTTTTTATTTCAAAATAATATTATTTATTTGTTAAAAACAATGTCTAAGATTGAAATTATTTATGAGTTGTATGAAAAAAAGAAACTTTCAGGTATTGTGAAAATAACAATCTGATTTACCCGCCATCAGTGCGATTCGTTACTGCTGTCACGTGACCATAACCTAAACTGGCCAATCAAAATTCAATGCTATTATCCGACAACCACAAATTCACAATTTTGAGAAATGGCTGACGATAAAGAAGTAGAGAAAACTATTGCGGAAGACTTGGTTGTAACCAAGTACAAACTAGCTGGACAAATTGTTAATCGTAAGTTCATGTCAAATTGTATAAAGTTAATTAATGATACTGCATGTCAGTGTTAGAATTTAGTACCGAACCTACGCTACGTAGGTTGGACCGATGGACGCGTGTCATCGCCATGCGGACAATGTGGTGCCGCTCTCCGTGCCAAGTTATTCACCTGCGGATGCATTTCTTATCTAGTCCAAATATCATTTTACAGGTGTCCTGGAACAGCTAATTGCTAAATGTGTGCCTGAAGCATCCGCCAGAGAGCTTTGCGAGTTTGGCGACAAGCAAATTCTAGACGAGACTTCAAAGGTTTTCAAAAAAGAGAAGGATTCCAAGAAGGGTATTGCATTCTCAACATGCGTTTCTGTGAACAATTGTATATGTCACTTCTCGCCGATACCTAGCGAAAACGATTATATTCTCAAGGAGGGTGACCTGGCCAAGATGTAAGTAATGTCGAGTACCTATGTAAACCAGTGAACTTTGTTCGAAACTCGATCGTTGCACTCCTTGCTTTGTCTTTACGATCAGTATTTATTAACGGAACTGCTTCAAAGTCAATATTGCAGAATTGTAGTTACAACAAGCAGGCTATTTACAGAATAATTTTAGCTTTGGTAAAACTATACTTCTTTGGGTTGGGATTTTTGGGTTTTTTTGGGTTGGGAGGGGTAAAGGGGGTTCCCTGGACCCCCCCAAACCCCTTTCCAAACAAAGCAAACGCTTACTTTTAAAGTTATAATGATAAATATGTACGATACCAGATTGCCAATTTTAACGCTTGTGAAGGTCTGTGGGGCTTCAGAAAGTTGAGCCCATACATAACAAACTCCAAGAACTGCAAGATCCATAGTTTAGACACACGGTCACACATAGTTTCCAGAAAAAACTTATTTTTTCGTATTTTTTTACAAAACTTTCACTTGCACAACGAGGTATTATTATGATGACAATGACCACAGATAAACACTTAAGTTTTGGCGCCTAAACTAAAATGCCACACTCTTTTTTTTTACGTATTTTTATTGTACGGAGCAAAGAAACCAAAATGTTTACTTTGAAAAAGAGGGAATCTGGCGCTCGGCGGCCGCTGCCGCGGCACGCTCGCTCCGCTCGCTCGCCTTCGCGCGTTGTGTGGTCACAGTTCTAACCTAACCTAACCAACCATTTCGATATGAACTATACTCTTGCCTATATAAATATTGTCTAATGTCATTAATTATTAATTCAAAAATTAAACTTAATCTACTAGTGGTTATTGTTAAAAAAAAGAACTTTTTTTTTTAATTTTGCATTTTACGCGCGATACTTATATCATTTATTGTCTGTGGTCGTATAAACAGACGATTATGTGAAAGTTGTGAAAAATTACGAAAAGTTATTTTTTCTTTACAAAATTATACGTGTGCGTGTGTCTAAACTTTGTATCTTAAAGTTTCTGCAGTGCCTAAAGCGTAACACCACCACACGCAGCGCCGGAGAACCTCACGAGCCTTTAATTAGCCAATCCGGTATCGTACATATTTATCATTATATCTCTAAAAGTAAGCTTTTGCTTTGTTTGGAAAGGCGTTTGGGGGTGTTTGGGGAGCCCCCTTTACCCCTCCCAACCCAAAAAAACCCAAAAATCCCAACCCAAAGAAGTACAGTTTAGCCCTACCTTTTTATTTTTGACCACTTTTTTAATTGAGACATGTAAATGTTTTTTTGATTTCCATTAATATATTTGGAGGTTAGTTTGTATACATTGCACAACTTGTAAGCAAGAACTTGCTTTCTGTTTTCAGAGACCTAGGTGCACATATAGATGGGTTCATTGCAGTGGTGGCCCACACTGTTGTGGTCGGTGGTGTGGAGGTGACAGGCAGAGCTGCTGATGTCGTCCTTGCTGCCCACTATGCTAGTGAAGCCGCCTTGAGGTTGTTGCGGCCCGGTAATGAGGTATACTTTTTAAATGTTCTTAACTTTGTCTTTGCAATAAGACAAAGGTTTTTTGTTTAGTATGTGTCTTATGATTTCTTTTTATTTTGCCATTTTTCATTTGTTTTGTATCAAATGAATGCTAAATTAATTGGTATAAATATTTGGAACTAGCTTCATGTGTGCATACATTTATTACTGTGTTCAAATGTTAATAATGATTATCTTATTTGAATACCTGCCAGCTCATTCATTACTGTATGTTGGACATACTCCATTATCAGTACAGAAAATAATTATCACTTTCTTTTATAGAACTATGCAATAACTGATGCAGTGCAGAAGATCACTGCAGAGTATGGCTGCAAGCCTGTGGAAGGCATGCTCTCACACCAACTAAAGCAGTTCAGAATTGATGGAGAGAAGAGCATCATCCAGAATCCTTCGGAGGCACAGCGTAAAGAACATGAGAAGGCAACATTGGAGACTTATGAAGTGTATGCAATGGATGTTCTAGTATCCACTGGAGAAGGAGTTGTAAGTCTCTTTAATTCAAGCATCTATTTAAATGATTTTGAATATTTATGGCATTTAATTTACATGAATTAGTTGCGAAAGTTTCAATTACAAATTGTTGTTAGTCCAGCTACATTGCCAAAGGCCCTGAATTCTTTCCAGAAATGGTACCATACATTATCTGGCAGTACTCAGGGAAAAGAAAAAAGTGAAATTCTAACTGTAATGCTTCTTATAGCATTTTGGTTTTATCTTACTGACATTAAAACTTAACAGCTCTGTTTATTAAAAGAATAAAATATATTGTGTTTTGCTAAAGCTATTTTATTTTTCGTGTTATTAGGGCCGAGAAATGGATACCCGGTGTACAATATACAAGAAAACTGATGAGGTGTATCAATTGAAACTGAAAGCTTCAAGAATGTTCTATAGTGAGGTAAGAACATTATTGTAAATTCTGCAATTGGAGTTATAATTCGTTTCTCTTTGTGATAATAGGATGAACTTTCATGACTACTTATTTTAATTAGCACTGATGAAATGTTTATTAATTCAACAGGTCCGCAATAAACATGGTTCAATGCCCTTCAACCTCCGTAGCTTTGATAAGGAGACCAGTGCAAGATTAGGTGTTGTTGAGTGTGTCAATCACAAACTTATTGAACCTTTCCAGGTATGCATATTTTTATTTATTATCATTATAATATATGTATGGATCTGACTGACTGACTTATATCAATGAATACACAAACAGTGAAAAGTGGTTTCGTTTTACACAATAAAAGCAACGAAAAAGGAGTTTGGGAATAACAAATCCAGTAAAATTAGCTGCTGGCAATGGACAAAAATTTTGGACACGTATTTTTTCTTTTTTCTTGTAAACGAAAAATGACAACGATACAGTGCGTTGAAGTTGCGCATGACGTCACGATCAGATACAATTTTTGCAGCACGGTGACGTCAAAAGCCCCCACTTCGGAACTTTGTTGCTCTTTATCTTTTTATTTTTTTATTATTTTGATGAAGCAAAAAATACGTGTCCCGTATTTTTGGCCGATCTACAAGACGGACTAAACAGAATGCCATTTTTTTATGCTGTCGTCATCCCTATTAGCTTCATTTTATCACACTTCACATAAAATAGTGTTGGGAAATTGTGAACTTGCTCAGAAAGCTGTTTTATACAATTTGCTATGGTTTTCGCATTATTTTATTTTTAATAATATTGATTATTTATACTTTGAATATAAAAAATGTTTTGTTAAGACCAAGTCTTAATTTATTATTATTTTTTTTTACAGGTTCTGTATGAGCGCCCTGGAGAGCTGGTGGCGCAGTTCAAGTTCACCGCCCTGTTGTTACCGAGCGGCACGCACCGCATCACGGGCTTGCCTTTCGATAAGAGTACGTGCAAGAGCGAACGCAGTATCAAGGACCTTGAACTCAACGTACGTATCTTTGTTATATTATTGTCCAACTGTCATTAATTAATGTTTTATTTATATAATTTGATTATTTCACAGTACATACATTTTTTAAATAAAGTATGTTTTAAAGCTTTCCCTGTTATCTTTCAAAGCATGCTTTTACATTGTGTGATTTGAACAAGCACAGGGTATATAAAACGTAACGCTTTTGAGCCGATTTGCGTATCTTTCGCACTTCAGTTTGATTCATTACGACATTACCACTATTAACACTATTAAGGAATAAAGCTAAAATAGGACATTCGGTTCATGTTTTTAATGTATTTTCTTTCTCACAGGCACTCCTCAACTCATCCGCGAAATCTAACAAGAAGAAGAAAAAGAAAACTGGTGCTGAAGAGCCTATGGAAGTCGAAACTGTTGCCTAGCAACGGGTTACAGTGCCCCAGGTCATAAACAAAATGAATTCTACAGCTTCCCTCAACCTACCCTAAGGATATCTATATTTCAAGCCATTTAAACCCGACATTTAGAAAATGTTAAGTGATATCAAATTTTAACATTGTTTTGTGAAACATTTTGGGCTTGTGTTAAATCAGAAATAACTCCAGTCCACTTCAATAATAAAGGCATATAAGACCTCGTATTTGCTTTATCACTTTGGTCAAGATCTCCCAAGGTTTGAAACTAACTGTCACAGCAAAAATAGACCTTGACTTTTTATGACGCGCAAGTGACATTCAATTTTGGGAATGGAATAAAGTAATCACGAGGTGGACTATACCGACGAACTATCTTTTTGTGTGGAATATGCAATAGCATAATGCAACTTATGTGTGCTGTCATACTTCATTAAGTAAAATCTAACAATCTCCTTCGCTTTCAATAAGTGTTCACAGACTTCTACATCATTGAAAATGATTTAATACTTGTACATAAAAATGACTTTTTCTCACTAATGTGATGATATTGCACTGTTAACAGCATAATTTTATCACATAATGAAATATCACTACCATTCCTTTTAAAAAGTTTTATGTTTAGTCTTTGTAATGTGCACAAAATTTTAATTCCTTTAAATAAAATTGGTACCTTATTGTATCATTTTGTGACATCGGTGCGAGTATATTTTTACAACAGTTACGCAAGATTGTTAGAGAAATAATTTTACAGAGATTATATTGTAAAGCTTGTTCCCAATTGTAACATTTACATTACCTATTTCGTTAATTCCATGTTGATGTCAGTTACGTAAATGTATAACACAACCAAGCTTTCTCTTTCTTTTGAAATACCTAGATAATATTATAAAAGAATTAGTTGAATGATGGTTTTATATTAAAATTGTGATGAGCGTTCATGTTTTGTGGAAGCACATCTGTGTTGTGACAACTGCAATATTTGTTGAAGCTTGGAAATGTTTACATGTTTATGGAGCAGACCCTATTATTAGGTAAAGTTGTAAAATATGTGACACTGCAAAGAAGGAATAAATCAAACTGTGCCACAGTTGTGGGCTGTTTTTGTATAGCTTTGTTTTTATTTTCACATCCACATCTAGATTTTATGTGTGAGCTACACTACTGCCAATTCATGACACAGTTTCTTAAAAAACATGCCATTCCGTTGAGTAATTGAAGCTACGTATTAGCCGTTATGTCCAAGAGCTAGGCAGAAACGTCTACGAAACATTCCAAGAAAAAAGATATTTCTATTAATATGTGTAATATACTTCTAGTTTTATCGATCTAAAGGTGCTGATTCTCTTGTTCACAAGCTTAACTAAATTTAAGTTAAATGCATCTTTCTCTTTCCATTTTTCAAAGAAAAGGACAGAAGATACATTTTAGTTTAATCCTGTCAAATTAGACAGCGCCTGAAGAAAATTGACGTATATTTAGACGCCATGTTTTTAAATCGCGTCTAAATTATCTATGGAATGTCTTAATTTGACAGGACTTAACTAATATTTTATCTCCTGTCCTTTTCTTAATAAAATGGAAGGAGAAAGATGCACTTAACTTAAATTTACGTTAGTTTGTGACTATGAGAATCGGCACCAATGTCCTTACAAATGTCAGAGAAAGATAAATTTTCAATCTATACTAATATTATAAAGAGGTAAAATTTGTAAGTTTGTATGTAGGGGGTAATCTCTGGAACTACTGGTCCGATTTGAAAAATTCTTTCAGTGTTAGATAGCCCATTTATCGAGGAATGATACCATCACGCATGGACCCACGGGAGCGGAGCAGTAACGAAAAATGCGGGTGAAACCGCAGGGGACAGCTAGTTAAATATATGTTTCTGTTTTAAATGACTGGGTTAGAGTGTCTTATTGACTAAACTTTGCTCTTGGTCTATTAAGTGTCAAGATGTACAGTCATGGAACTGTTTTAACAAATTATATAGACTCTAATTTACGTTAGAACAGGGGTAGCCAACTTGAGTAAACCTAAGGTCTACTTTTTACTAACAACAACATCTATAAACTCTTATAACTTTTGAACTAGTGAACGACTATTTCTGATATTTGGCGACTAATGTCGACTATTATTTGTGTTATCAAAAATAAAATCCCTGATGGTGGCCAAGCCAGAGAGTGACACGGTGCGGTGGTATAGCGCATTCAATACATGAGGGGCAATCGGTTATTTGCCGGATCTTAAAACCGAACATTGAACGTTAGACGTCGTCGAGTTGCTAAAAAAGCCCGTGTGTTCACTCACACAGGATCTCGACACGAGGCCGTCCGATGCGGCAATGCAAGATGTGCTGTGTGAATACAACGTTCGGTGGCCAAGCCAGAGAGACTGGGTGGGCAGAAGTTTAAAAAATTGTGACACACAAGCCATCATCATCTCCCTAGTCCCTAGCCTTTTCCGGGTCGGCTTCCAGCCTAACCGGATTCAGCTGGATACCGGTGTTTTACGTGGAGCGACTGCCTGTCAGACCTCCACAATCCAGTAACTGGGCGACTGGTTAGAGTTTCTGGCTAACCAGTGACGACTGTCAAAGTTCTACGAATGACAAGCGGGACCATCGGCTTTACGTGCTTTCCGAGGCACGGGAGTGATGTCCAAGATAAACTTAAGAAAGTACATATGAATTGAAAAAGTCACATTGGTACTTGCCTGGATTCGAACCCACAACCTCTTACATGAGAGGCGGGTGCCTTATCCACTGGGCTATCACGGCTTATTCACGTCTAACATCTTTTAATGTAATCAATAGATGACCTTATATGTTTGTGTGATCATTATTCTAAAAGAGTTCACATAATTGATTTGGCTTGTGTGAAAGTGAAGCCCTCACCACCACTCATCCGCTGATATATGCAATACAGCTATATTGTATGGATAGCATTAGGGACAACGCACACCGGAATGGCAGCGGCCGGCAGCGACGCGGCGAGCACTTTCAGTGTAAAATAATTTTAAACTTTAACTACATACGTCAAAGACCAGTATTCGCGGCGCCGCGCGCCTCGTTTCTAGCGAAGCTGGCGGCCTCGCGGCGCCGCTGCCATTCCGGTGTGCGTTGTCCCTTATAGTTTCAAAGCCATAGACTACATTACATACCTGTGCAATGTGCTTGTGCAGACAAATAATATGCCATCATTACCAGTATGCAGCTCATTAGGGTTAGGATAATGTAATTTGACAGTATATTGACGGGCCTGTTGGTCTAGTGGTTAGTGACCCTGACTACTAAGCCGGAGGTCGTGGGTTCGATTCCCACCCAGGACAAACTTTGTGTGCGGAGCATGAATGTTTGTTCTGTGTCTGGGTGTAATTTATCTATAATATGTATGTATTTAATAATTATATAAGTATGTTTATCAGTTGTCTGGTTACCATAGTACTGCTTAGTTTGGGACCAGAGGGCTTGATGGCCGTGTGAGTAAAAAAATAAATAAATTCGGAGAGTAATATCAGCTCATTACACTCCTACTACCAAATAAAGGAATATTCAACCTTGACTAGGTTTTATTTCACATATACAATAATCACATTTTTAATAAATACAATTTTTCCTATTTAACTTCATTTGTTTTCTTCTTGTTTGCCAGTTGCAGCAACTGCGGCTTGTTCACCTGCTTCCAGTGCCGTGTTAACATATTCATAAGCCTTATTTGCAGCATTTGTCGTGTATGTAGGAAGGTTTATCAAGAAGCTGAATGTAGACTTCACTCCACAATTCCAATAGTATTTGAATAGGTATGAAACCCTATCATTTGATGGCAGTGGTGGTAGCTAAAATCAAATAAAAATATATATTACAGTTACATACAGTAAAAAAAAAAATATGTGTCACATGTTAGTTAGCCTACCTCGTATGGTATCTGTTTTTTAAGTTCCCCAACATAAGGTGAAACTCCTTTTTCGAGCTCTTCGTACAAAGCAGCTGTAGTGGCACTGTCTTTCCAAACTCCCTTATCAATTGTGTAATATACCGCGGAGCCTAGAACGGCTGATTTTATTCCGAACCTAGAAATAATGGTAATTCAATTTATTCATAAGATTATTACACTGGCACTGTGCACATTGTGTTGGAACTTGTTGTAAAAATAAAACAAAGTAACTCATTACCTACATACTGTTAACAATAAACTTACTTTATCATTTCTTCGGTTAATTTGTCATTCAAGTAAAAGTTATTCGTATATTTACTGTGAAAATTATGTAATCTCCAAGCAATAATTTTAATATATTGACAGAATCTGACTGACTCTTCTGCTTCTCGTTTTTTGAAGTTTTAGTTTTGACATGTAGGTATTGTGATTGTGACAATCGACAAGGAATTCTATTGTCGATGATTGTGATACACTACAGCAGCACAGATTATACTAATAAGGGTGCGTTCCAAAACGAGCGAGAGCGAATAATTCACTCGAAAATTAAAAAGAGATAGAAACAACTAAAGAAAGAGAACGGCTATACTGTTTTTGAACGCTACAGAGCGATTTACTGTTTTGGAACGGGTTAGGGTCATGATGGTTAGGATCGCGGAATGTTTATTATAGTTACCGCACCGTGACCCTGGAACATAAAGGGCAATCGAAGGAACATGAGTGGGTTTTAGTCAGTAAGAGTCTGACACGCCCTCCCGCCGCACCCAGGACGGGAGCAGTCATTGGATGATTTCCCACTCAACAAAAAAAAAAAAAAAAAAACACTGTCAACATAACCTTTTATCTCTATTGCAAAGAAGGAAAATCGTTTTTTGAAGTGAAAACTTCTTTAGCGGCGTTGAGCACTTTTTCTGTAATGGGTATAAAATCTTAAACTCGCGTCAGGACACGTGACCTGATCGAAAAAGCGTAGGACGGATGGATAGTAGACAGCTATAATCAAGTTTTCACTTCTGCCGGCACTCCCGGAGTGCAACCCGTCTTTTTTTTTTAAGTATATTTTGTTTTGCAAATAAATAAGTACTACCTGTTCGTTTATACTTTAGTAAATCCATTCTTCAACATCAAACTTCAAAATTGGCTCATATATGATTTTGACATATGTCAGGTAATTTTTAACGACGCTCAGCCAAGGGAGGGAAATCGCACTTGTCAGTGCGAAAATTACTCTACCGAAAGCGTTCCTAAATACTGCTCGGGTCGCTGTCGAGTAAAGGTGAACGCAGACTTGGCCGCACCGCACGCGCCGCGCCGCAGTCATCGCATTCTCTTTGTTGTCGTTCTGCGGCAACTGCGACGCGGGTAGGTGTGCGAGGTGGCATAGAACTTCATATAAAGAATTCGAATGCGAAGACTGCGGCGCGTGCGGTGCGGCCAAGTCTGCGTTCACCTTAAGTGTTCGGTTACCCTCGGTTTCACTCGGCTCATTTCGGAACGCTTTAGAGTAACTTTCGCACTACTCCGTGTAATTCTTACCCTTTTTGGAACGCACCCTTGGTGGGTAACCACAGATTTATGCACAAATTGCTTTTGGGTGTGTTATTTCTAGATGTTCTGTGGTTCTTTCTGTTCTTTCTTTTCCATTAAAGGCGGAACCACATTACCGTGTCGTGGCGTGTCGTGGCGCGCCAGAAGCATATCGGTTTCATACATTTAGTATGGTTAGAGACACACTTGCATGGCGTGTCGTGGCGCGACACGTTCGGCCGTGTCGCCGACTGCTCGCCACCGATTGCGCCAGAGCGGTGGTGGGGGTTTATGACGCGACACGACACGCTGGCAAAATGTGTTTCTGTACCGGCGCGTGGCTCGTGGCGCGACACGAACATCTGGCGGGCACTTTTGGATTTATTAATATTTGCAAAATTACTGACGATCTTATTGAATGGAATTACTGAAATTTTGAACGTCAATAAAATCGTATATTACTTTATTATTTATTTAAAAAGGGATAAATGAATAATTATACAAGATTAACAATCCTCTTTTTATCTCTGTTTTTTTTTTCTCTTTCATTGTATTATTTGTGTGTTAGAATATTTTAACGTTTAATTTTTTTTTAATTTTATCTTCAATTGTTTAGTATTTAACCCGTGTTTTAATTTCAAATGTTTAATTTAATTTTGTGTTCATGTGTTATTTAATTCAATTTAATACTGTTTAATTTTACTTTGATTTTAATTTTATCGTGTACTTTAACTTATACAATTCTAAACTATGTTTAAAATGATGATGTATGCATGATGTGTTCTCCTATAACTGAAAGAGCACAAATCTTCAAAGAACTTTGTATAATAATGCATGTAATGTGTATCCTTTGTTGAAGTTTCTTTCTGAATAAAATAAAATAAAATAGGATGAACCTAGTATTTACTTTTATTTTTTTGGTCTGAAGAAATTTCAATGCTAAGAGAAATTGTAGGTGTTCATCAAAAGAAAACATTATGCACGTTTGAACGCTGCAAAGGTTCGTTAAGTACTGTTCAGAAAAAACGCCAGAATGCGCCACGACACGACACGCAAGTGTGCACACTCACCGCCACGCCAGCAAGCATCATGGCGCGCCACGACACGTAAATATGTTTCCGCCTTAAGGGTGAGTCATAGAGTACTTTAAAGTTAGTTCACATCGTTGATTATAAATAAATAAATATAAATATAAATAAATAAGCTGGGACAACTCACACACGGTCATCTGATTCCAAGTTAAGCTGAGCTTGTGTTATTTTTTGGCAGTTGGCACCACTCAGGTACTGAAAGTGGCATCCAGATTACTGCGATAGATTTCTGAACCCACTATTTTTGCTAACTGTGACACTGTATTTGTTTACTCACAAACAACTCGTAATGCCGATTTTGTTTTTATAAAAGGTGAGGAGCGATAACTTGGTCTGATCACACCCGCTGGCTCATTACCTATGAAACAGCAATCAGCAATATTTGCGCAGTGATCGCGCGATTAATCGCTTTTTTTTTTTTTGCTTATCTAGCCTACGCTGTCCCACTGCTGGGCAAAGGCCTCCCCTAACTCCTTCCAGACTCCCTTTTCCTTCGCTTCTTCGAACCAGCTCTCGTGGTGTGCGTCAAGCTCATCACGCCACCTTTTCCTAGGCCGACCTCGGTGACGACGTCCATCCCCCGGCACCCACTGTGTAGCGACTTTAGCCCAGCGGTCACAACTCATGTGGCTAACGTGACCCGCCCAATCCCATTTAAGCCTGGCAGCTTTTTTGCCCACATCCGTTATGCCTGTTTTGGAGCGCAGCGTGGTGTTCCGGATTCTGTCCTGTCGTTTTACACCAAGAATGCTGCGCTCCATTGCTCTTTGACAAACCCCAAGACGAGACTTTTGCGACTCGGTAAGTGACCAGGTCTGAGCACCATAGGTTAGGATGGGCAAGATACACATGTCGAAGAGCTTGCGCTTCAGGGAGATTGGTAGATCACTCTTCATTAGCGCCTTTATGGACCAGTAGCTTTTCCAGGCGTTTCCGACGCGACGGCCGATTTCCTTTTCCTGCCTGTTTTCGAAAGAAACTAACTGGCCCAAGTATATGATAGATACTCATCGACGTAAAGTATTTCTTGCCCATATAGCGCGACCCTACGTTTAGTGCTGTTGGTCATTAGCTGGGTCTTAGACCGATTCATCGCAAGTCCCACCCTGAAGCTAGCCGTGCTCAGTTCTTGGAGCATAGTTTGTAGTTCGAGAGCTGTGGGGGCAAAAAGGACTATATCGTCAGCAAACCGGAGGTTTGTTAGCCTCCTCGTGCCGACTTGAATGCCTTTGGTCTTCCATGAGGCTGCTAGTGACTTGAAGACCTCTTCGAGTGTGCTTGTAAACAATTTGGAAGAGAGCGGGTCACCTTGCTTGACTCCTTTTTGGATTTTAAATAAAGGTCCAGCAGTATTCAATTTTAGATTTGCGGTGCTATTGCTGTATATGGTCTTGATGAGGTTTATATATGGCTCTTCCAGCTCTTGATGTTCTAAGGAATTGAAGATTTTTAGATGCTTAAGACTATCGAAGGCCTTTGTATAATCTACAAAGGCTAGGTATAAAGGTTTGTTGAATTCGGTATTTTTTTCTAAGATCTGGTTTCACCGGATCTTAGAAAAAATTACTATTAATTAATTCACTGGATCTGGACTTACTTTTGTAGCACACCATAGTGATTTTTTAAAACAATATTATATATTTTTTTTTCAATATGACTAATAATTATTTCTATTGAAATTCTGTGATCTTCGTAGTATGCTAAGTTAAATTATGCCAAATAATCGGCGCTCTAAATAAACGTTATGCTAAACGAAATTATGCAAAATTGTAACTCTGACAAAGGTAATTATTCCCAATACAATTCTGCCATCTTAGAAGTATCCCATTTAAGATTCGGACATACAAACATTAGGCCAAAAAACAATTATGTTAAATATTTTTTATACCTTAACATGTTCGTTTAAAAAAGTTTCTGCCAAGTGAGTTATGCCAAATAGGTTTCGGGGAAACAAGTTTCTGCCAGATAGAGGGCACCCGATTCCATCCTCTCCGGGGCTTTTATTGTAGCGCATAGTAGTAAGTGCTCTGTGCACTTCGTATCCACTTATTAGAGGAATGGAATCTGGTAGGCTTTATTTTGTACGAATTGGTAACGGTGAATTATCTAAATACAATGAATTATAAAAATTAGTTGCTATTTCCATGATTTTATCTCTATTGTAGTGTTTTATTCCGTTTTTGTCCCTCTAGAGCCCCAGCGGCACAAAATTGTTCCAGTAAACGAGTAATACCGTTGAGCCCCACTGGCTCAAATTTGTGCCACCAAACTCCGACCGATTTAAAATTCTATTTTTGGTTTTTTTATATTTTATGACACTGGCAGAATTTGCTGATAGTATCGGCTGATTGCCATTAAAAAAAAATACATATGAATTGAAAAAGTCACAGTCATTGGCAATCACTTGGCAATTTCCCGGATTATTTACTTTGACACTGGCAATGTTAAAAACGGCGCCAAAAGAAGAAAAAAAAAACCCGGATTTTAAACCCACAATCACTTACAAACACGATAGTCGGGCGCCTTATCCACTGGGCCATCACGACTTTTACTGGGCCATCACTACACTTTTTTTTTAAACAAAGAATATGTCTATTCTGTAGAAATACATCGTACTCAATTGTCCAACTCCAAGACGCCACTTTACAACAAGCGCAAATGAATTGGTCCTCAGTGTTAACCGATAAATGGCTCTGAACACATAAAGGTGAACGCAGACTTGGCCGCACCGCACGCGCCGCAGTCTTCGCATTCGAATTCTTTGTATGAAGTTCTATGCCACCTCGCACACCTACCCGCGTCGCAGTTGCCGCAGACCCTGAAACGACCGAAATCCCCAAACCGCAGCTGATGACGACACCCGCACGCAGCGGACGCTGCGGCTAGCGCGGCGCGGATGACGTCATTCGCATCCCCGCCCCGGCGCGAGCGTAACGCGAGCCGAACCCGGATGCGTGCGTAGGGATGCAATATCGCTCTGAAAAATATCGATATTTACACGAGGGATGTCGATGTTAAAAAAATATCGGTCCCAAGACCGATACATCGATATTCCTGACGATATTTAAAAAGAAATATTAAGTTTGGCCAATTTAATAAAAATAAGTCTACTAGAAACAGTCTACAGTCTAGTATATTTAGCACTAAACTATTGTTTTAAAAATTAAAATAAAAACACATATTGTTATTTAAAGAAAACGTTTACTTTTTTTAATTAAAAAATCTAGAGATAGAGTTAAGAAAAAGAAGCTTAGATAGCCTTGTACCTAGAAGTCTATTTCTTTCTTGGGTAATGCTCAATACGTAAGCGCGTGACGGCGACCAAACGTGTTGACAGCTGTGTGATCCTCAAACAACTAAAGAGCGATATCGATATTTTTTACTAATGTCGTCGATACATCGGCGATATATCGTTCATAAAATCATCGATGTTTATATCGATATTTATGAGCGATATATCGATATTTTAAAACAATCGATGTATCGTTTTCATCTCTATGCGTGCGGTGACGGGAACGACTGCAGTGACTGCGGTGCGGATAGATGTGCGAGGCGATTAACAAAATGCGATGAATGCGGGGACTGCGGCGCGTGCGGTGCGGCCAAGTCTGCGTTCACCTTAACACTGTAGGTATGCACAGATTTTTGAATTAAGCCGGATTTACATTTCACGAAACTAGTGGCTTGAAATTAGTTTTAAATAATAATACCAGCCTATAACTGTCCCACTGCTGGGCTAAGGCCTCTTCTCATACAGAGAAGGCACGAGCATTGATCACCACGCTTGCTCAAGACGGGTTGGCGATTTCGGACTTATAATAACTACAAGCCCAGTTTTCCTCACGATGTTTTCCTTCACCGATGTCTGTGTAGTGTTATAGTGTTATAAAATTAGTTTTATAACACTATAATTTCACGTTTATATGTTCAGTTTTACAAGGCATGCATTGTAAAACTAAACATTTAGACATGAAATTACTGGTCAAATTAATGTTATAAAACTAATTTCAAGCCACTAGTTTCGTAATGTAAATCCGGCTTTATGTAAATATCATTTTGTGAGGTTTTCAGGGTTTTCATTGTCATTTGACAAGCTGTCATTCTAGCTGTCATTATATACTGCCAGCAGCCAGCTACCTGTCAATATGTCAATTTGTCAAATATCAATCAACAAACCTGTGGTGTGGAATCAATAAAATTTATTATAATTTTGAATTTTTGACTTTCTATGCTAATGGTATTCAAATAAATAATTTATGTGAGCACAAAACCACTAGTAAAGATGATAGATACTTTCGTTAAATTTGAAGAATGCATCAACAACTGTTTACTGAGTAGGCTTTCTAAACCAAGCCATGAAAAACATTACCACTCTGAATATCAAATAAGAGCTAATAAGTTGGAACAGTATTTTCCTAAGTTATTCCAATTAGTGGAAAAGATCGACTTCAGGCAGCAGCCGGAAATATCTTCAAGTACTCTGTATTCTCTGCTAATTTTATACAAGGAATTGCAAAGTGTAGGTCCATGGAATACAGAAAGCATTAGAGAAAAAGATTACCCAGGGAAACTGAACCAGGCATTTACAACTAAATATAATATAACCTTTGAAGACATTTTATTAAAAGACGATTTTTACAATGCTCAAGAAGTTTTTGATAAGTGCATTAAAGAATTGCATCAAAAAATGACATTAGATGACTTTAAGAAGTATCCTGGTCTTGTTGAAGTCTACTGTTTGTTTATAAAAAATATTAAGGTAAAGTATACAGATTAATCCTTCGAACACACGTGATTTTGAGACACAATAGAATAACAATAGCAGCCCGACATCCGGCTGTTGGTTGGTTGTTGGAAGGTTAAAGGATATTTCATAATATTCAAAATGCGTACTTTGGTCATGTCTTAAATTGTTTATACAATATTTATTATACCTGCAAAGGGTATGAAATCTAGGTGATATTGACCTGTATCATCAACTAATCTCTGATTATTCTAGTCAAAGTAACAACTCAATATTCACCTGCTCTTTAATCATAGAATATGGCTTTTTATTTTCAAGAATATAATCACCTGAATTACTTTTTAGATGCAATCACATTACTAATTTAAACAATATACATTCTCTATTTGCAGAGTTATAATGTAATTATAAATCCAGTGGCTGTGTTACCTGTGGCTTTTCTTTTGGTTGATGACTACATTACTTCTTATAAAATCAAAGGGTTACATTGCTGTTTACTAATATTGCAGTGTTTGGTATGTATTGTTGTAATAAATGACCCAGTCTTGATTTCTAAAGAGTTAAATTCAGTTTTTCATTATTTATGACAGACAGTACATTTCTCAAAAGTACCTACTAATGAGAGTGAACCTAAAGATCGGTGATAATACCGTTCACCAGAAGGAGGGACCTAACTCAAATGGGAACCATGAAGCTCTACGGCACCGCACTAGAGTTGTCCACGGAAGTAAAATATCTAGGAGTAATCCTGGATAGCAAACTCACGTGGAAAAGCCATGCCGAAGCGACAGTAAATAAGGCTCTAAGGGTCTTTGGCATGTGTCGCTCCGCCTATGGGAAAACATGGGGTCTAAAACCCCAAGTAATCAAATGGATCTACACCATGATGGTGAAACCGATAATCACATACGGGAGCATCGTATGGTGGCCTAGAACCAAGCTGGCAACATGCAGACAAGCGCTAAGCAAAGTGCAGCGGATTGCCTGCATGGCCATAACAGGAGCATTCAGGACCACGCCAACCGCGGCGATGGAAACAATGCTCAATCTCACCCCCCTACACATTGAAGTGGAACTAGAGGCGAGGAGGGCCATACATAGGCTTAGAAGTATGGGGCACTGGACAAACTCCGGTTGCAAAACAAACCATATCAACACAAGACCAAACAGGGTACTTGACTGGATTATGGACATGGGATGTGACAAAATACACACCATCCACAATCTCAAAAAGGAATACAAAATCTACATTCCGAGCAGGGAGGAATGGAAAGGTGGAATAAAACCCCACAAAGGTAACACTCAGATATGGTACACGGATGGCTCTAAAATGAGCACCGGTACAGGTGCAGGGGTACACAGCGACAACTGCAACCTCAGCCTAAGCATGGGCAAACTGGCGACGGTCTTTCAAGCAGAGACCTACGCCATAATCGCATGTGCGCAGGAAATACTAGATAGAGATACCAAAGGGGATACTATCTACATTCTAAGCGACAGCCAAGCAACACTCAAGGCACTTACGTCCAATAGAGTGGACTCTGGGCTGGTACTAAACTGTATCAAAATACTGAACAGGATAGGAAGGCGCAACCAGGTCAGACTGATCTGGGTGCCAGGTCATACAGGAGTGGAAGGCAACGAGAGGGCCGACGCTCTAGCTAGGAAAGGATCCGAAACACCCCTCTGCGGACCGGAACCCTTCATAGGACTCTCACCAAGGGTCATCAACCACACGCTAAAACAGGCTGCGTTGAGGACACACAGCATGCACTGGCACAACACAACGGGCCAGAAGCATGCTAAACTATTCCTCAACGACATAGATAATGGCTGGACCCGGAAACTATGGAGGTACAGCAGACCACAGCTCCGAGCAATCACAGGAGTCTTCACAGGGCACTACGCCACCAACAAACAGCTCCAAAACATGGGACTAGCAAGCGACCCGACTTGCAGGCTCTGTGGAGAAGCAGAGGAGTCTATGTTACACCTGCTGTGTGATTGCGCAGCACTAGGCTCCAAAAGATTAGGGTATCTGGCCCAACCATTCCCAAGACCAGAGGACTACAGGCTCAGCCCCATCAAGGCCATACTGGGACTAATGAAGGAGGTGCACAGAAGGCTAGGGGTTGAGTAAAAGGAGGGGTACAGCACAAAAGATCCAAAAGGGTCGAAGTGCTACGGCTTGGGCCGGCCCCACATTAAGATAAGATAAGATAAAGATAAGAACCTAAAGATGCAATTCCATCAGTGTGCTGCATTGTACAACTCTGTCATGCTCGGTGTACGGCACAAATGTTTCTTCTGATCCTCGAAAATGTTGTGAAGAAATTAGTGCTGCTTTCTATTTTCTATAATAATAATTTGAATGTTTGTAGTTGTGCTCATATTTTTTGTACTTTTACGTGTTGATTCAGAATCCTGGTAGCTTTGCCACTGGCAATTACTATGAAGTCATATACAGAAGCCTCAAGAAAAACATATATGACAAGGATGTAGTACTAACAAGAACATTATTTCAATGTTTCCCAGAATTCTTGAAACATCTGCCATTAGAAGTGAAGGTAAGGTACAAAAACCATTCTTATGTTTTTAAACAATTTTATGAATGTTTTTGTGTTGGTATGTATCCCTGAACATTCAAATGAGTTTTAACATGACTCAATCAAACTATCATATTGTGACTTAGCCTTGTGCCTAGCATAAAGTTTTCTTAATTTGAGATTAAATTAAAATACCTGTCTTTATTTTCCTACCAATTTGTTTGCTTTCAGAAAACAATGTTAGATGATGTGTATTCAAGTGTCATAGAACAACTGAGTACAGAAACAAACTTATACAGAAAAGCAGTTTGTTTTGACTTCACAACAAAAATAATAGAAATGCATGGTGTACACTGTGTAAAGAAGAAAATATTTAAAGACATCATCTGCGATAATTTAGACCTGTGTTGTAATGAAGGTGTTTATGAAATACTAATACAACATGTTATGGAGGTAAATAATATATTTATTAGAATTGTTTTATACTGTATGTATGTACAGTTTTTTTGGGAGAGTGAAGGCAAATTATCAAGATGAATCTTACTCTCTCACATCTTCAATGTGTGTGTTATCAAAAACAATTTACAAGCAAAGTGCGCCATTGAATAGCATCACTTTTAAATAATTAAGTACTTTTTATTTCAGTGTCTTCTAATGTGGATCAGATATTCCTGGTGCATCTGGAAGCTGTCTACAAACCAAAAGTTACTGTCTGCACTTATCAAAATTCTTTATGTGGCCAAAGATGAAACAACAATATTACAAATTCAGAATCTGATTATAACATTAATTAATTTGTGTAGTAAAGAAGAACAGAAGCAAATATGTAGCAATCTGGAATCAGTGCCAAAGGGATTAAATAATGATTTCTTAGTAAGGATTAGTTCAATAAAAGAATGTATTTGTACATAAAATACTAAGTTGTTTTTATTTTATAAGTATCCTCATCTTAAAAATTAAGTTGCTCATCATTATAATATTCTGTATAATCAATAATTATATAAAAGATATCCTGTACAATTATATGAAAATACCTTTCAAAATATGACACTGGGGATTATTCAGTTTCTGAAATTACCAGTAAAACATTTCATTTGATAAAAAATCTTATTTCTACTTACATACTACCTACTTGTGATGTAATTTAAACCTTCAACAACACACGTGATTCGAGACAATAGAAAGACAATTAGCAGCGCGACAGTCGGCTGTCGCTTGATCGTCGAAAGGTTAATATAGGTTAGTTAAGTGCTAAGAAGGCTTATTCATCGGCACTTGAGTGTGTGGTGCCTTTTTATTGCACTTATAGTCTGTTGTACTTATATAAAATATTACTTTGCTTTGCCATAAATACTAGTTGAGTTGAGTCTATTTACAATATCACAGACTTCATCAATTGAAGGCCTTTCATTTTTCCGATGCTGTAAACAGCGCTGAGCTAGTATGAACACATTCTGAGCTTGTGTCCATCGATCAACAACACTGTCTAAAAGATTTGTGATATCACCATTTACACAATTGTCTTCAACATAATTCTTAATGTTATTATTCTCGCCATTGGCTACTATAATTGGTTTCAAACCAGTTAATAATTCTAACAAGACTATACCAAAGCTAAAGATATCATTTTTCTGTGTGACAGTACCAATGAAGCCTTCTGGTGCCATGTATGCTGAGGTTCCCATCATCACAGACCTGGTTACTATGAATGTTGTTTCCAGTTGTTTCACCAACCCAAAGTCACATAGCTGTAAAATAAATAAATAAATAGTATTTTAGTACACTGGTAACTAACAGCTGAAGTTCTTAAGATAAGAGTTTCAACATGATGTAATTAGGATACACAATGCTTACTTTAGGTACACAGTTTTGAGTTAGCAATATATTAGCACTTTTGACATCTCCATGAAGGTAATAGCTCTTCCTAGTAGACACAGACTCGGACAAGTTTCCACTGTTGTCATATTCCACTGGCTTCTCAGTGTGGTGGATGTATTTCAGACCCTCGGCAGTGCCTTTCATTATGTTCATTCTCTGTTTTACTGTTAATACTTTTGCAGCAATTTTTTGTTGCAAGGATCCACCATCTATGTATTCACAGACAATACATGGTGTAGGTCCATCAATAGAGTAACCAAATATAGGGACAATGTTTTCATGTCTGAGATGTGAAAGGGACTTGACTTCTGTGTTAAACACTTTCATAGCTACTTCACAGCTTATTTGAACTTGAATTCTTACTCTCTTGACAGCCAAAGCCCCATGCTTACTGTGTGTACCAACATACACATCTCCAAAACCCCCACTTCCTATTTTCCCTACAGGGCCATCAGGCTTTTCCATAAAGGACTCAGAAAATCTGTCAGTAATAGTTTCCAACTCCTTGTAATCAAAATGTACTAGATTCTTATCTTCTAATATAGCATTGTCTATTATATTGCTGTATATGTTTGGTACTGAAGATATGCTACCACCAGCACCATAATGGGAAAGTTCACTCTGTGGTGTTACATCAACCTGAGAAGATTCACTCCCAGTTGAAGTTGATGCAGTAGTTATGGAATGGAATGTTTTAGAATCAGACTCATTATTTTTGGGAATTAAAGCACTGAAGTCAGGAAACTCTCCTGAAGTCATAGTATTTGAGTTAGAAAAGTCAATCAGATTTGATTGTGGTTTCATTTGAGCAGTACTTCTATTGCCAAATGTTTGCAACACACTGAGATTAGGTATATCTCTGCTCTGTATGGTCTCTGAAAACTGTATTAAGTTGCTTGGTTCTTTAAGTTGTCTTGTAGTTCGATTACACATGGCCTGATTGTGGCTTGAATTATGTAGATTGTCACTTTCAATTGATGCCATTGAGTTTAGTCTTTGTTCTACACTTTCATCATTTAAAAGGGCTGTAATGTTGATTGGTATGGGTGCTGCTGGGCCATCAATAGGCCTGGGTGCTGGTGGCTCTGTAACACAAGGAATATTATGAACAAATCATATACATAATGGTGAAGCATTGTTTATTAAAAGTCGCCTACCTCCAAGCATGCGCGAGATTTCATCAACAGCTCTGTAGACCTGGGCCTGGCATAAGATGTTCATGAGAGTTTCTAAAGTTGGTCTAACTCTGCCTGAGGTACCCCATTCGTCAAACAACACTTCGGCACATTTCCTATTCGTGGTTTTGGCATGTTCTTCCATTAACCTGATAGATAGGCAAAATAATGGTAAAGAAAGTTATCTTGAGTAGTTTATTTTATTTAGTGTATGTGCAAAACAGATAGTTACCTCATATGTTCATAGTTATATTTACGCTCAAACTGTTCACTTTGCAAGTCTTTTGGTATGAGGGGCACAACCTTTTGCCAGTCGTTGTTTATCTCTAAAATCGTTGCCAAATTATGAAGAGAAGCTGTGGGTAGTTTCCGCAGCTCTACATGCCGCTGCACTACAGGAGAATTTATCATGTTGCTAAAGTTGAGCAAACTATAGTTATTGCGTATAAAAAATGTTTTCTTATCCGATTTTCCTGTAACGACTCACTGACATTTCGCCAACAAAACAAACAATTTGTCAGACAGTCAGTCATGTCATGTCACATGTCAGCTGTCGCTGTAAACTCTTTTTTTTTTTTTTTTTTTTTTTACCCTAATGGGAAGGCTATAGTCTTTCAACCATATTGCCTAGTCTTTCGTCTTGATATTTTCTTCCGTGATATATTTGTGTAATATTGTCTTTCGTTTTTATTTCTCATATTTTTTTTGCTTTTTTAGTATTTTAATTTTATTATTTTATCGTCTTTCGTTATAAGTCCATTCAATGTAATTATTCATGTCCGTTATGTAGGTATATCATTAGTTTTTGTCAAATCCGTGAGCGTCATTGTCAATGTCAAGTCAAACATGACTTGAACAAACATGTCAAATTTATTTGTAGCCGTAGCTTATTTCCTAGTTTCCTCTAGCACAAAATATAACCTACAAAACTATGTACACAATTTATTTAGGTTTTTAAATAAAGTATATTATAAATGCATAAAATATGTAAAAGCATAACCTAAATCTCATTTACAGTTTCTAATATAAATTTGTACAAATATATATAAGTTGAGGCATTCATAAGTAGCTCCTGAATGCATTGCGGGACCATATCAGGTTTTTTATAAATTTTCAAAAGTTCATCCGACAACACAAGGCGCTGAATGTTGAAAGACGAACACTCAAAGAAGATGTGATGTAAAGATTGCACTTTTTCCAATTGACAGTATTCACAGTAAGGCGAGTTAACCATTTTAAGACGATGAAGATGATAATTTAAACGACAGTGACCGAAACGCATACGACAAATAAATGAATAAAATTTTCTATTTATAAACTTGCTATTCTTACAAAACCAAGGTATGGAGTTAATTTGTACATCCAAAGTAGCAAACCAAGTGCCTTTATTTTCTACATGTGTGGACTGGTAGGAATGTCTTCCCCACGCCTGATACATACGCTGTTTTAAAAGACTAACTGCGTCTGTATGTGGTATGGAAATACTCATATCAGTATTTGGAATCAATTCATCTAGATCAACGATTTTTTTGGCCAGATAATCTGCCTTTTCATTTCCTGTAACGCCAATGTGTGAAGGTACCCAAACAAAACCAACTTCAATATTAGAATAAGACAGTTCTATCCATAACTCTTTTATCAAGTAGATAATGTAATTAGTGTTAGCATGTAGTTTGTTGTTTGCCAGATTTTTAAGTACACTCATGCTGTCACTTACTACAAACCACCTGCTGTGGCCTAAATTGCAATTTTTAATATGTTTTAAAGCACCCAAGATAGCAACAGCTTCAGCTGTAAAAATACTAGCATTTTTGTCAATTTTTCGACCTAAACCGATGTTTGAGATTGGCTCATAAATAGCGAAAGACACTGCTCTATCATTTTTCGAGCCATCACTGTACACAAATTTATGATCTGGCCACTTTGACAATACTGCACTAACTTCCTCTTTTGAAGAGAGATCCTTTTTGTTTTTTAGAATTATATTTATTTCTGGAAATTTAGCAGCAAATGTTCCTTGATAACATGGCAGAATGTGTTGTGATTGGTATATATTTGCATTTTTAATAAAGTTTATGAAATTATGAAGGTTCTCTAACAAATAAAATGGTTTTATACCCAAACTAGGATTGGAATGCAACAGATTGGCTAAAAGACTATTATTGGATGTGCTATACAGTTTTAGTATGAATCTTTCTTTCAGGTAATGAAATCGAATTTTTAATGGTGGAACATTACATTCAATCTGCATTGCATTTATAGGAGTACTTCTGAATGCCCCAGTGATAACACGCAAACATTTATTTTGCAGAACGTCTAGACTATTTACAAATTTAGTATCTGCAGCGAAACAATAAAAACCATATTCAAAATGACTACGAACTAAAGATTTGTACAACAGTAGCAAAATTTTTGGGTCTGCACCCCAGTATGAACCAGCTAAAGATTTCAATATATTATAAGCTTTATTTGCTTTACTAATAATATGTTTAATATAGTTGTTCCATGTTAAATTATGTGTAAATAGAATCCCTAAAAATTTAACTTCTTGTGAAATAGACAATGCACAATTGTTATATTGTACGAGGGGCATGTTATGACACTGTTTACCAAATACTACCACTTTAGACTTGGATGGATTGACATTAAGGTCAAGATAGGAGAAAAACTTGTACAAATTTGTCAGGGCATCATTAACTTTGTGAACAACCTGTGATAAATTGTTTCCAGAAGCATAAACTACCAAATCATCAGCAAATTGTAAATTTTTGACCTGAGATCCTAAAATTAAATTTAATCTACGTATATACAATATAAATAATAATGGTGATAATATACCTCCTTGACAAACTCCTTTAGATGCAACTCTAGGACCATAAATATGTCTATTAAATTTAACAAATACTTCTCTGTTGCACAAAAAGTTTCTGACCCAAATTATGAATTTTTCACTGATCCCTATTTGTAATAATTCATGACATAAAATATCTATATTTACGCTATTAAAAGCACCAGCGACATCAAAGAAAACTCCAACCAAATTCTCATTGGCCAATAAAGCATTATGTATATCAAGCTGCAGTTGACAGACACTTTCTCTAGCCGACCGATTTCTACGAAATCCAAATTGATTAGAAGGTAGAATATGATTTTTTTCAACGTAAAACTCTAAACGCTGCTTCAACAATTGCTCAAATAGTTTTCCAACACAAGAAGTAAGTGCTATGGGACGATAGGAATCAGGACATGATTTGGGTTTGTCTGGTTTTAAAATTGGTACAAGACAATCTACTTTCCAGTCTTGGGGTATAATATTGTTTTCCCATAGCAAATTCAGGACTTTCATGAATATTTTTAGACCAGTAATGCTAAGTTTTTTAAATAAAATGTATGGCATGCCATCTAGACCATGAGTAGTGTCTCTTCGAGATGAAATAGCAGATATTAATTCACTGATTGTAAAAGGATCTAGCAGAAAACTATGATTGGACGAGTTGGACTTGATTGTATTATTAAATAAGGATCTTGGAGCATTAGACACAAAATCTGGTGAGTATTTCTTCAAAAAATATAAAATCCAGGCGTCATTTTCATGATTATTACAATTAAATGTTTTATTATATTTGCGCATGAAGTTCCATATAATAGATATTGGTGTGCATCTATTGAAAGTTTCACATAAAGTCAACCAGCTTTTTTGTCGTTCAGTTTTTATAATTAATTTTTTAAGTGCACGAAGTCTTTTAAACTGTATATATGTTTCTTCAGATGGGTTATTTTTAAAATTAATGTAAGCCGTTTTGAAATTTGATACAGCGTCTGTACATTTTTGATTCCACCAAGGAAGGGAAGGTCTTTTATTCCTATTTGTGGGACATGAGCGATTGCTGGCATTCAAATTGCCATTCGAATTTTGGATGGAATTAGCAGCGGCTGTGCGTAAAACTGTACAAAAATGATAATATAAATCAAGAGGACTTGTGTTATCTGTTTTGAAATCAACTAAGATTTCATCCACCTTATTACTAAACATTAGCCAGTCCACCATTTTGTAATTTGGATAGACAGGCAAATGTTCAGCATTAGAACAATCTCTATAGGAATCATTTTGACTATTGTTCATTGTAACTTTTATAATTGCAGGAATGTGGTAACTACTACCAAGAGGACTATCATGCATGTGCCATTCACAATTAAGTGCCAATGATGGAGAGACTAAAGACAAGTCCAATGCATTCGCACGCCAAGTTAAAGAGCCCACTGTTGTTGCCTGACCATTGTTAAGAAGAATTAAATTATTTTCGTCAATGACCTCTAAAATATTTCGACCGCGTGGAGAATCAGAACCACAACCCCAAGATGTGTGATGAGCATTAAAGTCCCCAGCAAATATAAAAGGACCAGGAATAGACTTGACCAATGAATCAAAATTATCTTTATTGAAAGCTGGATTAGAAATCGAAGGACTGTAAAAACTGACTATACTTATTTCCTTATTATTAATTAGAACTTTTACACAGATATTTTGTAAAGAATTGTCAAAATAAGTGTTAATTTTAGTGTAATTAATACTTTTATGAATAATAATGGCAACTCCATTGTGTTTGTTGCCACAGTCATTTCTTTCAATATTATAGTTTTTAATTTTAAAGTTTTGTTCTGGTTTGAGCCATGTTTCACTAATTATTGCAATATGAATATTGTACGTATAGAGGAAATTTATAAATATATGTTTGTTGCTATTGAGGCTTTGTGCATTCCATTGCATTATGTTTAAATTTGATAAATCCATTATGTAGGTGAGGGAATTTTGTTACTAAGAGTTGTTTTTAAAACCTCTTTAATTGAAGATGAGTTTATAGGGACATCTTTATTACTAACTATTTTGGTAATTGTTTCTACTAAGATATTTATAAATTTATCAGATTTCATTAAATTATTAATTTGTACATCTAAATTTTTTGCAGTTAGAGCTGGAAAAGCATTTACATTAAAAAGATCAGAATATGTGGCGTTTCTTGACTTTATTTTATTTTCTTCGATTTTTTGTTTTTTTAATGGACAAACTGAGGAAATAGCTATGTGATCACCCTTGCAGTTCGCACACTTAGCGTCCTTAGGGTCAACTTGACAATTCTTAAAATTATGATTTAATGTGCAGATCGAACATACCTCCGTATTGCGACAAAATTTTGCAATATGACCATACCGTAGGCACTTCAGACATTGCTTAACAGGTGGAATATAAGTTTTGACCTCGTGACGCCATGAGTCCAAGTATATATAAGCTGGAAGAATAGTGGACGCAAAGGTAACAGCGACCGCTTGTGTAGGTGTAAATTCTACACCGCCGAAACTCTTTACCCTGCGCATAAAGCGCCTGACCTGTACAACATTTTTCGAGCTTCCTATCAGTGAAAATATATCTGCATTCGACATATCTACAGGAACTGAAGTGAGAACTCCAGTAACCTCTGTATCAACAGCAGGGATGGATGCTTTAAGACCCAACTGATCTAATATTTTTTTGTTTTTGAGGAACATATTGGCGTTGTTTGGAAGATCAAATGTGATGCCAACCTTATATTTATTTATTGAACGCATGTGCAAGACGCCTGAAACGCCGTGTTCGCGTATGCCTTTCGACAACGCCATGCGATCTCTGTCGGTGAAAAAACGATTTTCTTCAACATGGTTCAAGAAAACAACCAGCTCTTTTTTCGTTGTGTCCTCCGGATACTTACGGCTGTAACCCTTTACCTTATAGACCGCGTATTTATCCTTCGGGTCCTTGTTCTTATTTACGTCCCTGTAAGAGGAACATGTTACCGCCGATTCCGCTGAGTCGGAATCGGTTGATGCTTGCTGAAGATCCGGTGGCGACTCATCCTCCTTCCTCTTTCTTTTTTTCACCATTTTAACTATTTAATATATATTTACACTTAAAACTAACTATAGAAATAAGATTTTACAAAGAAATTGTACAAAATTAACAAATAAATATTTTTAAAATCGTAAAGCGCGCCTTTCTTTGCAAACGATTTCCCGCCTTTTTTTTTCAACCGCTGTAAACTCTATGAAAAATAGTGATGTCCAGGCTCTATTTTGCTAATAGTCGATAGTCAAATAGTGAGTGGTCACAGAGTTTGCTTGCCATTGTAAATATTACCTTCAAATTGATGCAAGCAAAATGCATCTTTAGCAAGTTATAAAATTGTTTTTCAAATGTTTGATAGCTCTGCACTTTATATATCATCAGTATTTTCATGAAGACTGTTTTTCAATCTGTATGCCTTTTTGTAATGGATGGTAGTGTGAAACGAGCCCCTCGTTTCACACTTAAAACCCACCCACGTTCCTTCGGTTGCCCTATGGCCCGAGTCACACCGGAATGGCAGCGGCCGAACGCAACGCCGCGAGGCCGCCAGCGTCGATAGAAACACCGGCGCGCGGCCGCTCGCGGCGCCGCGGGCGGCCGCTGGCAGCCTCACGACCTTTTCAAGCGATACTAGTCTTTTAACGTATGTAATTAGTGAAAAGTTTAAAATTATTTGACACCGAAAGTGCTCGCCGCGCCGCTGCCATTCCGGTGTGACTCGGGCCTATACGTTCCGGGGCCGCGCTAACTATTAGAACTATTCCTATTTATAGATTATTTTGATTTATTTATTTTCGTTATCGCCATATGGGTTAAGAAAAACTATGATAGTTTTCAAATAAATATTTATTTTCACATAATTTCATAAATAAATTATTGTTATTTTCTTCTTGTGACTCTTGTGAGCGTAAAATAAACCCAGACCCTGATAACCCAATTAAAAGTCCAGGCTTTCTCTTAATAAATTGTGTGGTAAATGTGAGACTACGTCCCGGATTTGTGCAAGTTTGTGTCTAGCAGTGATACGTCGCCACAGAACTGGACACTCTGCATTCTCGCACTCCGAAGATTGACTGTGGCCGCAGCATGACGCACAGATCTGTAAACAATAGCATAATTACATTGCCTATTTAACCCTAGTTCATACCTACGGTTTCCACCGTGTAAAAGTCCAGTATTGATACGTACAATGTCTTGGTGCTTTTTACACGACTGCCCAAAAAAAGGAGTGTTATGTTTTCAAGATTCATGTATGTATGTATGTATGTATGTATGTGAGTTTCTTTATTCCACCATAACTTCTTAATGCCTGAACCGATTTAGATGTATGATGTATCGTTACAATCCGTACATAGTTCCGAGTAACATAGGCTAGTAAAAATTTGAAAAATTGTAAAAATTTACCATTTTGGACGGAGATAGAAATTTAGAAATTCTTTTTTACACGACTGCCCAAAAAAAGGAGTGTTATGTTTTCAAGATTCATGTATGTATGTATGTATGTATGTATGTGAGTTTCTTTATTCCACCATAACTTCTTAATGCCTGAACCGATTTAGATGTATGATGTATCGTTACAATCCGTACATAGTTCCGAGTAACATAGGCTAGTAAAAATTTGAAAAATTGTAAAAATTTACCATTTTGGACGGAGATAGAAATTTAGAAATTCTTTTTTGCCTTTTAGTTCATATTTGTCATGGCAGTCGTGTTTTTTATTTTTTTTTATTATTTTTGCATTTTTTTCAGAGTAGATGTTTCATAGACATATAAACTGTCAGACAATAATTTAAAAATTGGTTTTTGTTTTACTATTTTTTGCACATACTGCTGTAGTTGCTTTATTTAGTGTACTAACAGCCACCGTAATTAAATACACCAGTTGCTATTTACGTTAAAGGTGCTGATTCTCTTGGTCACAAACTAAACCAAATTTAAGTTAAGTGCATCTTTCTCTTTCCATTGCATTAAGAAAAGGGCAGAAGATACATGTTAGTTTAGTCCTATCAAATTAGCCAGCGCCCGAATTAAATTGACGTATATTTAGTCGCCATGTTTTTAATCGCGTCTAAATTATCTATGGAGTGTCTTAATTTGAGAGGATCAAACTAGTTCATGAACAAGGGAATCGGAACGAATGTCACACTATGAGCATACTCACAGCGTTACAGTACTGTACATGTTCGTTTGCTGCCGCAAGTCTGTGCGTCAGCGTAGCAACAGACTTGTGCGCGCGGACCGGCGTGGCGCAGTCGTCGCACACGGCCGCACGCGCGCTCCTCGCGCCACAAACCGCGCATCGCTCGCGCCACATGTAGCGCGCGATGCCCACTCCGCCCATGCGACGCGACTCCCGCTGTTGAATTTCCCGAGTGTATCCCACTTCATTCCACCTGAAAAGAAATGTCATGTTTTTGTAATAAACTTTTGCTAAGGGTAGGTTTTTATAATAACAATAAAGAAAGATTTCGAGGGAATAAAACATAGTCATGGTCATTTAATCATTATATTTACGTATAATAATTAGATATAAACTTGTAATGTACTTATAACGTGCGGAATTATTATGCCACTGATCAAAAACAGCATGTGTAATGAAGACCGCAGCACACTTAACACCCGATGCCACCTCACGCATTTTCTTTGACTTTACATCTACTAGATTAATTGTTGCTAATGAGAACGCCTTATTAATGTGGCGTGTTATAAGTCAAAGCCAGTCTATGCCCTTAATTCATTTTAAAAGAATGAAATGCAGTACGGTTACGGGTACAGGATACACGTTGCAAGACAAGGTCCACTCACCATTTAAAAACATCGACGCCAAGCAGTGAAAGACACCTATGCAGCGGCGGCAGCAGTACCCTGGCGGCGTAGTACGCCTTGTGCGGTTGTAGCGTGGTGTCGCGCGCGAGTTCGGCGGGCGTGCGCGCCAGGCGTACGAGCGGCGCGCCCGGCGCGCCCGCCGTCACCTGCCACGCCACGCGCCAGCCCGTGCGCGGGGCGGAGCGACGGTCGTGAGATACTAGGCGTCTGATGGAAACGAATGGTCTTTATATACCTGCCGTGGTTGCGGAATAGTTCTTTTACCCCGGCCCCGGTTGGCCCCGGAACATAAAGGGCAACCGAAGGAACAAGGGTGGGTTTTAGTCAGTAAGTCTGTCACCCCCTGCATCCCGCCCAGGGCGGAAGCAGTCATTTGAAAATATCCCATCCTCAAAAAAAAAAAAATGTTTCTTTATATTGCATTTTTTCACATGGCTGGCTTACCATGCAAAAATAGTTGAGTCGTGTCCGGACTTATTTCTGTAAATTTTTTGAAAAGTATAATTTTTTTTTCATCTTTGGCACAATTTATTTTATAATACCTAGTCGAGCCGGTTTTTCCAGAATATAGTTTTGTAAAGGAAACATAGATATTATACAAGGTGTATTTTTGGTCTTGCTCAACCCGCTAGGAGATGATTCTACTCATAAAAACAAACAACTTTCATTATCGAACCAACTCTGAAATCGGGAAAAAAATATCAGCTGGTTCATACATTATAGTCCGAGGGCATTGAACTTTTCTTAGAAGCAGCTGATATTTTTTTCGCGATTTCAGAGTTGGTTCCATAACAAAAGTTGTTTGTTTTCATGGGTAGAATCATCTCCTAACAGGTTGAGCAAGACCAAAAATACACCTTGTATAACTTATATAATACTAGCTTTGCCCGCGACTTCGTCCGCGTGGAGTAATAATTCCCGTTCCCGGGGGATTTCCGGGATGAAAACTATCCTATGTCCTATCTCGGGTCCCAGACTATATCTGTACCAAATTTAATTCAAATCGGTTCTGTGGTTTAGACGTGAAGAAGAGACAGACAGACAGACAGAAAGACAGACAGACAGAGTTACTTTCGCATTTATAATATTAGTAAGGACTCACTTGGCTATCTCATTGGGCGGCGCAGAGGCCCCGGGCCGGTACCCCGCGGGCCCGTGGTACTCGCGCGTGAAGAACAGCTCGTGCGGCGGCAGCGTGCCGTCCGCCAGGCGAGTCAGCGTGCTCATGACGGAGCGCTTCACGCGCGACATGTCGCCCGTCTCGAACAGTTCGCACAGGGCACGTTGGAGTAGCTGGAACAAAACACATCTGTACCATCCCGGTTGGTCCCGTACATGTTTACGGGACGGAAAAACCAGTTTCTTTGTTTGTAAACTTCGGCATTATCTACCTGTCGACCTAGGGTATTGCAGATATACCTTGCATTTAATATTCCGAAAAGCATACGTTTGCTTTCTATTTTCAGTTTAAATTTGTCGGAAATGCTATATACACATGTCTACATTTGCTGAAAAGAGATTGAGACACGATTTTGAGAATTGACTTTCTGGCAAAAAATCAAAGCATAAATAAATGTGTTCGGGAAACCTGTTCATGCGCATAATAAAAAAAGACGTCTAGCACTCGGAGACTGCCGCGATAAAGCTATGGCATAGCATTTTTTATCAACTTATGTAATTAATTTATATGTGATATACCTTAATAAAATTCCATTTATTAAGGTATATCACATATAAATTAATTTTAATTATTATTATAATTATTTTTATTTATTTTTTACTTTTTTCCTCCGGCTTAGCAGTCAGAGCCACTAACCAATAGACCAACAGGCCCTTTAAAACCACCTCATCAGTGAGAAAGGTGACTGCCGCCATCTTGGATTCTCAAATCAACCTCACTTTTGACCATAGCACCCTATAAAACCATGAAAACGACACCCACGTCGCATATTGTGAGAAAAGTCACGGCCGCCATCTTGGATTCTCAAATCGACCTTATTTTTGACCTTAGCACCCCAAAAAATCATGAAAACGACACCCATGATGCATATTGTGAAAAAGGTCACGGCCGCCATCTTGGATTCTCAAATCGACCTCATTTTTTACCTTAGCACCCCAAAAAACCATAAAAACGACACCCAAGCGTATATTTCAAAAAGTCATTAAAAATTCTGGTATTCATCGATAGATGGCAAACGCAAAACTAAAAAGTATCACCGCTGTGCCTGTGTGTGTGTAATAAAATTTTCGTTGTGGAATTTCTGGATTCGGTCTCTACGCTCAAGGCCCGCGATAGAAACTTACTTTAACACCGGCGGGACATCCGTCTCTCCTAACAGTCTCGATTCCTTTCGCTTCATACACGGGTTTCTGCTGGTCCGCGCTCTCATACATGTAGCCGACGTAACGCTTCTTAGTTTGTAGGATACAAGGTTGGTAAACCTGGTTAATAAAAAAATATATCTAGAATAGAATAATTTATTTTGTCAGAAACATGGTTACAGGATGTTACTTATTAATATTGCAGAAGTTCAGCATGTCTCACCGAATTATCTATGTCTTTATTTTATTTAAAATATATATATATATATATATATACATATAAATATATCTTTATCTTTTATCTTTTAACAGAGTTCTGTCTGAAGCTGACTAGACCTACTAGTATTTTTCACCCAAAGCTGTAGGCTAATCGGACACTTTAGGGGCGTTTGATATCACCACAATCGATTATTTACAAAACTAGGTTTCCCCCGCGGTTTTACCCACGTAGTTCCCGTTCCCGTGGGTTTTTTTATATAAAAACTATCCTATGTCCTTTTTCAGACTATGGTATATCTCTGTCTGTACCAGATTTAGTCAGTCGTGTAATAAATGGTTTGTGTTACTTTGGCCGTTATAACAATAATAATAAATATTACAGGCAATTCACTTGATCTTAGTACTGTAAGGTGGTATGCATCAGGATTAGCCGTATTGTCTACAACCTTTACTCACCTTTTCAAGTTTGAGTGCGACAGGCGAGGGATTGTCGGCGGTGACCGCGTCGGCGATCTGCTGGCCGATCTCGAAGGCTTCGGCGCGCGTACCGCCCGGCACTAGCACGAACATTGAGTCCGTGTCGCCGTATATTACCTGGTTTTGTTACTTATTATAAAATCAGTATTTGTACAGCCCTTTATGAGCGAATGGCAAATGCGATTCACCTCAACTTTGTAGTTAAAAAAAAGATCTGAAATTCCTTCACCAATAACCTAAAATCGTCATCCGCGTGAAACTCAAAGTCAAGTAATTCATTGAACATGTAACAAACATCACAAAAATATAACTTTCAAGAGAAGTTTTTTTTTTTGTAATCTTATGCGTACCTCCTTCGCAATTTCGCTAATTACCTCCAAAAACAAAAAGAAACTGCAAAATTTTAAAAATTAAAATAGTTTTAATCTGTTTACCCTAGCATTCCAATGTGTGCTCTCGCGAACCATCTTGATGGCTCGCTCTAGCGTCTCGCGGCCCTTAGACACGACACTGTCGCCAACCTCCACGCACGGCATACGGCCACTGAAGTTTGCGGCCGTGTACCCATACGTCACATTGGCTATTAGTTTTAAACCTGCAACGGAAAATATAAATAATTGATAAAATATAGCCTAGAAGTTTAGAAGAGTTTTGGAGTTAATCATAGCCGAATGGTGCCAATAGCTAGTCATAGGTCTTACCTAACTATCAACAACCAGAACTTCGTTACACTAGCCCACTGAATTCCCGTTATATTCAGTAATTTAGGACAGACAGGAAGAATATTCTCACGACCAAGTTTTTTTGGACACGGTGACCTGATAGATAATTTAACCTAATGCACAAAAAGCGTCAAATTTTGCGCTTAACCTACAATTCTTACTATTTCACATCCTCCATTTATAAATTTTCCGGTGCCGTACTTCATAATTCAACTTGTCGTGCCCTGGGTAATCGCCTGTCGTCGTCCTCGTGCAAAAACGTGTGCGCAAACACAGGCGCATTCCTTCTTGCACTCTTTCTTGTTCCAAATACAACGGAAATTCGACACAATCGGGGAAGGCCAAGCCAAAGCCAAGCCAAAGCCAAGCCAAAGCCAGCCCAATGGTTTAGGTATTGGTGCACGTTAGGATCACACTATCCACTAGCGAGAAAAGCTGGAAAACTTCCACTTTTCCCAACGTGGGTTTATTCATTGAAATACCATGCTCAGTAATCACGCTAAACAGGGTCAATCATCTCCCTAGCCTTTTTCCAAGTACGTTGGGGTCGGCTTTTAGCCCAACCGGATTCATCTGGAAACCAGTGTTTTTCGTAAAACAACTGTCTGTCTGTCTATCAGATCTTCACAACCCGGTTACTGGGTGACACGATGCCCCGTGGTTAGACTGGTAAAATTTTCTGACTACCCGTAACGACTGTCAAAGTTCTACGAATGACAACTGGGACCAATGGCTCCACCAGGGTCAATAAATAATCCTATTTAGATTGATTCAAAACAAGTTGACCTACCTAACTGCCTGGAATGCATAGCCTTCTTCACAGCCTCATCAGTTTGAGCTTTCATATTCTTCTTGACTGCTTGTCTTGCCGCTAAGATTCTTCTTAGTAAAGCAGGCAGCACGCCTCGACGTACGGATGCCTTAACAAACCCGACACCTACCGGCGACCAGTGTACCAGTCCTTTTTTAACCAACGCTTCTAATTTCGCTTTTGGTATTCTTAGTCGCCATGCTCCAAATTCGTATGCGGCTTCACTGGAGGATTAATTTAGAAAGTATTAATTATTATTAAAGTAAATGTTTACTGGAAATTGAAATGATACTGCGTAGCATAAGGTCCCAAGTCCCAAGCACAAGAGAAAAACCCGAGTGTTATATAAGAAAAAAAATATAACTTCTAAAAGAACTAAGTACTTACTACTTAAGCCGAAATAAATAAATATGATTGTCACCATCTTACTATTGCCAAATTTAGGTGGCGATACAAAGATAAAGACACCTAAGCCAAAGAAAGTGATAAATAACGTTCATTTATCGTTTTCTATGGTGTAATGTAGGAACGTACCCATTTATGTTTTGAACTCGTCCAATACACGTCGAGAAGCAGTAGTTGTAAGCAATCATCATCGATGGATACAGGCTCTGGAAGTCCAGAACTATGACAGGATCCGTGTAGAAACGAGATTCTGCCATCAAACATAATTTTTGTATACTATTCAGAGCTTATGTTGAGTTGCAGAAGGTGATATAATTCTTTGCTAAGTGTAGTGCTAAGCGTTGCTAAGTGTGTGTAGTGTTTTTGGGCTTTCCCAAGATTAAACTATTAGAAAATTTAAAACTAAGTCTGATAAAAAATCGACGGCGCATTTTGTTTCACGCGTGCCTCAAAGAGCAGTCAGCACGTGAAGGGGCCCTCTAGATCCAATGCCTGCTACGGTTGCGGAATAGTTATAATAGTTACCGTGGCCCCGGAACACAAAGGGCAACCGAAGGAACATGAGTGGGTTTTAGTCAGTAAAAGTCTGATACGAAAGACGGGCGACGACAATTGATGGAAAAAGAAAAAAAATGAGTTAAGTTCTAGCGGGGTTGTAGCAATGTTCTTTTACACTTATTTTTATAAGTATTTCATGAGTTAGGTAAATATCTTCAAAGTGCACTTCATACCTGGTTCAAATATAAGTGGAAGTGTTTCAGGTGCTCTCATGGCGGCCCTTTGTTTTACAGTGGGAGATAGGGCGACTAGGTTGAGAGGCCTCGCCGCTCGCAGCATCAAAGACTCGACGCGAAACTGAGAGCCTCGGGACAGCACTTCCCACCATTGAAGGCCGAACAGACGAGCTAGTTCTGATGTTCGATCTAAGAATAGACACGATAACATGAAAAATCGACACGGTTTAAGAAAATTAAAAGATATTTAAGATCAGTTGAGCAACAGCAAGTGACTGTTGTATCGTCACAGGAACCTTATGCGCGTGCAAGGCCTCGTTAGAAAAAGTTTTCTTGAAATTATTGAAAAAGCTGTCGCCAGATTTGGCACAAAACTAATTTACAGAATGAAGCAAAATAAAATCGTTTAAAAAACAGGCAGCTCGCAAGCACTTAGTGGTTTGATTTTTTGAGGCGATCCTGGCCGTGCCGTTGACATGTCGAAGCAATCAAGCAATACTACTATAATAAACAATGACTATAAATAAGTACTAACTAATAATATCAAGTTTCTCCAACATCCTCACAGTCCCCGACAGCCTGGTCAAATAATGTTCTACCGGAATCCATCGTAATATCCTGGTATTATCGCGCCACCACGATGACAACTGCGCGAAGCTATACTTGGGAACTCTTTCCTTCATCACCTCATTCATGCAGTTCTCAAAACTGTAGCTCGACAGCGCCATCTCATGGCGAAACAAACGCCAAACATTCAACATTATCCTACCAATAATTCGTCCTTCAAAATCGTTTTCTTCCCCTCTCCAACGTTTTTGACGATACTTCTCCGTTATCCTGGAAACTTCTTTAACTATCTCTAATCCTAAAGTTTGTGCTCTTTCAAAAATATATCCCCAAGAATTCATTTCTATTTCATATCCGCACAATATGTCTGGGTCGTGTTTCATTACTAATTCGATAAGTTTTTCTAGGAGTTCACTTTCATTGTCAACGTACGTGATATCTGCATTGAAAACACACCTATCTAGATATCTTACAGGTGTAAAGGTTTCGACGACTATGATTTTTGTTAGGCTTTTCTCTAATCGATGGCCTGGTGGGCAATCGTTTGTTACTGTCAAGAATAATACTTCTACAGGATCTATAGCGGGATCAGGGTTCAAGTCTCCTCTAACTGAAGTGTGAACTTCAGCTACCATAACTGTTAGAAAATTAACCTACACAAAAAAAACTGCGTTACATAAAGAGTATTTCGATGTTGATTTAAAAAAGTATTTGTTTTTAACACTTACATCAACAATAGGAGTCTCGAAGGAACCACTTTCTGGACGATTTTCGGAATCGCCGAAGCATAAAAATGATCCATCAGGTTGCATGGTTACTTGAAGACTATTATTTAAATTAGTTTTTTCCTGAAAATAGAAACATAGATTTGGAAAGACGGTATAGGTCGAACGTACCAATGTTTTCATTGTTGAACTATGAATGTAGTTTTATTACTAACCATTTCATGGACTTCTAAACTAGTACTGCTATCAATATCATATTTTAGACCTAAAGCTTGTGAATTGTCCAATTCATCGATATTTCTACTAATATCCTCTTCATTGGCAGTATTGTTTTCGACTTTTATTTCACTTTCTTTGCTCAGTAACCATCTTTTAATCTCATTATTGGTCGGCGGTTTTCTTACAGGTTCTAAGATACAGATTCTGTTGCCAGCAAGAAGTATCTTCAACGCGTCAGGTTTTGTAGATTCTTGAGACATTTCATTAGTTTGCAGAAATAGTAAATGACGCCATTCTTCTATAGTAGTCATGTCTAACACTTTCTCGAAAGATTTCTGATCTCTCGATAGCTTACTATTTACTTTCAACAACATTTGACCTATCTCTACTTTGTCCCCTGCATCCTTATGATCTGAGTAGTACGGCTCATGATTTCTTACTTTAGGTATATTATATTGTGACAAGCTTGAGCATACGTAACTTTTAGAAGGAGGTTTAATTTTAGGTGTCAATATTTTCAATGTTTCTTTTTCTATTGTTGTGTGATGTTCAATTTTAAAGTTTATATCCTTGATCTCTGTGTCTGTTTCCATTCGTGCTTCGGAATAATTAACTTGTAGAGTTTCATTTTTATTTACTTCTATGAACACTGGTTCCAAGTTTTCTGTTTTGACATTTTCTGGGGTTCCACTAGCAATGTCTTTGGTACTTTCTAGAGAAATATCAAATAGTTTAGACTTATCATAGAAGCTCATTATACCTAGTTTATTGCCTTCAGGAGAAGATTCCATATCTTGATCACTGTCATTAAAGGTTTGATTAAATGAATTATTTTGTTTAATATTTGAAGGTCCTGGTTGTGGTTCAAATTGTTTCTTCAAATCATAAGCTTCTGCTGCCACTGGCTGCAAATTTTCGTGATCTTTTGTTACTTTATTTACTAAATCTACAATAGACTGATTTTCTACTTTAAATTGCACTACATCACCTTCATCAGAGTGTATTGACTTATCTAAAATACTTTCAGGCTCAGCTTTTATAAATCTTCTTAAATGTGAATGGTCTATATCTTCAATAGTTTCTCTTGAAGCATTTATTTCGTCCATCTGACTTAAATCCGTATTTGATTCAGATTTATCATCTGATTCATTTTCTTTTTTCGTTTTCGATTTAGGCCTTGACAAGCCCAGTTTAAATGGTCTCATTTTTCTTTTTCTAACTTTTTTTGTATCTGTAAATTTAATACATTTTCAATGGTTTTGTGGAAGAATTATAAGTAATACCTCTTGCGAAGGTGAAGAAAGATTTAGATTTTGTACTTAGTATTTACTTACGATCTTCGTCACAAGTTCCATCTAGTTGTGGAATGCTTGCACCATCCCAGAAGGAATCATTCCATGAAGGCGAACTTTCACTTACATCATCTTTACTGAAATAAACATCAATGTGGTGTACAAGAATAAAAGTCTGTGTTTTATGGTGATAGTGAAGTAGAACTAACCTTTTATCTTGATCAAGAATTATGGTTTCTTCATCAAATATTTGTGAATATTCAGCGTCATCTGAATCAATGTCTCCATCCTGCACCTCATTAGCTGGTGTTCCCATCACACTGTCTTCTTCTACTGGCTTCTCGTCCATATCTTGCAACATGTCTACTAATTCCAAATCTTCATTATTTACTGAAACAAATAGAAACTATTTAAGTTTCCCTGTGGTGATTAAAAAATTCCGAATTGTCTTGTTTGATTAGACTTACATAATACTTGACTATAGTGTAGAGACAGGCTACTGTTTAAAGCCAAACTCTCATCGACAAGTGTATTATCTAAATCGTCACTGTTGGAAAAATTCCCTCTCAATGTCTGATTAAAGCTTGCACCTAATGAACTGTCAGGTAAGTGAACACTAACATCCACAGCATTGGACAATTGTGTTCCTTCCATACTCTCAGCTGGATATTGTACTATTTCAGGAGGTTTACTTCCACTTTCAGTTATCACAGGCTTATCAATTAAATTGGACATTTTGATCAAAAATATTTGTTCAAACTTATAATGTGATTCAGTCTCTTCAGCTTTTATCCTGCCTTGAGATAACGATTTTGAAGCTAGAGAAATATTTAACCGTTTTCTTCTTTCTGTTTCCTGATTCCATACTTCTTCTAAGCCAGGATTTTCAAACCCATCGCTTTTTCCTATTCTCTGGCGGTTAATAATATGGGATGCGGCACAATCTGCTTCATAGTAGCAAGAACTTTCAGGTTTGAGTCCAAATTCATTGGGGCTTTGTGCTTCACTGCTGTTTTGCGACACTCCCGCTTTCCGAAACTTTACACATTGTAAATCAATGTTGCTCATTCCAAATAAGTTAAAGTCTATGAAGAACTGTAGTGTGAAATTCAAATGAGACTCATGTGGTTGGAAAGTTTGGCCTAAAATGGCGCCATTACTGCAGAGCTCTACAGCTTGTTTGATCAAACCAGGACTGTACAGAAATATTTTCAGATAAAGATGTTCTTTGTAGTGATAGCCATAGAAGGGCCTGGAAATTACATTGTTTTAGGGATTCATATCTACAGTAATAAAGTTTTTTTAATTTAAATTAATGAAGTTTACACAGTTTACTAGTAGGTACTTACAATCCTTTAACTAGTGAAATTTTATATACATGTTGATTTGAAGATGTTGCTTGCTTCAGTGCAATATTTAATGCTTTGTCTAAACTAGCCGCAATCTGTGCAAACAAACAAACAAACAATACAAACTCTACATGTTCTAAAAAAATCTATAAACAGTCAGAGCAAAATGGAAAACTCTGGGTTAGCAAAAATAAAAACATTATGAATTTTATTTGTGTTGCATGTTATACCTGATATAGAAATTGTGGTTGAGGGTTTGGTGTTGGGCATGGTACATAAAAATATGGAAATACTCCATGTATATGAAGACATGCTTTGTGACCGTCGGGTGTAGGTCCAAATATCCTTAAAACTGGCACCTGCAAGATTGTTATGAATAATGTGATTAGGAAGCAAAAAAAGTATGTAAAAATAATTGGCAATCTGTAATTTCAACTGAAGATAAAATTTTGTATTCTTTAAAATTTCAAAACACTCAAAAGAAGTAGAAATAACTGAAAAATAAACCTGCTCTAAGGTTGTTTTATACTGAACTAGCTTTTGTCCGCGAGTTCGTCCGCGTGGAATAATACTTCCTTTCTCGTGTACCAGGCAATATCTGTACCACATTCAAATGGATTCAGCGGTTTAAGCGTGAAGAAGAGACAGACAGACAGAGTTACTTTCGCATTTATAATATTAGTACGGATTTCTTAGGTTGTAGTTCCAAGATATACATGATTTGAGGTTGCTGACTGGGCTTACCTGTTTTATGTCTGCCCCACGGAAATCTGAATAAATGACATCTATTCCCGGTGTTGGTTTCGTTAAATAATGATCGCAGACCACAGTTCTAACTGAAAATTCCGGATTCCCGCGACTATCTAAAACCAAAGTCACACAATTCATAACCGGGTAGGTGCGCCGCCGGGTGTTACTTAATAAATATTTTTACTTACTATTCAAAGAGCTCATGCTTATTTATCAATGTAAGAACAGTATAAAACAGTAATAATGACTTTGGTCATGTTACAACTTGTTTCTCATTCACGAAGTCGAAACCAAAACCTGCCAAAACCATTCTCACCGCGAGAGGTAGGTAAATGTTTTTGTTTACAACTTTTGACAGTGAATGATAAAAGACAACTGACTGACAGAACAACTGAACAACCTTTGTGAGTGAAGTGACCATAGCTTATTAAATAGTGTTTTCATCGAAGCCTCTATTACACAGGTGCGTTTTTTATTGTGGTCTGAATGTCTGATGATAGGCAGTCACAGTTCACGAAAAAAACACTGGTGTCCAGCTGAATCCGATTAGACTGGAAGCCGACCACGACCACAATAAATTGGTAAAAGGCTAGGGAGATGATAAATAGCGTTTATACTATATCTGTTTTATAATTACATTATGTATACACACTGCTGCATTAAAAGTAAAACGTAGTTTTTACGTACAAGAAATTAGCACGTATTCAGCAAGATTCGAGACACTTTAGTACAATTACTTTACTCCATGCTTCAGTCTGACTGAGTCACAAAAACTATTTTGATGTTGTATCCATGCATGTTGTATCCAGGCACCATGGCCATGGTCTTAGTTTGATATATATTTTTTCTTTGATGGCAACAATTACATGAGACTTTGACATTTGACAGCATCAATAGCATTCAGTTTCAGTCATCGTCACGTCAGTCGCATTTAATTTCATTCACTCATGGTGGTCGTCTGTCGTGTTTTTTTATTACATTCACAACTTCAATATTCATTGCGTTGCGTGCTACTTTGAAACAAATTTTAAAATAATATTCATTGTCGTTGAATCAGATTTCCATTTCGTGGTGAACATAAAATTCTAAGTGTTGTGAATAGTGCAATGTTTTATTAATTAACAGTAAAATGTAATGTTATTTGAAAATGATGTGCCATTTCAATGAAAGACTCAGCAAAGAAACACTAATATTTGTTACAAGATAAGAATTATACGAAAACGGAACGATGGATGATGATGAGGCAGACTTGCGCGAACAGATATTCCACAACAACGTGAGGGAACAAATCGTGAGTACCTATCGAAACAAAGAGACAAAGTTTGTACCATTTGAGAATTTGTAAGTTTGTTTTGTTCAGCAACCTAAATTCAAATTGTATAGAACACGTATAGGTTCGAGACATCCGTTTTAGTTCGGCAAAACCTAGCTTATTCTGTACAAACAAATGGTCTTGTAGTCAACCTTTCAGTGTATTTTTTTTTACAAATGGCTTGAGAATAAGTGACCATGACAATACTGATAACAAATTGTAATTCTTTCAAGGGCTTTTCATTAACTAGAGTTGATGAAGAGCCCTATAAAACTGTTTGTACTAAATTGCTTTTTGCTATGGATTGTATCATGTTCTAAAGAGCAACAATTGAAGTGGTGGTCCCACTATGATTAGTTCTGGAATAATCTTAGAACATTAGGGCAGTACTTCAGACAAAGTGAACCAAGAAGATATAATAATTTTAGCATTATATCATCTTGGTCTTCTATACTCAGGGCAAGTAAACATACAAAACTAAAAAGGTTTGAATTATAAGAAAGCCCCCTTTAATTCTTTAATTAACACACTTTTTTGTAGCAGCTTTAGTAAACCACTCTGTGAAAATTACAAGAGCTGTCTACTATTCAGCTGTACTGGTTTCCAAACTTATTAAGCTGTATTACATGTACAACTTATGGGTGGTTCCTTGGTAACTTAAACAATCCATACTAATATTATAAATGCGAAAGTAACTCTGTCTGTCTCTTCTTCACGGCTAAACCACTAAATCGATTTGATGAAATTTGGAACAGATAAAGTCTGGGACCCAAGAAAAGACATAGGATAGTTTTGATCCCGGAAATCCCCTGGGAACTATAATTCCATGCGGACGAAGTCGCGGGCAAAAGCTACTTTTAAATAAACTAAAAAATTTCATATTTTTCAGCAATTATAGACCAAAAAAATGTTTTTTTTTTGTTTCAGATCTTCTTACTGCTATTCATTCTACTGTACCTTGTGTCATTTATGCTAATTGAGAAATTCAGACGTCGAGACAGCGAGGACTACTTCACTGGGGATGAAGATGAAGTGAAAGTTTACAGAATAAGTCTGTGGCTGTGTACATTTGCACTAGCTGTCTCCCTTGGGTCAGCTCTCTTACTGCCAGTATCTATAGTCAGCAATGAAGTACTCATACTGTATCCAAATAGTTATTATGTTAAATGGCTCAACAGCTCTCTTATCCAAGGTAAGCTTTAGAATTTAATGGTGTTTCTTTAAAAAAAACCCAACTTCGGGTTTTTTTAATTGTGAAAATCTGCTAGTCTTGCCCTAATTTGGTACAGGTCTAGTTTGGTTTATCCTCATATGTATGACTGTCATATCTGCCTACAGCCCACCCAAACTGCTGGTCTAAGATACCTATATAAAATAATAGGTATCCACTAAGAAAAGATTAAAAAAAAAATTAACTTCTAAAGGGGTAAAATAGTGGTTATTAAATAGTCTCTGCCGAAAGCTAGTATACCTATTATGATAATCAACATAAAAATCCAAAACAGAATCGGCACAACCCTCCGGCTTTTCCCGAGCGGCGCGGGACCCCAACCTTTGCCGGGCGTTTTTGCTATTAATTATTGCCATTGAATTTTTGCGCTTTAACGGCAAACCGGGCGGGTTCGAAAGCAGCGGTATGCCGGGCGGCTGCAAGAGCCTTTCCCAAAATCACCTTTATTAATTTTCGATGTAAAGGTTTATTTACCAAATATTTGAAAACACAGTTTGAATTCTATTTCTATCTAATGTTTGAACAGGCAATTTTAGTATGAAGCAATAATATTTGTTCAGTGCTTAGTTTAATAGAAAAAGTGTGATGTCGGTAATGCCGGTATTACATAACAAACCAAAAACGATAATGGAATTCCACATTAATAAATAAATTATACTTAATTGTGAAAAGTTATTACTTTTGTATATTTTACATAATTACGATTTTTTAATTTCGTTCACGTGAATTTCGGCTTTCTATCGAGCCTCGGGCGTATATTATATGCCCTGGTATTTGTAGTGGAACATTGGTTATATTGGAGGGGCCAGAATTCCATTGCAAAAAATGTAGTCAATAAAAGATGTACGTTTGCCCAGCACGGCCCCTCAGAATTTGCATTTATGGTGTACACCATTGCAATGTACTCGGCTCTTGCAGTATATGTACCGATTTCTTTTTCAATGTACCTCTATACTTTTGAAGAAATATGCAAAAAAAGGTGGCCGTGCCAGCCAAACGCTTTCAGCACGGCCCCCCATGTAACTTGAATAATACATACCGTATTAACAAATGTCTATAACTCAAGAAATGTACTCTATTAATACGTTATATGTGCCGCAACAGTTATTGTGAATTCATAATAACAAATAATATATAGATGTGGATAAGGGGCCGTGCTGGAAAAAATCATTTTAAGAAATATCTAAAAAAGACAAAACATACTAAGCCAAAAACTATTAAAAAATAATTGATGTTTAGCAAGTAACATATGTACCGCATTGATTTCTCATACAACTTGTTATATTGTGAAAAATAAATCTATTTTAGTTCATTCAGCACGGCCCTCTATAGTTGCCTATATCTTTTTAAATAAGCCGTGTATGTTTACAAAATTCGACTTCCTGAATAATATATAGGAGTACATTCCTTTCAACTAAATTGCAATTCTGCTGTATCAATACTTTAGAAGATAAATTCAATCTAAAATATACATACATTAAAACTGATGGGGTGACCATGATTTCATATATTTGGTAGGTAGGTACATAAATGTTCTATATTTATGTACTTATATTAAAAATTATGTGACTACATTGAAATAAACATTCTTTTTACCCGACTGTACCAGAAGGACGGTAAGGTTTTTCGAGTGAATGAATGTAGATATGTAGCAACCTTCATTTCTTTGGCACGCTTTGTAGTCTAAACGGCTTTATTAATTTCAACTTGAGAGATGTCGTTATATTCGTCTTAATTGTGAGAATGACACAGGGTAGGTATAGGTACCCATCAAAAACATTAAAAATAAAAATAACTGATTCTTGGCGTCAAGTAATTAATCGTTTTCTTTTCCTCAAAGCCTATCTAGTGGGATAATATATTAAATAAACGAATTTCTAAGTGGACTAGCTTTAACTTACGGTTCGGCTCGCGTGGTAGAAATAAAAAATATATAAAGCGTGCTTATAACCTTCCCCTAGAAAAAACACAACTTATAATATGTTTAAATAAATGTTATTCAGAATGAGAAATGCTAAAAAAAAACAAAATATTCAATGTTTCTCAAAGTTTAAAATTTGTCCGCTATTGGGTAATTTATTTAAATAATTATGTGTTTATTCATTACATCTTAAAAAATAATCATATGATAATAATAATCATATCATATATTGTATGATTTTTAAGACTTTGAGCTATGTAGTCTTAGCGACACTAACTTGACACTTGTACGATTATCGACCTATTATGTATAAGTACCTAGTTATCGTTTATATAGTTTACCATATTGTTGATTTGTTTATTTTAATAAAGATTTACTCAATTTAAGCAGTATTTTTTATCCTATTTTCATGTAGAATCATGGTCACCCCATCAGTTTTAATGTATGTATATTTTAGATTGAATTTATCTTCTAAAGTATTGATACAGCAGAATTGCAATTTAGTTGAAAGGAATGTACTCCTATATATTATTCAGGAAGTCGAATTTTGTAAACATACACGGCTTATTTAAAAAGATATAGGCAACTATAGAGGGCCGTGCTGAATGAACTAAAATAGATTTATTTTTCACAATATAACAAGTTGTATGAGAAATCAATGCGGTACATATGTTACTTGCTAAACATCAATTATTTTTTAATAGTTTTTGGCTTAGTATGTTTTGTCTTTTTTAGATTTTTCTTAAAATGATTTTTTCCAGCACGGCCCCTTATCCACATCTATATATTATTTGTTATTATGAATTCACAATAACTGTTGCGGCACATATAACGTATTAATAGAGTACATTTCTTGAGTTATAGACATTTGTTAATACGGTATGTATTATTCAAGTTACATGGGGGGCCGTGCTGAAAGCGTTTGGCTGGCACGGCCACCTTTTTTTGCATATTTCTTCAAAAGTATAGAGGTACATTGAAAAAGAAATCGGTACATATACTGCTAGAGGCGAGTACATTGCAATGGTGTACACCATAAATGCAAATTCTGAGGGGCCGTGCTGGGCAAACGTACATAATAAAAGAGTACCTTGGACTTTCACCTAAATAGTCTTCGCATGGACTTCAAAAGAGACTGACCTCTGTTTTGGATGTTTCTAACTAGTAGTCAGCTAGGAAACACCAACCAACCCCATTGTTCGTTTAATTATTTAAATAATCAAAACAATACTGACGTATAAATGTGTTGAAATTTAATCGAATTTACATTATAAACTTGTTCCAGGATTATGGAACCATGTGTTCTTATTTTCAAACCTGTCGATGTTCGTGTTCCTGCCGTTTGCGTATCTATTCTCGGAGTCATCCGGCTTCCCTGGATGCCGGGGCCTGAGAGGCAGGGTGTATGAGACCTTCATAGTCCTCGCGTTACTTGGCGTTGCCATGCTGGGGCTAGCTTACGTTATCTCAGCGTGGTTGGAAGGCGACCGTTCCAGTATTGATGCTCTGCTAAGTGAGTATATAATATAAATGAACTTGTCTGTTTTTAAAAGTAGTTTAGAAGGAAAACAATGCTTATCTTAGGAAATCCCAACCGAGCTGCAACCACAGACACCATAATGGGCACAGGATCATATATTTATAATTCACAAACACAAGTGGTTTATATTCTTTACTGATACACTGAAGTTAAGTGAAATCGCAAATCGTCAACAATGAGATACCTACTCATATTTTCACTCTTAACTCTGTGTGTCTTCCTACCTATATCAAGTATTTCATACAGCACAGACTCGCATTTTGTGATTTACAAATAGCGTAGTCAACGTACATAATAACCAATTATCTATAGGCCAGTCATCTAAGACATTTAGGTCGCAATAAATTGCAAGGTCCTGATTTTTTGTGATGTTGTTAGGATAGATACCAATGGTGTAAATCTAGATTTGCAACCTCGAAAGACCTGTGCTAACTTCGTGGTGCTCGAAAAACCTCGAAATCTTCGAACTTTTTTCAGTTTTTGGCTTACAACTTCTAAAATATGCATTTTGCAGCAAAGTCATCTATGAAACTTTTAAATAAGACAAAATAAGCAACAAAATGAGTGTAACCCTAGCTCTGTATGTTTAATAGATCTCAAGATATGACATTTCGAAAATGGGCAATTTTTCCCAAATTTTATCAAATTTGTAGTTAGCTAGACTTTAGATCGAAATACTGTCTAAATTACTCATCCTACAAGGAAAGTCAATAGAAGTTAAGATGTAGAACAGTTATTTAGCTTTAATTTAAGTGTAAACGGAACTGTTTAGCACCAATAGTTCTCATATTATGAGGTAAAAAGTAATAATAAGGATCGAATTTCGCAAGAAATAGTTATTTTTTCTTATACATTGTTGAATGGAATTTACAATACTAGCAGTCCGCCCCGGCTTCATCCGTGGTACATACATAGCCTATGTCACTCACGGATAACATACCTATCCAACGGTGAAAGAATTTTTAAAATCGGCCCCGTAGTTTTTGTGTTTATCCATTACAAAACAAACAAATAAACAAATCTTTTCTCTTTATATTAAGTATAAGTATGATTGATGGCGTCATAAGTTCTGTCAAAACCTTGTTATTTTAACTTTCGAGTACGGGCCAGATATACTTTGACTAATTTTAAAAATAGAACATTTGTACTTGCCGAAAATAAAAAAGAAAATATTAAATATAGAGTGGTCGAAGAAGGAAGATAGAGTCGCGGTTATCGCGTTGCACCGCTATGGTTACGCGCCAATAGAGATTTTCAAAATTCTGCAACAGTTGAAAATAACACTACGGTTTGTTTATCGCACTATCAAACGATACATTAAAGATTCAAGCTTCAAAGACCGTGAGAGGAGCGGCTGACCTCGCACAGTTAGGACACCAGCGGTCATCAAAGCAGTGAAGGCGCGAATTCAACGAAATCCCTCGCGTTAACAAAAAATCTTAGCTTTTCACATGGGGCTAAGCAGAACCACGGTTAGAAGAGAGTTAAACGAAGACCTGGGACTACGAGCTTATCGTAAGATCCACCAGCTCATAGTGCAACGCAAAACTGGTAGACCACCCATGGAATTGACTTCATCGGGCATGAAGACTGGCCCTCTTCTAGTCCAGATTTAAACCCCCTGGACTACAAGATATGGCAATATTTGGAGGAAAGAGTCTGCGCTAAACCTCACATGAATTTGGAGTCTCTCTCTCTCTGAGTATCTCTGGTTAAAGCAGCGGCAGAAATAGATATGAATGTGGTGCGTGCTGCGGTCGATGACTGGCCGCAAAAACATTGAAAGTTTTTGACAGAATTTATGACTTGACAACGATATAATTTTTGATAATTAATTGAAATTTATATATGAAATGAAAGATATTGAATGTACAATACAAATTTATTTACATTATTCGAAATGCCCCCCTCCATTTTTAATACATGCCCTTAATCGACGCGGCCAGTCATCGACCGCAGCACGCACCACATTCATATCTATTTCTGCCGCTGCTTTAACCAGAGATACTCAGAGAGAGAGACTCCAAATTCATATGAGGTTTAGCGCAGACTCTTTCCTCCAAATATTGCCATATTTTGTAGTCAAGGGGGTCTAAATCTGGACTAGAAGAGGGCCAGTCTTCATGCCCGATGAAGTCAATTCCATGGGCGGTCAACCAGTTTTGCGTTGCCCTATGAGCTGATGGATCTTACGATAAGCTCGTAGTCCCAGGTCTTCGTTTAACACTCTTCTAACCGTGGTTCTGCTTAGCCCCATGTGAAAAGCTAAGATTTTTTGTTTACGCGAGGGATTTCGTTGAATTCGCGCCTTCACTGCTTTGATGACCGCTGGTGTCCTAACTGTGCGAGGTCGGCCGCTCCTCTCACGGTCTTTGAAGCTTGAATCTTCAATGTATCGTTTGATAGTGCGATAAATAAACCGTAGTGTTATTTTCAACTGTTGCAGAATTTTGAAAATCTCTATTGGCGCGTAACCATAGCGGTGCAACGCGATAACCGCGACTCTATCTTCCTTCTTCGACCACTCTATATTTAATATTTTCTTTTTTATTTTCGGCAAGTACAAATGTTCTATTTTTAAAATTAGTCAAAGTATATCTGGCCCGTACTCGAAAGTTAAAATAACAAGGTTTTGACAGAACTTATGACGCCATCAATCATACTTATACTTAATATAAAGAGAAAAGATTTGTTTATTTGTTTGTTTTGTAATGGATAAACACAAAAACTACGGGGCCGATTTTAAAAATTCTTTCACCGTTGGATAGGTATGTTATACGTGAGTGACATAGGCTATGTATGTACCACGGATGAAGCCGGGGCGGACTGCTAGTATTGTAAATTCCATTCAACAATGTATAAGAAAAAATAACTATTTCTTGCGAAATTCGATCCTTATTATTACTTTTTACCTCATAATATGAGAACTATTGGTGCTACACAGTTCCTTTTACACTTAAATTAAAGCTAAATAACTGTTCTACATCTTAACTTCTATTGACTTTCCTTGTAGGATGAGTAATTTAGACAGTATTTCGATCTAAAGTCTAGCTAACTACAAATTTGATAAAATTTGGGAAAAATTGTCCATTTTCGAAATGTCATATCTTGAGATCTATTAAACATACAGAGCTAGGGTTGCACTCATTTTGTTGCTTATTTTGTCTTATTTAAAAGTTTCATAGATGACTTTGCTGCAAAATGCATATTTTAGAAGTTGTATGCCAAAAACTGAAAAAAGTTCGAAAATTTCGAGGTTTTTCGAGCACCACGAAGTTAGCACAGGTCTTTCGAGGTTGCAAATCTAGATTTACACCATTGGTATCTATCCTAACAACATCACAAAAAATCAGGACCTTGCAATTTATTGCGACCTAACGCGATTTTTATGTCTTAGATGACTGGCCTACTATGTCCGCTGTGTTCAATTGGGTGTGAAGAAAGCGAGCGCAGCGCACAGAAAAGGTGAACGCAGACTTGGCCGCACCGCACGCGCCGCAGTCTTCGCATTCGAATTCTTTATATGAAGTTCTATGCCACCTCGCACACCTACCCGCGTCGCAGTTGCCGCAGACCCTGAAACGACAACAACGAAAATGCGATGACTGCGGGTACTGCGGCGCGTGCGGTGCGGCTAAGTCTGCGTTCACCTTAATTGTCCGGTGGCAGTCAATGTTAATGGATGCGCCGATTGCCCTAGAAACTAAAAACTGTGCTAGTTTAAATAAACTCATTAGTCTGATTCTGATTCGAACAGTACCATTTTAAAGTACCTATTTGTATAACGAGCTGTGCTCGTGATTTTGCTCATAAAGACGACAGCGCAGCAAACAGTATGATGATGTATAGCTTTGATTTCCAAAGTACCTTGTCTAGATCAACCCTTTCGCCTAGATCGCCCTTTAAGGGGCGACGACCTGCGAGGTGTCTACATACACCAGTAAAAAATAATAATGGAGTTCATAGCATCTTTTCCTCTTATAATTAGACCTAGTGGACCATTTTTATAGTGCCGCTATATTGGGTAGGAATTTCAATATTTTCTTTAATGCAGTTATAATGTGGATAAAGGACTACTCAAAACCTAAAAACATGCCAGGTGTTCTACGTGACAAATAAATCGGGTGAACCCTGATGTAAAAATCATGGACTGACAACACCACACAGTACGGAAAAATCGTGCAAAGAACAAATCTGGCAGTATTCATGATGCTTCAACGTTAATGCAACGTTAGGTTACACTTTTATTATATCCTGGCTTTTCACGATTTTGTCAGGGTGAATATCGGTTACCGCGGCTGCCAACGAAGTGCGGTTTAGTAGAAAGTAGAAAAGTAAAGTAATTTTGAAAAACTCAGAATCGAATCATTGGTTTACTCATGAAAGCGTAACAGACCAAGGTTTCTTTCGCATTTATTTTATTAGTGTGGATTGGTACGAATAAGTATGGATAATAATAATATTATGTACATTGATCGTTTCGGTTTAATAAAACGCAGTGACCACTACCCATATGTTTTTTCTCTCATGTGATGTGCTGTTTGATTTACAAATTTTGTACCGGTTTCACATCCTGCAGTTTACTTAGCATTTTATATATACAGGTTTTTAAAATGCTAAACTAAGAAAAAGACTAATTTGTTGTATCTAAACGGCTCTCATAAATTATGTTTGTGCTGATGGCCGTGCCTGTCTTAACACATGAGTACCCCCGGGCCCTGACAATCAAACCTACGACGCGTATCAAATGTATTGTATGTTAAAATTGTATTAACATTGTGTCATTGTTTGCTCACAGATTTGTGGACATATCTCCCTTTCCTGTATTCCTGCGTGTCGTTTGTTGGAGTTCTAATGTTATTAGGTGAGTTAAATTCTTTCATAATGATAATGATGGTCATTTGTTTTCTAAATTAAGAACGTCTTTAACGTTACTTGCTTATCAGTTGATCGGTCGTTAGCCTGTCTACTTTCTTTATTGTAAAAACTGGCTACGCATAGACAGGTTCTATGCAACTTTTCTATCAAATTGCACATGAACACGGCGAGTATTTTACAACGTAGTGTAGCAGATACAATATTCTCTTACATTCCTTGGTCGCATGTGTGTTCAAAATGCACTGCATGCTATTATATTAAGAATTCTACGAATGTTTGTTTGTTTGCGCTGAGGTCTATTGAAGCTTTAAGTTACGTGACGTCACCAGACGGCACTAGCAGACATTGACCTCCAATTATTACATTCTGTTTGTTTCGTTGCGAGTCGTTAGTGAAGGTAGGGTGCATCGAACTCGGGCTGAATTGATTTCTCACAAATGTGATTGAAAAGTACTTTACTGATGTATTAAAATAAGGTTGAGGAACTTGGAGTCCTAACTAGTTATTTTAGTCTTAAGTGTATCATAATCGGTTGCAGTTGCGTGGAGCAATAGTATTGTATATTGATATGACGGCACTGATAAGGGTTATTTAAACCAGCTGTAATCTTTCGAAATCCATAAACTTTATTAACTATGTACGAACATGAATACATAAACAAAGCAAGACAATAGCTCGTGACTTATCGCTGTACGGCAACATACATTAACAATGTAAAAATAAAAATAATAATAAATTAACGTTTAAACAAATTGCTGTATCTAACTTTCTAAAACTCATTTTTTATTCAGTTTCTTCTTTTTCTTCTTCGTCCTCCTCTTTGCCGAGATCTTCTTTCTTTTCAAGAAAGTCATTGATAAGATCTAGGTATTGTGGAAACTTTTCGTGCAACTCTTTCATGGATTCTTGCAGCTTATCCGACTCCTCATGTTCTTTGTACGCCTTTGCTAGGTAGAGGCGTGCTTTAAAACTACTTTCGTTGAGGCGAAGTGCCAGGTCACAGTCCTTATGAACCTGTAGCATAATACGTTATATCTGAATATAATTTAACGGTTATATTAGTAGAAAGCCAATGAATGAGCTGGCAAGCTGTCAAGAGTGGAATTTTATCTATTTATGCCAAGTGCAGACAATTTATACTTTGCTACTTATAGCATTCTGCCTAATAGTTATCGCAGTTGTTCCAATTCGATTGTTACGTTAAACGATTGTTGTATGGCGGTAGCTAAACATTAACGTACATTATGGACCATGCAATATTTGTTCAGTTTGCACGATAATAAATTATTGGTTATTGCGTATTGTGCGTAACTTATGCTTTAAAGGGCAATACACGTGTATACCTGTTAACCAGTAATCAACAAATCAAATCGGATAAAAAATCTGGTACAATTTAGTGAGCTCAACGAAGTTAGCTAGAGCTCCATAAACGTAGCTACGTGCTACGTACGTGGTATATGTGTCGTGTACTTAGTTTGCAAGAATAATTTATAAATGCTAGACAGCTAACAGCTCTAACTTCATAATACAACGAAGAAGCTATAATGATAATAACGCTTCACTGAAAATGGGTCTTCAGGAATACTAAATACAAGACGTATTTCACGACAAAGATACACATGAGCTCTAGATGCACACTTGCCTTTCTCCTTCATTTCCGAATGAATTATTATTTATTACTCATTAAATTATCTGTGTGATAATCGTATTAACGAATCTAATAACCATGTAGATAAAACTGTTAGGTATAATTTGTAGATAAGAATCTCGTATACATGCTAACGTCCTAATCATTATTATTTTAACATAAATTATTTACAATAATCATCCAATGTCCGTTACTACTTTGCGAATCCGGGAGAATGGCGCATCCGTATAACATAATAACGCACAGCAAAAACGGTCGACATTCAACTGTAGCCCACTAAGCCCACTCCAACGTTGCGATTTTGCGATAAGACCACAATCTTTAAATAACTATGTATCTAGTTTCAATACTAAAGCATTATTGGTACGCTTACTTCGATGTAAGGAAAGGTCACGTTTATGAACTTTGACCTAATCCCAAAATAGTGATAGCTAGCTTCTGACCGTGACTTAATCCGCTTGGAAGTCAAAAAAAAAGTTGTGCTTTTGTTTCACACAGGCAAGGTTTTTTTCTTTTCAGATCTCTACTTTCAGACATTACATCTTACAGAAATCAACAAATTCCTCCACTTTTTTTAAATAACTATTGAAGTATATGTCTGTGGTGCTGTTCCAGAACTGACCTGGTCAAATTTCCCCAGCTTTATTTTAGTGAGAGCTCTGTCACAGTACAGCATGGGGTCATCTCGCACTTGGTCGATAGCCCGGTTATAGCATGAGAGGGCCCTGTCATATTCCTGGCGGCGAAACGCCTTGATGGCCTGGGTCTTCAACGTGTCAGCTCGTTCGCGACGGACCAGTCGATCCTGGTAGCGCTTTTCTGCGTCCTTGCTCACTTCAGCCATCCATGCATCTTTGTCCATCTCGCCCTGGTCAATTATTATAAAACGAAATTAGTAAGACATTTTCCAGAAATGAGTTTATCTAGTCTTCAATTAAAGTAAAAGCTGTGAAGGTCGACCTTCGATCGATTAATTCATTATTATTCTGTATTAGGAAATTTTAGGTAAAGTCGCGGTCTGAAAAGGTTTACCAATTTTGAAAGTACATTCTATATCACACTTTTTTCATTAAAATCTAAAATGCCATATCATGTGACTTGTTACCTTTTAGAAGTTATTATGCAAAATGAGACAACGAGAATAACAAAGACGTTACTAAGCAACGGCGTCGGCTTAGCCATGTTTCGTCTCTATCGTGCATTTGACGTTTGGCAGTTGTGTAACAGTGACAGGTATAGTGCCAAAGTAAGTGCTTTGAAACTCTTTTCTTAATTTGTTGAATTGACATTTGTCAAAAAATATCGTTTGAACGTCGTTTAGACAAGAGTAAAATTTTACGAAATATTTTTTTTCATATCGAAATAAAATGGCAAGTTTAACCCTGGAGCAAGGGACAATCTTTGAACATGGACATAGTTTTATATCATTAGTGCCTTATCACGAAATTCATTATAACTATTGTAATTTACTGTGAAGTTTGAATAAGATGTCACGGCGAAGAAGACCAAATAATAGATCATGGAAATGATTCAGGAAGAAGTGATGATGCCTACTACGAGATAGATCACGCTGTGCTCGAGTGATACCAGAAAATGATACCAGAAATACTGATCTATGCGCGTGTCTTGTTGCATCTATGCACTGGTCGTAACTGCGGAGTAATGTTATACTTGATATTGAATAAAGATTTTTTAAGATTTGATTTATTATTTCCTTATATTCTTATTTAAAAAAACTAAATTGGTCGTAGCTGTGGATCCGTACTAGTTCATACTACTATTATAATTGCGAAAGTAACTGTCTGTCTGTCTCGCTTTCGCTCCAAAACTACCGAAACGATTTAAATGAAATTTGGTACAGAGTTAGTCTATAGCCTGAGCAAGGGCATAGGAAAGTCTTTTATTGAATTCCAAGGGAACGGGAACTACGCAGGTAAAACCGCAGGGGTCAGATAGTAATTACCAAAGATTTTATTCAGTGCCTTTTTTCTTCATATTCTTATTCAAGAAACTAAATTAGTCATAGCTGCGGAGTGATGTTATACCAGATATTGAATAAAGATTTGTTTAAACTTTTATTTATTATTTCTTCATATTCTAATTAAAAAAAAATGTTTTTCAAAGTAGGTTTTCTATATATCAAACCTTTTTAGTAGTCAGTTCATCACGTAAAGCGATTGATTGTCATATCATTAGAAAAAAATAATCTATGATCAATCAAATTATCATGAAATAGACATTTAGAACTTGTGGCCTTAATGTGTGCATGCAATTGTGATCCTTATGGTGGTAACCGCTTTCAGACCGCGACTGTACATAGGTGATTATTTAATTCTTTTATCACGACTCCGGAGATAGTGCTAATGGCTGCTATAAATGTGTTACTATATTATTGGAACTACGCTTACAAAATATTGATAAGTGTTAGTTACAGTAACATGCTCTTGTAGGCCAATTCATTATAATTTAATAATACTTCCTTAAGAATTTTTTTTAGGGTACAGCAAAAAATATGTTCCGGTATTTTTCACAATATTTCTCTACCAACAGAAGTTCCTAATCTTTTTGGAGGGCCCTATAGGGCTAGCTAGGCCACTGAACAAATAATCCGGTATTTGACACCATCATCAATTGACGTACTTTTTATGAGCTGTCAAAACGCAATTCTCCAATAGACTTTGTATGCCAATACCTGCTTGTGACGTCACAAGCTAGCAACCCTATTGACTAACTATTTATTGATTTTAAAGCAATTAAAAATCCAATTTTACAGTAAATTAAAAACAAATCCGATGCTTAGGACTAATAAAAATATAGGTTTTATAAAAAATATGTCTTAGATTTATTGGTTAATAGTGTCAAATACCGTATTCCTTGTAAGTGCCAGGCTGCTCAAATATTTTTCTTCTGACCAAGTAAACATTTTGTAAAGACAGTCATAACATGGTTTCGGTCAGTCACTGACCTACTAACCGCTGTTGTCCACACCGTTATTTTGACACATATATGTTAATTAAAACTTCAACCTTTGAATACGCCTGTATACAAAAAATAAGTACGTTTGGTATCTATCTACCTAGTGCGTGTACAGATAACCGAGAAGTAAATAATTTTCCACAGTTATATGCGCCATAGCTATAAAAACTCGTTCGCTTTGGTATAACAACATTTTTTTTTATTATTTATGGGCTTGCTCTTGGTCCCAGACTAGCCCGACGGCATAGACGGGGCCTACGATGGAGCAAGCTCACCCAAAAGATGCCTATGCACTCGTCTCTTAAATACATCCGGGTTATATGCATTTGAAAACTGAAAGCGATACCCATTTATAACTAGACGGACCTATACATGTTTAATTTTGTTAACCACTTTAAAACATTATATTTTCGTAGCGTGTAGTAAGGTAGCGAAGACGCCTCGACGTAATGTATTGTAAACACTAAACATGAATATTTGTATCGGCACTGCAAATAGAAAAGAACAACAGTAGGTATCTACACGAGGTGGATGTTTATTTATAGAGAAACGCGAGCCAAATTGCTTTCACTGATAAAATAATACGATACGTGCACCTACTGCATCTTGGAGGTCTACTACGAATGTGTATTGCATGTCGGTTAGAAATGCACGCTACCGGTGTGGATATGAATATATCCATCCGCGAAAACTCGAGACTCGTCCAAATTTGTCTCAAGGCGACCTTGTGGTACCTAGACCCCAATAATTACATGATCAAATCAGACCTAGATAAATCTATTATGAGTTCTGACGACCCAATTACAGGCCCACGTGTTAACTACTATCTTAAGTAGTTAAATATAACGCTTTGGCATGTTATTGTGCTATTTTCATTCTCAAATACATCAATATTTATATTTGCCACCTACGCTATGATTTTTAGCTAATCAATTTGCATGCCTGGGAGTAGGTGTACTGTGTGTATAAAACAAAATGGTTTACCTACTATTCGATTATAGCGTTTACTTAGGTGTACCACTGATAACCTAGTTTCGTTATGTATTGAGTAATACAATTAACCGTATCGAATGCTTCTGTAAATACCATGCCCAGACTAAGATTAGGAACCTTAGATTAGCAAACCATGTCTTGAAATGTTATGTAATTTAGAAATGTTTCTTTGTCGTTAAAACAGGATCGTTAGCATACCTTCAACTTCTGAACCTGTTTATTCTCGGTTCCCTTCCGCCCTACACTAATAATAGAGATCAATGTTTTGGAAGGGGCTCTATTTTTGTAGCGAGACATTAATAGGACACTGTACTTATTTTTAACAAGCGTGAATAAAAATAACATTATGCAAGCTTAGTATTCTAAGGCACTACAAGGAAGCTTATCTATCTCCTGTTCACCTCATTTTTCATTCCGAGATTTTTGAACGCTTTCTCGTTGATCAGAGTACGATTTTGTTTCACTTTCAGCGTAATGTCTTCATCAATGATCAGCTTTCCATCTAAGTATTGGTCAGCGATGATCTTAGCTGCCTCTGCCTTGACTTTATCGCCACCAGCCATATCTTTCACGAGATTGGATATCTCACCAACTCTTTTCATGAAGTTCGCAAATTCTTCATCTAATTCTATGTCTTTCTTATCTTTTAATACTGGGTTGTTCGCGATACTCATTGTCACAGCCGCTGTAATATTACAAAACTGAAAAATTCAGATACTTGTCTGAATTCAGATTCAGCGTGTTTACAAACGGACTGTATTGACGTAACTGTTTACAGTGTTTACATGGCAACCGTTGTCAAGTTAAACCGAATGTCAAGGAACGTGAAAAAATAGCTTGTCTATTTTTATCCAGCAACTGCCAGTGTTTATTGTACAAGGAGTTCGTCATTCAACAGTCCATCATTGAAAACTTAGAAGTTACGGTCGCTCAAGGGTTTTTTTTGTTCTCGTCGAATCTATATTTAAGACAAGGTAGTTAGAAATGCTTCCGAGTCATCTATCACTATTATTAGTGATCGATGTTCCGAGTGGTATTTTTATAGGCACGTGCTCTAATTGTAGCTAAAATAATAAAGTATACTTACTTATATTCGTTCTTCATTGATATCATGGTTATTTATGCTTAAAACAAAACTTAATTCTGTTCGAGGGAAATAAAATGACATTTGAAATCAAACAAAAACGCTTGTTGTTTATTTAACTTATATAATTATGTTGATTATAGATGCGAAACAACTTTTTGTTAACTTTGAAACCAGTATTACATGTTATTTACTTGTTTAGGCACTAAGTACGTATCTCATCTCCCTAGCCTTTTTCCCAACCGTGTTGGGGTCGGCTGCCAGCCTAACCGGATTCAGCTCGATACCGGTGTTTTACGTGGAGCGACTGCCTATCTGACCTCCACAACCCAGAAACTGGGCGACACGATACCTCTTGGTTAGACTGGTCTGAGTTTCTGACTAACCAGTAACGACTGTCAAAGTTCTACGAATGACAACCAGGACCAACGGCTTTACGTGCTTTCCGAGGCACGGGATGTCTGTGATGTCTAAGATAAACTTTAGAAAGTACATTATGAATTGAAAAAGTCACATTGGTACTAGCCCGGATTCGAACCCACATCCTCTTACACGAGAGGCGGGCGCCATCACAACATCCACTGAGTACTGAGTACATATCTATACTATATTATAAATGGGAAAGTGTGTCTGTCTGTCTGTATGTTTGTCTTTCTTTTACGGCAAAACGGAGCGACGAATTGACGTGATTTTTTAAGTGGAGATAGTTGAAGGGATGGAGAGTAACATAGGCTACTTTTTGTCTCTTTCTAACGCGAGCGAAGCCGCGAGCAAAAGCTAGTTTAAAATTATACTTTACAATAGTTTAATGTCTTATATGTGTCGCAGTCATCTGGTTAAATCAGCTATTTGATTGTATGACTAGCGCGTTCATTGAATGACGACATTTAATTAAACGACTAAAGGACAACTCGTCAAGTTGTTTAATGTAACGTCCAACGACTTGACTGAACGTCATTTAGCATTGTCGTTAAATGGGACATAGCTGACTTTGTACCGTTTGTTTAGGGTGAACATAAGTTCGCACTTAAAAACTTAACTTCCTTAACATAACAAAATTGAGGACATGACATGCAGACCTTATTATATTTTTTTTTTTAAATAAAATTTTTAAAAGTAGCCGAGATGGCGGTGTATTTATAGGTAAATTTATGCTGACACACTATTTTATTACGAATAAGTCACATTAAAGTAAATTTAGTCAAAAAAAATATCAAGCAAGACAGTGCTATCTGCGTGAGCATATTTTACGCCAAATTTGTTTTGGTGACAACTAACGCCGCAGTGGGAAAAAAATGAACTAAATTTCAACCACCTGACTGATTTTACGTCCGCTCTGTTCAAAGGGCTATGTTACAATCAGCTATCTAGTTGGACGTTGAGTGATGCTTGTTTAATCAACGTTCGGCCTATCCATTCAATTAAATGTCGTCATTCAATAAACGCGCTAGTCATACAATCAAATAGCTGATTCAACCAGATGACTGCGACATATGCATCAACTAATCTAATTCAAACAGCAATCATCCAAATATGATCGGAACGTTTTACGGAAGTCATGTCGAAGATAAAATTAGAGATGATACAAAACATCGTTAAACATAATCAATGTAGATATTTCGATCGAAGTTTCACTAATAAATTTGTGTTTATAGTGTTCACTCCGCTTGGCTTCGTGCGACTGTTCGGCGTGGTGGGCGGGGTGCTCGTCAAGCCGCAGTTCTTGAGGGATCTCAACGAGGAGTACTACGTGTACTCCTTTGAAGAGGATACCATCAGGCGGAGGATCAATAATGCTGTCACTACAGGTATAAATAACAGTTTGGTAATATTTCTTACAACGATTTTTCAAGCAGTTTTCGCTTCTTGAAAGTGACGTCTTCAACAGTTTTAGTTACATCTTTACAGCTCCTCGTCATCGTCATCCAAAAGTCAGATCCGAATGAACTAGTGCATTTCTTCGCCAAATGGTATTATACTATGTAGGTAGAGCAATCGTTCTAAAACAGAAACTCTTAATATTTGTCGAAGCATCCATTCTAAATCGAAATGCTTTTACGTAGATAAACCACGTATGTGAGTGTTTCGATCGTGAATGTACCGCAAACCGAACATATATCAAGTTAACAGTACATCGTAATGTTGCTATCAGCTAGTTTAGAAGGTTAACTAAACAATGTAGTAGCCAAAACCTCTCACATACACAAGGATACTACAGATGCAATGTGCCGAATGATGTTGTGTCCGCTTCCTGTCCGCGTGACGTGCCTTTAACCTTACGGATAGGTGACTCGACCTTCCAAACACATTATGTTCTAAAAGTTGCATTGCACACGCCTCTATGTACAAGAAAAAAAATATCTATTGTTCCATTAGCGTTATTTAGAAGACTCGAAATAGTAGAAATCCCGGGTTGACGTGTAACGATATTTTTATCTCAAGATGGTTCGATATAATTTAGCTATTGTTGTTCAGTGTTTTTCAGGGACTTTCGATTAGAGAGGTGTCTGTATAATGATTGCGTGAACGCGAATTTTGAATTTTTTGTGACCGCCAAATAATGTCCTATAATCAATGATTGCTATGTCTTTGTATGAATATTCATGGCTCTCTACTAAGAGAAGTTGCAAATTCATTGTCCCCAAAATCTATGTTCGCACTGTTTTCATTATAAAGATCAATCAGTAGGTAGGTTAATTATTTATAGTACTTGCTTCTTATCGTACCGTATGTTTTCGATGATTTAAACGCAGTTCGCACTTGAGCGATTTAAACACGATACAGTAATGATTACGCAGGACATTCAATGGAGTATGCACAGCGAGTACAATTGTGTTCTCACATATGATTCAGTTAATTAAGATTCTATTTGCACGGATTATGTAAATTACACAATGAGTTGTTTATTTTTTCTGATGGGTAGGTATTTCATTAACGTGGTATTTCAACTGTTTGATGTTAACTGAACTGTTTGCTAAGATTGATGATTTATGCCTGATGTTGAACATGTTGTTGGATCACGAAGACGTAATCTGTTTAGTTGATTCCTTGTTTTACAAACTGCTGTATGCTTCTTAATTAGAGAACTCTTACTAGGTACTATCTTATTAAACCCCTAAATTCTCTTATTGAGAATCTTCTTTTCAGTACTTGCACAACGGCAGACCACTAGTAGTCGCTTAGTGGTCCAAATACAACATGAAGTTTTTTTTTTGGTATCTGCACCAGTTTACCATATAACATTTATATGCCAATTCTCACTCCTCAGAGTGTGCAATGTTTAAAAAGGTATCCAGTGTTAGTACAGAGTTTTTTCTCAACGTAAATTAATAGTTTCCTGAATCGTAAGCGTGTGCTCAAAACACACTCCATGTTATGCAATGGGTCTGATCAGTTTGTTGAATGTTTACCACGTGACAATGTATCCTCAATGCCAGTCGGTTCGGGTGCGTCTCCGCCTAATCGACGAGTAATGTTTCATCAACTAGACATTCCATCGTTTGAACGTTTTTATGACTTCAAAATTAAATGAGCCGTAGTCTGACGGTGAGACTCCTGACAGTAATGACAACATAAATTGGTGCAGTTGGTGTATTTTTGTACAGCTATTCTAGTTCCGAGAGTATTTTTAGATAATGATGAGTATTTAAATTTTGTGATGTCTGGCAAAGAATGGACTCCGTTTGTATCGTGGGTGTTGTTAGGGAGCAGTCAGGGGTTAGTTTCAAGGTAGTCTGTTTATCAGCGTTAGGTATCAAAGTAATACGGGTACCTAATGGAATTCCTGAATTGATAAAATCATTATTAATGCGTGCGGGCTGTCTCGTTGGCAACTGGATTATTAAACATGACGACATTAAGTCAACTCTCATCACTCTATTCTATAGACACTTCACAGAGATGTTGTATGATGACTTCAATGGCACAAGTCAACAGACTGAGTAGTTTCAACGTGTCGTAATAAAAATCGCCAATACAGCAGCACAATAGATTTGTTTATAAACATTGTCTGTGTCACCTGATATTATTGAAAACTATCTCCCAATATATCGCTACTTCACTATCTATATAATTTTGCCTTGTGGGTTCACCATGTTAAAGACTAGTTGGTCCTGAGATTTGCGCGCTTCAGCTTATTATAATATTATTTTAGATTTATATTCTATGTAGGTAGATTGTTTATGTCATGTTGCAGCATTGTTCTGCATGGTCCTGATAATGCAACTGGATTGTAGAGTAGGGTAGATGTAGGGTCACAAAACGAATCATTTCTTTCAAACAAAACATTTACTAATTAAGTAATTACCATTTTCAAAATGTCAAGAAGTCAGTCGATAACAGGTTAATTGTTGTCTTGCACGCACTTTGTAAGTTATGCACGGAAGTCTTTGACTCCTAAAATATGAGAACGATCATGTAAATTAGTATATTTTTTATAATATCTTGGAAATTATATTGATAATAATTATTGATAATAATTATATTGATTAACCTTCGTTGGTTATCTTTCCGGGTTATTTTGAGCAATTTCTATAGTTCAAGTTCAATAGTACATTTTTACAGACTAAACTTTTCTCGGGTTCTAAAACCTAAGCTGTGAGATATTACGACATTGAAGCTAAATATATTTTAAATGCGGAATAAGTTTGTTTATTCTCCGACGTGGAAGTTAAAGACGTTATCACAATCAGTACAATGTCTCACCCAAGGGTAGGTTAACGAACGTAGCGTTGACAAGTTGTACAACGCAAAAAACAATGGACTGACTTACTGTTCGTTTCGAAAGAAAGGCTTTATATATCTAGTTGTTTGATCTGATTATCTTATCTTCAAAACAAGTCAACATTAACGAACAAAATAAACTGTATGTAACTGATAAACGGCTACAGTAAAACAATTATGTATTTTTATATTTATGAATCTTATGAGAGCGTTTAACTTTAATTAAGTTCTGCTTCTTTCAATACTAATATGATTATATCTATACTTACCAAAATATATGGTTTTATACTCTCACACTACGCTGTGTGAGAGAGAGTGAGAGTATGAATGTTTTTATCCACTTTTTTAAACTTTATGAATATATATTGCTATTTTAACACCGGCAATTAAATCATATTCTTTTTACCTTCTATTTCTCCAGGAGTGGGCTACATATCTCCGGAGCCCATGTACCCTGACCGCGGCGACATATCGGCGCCGGTGGACGCGAACGTGTCCGTCACGAAGGAGAGCCAGCACGCCTCAATGCGCCTGGGCAAGGAGACGCCCTTGCTGCGACTGAGGAACGGCGCGCTGCAGGCCGGCCTCAGCGACAGGCTACATAGGGTGGTGGCTATGCGAAAGGTGAGAAACACTTCTAAGTTGTGTAGATTTCAATTGATGTTAGGGAGTGCAGTTTTGTCAACGGCTGTATAGAGGCCTGTCTGTTTACAGCCTTAATTGCATACAAAAGTGAAATCAGCGTGGGTAGCGACAGGACAGACTGAACAACGTATAAATGTCGCCGAACGCGAAATTTATCGATTCATATTTGGAATAAGTCTATGTGTAGCAGAGAATATCTGTCGACTGATCTGATCTTTTTACTTTCTTCTCTGTACCCTTACAGCCTCTTAATTGCATGTTCTTGTCCTCAGGAAGTAGAGAGTCAGCGCAAAACCTCATCCCTTCAGCGCAACGTGGTGTATCCTCTGGCGATGCTAATGCTGCTGGCTCTGACCACCATCACCGTGCTCATGGTGTTGCAGAACACGCTCGAACTGCTCATCGGGATCAAAGCTCTGCCGCTTAGCACACGGGTTGGTATAATAAACACTATTTAAAGCGGTCTCCACCTTTTTTATACAACGGCGGTGGCAAACAGGCATGCGGCTCACCAGATAATTAGCAGCAAGTCCGTAAATACGCGCTCCTCTCTTAGAGAATATTCGAAATTGGAGTGCAACTATAACGTTCTCTGGAGCATGTCTGAAGCATGACCCGTTAGGTTCCAAGATGTTAGGGTGAACACCATAAATGGTGCGACAGTGTTATTTAGCTGATCGAAATATTCTTTTATTTACTGATAAACCTACAGTATCATTTAAACGAATACCTCATTCCCACATTCCAGCAATTCACGTTGGGCATAGCGTCGCTGTCAAAGCTGGGGTGCGCGGGCGCGGTGCTGGAGGCGTTCCTGATCGTGTACCTGTACGCGGCGTCGCTGACGGGGCTGGGCACGCCGCTGCGCGCGCTCCGCGTGCTGCCGCGCGCGCGCCGCACGCCGCTCGCGCGCATCATCGCGCACTGCACCTTACTGCTCGTCTACTCCACCGCGCATCCACTGCTTGTTAAGATGTTGGGTTCGTTTATTCACCATGATTCTGCTTCAATCTTACAACGCTTTTTTTGTTATTATGGGAATAGTTTCTTGTTTTGTAAACTACAATCGAAGAGAAATTAAAATTGATGGCATACATCAACCTTGTGTTGAGACTAAATTGCGATAATTACCTGGCAAGGCATAGAGAAATAATGTAATGTTTCTGGCAGGTGCATTACTTTTCAAATGCGACGAAGGTGACTAAACAAGTAAACATAGTACTAAAACTATATTTATTTCCCGCCAGGTATAACGAACTTCGATTTGTTGGGCGAATTCGGCCGCATTGAATGGCTGGGAAACTTCAAGCTAGTTTTATTGTACAATGCCATATTCGCGGGCACAGTGACACTGTGCCTCGTCAGCAAGTTCACGGCAAGTGTGCGCCGGGAACTGTACAACAGGTTGGTGGAAAACGTCAACACAGTCGCGCACTGCGTGTCTTTCCTCAACAACTGACTGTTCTACGTCCTTTGTTTCTAAGTTCTCGAACCTTCTCCGCGTGGTTGCGCTCTTGTTTGGCAGCTACGACCATCTTGTATAAAATTTCTGATGGTTTTGGTATAAGTACTTTAAAAATATGTCTCACAGATCTGTTTCATCATTATTAGCGCAGAGAACAAATTCTGGTTTAATATTTAGTGAATGATAATTTTTTGATTAATTAAAAAATACAAATAAAACAAGTTAAAGCATGGAGAGAATTAACTTCAGAACAATATTGAAGTTTATTTTTATGTAATAATAAATGACAATTTAAAATAGGTATTATTAATGATTAAATTATTAGGAATTTGTTTAAAATAAGTGCTCATTAAAGAAAATGACAAAGTAATAAAAATAGTAAAACAATATGATAACTAACATGGTAGACATAGTAAGAATATTGCATTTATTTTCTACCAATTGATATCTATCTATTTCGGTTCCTATTTTAGTATTTTATTGTATACAAATTGTGTCATAATTACTATTCGTAAATTATAATAATGTAAAGTTTTTGAGGAAAGACTCGCTAGAATAAATTTGAATTATTTTATTACCAATGAGACTGAATTTGTTAAAGTTATGAGGAACAGGAGATTATTTATTTTATTTCGTTACGTCTATGTAATTGCTAAATGTGACTGGTGAATGAATTACTATAATTATTTTTATAATTTTAAATTAAACAATTGTGTAAGATTATTAAATATTGCCATGAAATTGTAAATGTACTGTTGTGGTGTCCTTTTGTATGAAGCTACTTTTTATCTTGTCTCAATTTCTTTTGGTTTGCGCTGTGCACCCATAATATCACACAGTGATTTAAATATAAAAGACATTGAAGACTGTTTTTATTCTAGAATTACTATAGTTTTATGTAAACTTTTGTTGCTCAATTTTACATCACACAAATTCACCCTGCAATGGTGATGAATTAATATTGTGTTTATTTCTTATGGATTACATGTCGAGGCTAAGGGTTACAATGTTCTAGTCTTCTTAGACCTCTGTTGCAGGATATCTTTCTTATGAACTTCAGCACACAAAATGTTAATAATCTCAAGCAATTAACCCATTTTGAAATCATAAGCTTTCATTATTTACGTACTAATAATGCGCAAGTTGCAGTATATTCTAGGACAGTTAGATCATGCATAACATAGCAACATAATGTATAAATGTAGTGTGTTAAAAGATGTTAATGTTAAAAGTTAACGAAATAATGCCAGTGCAGCAGTGGTGCTACAATTTATCATTAAAATAAACTAGAACACACCACATGAATAAAATATGTAATGTTATTCTGTAATGTACTTAGAACAACCATGTTAGGGCGCTTATGTAAGTCTTGTGAGTGAATCTCTATTGTTTGTGAGTAGAGTAATTATATTTAGTGTGCGGATTTTATACATTTTGTATTATATTGTACCAAACGTTGAGATTGCATTTGAAATAATACATTATAAAAATTGATGTGGGCCTTTTTATTTCTACCCATGCATATTATAAGTATTCCCCAGCAACTATCACACTAGAACATTATTAAACATCTTTCATTTAATTGCTTTTTCCTGATTGCCAGTAGACCCAAAGCTTTTACATGTTGCTTTAGCTTTTTTGTACTTAGAAATTTTTATTCAGTCTCATTAGGTGTTCTATTCTAGAACTGTATGCCCTATAAACAAATGTTCCTTTGATTTAGATTCAGGTGGGTAGCTGATGGGTTCACATTTCCAGAGGAAACAAAGACGAAGGCTACCTTAAATGCGACGCGGGCCTCCACAGATCCAGTTGTTGAGAAGTTGGAAAAAGAAAATGTGTCTGAACATTTGAAATCTGAATAAAATTGCCATCAGGAATGGTTGTTACATGGTAGGTAATATAAACTGTTGAACGGGGCACATAGGGAAGCAAGGGTGGATTAGGATGAAACTTTAAAAAGTGACAAAGTAATGAATATGGTTTTTGACAAAAAGAAAGGGACTTTAGGTTTTTATGGTTTTAAAAATATAAATTACGATTGAATTTCCTTTTTAATAAAATACTATATTAGTTTGATAATCATTTTGTCCCAATTCACCCCATTTGACTTGGAATATAAAAGATATTAGGCTATAGGTATGTACAAACAACAGTATATTTGTTATATTTATAAATTAATGTGAACAGCTAAGAAGTGGAATCTCAACCACTCATTCAGGAAAAAGAACAAAGTCTGTGTCTGTGATATATAATTTATCTTATTCTAAAGAGAACCAGTATATGTAGTATTAGTACAGCCTAATACAGTTGTAACCAAAAATAATTATACATTTTGGATTAAGTTTATCTATGTGAATGAGTGGTAGCAGCCAAGTCGCACAAATGAATTTAATTACAGACAAAATCACATCTTTATGATTATATATTCCCTAGGAAATAGAAACCTAGGTTCTCTCAAAATTTTAGTTTTATGGACTGAAAGGAGCCATTATTATTTTATTTTTAATGATATTATGTTTAGCACCATGGAATCAAATAATTTATTATTATGAAGATATAAAACCCACTGTAATCTGTCTGTGATGAGTATTTAGTAAATATTGTTAATGTACAAATTATAATATTGTAAATAGGTTCAGTTTGTAATAAATAATTATGCAACATAATCCTCAGATTTTTTATTGTCTTTTTCACTTATTGATTCAACTATCATGTAGTGCTTACCACACTTTCTTCCTTCCGCTTTCAAGATTAGTCTCCTTGCATTGTTTCTCACTACTTCAAGACTTTCGTTGCTGTTCAGACCAAGAATGAATCCCAAGTTGATGACATCATGCACATCTCTCACTTGCATGTGATTCTCAGCACCACTGGTAACAATAATATTTCGTGACTTCCCAACTGCATGGTAGTTGTGTGCAGTACTGATTATGTTCTTCCTGGATGTAGAATCTTTTATAGCAGGCGAATACATCAACTCAAAGAATATGCCCCTCTCCACAGCTTGTGAATACAGTTTCCGACTGATTTTAAAAGGTATCTTACTTTCTGGTTCAAATGTTATAATGTCTATATCCATAGTTCCACAAGCATACTGGAATGCTTGTAAAGTTTTGGGTATTACAGCAATGATGTCGTACTTCTTTAAATTCTCGGATTGGTTCACTTTATGAGCAACACTAGAGTCTGAGAATTCTATAGTAACTCTTTGTAAGACATTAAGCTTTGTGTCTGACACATGTTTTGAAATGTCTACTGGCGAAGGCACATAGTCTTTTTTATCCCGGGTTTCTCCTTTCTTTTTCTTCCTTTTGGGTTCGTCCAAAGCTTCTTCCACGTGTGTAGTAATAGCTATTGTATTAAAACCAAGTTTTTCTATTTGGTGCAATTCATCAAGTGCATAATTCTTGCTGATGAATAAGTCACAAAAACCCAAGTTGCGATTTGCCATTGTTAGTAATAATTAAGCACAATATCTATAACTAATTTAAAGGCTAGCCTGGCATTTTCCGATAAAATAACAAATTAATAACAGGAAGTAGATACGATACAATAATACAGAAAGAAGAACAGTAGAACACACGTGTGTTTATTAATGAAATGAATGTCAATTTTATTATTGTTATGAAAACGTCAGAAGTGACAGATGACGTTTACGATTATTTGTTGCCATGTTCATGTGGTTGCTGAAATTCCAAACGTAATATGACCAAGGAGTTATAAACTTTATTATGATTTCATAATGGTTTAAAAAACCTAATTTAAACTTCATACAGACTAGCATTTTTAAATTCAAGGCCCTTGTTCAAGGAATCCTGCAACCAAGACTGTTTAGTTTTTTTTTCGTCTAGAAATATCAAAATCGATTAAAAGATCTCGATTTTCTAAACTAAAATCGAATAAAGGTAAATATTTTACCCTATGATTTTATCAGACATATAAACTCTACTCTATGATGGAAAAATCCACGGATACATTATAAACATTGTAATTTTTGCTTTACAAGAGAAAAATTAACATTTTAGACTGACAAAACATTATAGGCCTGCCACACTATGCCCCTCGCGCTGCCCATCGCTATGCTCCTCGCGCTGCCGCGATGTTTCCCTTTCTGCCCACACACTGCTCTACTCGTGGAATTAATCGCGACGCTCCTCACCTCACTTGTCATTTGCCTTTGCGAGACAATGGACGATGAAACTGTGGCAGCGTGCGCGCTATTCATATTTAGTATAGCTAATTATATTAATGTCGCAAAAATAAATATACATCCTCATCATCGTCTTCGCCAACAGAGGTGGTGGATCACATCTATTCATCTTAATAGACCAATGTAACAAGTATTCATATTAGGAAAGAGGCCTAAAAATCACCTGTAGAATCGACGCAGTTTTTTTCTTAGAAATTGTATCTGTTTAATATAAATACATAGATGTTATTGTAGTAAGTATAATAAGTCACGGTGCCGATTCTCTTGTGCACAAACTATCGTAAATTTAAGTTAAGTGCATCTTTCTCTTTCCTTTTAATTAAGAAAAGGACAGAAGATCAAATATTAGTTAAGTCCTGTCAAATTTAGACACTCCATAGATAATTTAGACGCAATTTAAAAACATGGCGTCTAAATATACGTCAATTTTCATCAGGCGCTGTCTAATTTGACAGGATTAAACTAAAATGTATCTTCTGTCCTTTTCTTTAAGAAATGGAAAGAGAAAGATGCACTTAACTTAAATTTACGATAGTTTGTGCACAAGAGAATCGGCACCATGTCATCAATTCGCCCAACAAGAAAATTTGCATTGTATTAATAAGTTATTTTTTAATTTGAAAGCTCTTTCATCCATGTTTGAAAGCTATTTTTTGTTACTAAAATCGAAGATATGATTCCTTATTATAAATATTAAATCTTTTTCATTTAACCATTCTATGGCGCTTGGCGCCGACATAATTTTCAATTATGTCGTAGAAAATGCCAAAACTGTGTACGCTTGCGTCTTGCGTGAGCGCTCGATGCGAAAGGCGACCGCGCGATTATGTGGCCAGCCTCGCACTCGTATTGCTGGTTCTTTGACTCGCGCCAAAAAAACCGACAAAAAAGGGAGCACCAGGCATGACGAGCAGCATTACGAGTAATGCTGCCACACTACGTCTCTGACTCCTTTCCTCGTTACTTCCCATGCCACTCGTCGAGTGTGTGGCCGGCCCATTAATAATGAAAGCATGGTGAAATCGAAAACAGTTTGCGCTGAGACCACACCACATGGCATGGTCTAAGCGCAAACTGTTTTCGATTTCAGTATGTACGGTAACGTACATTATTTAAACGTATCACAAACTGTTTGAATTGAACATTATTCGCAAATATTAGTCGCAATATGGTTTTCATGTGGCTTTCTGCACCTACCGCATACCGCAGCCACCTCAGTATCGACAGTATTGCCTGCTCTGCTGCCCAATGGCCAATGAAATCACATTAAGTTATTTCAGCCAGGCAGCTGGAGTGGCTGAACCTGAGGTTTTATGTTTTACAACGAACTGTTTACGGCTTACTGGCACAAAAAAAATGAAAAGAATACTTTCAGTTACAGAGACCACGTCATATTTAACATTTTCACTTCTTGTCAAACAAGTAACGTATTTTGATTGAGAAGAGTTAAAGTTGAGATAAAAAACAATACATATTCAATAATTATATTCATGGGATTTCGTATTTTTATTGCCGGTGAGACCCAATGTATTGCGTACGCCGAAACTGTATTTCTGGCAGATTACCTTTCACAACACCTTCCAAACTTTTGTTATCATTGTATTCAAATTTCAGTTGGAGATTGGCAGGTATTTTTTTTATGTTTATCTTATGGATTGTAATATTTGCTATTTCAATTTAATTTTAAATGCTATTTTAATGAATGGATGTTTTAGAGTTGGTTACGCAAGGTTAACATGAAAAACAAATGGCATCACTCTGGATCACCTATTGTTTGGAAAGAATTGTTGATGAAAGGCAGCAAAGCTCATTATATTGGAGGGGCATCAGAATTTCTGGATTATTGTTATTCGTATTACAACTTTGATTCTTTATTTGCTTCTGAGAAATACGAAGGATTGTTAGACAATATTGTACAATTTAAAAGGAAAGTCCAGTTAGAAAATGTTACGTACAATGAAAACAAATACAAAAAGCTTGATTTAGGTATTCCTATTCCGAAGCCTAAGAATACGTTTGTTGTTACCATTTCTGGCGCTCATCACTTACTAGCAATGCATTTAATTTCGGGTCTATTGAATCCTGAGTTCACTCGAGGAAATAAATTAATAACTAAAATATACTTATATGATGATTGCTCTTCTAAAACATTCATGAAATCAATAGAAAAGGAATGTTCATATATTCAGACTGATTCTCCTGGCAAAGTTGTAAAATGTATTGATAAAATTGGAAGTGCGCTTACAAGCACGGATATACTAATAGTCCTTGACCATATACCGTTCAAGTAAGTAGCAATGATGCGATCTTGCAATGATTAACTAGTAAGAAGATAGTAAGAATTATAACATAAATAAAACTCCCATTTTTCAGTGAGGAGAAATCAATAGGGGAATGGCTGCGCGAAAACAGAAAATTGATGAAAAATTTAGCCCTCATGATCAATGCTTCAGGTCCTCTTGACTTGGACATCATTTTTCCTAATTTGGGACCGGCATGTTATAACGCCACAGTTCTTAGAGGACGTGTTCGTGTTAATCAAAGTAACATAGTTGTCGCAACTTCAGATATAGGAATGGAAATTTTGCCAGCACTAGCAAATATCGCTGAAGTGCCCATGAGAAATATATTTTGTCCACCCGTGTGGGGATTCGTTGGTATAAACCATCTAGTGGATGTGAGAACGACGGTGCACCAGTATAATAGTTTCAGACCTTATAGAAGATATACGAGAGTTAAGAATTCTACTTTGAACATTGGATCATTGACTCCAGAAATGCGAACTTTAGATTACTTAATGCGTTTCGATGATTCCTTATGGCTGAAAGTAGCTGAAACAAAAGCAAGTACCTATATAAATATTTATCTACTGCACACATGCTCGAATCGCCCCCCCCCCCCCTACCTTCTGGAATAAAAAAAATCGGGAAAAATTATAGTACGGTACTTAATTTCTTTTCCAGAAAATGTATTCTCAGGGATCGGCAACAGAGACAGTAAACAAAGCAAATGCGGTAATGAATTTGTTGAAAATGTGGCGTTTCGATCCCCATCCCGAAGACATAGTATGCTTAGGAATTTGTTGCAATGGTAAGAAATGTAATAATTAAGATTGGTAATTATTATCTTCATAATTATGGCAAAAAAAAATATTGTATGATGTTCATAATTATTATGTAGGTATAACGTCGAATCGGTTTAATTTTTCTTTATTTACCAATTAAACTTTATACCGTTAATAGGATCCTTCGGATTACATTTTGATGGAATATTTTCCCAACCAGCAAGATTTGTTAATGGGTGTTGGGAGCCAGCGAGTGATTTTTTAATGCCGTTGGATAGCCAAATGAAATTACCGTATTTAGAAAAAATTGCAGAATTTGTAATGCATTTAGGACCTGAAGACCTACCACAAATTCAATCATATCAGCCATGTGGATGCAAATTAAAATTTCATAAATACAAGTAGAGAAAGTGGTTTATAAAAGGTTTTTTTCAAGTAATCGATATTTTGTAATCGAGTATTTCGATTGACTCGATTTCAAACTGTCATTCGTTTCTGAACGTCAAATCCGAGAGTGAGAACACAGCACAGTAGTCACAACGTCACAACACAACAAGGTGAAGGTAGTCGAGTTTTATATGAGCTAGTGGTAACCGAGTCGTTGTTGTAGATTGTTTCGTAATTCGCAGTCAAAGGAATGTTATGACGTGCAGTAACTGTCTTTGTTTGAATAACACCCGTTTTAAACTTTACTCGAGAGTCGTAGAATAATGTGATAGATAGAGCTCTATAATGTGCTAGTAAACGGTTATATTGCGACATGATTTTTTCCAAAGTATGATCGTTCCAGTAGAAGTTAATAGTATAGTTAGGCTTTCGTATTGGTTAAGTTGTGTGAATATTGTGCCAATAATGAGATAGTGGAGTGTTGTGATGTGGTTGTGGGACATGTGGGGGGTGCTGTGGGCCGTGGAGGCGGCGGTGCAGCTGGCGGCGGTGCTGGCGACGCCGCTGGACCCCGCGCCGTCGATTCCGCAAGGTGAGACGAGAGAAACCTTGCCGCCCACGCTCCTCTCCTACCTGCCCCTGCCTGTGTTGTGCTTACATTGGTCTATGCATGTTCCTGTCTCACATGCTTATTGTACTGCCCACTTTGTTTACTTTCCTTTCTTGTACTTTAAATTTGCCTCTAATAAAACTAACTTGCTTAAAAATAAATGCTTTTTATTCAATATTTACACTTTCGAGCACAATGACATTGAACTCTACAATAAGTTTGATTATTTAATCTTTTTTATCTAAATAACAATGAAGTTTATCAATTAAACATAACTTCATTTCAAACTAATAGTAATGGAGGTACTCCAGCTTTTTTCATTTGTATGTATTATTTCACTATAACATACTTGCAACAAAGTTATGAGCTTTGTGAATAATGTCATTATTCTCAGTCAAATGATGGTAAGTAAAAACTTGAGCAAATATTATGTTGACATAACCGTGTGAATTGTTCACATTTTAAATGTAGCAACACACAATTTTATGACTAATTTGAGAGAATGTAAAATCATAAAATGGCAAAAATTGAGCTAGTAGAACTTTGGTTGCTCTATGAAGTTGACAGTTGCAAGTTGTTTGATAATGTTATATTTATAAATTTTACCCAGAAAAAGAGTAGGTATAATCTTTCAATAGTTATTGAAAAACTAAATCAATTTACTTTTTAATATTATTAAAGCAAAAGTTGTTTGTTAACCCTAATAATGCTTATAACTGTTTTAACCACAAAAGAGTTATTATTTTCACCATATTTTTATATAATTTGATTGCTGAAAACTTGGCAATAAAAGAAAAATGTAACTAAAATGCAAATTAAGCACTTTAAAAAAATAAAAAAATCAATAAGATTTAATTTGTAACAAGTGCAGCATGGATGCTGCAAAAGATGAATCTTTTGAAATAACAAACTCTCGTAAAAACATAAACAAGTTTTTATAACTGGGTAAACAAGAATCACCATTTGCCGAGCAATTCTGATAAATAAATGTGAATCATTTTGAGCAACAACATTTTGGAACACAAATAAAAAAAAACAAAAAAGCACCAAACAACTTAAATAGAACAGCTATCATGTGTTAAAATGGTTTTTTTTCCATTATGATAATAATAAAAAATTATAGTATAAGGTTTCCAAGTTCCATTTTTAGCTACCATAAAGACAAGACAAGATGAATGCAAGTTGGATTTGCTCATGTAGGCTTCATTACCACAATCACAATACAACTATACCCCATATGATGAATTGAAAAAAAGATGTTTTAACTTTGTTTTAATTATTATTTGTTTTTATAGCAATAACAGAAATACACATACATTTCAACTCATCCTACGACTCATAATCAATATACGTCATACATACCAACTGCCAACGGATGGAAAGTTATATATAATAGGGTCTTTGTTAATCATCGTTCTTATTCTTTGAAATCTATAATAGACTAATATTACAAATTTTAGGAACTACTTGTCGAAATTGAAAAATTCTTGTAGTGTTGGATAGCCCAATTTTCGAGGGCGGCTACAAACTATGTAACATCCCGCTACAATCTATGGGATTAGAGTAGTAACAAAGAACCGGGGTGAAACCGCCGGAGATCTCTAGTATTTTTCATATATGGCAAGAATACAATATTTTACAAAAAAAATGTGTATTCTTCTCTTATCTCCTCTCACTTCTCCGACAGAGTGTATAAATGTTTCAAAGTGTGTAATGAATAATTAAAATTTTCCTATGACACAAGATATTAATTTTCTTTGGAGGAAATCAAGTAGACTCATTTCACTTATTTTTCTGTTTATCAACATTTTTTTAAGTGGTACCTATGCAACCCTTATGCATGACACTGCCATGTCGAAATAGTGCTAGAAAGATGAAAGTGCTCGATAAAATTTACAAAAAAAAAATGTGGGGTATGTTTAGATAGGTATTGTAAAAAAATTAAGAGGTTTGCTAATACGATTTTTTTATTTAACTCTTATGTATTTTTACGTAGATTAGGCCTTTCCTGCACACAAACGGACCTTAGTTTCAAAATCTAGTTTCATATTTTATTTCAATTTGTATTAATAAAATTAATTTACATTTTCAAATAAATTATCTGACTGACGAAGCATATTTTCCGTTACTTAACCTTTCGACGACCAAGCGACAGCCGGCTGTCAGGCTGCTATTGTCTTTCTATTGTGTTTCGAATCACGTGTGTTCGAAGGTTTATAGCCAGTGACACCCTCGTTTGCAGGACTAATCATGACTAATTAATAATAATAATAAATGTGGTATGGACTAGTGTTTTTTACATGACTGCTGCTGAAGAGTTTCATTTAGATGTAAGAGTTTCATTCCTCGGGAAGCACATAAAGCCATTGGTCCCAGTTGGTTGTCATTCGTAGAACTTTGACAGTCGTTACGGTTACCCAGAACCAAGGGGTATCGTGTCGCCCAGTTACTGAATTGTGGAGGTATGTTAGACATGCGCTTCACGTAAACCACTGCCTGGTACCCAGCTGAAACCAGTTAGGCGGAAGCCGACCCAACTCAGTTAGGAAAAGGCTAGGGAGGTGATGATGATGAAGTGGGCGTACTTAAACTAAAGGCCCTATTTCGTTAAAACACCATGGCGAATTGGCGACGCCACCTGGTCGCACCACCAATGTAATGTTGAATGTGTGTGTGTGTTGTATCAATTTGGTGAAGCCAAGTGATACTAGGTGAGATACCCTCCATACCTCCTATCTCATTGTCTTGCCCTCTTACAGTTATATGGAAGATGTCTAATGTGGTTTGAATGTGGTATTAGCTTCTGCTGAGTTCCTGTCAAGCGGTGGTAACCTTAAATAAGTTTCAGAGAAGTACGTCTAAAGTCATTAAATAGGGCTCTGATGCTCCTAAACCTTTGAACATACGTGATTCGAGACACAATAAAAACACAATTCAGCTCGACAGTCGGCTGTCACTTGTTCGTCGAAAGGTTCAAAAGGCTTACTTGCTCAATTGCATAGCTTAGTTGAAATTATACCTGAATATCAACTAAGCTTGCTATAGCTGAATATGTATCACTCCCACTTTAATTAATTTGGATCTGTGTAGGACTAAGATATGTTAGAACTTAAAAAATGAAGGCCAGAACTCGGGCGTTTGCAAAAGTAATAATGGCCTATGCAACAATGAACGAATAAATAGTAAGTAATAAGTAGTTAACGTAGGTACAGTTTTAAGTAATTGAATTATTATAAAAGTCATATTGCGAGCGCATGCGCGTACGGCGCGCCGCTGACGCACGATCCGCGTCGGTGCGGCAAACGAGGGACACATCAGTTGCATAACAAGCGGGCGCTGCGGCATCCGGCTAACGGGACCGTGGCGCGAGGGAGCTCCACCTCCGAGCTAGACGTGCTATCGCGATCGTATCAGATTCGACACCACACATATAATATGTACAGCCATTCACATCGATAAGTGTTTTGGCAAGATTTCCACCATATCTAGATGATGCGATAGTAACGCGCTGCAGACTCTCACGAAACTTCCTCCTTTCGTCATTTCTCATCACGAAATATGACTGTGAAACATGATCGCGGACCGTCCGCGTCCGATACAGCGAGCTTATTCGTGCGATCATGAACGAGACCGTGACTGATCGGACACAATGCCTCTGGCGGACGCAATGATACCAAGTAGCTTTTGGAGTTAGAAAGAAGGTCACTTGAACACTACTCTGTAGGTATTAAAAACACTAACCCTCTCACTAATAACCGTCTTGTATATCTATGTCAAGCAACAAAATATGTATGCTTGCGGTAAGTTTTACACAGCGATTAATATGAGAAGATTTAGTAGATATGGGGAAAACCAAAGACTATGTTTGCTTCATGGTGAAAACATTGTTTGTTTGTCTAAATTGCCTATTTTAACGTGTTCATCTACCTAATTGGTTCGTAATCGTTGAGTACGGAAGGCGCAGACCGCGAATCCTGTTTGTGTTCGCGTGTCCATCGAACTGGTTTGCAGAGGGCAATGAGTCTCATTACATGGCAAATGACTTCGCTAGCTCTCAGTGCCTCGTTACATTTACGTATTACCTCGTTTACATTATACAGGGATTAAGTAAAGGCTGATCAGGATCAGTAAGAAACATCGTTAGTAGTCTTCCCTTTTTAAGGCAAAGGGAAAGTTTTTACCACCATAATTTTTGTTGATTATTTCGGCAAATACGAACTTTTTTTTTATTTTTTTTTTCATTTGGCACCTTTGCTTGTTAACTGTCATTATTATGACATAAAAATAAATGTCAACTGTCAAAGAATATTTTCACACTGTGGTTGGTTGAGTTATGAAAAGTGGCGGTTTTTTCTTTCTAAAATTCTATCAGGGGTTATCATCCAGATTTCAAGACATTGAAGGTAATTTTTTTTATACATATATATCTTTTTGGGTTACCAGACGATCCAGAAAATTCTGAAAATGATCTGGAATCTGACGATTAAGGAGCTGGATACAGCACAGCTAGGCTTCAGAAAATATTGGAGGATCTCGACCAACCGGTTATGTCTCCGCATCTTCTACGTAGTCAACCCAGCCCACAATCGTCAATCGCAATGGATACTGAAGTTGTTTCACCTGCGGACGTGGAATGTGACCAAGATCCAGCATCTCCCAATGTACCTGCCAAATTCCTCTCAACTCAAAACTCCACCAACTGCTTTACCTCCACCAACTGCTTCATCTTGTGACCGAGATCCTGCATCTGCCGAAACAGATGCTGAGGGAGATTCGATGGTACGTACATTACCATCGAATCTCCCTCAGAATCTGTTTCACCTCTACCAGCTGCTTCACAGAGTGTCCATACTTCTTTTAGCGATACTGACAACTCCGACGATGACGATGTCGATTGGAAAAAAACCTTGTGGTCTTCTAGGCCAGGTCCAGAAGTATTTGACAGTGTTCCTTTGACCACAAAACAGAATTTCATTACCAGAACGAGACCTATACGATTTTTTGATAAGTTTTTTACCAGTGAAGCCATTGAGCTAATTAATTCGTGTACGAACATATGTTCGTACACGGGCAGAGGGAATATATTTACCACCATATAAAAAAAATAAAAATAAAAAAAAATATTCAAGAATTGGTTTTCTATCTACATTATTATACCTAAACAATTATCAGGTTTATGGTTTTGTTGCTAGAACGTTATGCCTTATAAAGGGTTATAAAACTTGTTTTAAGATTTAAAAATCGCTACTGATGAGATCCCAGATCCAAGAATAAGGACGCTACCTACCTATCTTCTAAAATGATGACAGTTGTAAGTGGCTAGCAAATAAATAGGTAACAAAGAAAGTAGGAGCCTGGAGTAGTTTCATAGTATAAAATTGGAGATTTCCCCACGAAAAAAGTTTTAAGATTTTAGATTTCGTGTTTAGCCGTGAATAAACATCTTTTCCTGAATGTAAATAACAGTCTTATTATTGTCTTTAATTTTTCGGAACTTCTCGGAAGAACTAACGTAACGTAGAGACTCGTAAATTTTGTGTTTTATGTCATATGCACTTGATTGCATTATTCAGTGTTGTTGAGTAGGTTGTTGGATTGTACTTAGTTAACACTTATTGTGTATATTTAGCTCTTCAGTGTGTCCAAACTTGCTACGGTTTGATATATAGGTCGCAACTAAGTACAAATCAAAGCAACTATGTTACCCAGGTAAGTAATGGAAATTGTGTACCTAAGGTACCTAAAGTGAGCAATTGAAACAATTTATCGTACGACGACCAACCATTGTTAAATTGACGTTAGCAATAAAATGGGAAACCAATTCGGGAACCGTTATTAAAATGTCACAGCGTAAAGAAATACCTCGTTTGATGTTGCGTTGCCTTTGTTCCTTATAACGAGCTATCAAAGAAGCTGCGCCCCGACTTGGCTCGAATAAAACGAGTGTTAAAGGCCACCACTTGGAATGTTTTGCTAAAAGGTACGAGTACTAGCGAAATCTTTTATGGATGTAAAGATTTCAGCGAATTAGAAAACAACTAGTTTAGTTCTAGAAAGTTTGTCTTAAATTTTACAGATTATCCGCTTGAATGTCGGTAAACGATTGACTTATTTGTGTCTATTTAATGTGTTTGCCAACTCCTCATTTCAATGGTCTCTCAAAATAATAATTCAACTCTGTTTTTAGAAGCCCATTGAAGGCACGTAACAATGGGGTCTATAGTATTCCTTCACAACCTTTAAAATGAACAATACTCATTCTCAAGAAATACGAAGAATTCTTCAATCTTGATAGCTTTTAACCTGTGGGTAAGCAACATAATAAGATTACAACACAATTATCAATGATGCGAACATTGCGACAGGATTTGTCGTCGGTACTCGGCTCCGCAGCGATTGTGTTTGCGAGGCCGCTGTGTTAAAATTGCCATGAGTGCTAATGGTATATAAATTGTACAGTAAACACTCGACTCCTTGCTCTTTTCGTCTTCACACTATTTGGTAAATTGAGCTTCTTATGGTCTTTTCTTATTCTAGTAAATTTCCTTTTCATTTTCTTGCTGCGGTGTATCTCAAGCTATTTGGCGTGCCAAAAAGATGCACAAAGAGAATATTAACCAAACTGGAAGTTGCTATTCTGGAAAAAGACTGTTACGTGTGGTCTAAATTCCATACCTTTTTAGTTAGCTTCTAGACGGGAACCGTTATTTTTCAATCGGTATTGCCATCGTCAGTATACAATACATAGAGATTGTTTGTTACATAAGTACGCTCCATCAATCCGAATCTGAACAATTTGTAGGTAGTACCGTTCAGACTCATACAAACGCTGTAATTTCTATAGCGAACAAAATAGACACAAGGAATGTTTTGAGAGCAAAAAAAAGAAACCTGCATTTGTCAGCGCCACGAACTCAAAAACCAATAGCGAGAAATCTCTTTAACTGGCCTACAAATTGACTTGCCATAAACAGACTCTTTTTATGGCGAGTCAATTTATTCTTTTGCAGCGTAATGTATTTACTTGGCCATTCCTTTTAGAATATATTTGTGTGTTTAGAATTGAGTACAGTTTAACTTATTTCGTAGAGATTTAAGGTAAGATTGTGATTAGAAAGAAAAAGTTTCTTATTTTAAACATTTATTTCTCAAGCGAATATGTTGAAAGTCCTCTTGAGATCTTTACTACCTGTATTGTGTGCGAGGTCTTTAAAGTTCGCGTCAAATGTAGAACCGTTGGAGGAAAGACCATTGTTTGATGTTACTTTAGTTCTCAACCACTGTTTGGAGAATGGGCGAGAAGAACAGTAATTACGAAAAGAATAATATAATTGTACAAGAAGTAAGCTCCTTAAACTGCTGGCGCTGAAAGCATTCCTCTCGACGTTTTATGTGCTAGGAGAGGCTGGTAGTAGGTTGTTGGTATTAATTTCTTAATATAGGTATCTCTTGGCTCACCGCAACTAGATAAACTGGGAATCTAGCAGGGCCGACCGGTTGTTGAGCAATAATTTTATGTGTATGTGCGCAGAAGCTAAAATGATCTAACCTGTTCTGTCTATGTACTGACCTTTACTAAATATCGTCTTCGTCACTACATTTAATGTTCGTAAACGGACAACCTTGGTCGCCGAAAACTTGTTTTCTTAGTGTCATCTGCAAAAAATACAATGGAAACTTTAACTTATATATTTAACGTTACTTGTTTAGTTTTTTTGCGTACCATGTTCTTGATTGGACCCACTTTTTTTGAGGATAGGAAATCATCAAATGACTTTGCTTGGTTTGATTGGACCCACTTACCCAAATATCCTGCTGATGATTAAAAAGCAAACTTGGAATTGTAATAGGTAACTTCATAATATATTTTTTTTATTTAAGTTATGTACGTAAATGAGTCTTTCTTTTGATTACGCTTGCAAAGATTAAGATGAATTGACGTACTCTGATATATTAGACTGTTGTGCAAGAGTGTCAGGAATATTGTTTAGCCAAAGCGCTAAGTAAGAAATGCAGCTACCGTTCGTTGAAATCGAAACATAAAATTCTATTATATTGATAGTACCGATCGCTCAAATTTTTTTTTTTTTAGTTTATTTGGTATCATTCTTAAATTGTGTTGCTGTGTGCCACTTATATCCTGTCATCTAACAATCTACAGATATTAAAAAGTAAAGGTTTTTACCAATAGATATTGAACGTATTTATATCTACTGTTTGTACATTATAACTTGATGATTGCAGAAAAATATAAATATCAATTTCGTTAGCTGTCACTTTATCACACATTCACTTTTCTTTTAGACATTTCTCACGCAATTCATATATAAGTCTTTTCTTTGGTTTCTCGAGGGTCTTCGCTTCCCAAAATGTTTATTGATATTAAGGCGCTGTCCATAGCGTACACCTTGTAAAACGTCTAGATTTTCGTCGCGAAGTTAGCCGTATCTATACATACCACAAGCCAGAAAAAAATACAGTGTATAGTCTAATATATAAAGAAAAGACTTACACAAAAACAATTTGCAAAAGTGGTCTAGAACGACGAAAAAAAAATGTTCAAATAGACCCCTGAAAAAAAATTTTCGTCTCGAAGTTCTCAATTTTTTCAGCGACAACCACCATATTTTTTATATCTATAACAAAGAAAATTTAATAAACTAAAGACATATCTAAAAATTTTAATACACAGAACTGTATCTTTTTAAATATTTAATTAAAACTGCAAAATGATTTACATTTTTGCGGACATGCTATTCAAGTAAAATGAAACGCCAAAATATTTTCGACCTTATTTCTATTAATTCGATGCACTACTGTCGTACATTGTGTCAAGCTTGTGTCAGTCCACGCCCAGTCGGCAGCTAGCCGTTGCTACGAGAGGTCACGTCCGATTTTTACACATTTGGTCCATTATTATTTCGCGCTTTGTTTATTTTTTTGATTCTTTGTTTTTGATTTTAGTATTTACTTATAGTGATTCGTGTTTCTAAGCAATGGGAAATAAAAGAAATAAAGAGTTGCAACGGATTTGTACAAGAAAACGACGTAATAAAAGTAAAAAATAAAGTATACAAGTAAGTATTTCTTTTTTTTATACCCATTATGGCATTATTAGTATCAATATATTATGAAACTCATTTATCTTTTGGTAATTCGTAAAAAATAGGCAAACAAAATACATCAAAATAAAAACCAATTTTTGTCTACAGATAGACCAACTTATCTGTGAACTGAAGGAGGGCGACACTGTCAATACAGCGTTGCTAAGAGAAAGAGACAGAGTATACTCAAATGAAGTCAAATGTATGACTGAAATGTCATGTCAGCCGTAGTTCCAATTTTAGCCATTTCACAAATAAGTTGGTAAAACAGTAGCTGCGGCTATGGGGCGCTAATATGCTGCACGCTCCGCGTGCGGCGTACGAACAACGACGAGGCCTAAAATGGCGCTTCGGTAGACCGACGTACACGAAATTAGTATTATATTGTTTCTATACTTATTTTTTGTGCCCGTTTACTTTGTGATATTATTTTGTAAACTATGTTTTTGTGAACATAAATTATTTTTGCAAATCTACATTATGAAAATTAAATTAGTTCAAAAACTGTTTTATTTTATTGGTTTCATTGTTATAAAAGAATTATCTGTGCCAATGTAAAAATCGTGCTTTTTATATTTAATTACAGAGAACTCAAGAATTTTCAACTCAATAGGTCTGAAACATCCCTATCACTTCTAACTGCAGTTAATCCAACCGCGACAAATAAAGGAACCATTGAAGAACAAAATTACGAGTATGTGTCATCAAAGTAAAATAATCAACGGGTTTTTTATTGAACTGCCCCATTACCATGACGTTTGACACGTTGTCAGCGTTAGACACGTTGTCTAGCGCCGTCTCTTTCCCACTGAAAGTAATATCAAAGTATTACCAGGCGTCCGTCACTCGCTCAAGGCCACGCGTTTTATGCCTACCGCTTCGCGTACCGTCGACGGTACAACGAACACCGGGCTGTCGCGCGCCCGGCTGTGTGCTCGCGCGTCACGGGTACAGCGCTGACTATCAAAATGCCGAAACCACGTAATTATTGTGTGATTATTGTGCCATTCCCCTGTTTCCCAATTCTCCTGTTTCCCTTTTGATTATTTATTAAAATTATTCACGCGGTTTTGAATACGACACTAAAATATAATAATCGGGAATTCAAGGGACGAAAAATATGCATCAGTCATTTTATCAAACTAAAAAATATTTGATCAACAAATAAAAAAAATATTGTTTTTCTAAAACATTCGTTTTATTACCATTATCATCATACGTATAACCCTAGCACATTTACTAGATGGCACGCACACACGTTAGTCGCGCGGCGGGCAAAAGAATCTCAACTCTCTTTGTGCGTACTTATGGTACATTTTTCCTCGCTGCAAACAGCTGGTATTATTATTATAATTTTGTAGGCTATTATAGCGTAGGTATTTTCGTTTTTGTATTGGAGTGAAGTATCTGTTACGTAGTAACTATTTATTAATCTGTGGTATTACTGCTATAAGGGCTTGTGGTAGGCCCCCTGGTCATTGTGATACAACTTTTATAATAAGACCAAGTCCGAAATAGTTACATTTTGACGAGTCATCTCACGTGATGATGTCATAATAGTTTCAGCACCCCACACATCAAATAAGCATTTTTATACATGGTACATGAAGTTGCCTCTGAAGTTGGTAGTACCAGTAACTCTTTTTGTTGATACTGAAAATACCATTATTTTTGTCGTATCTCCATATAATCCATACTAATATTATAAATGGGAAAGTGTGTCTGTCTGTCTGTCTGTCTGTCTGTTTGTTTGTCTTTCTTTCACGGCAAAACGAAGCGACGGATTGACGTGATTTTTTAAGTGGAGATAGTTGAAGGGATGGAGAGTAACATAGGCTACTTTTTGTCTCTCACTAACGCGAGCGAAGCCGCGGGCAGAAGCTTGTATGCTCTAAAAGAGAACAAAATTCCATTATTATTTGAATTTTGTTCTCTTTTAGGGCATTATCCAGACCGTTTTTGAAAGCCACTTTAGACATTTGACTTCGAATACTGTGTCTTGGCCTATCAAACCATCCGGCGTGGCGCCAATAAAAGGATATTCGTGGTCTACAAATAAACCTCAAGGATCAATGATAACATTTTCTTGGATAAGTTGCTACAAAGCGAGTTGTTCATTTTCTACGCCATGTGCAATTGCCGTTACATTGCTGAGATTGAATTTATACGAGGTGTATTTTTGGTCTTGCTCAACCTGCTAGGAGATGTTTCTACTCATAAAAACCAACAACTTTTATTATAGAACCAACTCTGATATGTCGAAAAAAATTATCACCTGTTTCATACATTGTGGTTGGGACGGCATTGAACTTTTCTTAGAAACAGCTGATATTTTTTTCGCGATTTCAAAAAAAAATACTTCCCTCTTTACATATAGGGGGGCTATATGTAAAGAGGGAAGTATTTTTTTTTAAATTTAACCCTTACGTGTGATATATTGTTAGATAGGTATTTAAAAATGAATAGGGGTTTAATAAAATCATTTTTTGATAATGTCAATAATTTTGGAAATAATCGCTCCAAAAGAAAAAATCAAAGCGTCCCCCCCCCCCCCTCTAACTTTTGATCCGTAGGTTTAAAAAATATGAAAAAAATCTGGAAAGTAGAACTTTATAAGGACTTTCTAGGAAAATTATTTCGAACTTGATAGAAAGAACAGTTTTTGTACAAAAAAAGACAAAAAGGTTGTACAAAATAATTTCTGCGTACTTAGTATGTCAACGTAACAAAAGCCTTTTTTTAAACTTATAAGTGGGAACACTTATTGTGACGGTCGGGAAACTACGGAACCCTACATTGAGCGTGGCCCGACACGCTCTTGGCCGGTTTTTTGTTTGATAAGTTATGATGCAGTGGTAGTCCCATATAAAGGACATGTTATGAAATGGGCTTAAAATAATTTTGTTTTTGAACAACTATCATGTGCGGTTTTTCTGGTAGGGAACATTGTCCAGGATGGCCATACAAAAACAAAAAAATAAATATTAAAAGCACCATTATTTAAAAAATAAATATTTAAAATCTAGATATTTTTTATCGTAATATTATTTTTGTACATTGGAAAAAGAAAACCTGCTACAGTATTATTTTTATAGCATATTATACGCCTTTCTGTTATTTCAAACCGTTTAAATGGCTTTAAAATAAAACCAAGTAATTATATGCATGATTTGGATTTATGAAAATGATTCCTTTGCGTCTTTTTAAAACAATAAAACCTTAGAATAAAACATTACTTGTGTCAGGTTGACGGGTTGTAACCTCCGCAGTTGTAAATGTCACACTTGAATTTGACACTTGATTTGCCGGTTACTATGACAACGACATCCAACAGAACATGGACAACTTTTTAAGGGAAAATGAAATTGTTGTTTTACTTTATCTTTCTCGCAATTTTTCCTTATTTGCTCACCGTTTAGACCTACCCTGGACTACGACAAACATTTTAAACCCAAAATCAGCTCAATCGGCTCAACCGTTCTCTAGTTTTAATCAGACTAACGAACATCAATTCATTTTTATTTATATAGATAGATAGATATATATATATATAGATATATATATATACATGTGCCAATAAGTATGTACATCTTAATAAGAAAGTTCTCATTTTTTATTCCAAAATGACCTAAAATGGTGCTTTTTTTAAGTGATAATTTAATTTTAAATTTAAGTCATTACCAAATATCCTTAACAAACCAATTTTTAATTATGAATTAATGTTTTCTTTTTATGATAAAGAATCCCGATCTTTTTTACCAAGACAGCTTTCTATATTGTTGCACTAAGAGGTACCACTAATTGACCCAAGTGTGTACATATACATATATTTTTTTAAAGTTATGTACGATATAACTCATTACGCTAGGTGGCTCGATTTACGAGTCCGGGAGTATAGAATACAGACGGCTTCAGAATACGGCCGCGCGCTGCCGAAAAGTAGGCGGAGCTTCGCGCTCAATTTCGCCGCCGCTGCTTCACCCCCGCGAATACCTAAAGATTAGCTACTTACCGGGCCTTAAATCAAAGTTCTGAAGTATAAGTAAGAATAAGCATGAGTATTAAAAAAAATACAAATATAAGAGGTCTGATTGCAGAATAGCGTGCTTAGATATTATGCGTATAAACAGTTTTTTTATTCATGCACATGTAACATTCACGTTCGCCACAAGCAAAATTAATTAAAATAAAAAGCGAACCGTTGTTTCTTTTGTAACGGCGCTGTTCGTGCTAAAAACTGACTAGCTATTAAAGAAGCAATTTCTTTTTTATATGCGTCATGTTTGTCTTTTGGATAACTTTTTGTGGTCATCAAAATTACGCTTTAAATTGAAATTCGGTGGTTTTGTTGGCTTTTGTTCTGAAAAAAAGTAAAATCCATTTTCGAAGGTCGTGTTTATTGTTATTAGGTAAGTATATATTCAATCCTGTATTTTGTTCAGTACAAAAAGTGTTTTGATACTGAGGTATGTATTGTTAGAAGGATCTCTTGATAATACATGGTAATAAGAAAATTCTCGTATATGTTTCTGTAAGGAGACTCAAGGTATTGCTCAAAAACTTTTAAACATACCTATACTGATATTCAATTAGCGTCATCTAAGCCAATTTTGTCAAGAAAATAATAACATAACACGTTACCTACCGTAGTGTGTCAACGGAAGACGGAAGGTAATAGCCACAAGGTCGCGAGCTGTCGCCTCCCCTCAACCGCTCCAGTAGGTACTCAATTATTTCGACACAAGCCAATTAATGGCCGCGTGCCTTGTGGATATAAGCTATAATTAAATTTTGATTATTATCTATCTAGCTACTCAACTTGTATACTCCGCCGGAGTACGCCTAATGGCGTGGTTTTCGGCAACGTTTCATGAAGATTGCGTGGTTACATTAGCTGTTTATGATGAGTTATGTAAGGTTTAATACACTAGTACGGGTTGCGAACGTAATGTGGCCTGTCCTGTCTGTAATGAGCAGAGTTGAGACCGGTTGTCGCATGGAATGAATCCGTCACCTACTTGATTAGAGAAATCTAGTCTTATTGAAAACTTAATAAAATAGACATAAGTACCCGTCCGCACTCTCTCATAAACATACGCCAGAACAAACTACCCTTAAAATAAATTGGGGTAATACCTGCACCCTGATTCATTTTTAATAGCGACGTGGGTCCCAATGCAGTGCAGATGCCGCCGCTTCTTATGCAAAGAAGAAACGATTTCAAAACAAAGCAGCACTTTTAAAAACTACACCTCCATTAAAAATTGCCTAGGGTAAAAATAAGCTTTAAGTAACATGTCGTAACTTTGTGTAATTAAAATAAATTTAGTGTTTACTTGTATAGGTAAGCTTTGTTCAACTAAATGTCTTAATTTTATAAGGGTCTTCAGATAATGTAGGTAGTGTCCTGTACCTAGAGGGTCTTCAGAAAATGTAGGTCCTGTACCTACACTTGCCCTGCCCATTTACTAGGCCAGAATATTGTCTGAAAATATTGTGTGGGCGTTCTTAACTAGTCTATGTGTAGACATATTTATAAACGTTTTTATTTGAATAATAATGAAATCAGTGACCTTTTTTAGTCATTGATGTTTATTTATGAAGCAGTAGAACCTGTTTGTTTGTTCAATTTATAGCCTTTGTCTCTTATTTTGTTAATCCTTTGTTAGACATCTTAAATTATATGGTATGTCTATAAGGCTTTTAGCGTAAATGTATTCTTAACATTTCAATTACTTTTAAAGGCCTATAAATTCGTATACCTATATCTATAAAACCTACTTTGATGTGCTTTTATCCACTTCACTAAAACGACTGGGGGTGTTATAAAGTCTAAAGTTGTTTCATGGACATAGCTTAGTTATTACTAGTACCACAAACTAGGAGTTACATGATTATATAGGTACTTTAATAAAATAAATATTTCAAAAATTTAATTGCTGTCAACTAAGTACAATTTAGTTGCCAATGTGTGAATACCACTTAATATCATCTTCGTATTGCATGTGCAACACAAGCGAACGGTGCAGTAACCTCAACACTTAACTAATCTGCCAAGGCTCTGTAAAATGCTAAAGTTCAACAATTGAATAATAAAAGGCTGCTGCGGTTAGTTCCGAATGTGCTAACGTGTTGAGGTGAACTCATCGATGGAGCATGCAGTGACGTCACCACGTCATCCTTGCCTGATACCTGCGGACGAACCCATGCCGGATGGAAAATAAATTAGGTACTTATAAAAAACATTGTAGTCGTGATCTACGTTTCAATAATAGTTACGAATATTCAACACGTACTTAATTTGTTTAAAACGTCTTTAGGAAATAAAAAGAAGAATAAGGAAATCGCCTTTAATGTATGTAATGATGACTGAATAATATATGACTAAATCAAGCAACCATTATTGTATTCTGCTCTATACATAATGCTAATTATTCGCAAAGAGTGAGTGTTGAGTCCTTTGCTATTGCTAAGCCCAAATGCATATTCTGCTCAGACTCAGTTGGCTGGTATTTAAAATCTCGTCTTGGAAAATTAAACGCCACCATTTTGTCTAAAGTGATGACCAAAATAAGTTATCGTGTTTAGCAGTCGCCTACTTAAAGGCAGACCAACCGTCCAGCCTTTTGATACCTACCATTAGTTAGTTTTATTGGGGTATGCATTAGCATACTTGCACCTTTATATCTGACAACAATTGTGATGAGAAATAAATCAATTATTATTATTATTATTATAACAAATGTAAAAAATAGAATACTAAAACGGACTTCGAAGCTACTGGAGACTTGCTGGTTTTTCTTTTAAGTACATTTAAAATCTGTCAAACTTGCCCTAATTTTGAACCCTAGGTGCCTAGGGGGCCACTGGTGAGCTCATTAAAATGCTAAAAACCTAAGTAGGTCCTACACGTCGGAAAAATAATTACAAGAATTTTTTTACGACCTTCTAGTTTTTTCCTGTGATCGAGTTTTAACCTTTAAAAGCTATTTAGGTAGTCAACTTGACACACACAACATGAGGAAAAATAAAAAAATTGTACTTCAATTAAAAAGTAGGTATATAATAATAAAATTAATTTTGTGATAATCAAGCTCTAAGAGACTCTAGATGCGGCAATTTAATCTGTGTGTCGAATGTCCGTGTATAAATTAGTTTGCATCGTGTAATAAGCAGAAAATATTATAAGAACATTAGATCCGCGCACTGGCACTAATAGCTAAGATTTGTTATTTACAGTAATCGGGATGTAACTGTTCATGTTCCTTATTTGGTAAGACGAGTTGGGCGTAACATACTTTTTTATATTCTCGCCGTTACAAAGGTCGGGCCAGTTGCTCCGGGCACCTACGGCTCGCCTAGCTATCAAATTGTTTTTGTGAAGGAGAGTAATGTTGTATCAAAGTGATGAATAAAAATAACGCCGTTATTTAACTCGTAAAGAAGATTGAGCTTTCTTTTGTATTAGATGGGTATGGGTATATTGTATTTTTGTAATAGAAATGCTGTTAAGGCAATGTTAGTTAATAAACAAACCTTATAACCGTAATTATTTTCCTACCTCCGAAGATAATCTTACTCCTCAAAATAATTACTAAGATGTGTCTCAGCATTTGTTTAGCGCAGATTGATCCCGGGTCCCGGGAGGAATTATTTTTGGTTCATCTTTTGATTAGGTTTCTAATTCCAGTTTTTTTATAAAAGGCAGCAACACCATAGTTCCGATCATGCGGGTCTGCCGCATGGTAGCAAGGCGAACGTAAGTCCAAGAACGCAGCTTAGTTATTGGATCTAACGTTACTAAGGATTCTGCAAGACGGGAAATGTAATAACTGCTACTGACAGATTGTAGTATTACTGTAATCTTGCCTGTTGTAGTACATTTGCAAAGCTGTAGTAGTTACTTACGCTTATAGACTGCTAGGCTACGCTAGGCTATAAGGTCAAGTGTTAAACTAACGGTCGATACTTAGTACATTAATTATGAAGCTACGTGCTAATAATAAGTTGGAAACAAAAGATGTCGTCGTCGTATCCGTCTTACTAAAAGTTAATTTTATTTGTGAATTTTGTGATGTTCACGATGTATTAGTACGAGTACATATTAGTTACTTGCAATAGTCTTTAGGAATTAAATACTCTCTAAGGGCATATTTCTTTCGTAATTTGGTCGCGCCACCGAGGTGTCTAAAGCTACCAAGCGAGAAACACCGAAGCAACCACAAAGGTTGTCAATGTAGATGTCAAAGTGTCAACAGTGCCTTTGTTTTAAGTACGTACTAACCGTGGGACGTGGTCACACATACTTGTTACTGGTTGCGCCACCATCACGTGATTCCGTCGCCGGCAATAACTTGGTGGCACCAAGTGTGTTCTAGTGAAATATCCTACACACAGTTCTACACATTTTGTTGGCGGTGCGTCCTCAGTTGCGCAATTTACCCCAAGTTGCGCAACTTCCCCCGAGTTGCACAACTTACCTCAAGTTGCTCCTAATGAGATAACCCTCATTTTCGTGATACATTAAGGTCTACGGAAATCTAATGAAAAAAAAATTTGTTAGTTACCAGTTACCATTTTCAAACCAAAAAGGACATCACTCTTTATGGTCAAAATTTGAAAGTGCCAAAGAAAAAAAATATACATATTCTGTTAGATCTCTGGCACCATTCCCTTTGGATTCAATACGATTATATTTCACCTATAGGTGCCTATCTGTATAAGTCAAACAATAAAATTTTCGTCGTATTCTAAAAATAAAAAAAATATTAAATAAAGTCCTTTTCCTATAATATCAAGGTAAATTGCGTACTTCCCATCCATCGCTCCCACGCTCTATACGTAGTCGGCGTCAGGGTTGGGAAAAAATATAAATATTTCAACATTGATTGTACTTATCTTATCTTAGTAACGATCATTTATTTTGTTTCAGGTAAACGATGATTACATTTATCTGTCGCTATTCAATTTGGTAGAAATATCGGTAAGTTGAGCTCTCATCGATGCAGCAAATAAGTATTTTGTTTTGAAATGCCCTGGATCGTTATTTATAAATTAAAACTCTTCAATTCAATAATTATGCTTATTTATACAAATTTTAATAGTCGCAATCATTGTAAAGAAAAATGATGAAAAAAAACAGGAGAAAAACAATGACAGTCTTCTTGACGTATAACACATAAAAAGAAATCAAATCACTGCACGGAACTAGTAAGTAATGCCCGAACATGCCCCCGGGCGTTGAAAGCCAGCCTTTCAACCAGCTGCAGTGTCAAACAGCGGGCAAATCCTGCTGAAGCTCCTCCGGATAATACCGTTGGCTGTCTTCACATCAGCCACTCGGTTGATGCCATCTGCGCCGGGATGAAGTGCCACGATGCGACCGAGTCTCCATTTTAATGGTGGAAGGTGGTCCTCTTTGATTACTACTAGAGCATCTTGATGAAGCATTGAGTTATTAGAGCGCCATTTCACTCGCTGTTGTAGTTTGCTGATATACTCTTTAGACCACCTGGTCCAAATATGCTACCGGAGATGTTCCAATCTTTGATACCGATTCAAATGATTCATGGGACACTGTTGATGGTTTTCTGACGGGAGTGAAGTCAGTGGTTTCCCAATAAGAAAATGTCCAGGCGTCAGTGGTTGCAGGTCGTTCGGATCCGAAGACATTGGAGTAAGTGGCCGCGAATTAAGGATTGCTTCTATCGGCGTCAGGATAGTGATCAGCTCCTCATATACTAAATTGCAATTACCTAATAATACACGATTTAAATGGAATTTGACTGATTTAACACCAGCTTCCCATAAGCCCCCAAAATGAGGCGAGTGAGGAGGTATAAAATGAAAATGAATGTTTTCATTGGCCAAGTTTTCAGGCAACGATTTGCAGCTAAGCTTTAAAAAATTACCAAGTTCGTTATAGGCTCCCACAAACGAAGTGCCGTTGTCGGAGTATATGTACAGAGGTTTGCCTCGACGAGACATGAATCTACGCAGCGCTGAGAGGAAACTTTTACTGGTCAAATCAACCAATTCAATGTGTATGGCCTTAGTTGTGAAGCATACAAAAATAGCAATATAAACTTTGACGAGTTTACAATCGCGACCTTGGCGTGTTGCCGATGAGATAGGTCGTAGATAGACTATTCCTACACACTCGAAGGGATAACCACCAGGCTGAACCCGATGTTGAGGTAAGTTTCCCATTAAAGGACTGATAGTCTTACCCTTCAGGCGATTACATATCAAACATTGACGGTAAGTAAGTTTAGCTAAATTGCGCCCACCAATAGGCCAGTATTTCTCTCTAATGGAAGCCAACAGTAGTTGTGGCCCTGCGTGCATTAATCTTCTGTGCTCAAAGGTAAATAAAAGTTTAGTAAGAATATGAGTGGACTGTAGAATTATAGGAAATTTTTTATCATATGAAAATTCTGAATTAGCTAAGCGACCGCCAATACGCATTATATTATTTTCATCAACAAAAACATTTAATTTCATTAACTGACTTTTAGAAGGCAATGTTTGTTTTTGTAATAAAAGTGTATACTCCGTAAATGATTCTATTTGTGAAATCTTAATTATAAGATATAATGCGTTTTGTAGTTCATCACTACCTAAGATGGTCAGTCAGTAATGGTTGTTTACGACAAACTTGAACAAATCGTAACACATAAGCAACCGTGCGATTAAGTCTCAATATATTTGAGAACCGGCTAAAATCAATAAACTTTTCAGAAGTCGTAAATGAAGTATGTAATGAGACTTCTAATCGAGTTTCAGGAAGCGACTTGATAATTGATGGATTAGCAGGCCATAGTGAATAATCAAGTTTCAAAAATGAAGGCCCAGACCACCACAAAGTTAGATCCTGAATTTCACTACAATTGATACCGCGTGAAATATGATCGGCTGGATTCTTGTCTGTTGGCACATGCCTCCATGTACTGTTACCAGACTTCTCCAAAATTTCTACAACGCGATTTCGGACAAATGGCTGAAGTTTAATAGGTGCCATTTTTAACCAACCTAGAACAATGGTAGAGTCAGTCCAGAAGGTAGTCTGAATAAAAGCGGTACAAAGCGAGGACATGACTTTCTCGTACAATCTAACGGCAACTAAAGCTCTGCATAGCTCTAGTCTTGGTATCGTGGTTGGTTCCAAGGGAGCCACACTACTGTTGGCTAAAAGTAGGCTCACTGAACATTGACCACGTCCGTTGGTGCTCTTAATGTACAAACAGGCTCCGAATGCACTTTGTGAGACGTCTGAAAAGATATGGATTTCCATATCAACAGGACAGTCACAAGTAACAAGACGCGGAATGCGCAGCTTATTTAATAGTGGCAATCTTGTTACAAAATCCCACCAAGTCTTTTTAATGTCATCAGGTAACTGTTCGTCCCATGATAACTTTTGTAACCACAAGCGCTGCAATAAAATTTTAAGTAAAACAACACACGGTGAAACAAGACCCATTGAATCAAAGATCTGAGCAATGGTTGATAATAAAACTCGCTTTGTTAAGACTTTAGGTACAGATAAATCAATCGAATAACAGAGTTCGTCACGATCTGTTCGCCAGTCGACACCTAAAATCTTACTGTGAGCGGCTTCACCGATATCTAAATCCACGCATGGAGCAGCTTTCTTAGCTCCATAATGAGGTATAAAGTATAACGTGGATGGCGTATCAAGTTTACACTTAGACATGTGACTCAGTAACTCGTATTCATTTAAGAATTCAATATATCTGTTTTTGAAAACAGGTTGAGTTTTAAATCTGCGCTCCAACGCAATCAGACAGTGTTTAGCTCTTTCTATTGTGCTCTCCAACACTTCAGCTGATTGTTTGTTAGGAATTCTGACACAGAATCTACCATCTTGGAGACGTGACGTGTTCTTTACGAAGTGTTCCTCGCACAATCGTTCTTCTTCACTGTATGATGACTTAAGGCCGACTTCTTCGAGCTGCCAAGAACGAGTTAATACGTTTTGAATGTCATCATAAAATGAATCGTGACAAAGGGAATCAACTTTCGTAAAGTTACACTTAATAGGAGGCGATACATGGCCACTATTTATAGGACCGGAAACTATCCAACCTAGTCTAGTTTCCCAGAGTATCGGGTTATTAACTCCTAACATAATTTTACCTGACCCTAACAGGTCCCAAAACACATCACTACCGATTACCATATCCACCTCAGCCGGTCTGTAAAAATGAGGATCAGCCAGCACAACATCATCAGGTATGCGAAGCTTTGATATATTAATCGACCGACAGGGGATTTCATCCGTAATTGAGGGCAATACGTAGCAAAGAATGTGTTTGGAATATTTTTCATTTAATGAATGAATTAATAAACGACACATTTTAGTTGTGTGCGTTATTGTTTTATTTATACCAAATACTGGTTTATCAATATTCAGAAAAGGTAAATTTAATGATTTACATAACCTTTTAGTAATAATGCACGATGAACTACCACAGTCTAATAATACCCGAACAATATGTTCGTGTTCTTGGTTATCAATGATTTTAACTAAAGCAGTTGACAGTATAACATCCCGCTTTGGTTCTAAGGGCGAATCCACACAGTATGAGGTCAACGTTACATTCGTTGGCGCCTGAACTTCAGTCGAGATTGTTGAATCATGATTACTGTCAGCTGAATGACTTGAATCACTAGTAGTTACTTTCTTAAAGTCCGCTACATGAATTAAGGTATTATGTTTCCTTTTTAGGCCAGTCATCTAAGACATTTAGGTCGCAATAAATTGCAAGGTCCTGATTTTTTGTGATGTTGTTAGGATAGATACCAATGGTGTAAATCTAGATTTGCAACCTCGAAAGACCTGTGCTAACTTCGTGGTGCTCGAAAAACCTCGAAATTTTCGAACTTTTTTCAGTTTTTGGCTTACAACTTCTAAAATATGCATTTTGCAGCAAAGTCATCTATGAAACTTTTAAATAAGACAAAATAAGCAACAAAATGAGTGTAACCCTAGCTCTGTATGTTTAATAGATCTCAAGATATGACATTTCGAAAATGGGCAATTTTTCCCAAATTTTATCAAATTTGTAGTTAGCTAGACTTTAGATCGAAATACTGTCTAAATTACTCATCCTACAAGGAAAGTCAATAGAAGTTAAGATGTAGAACAGTTATTTAGCTTTAATTTAAGTGTAAAAGGTACTGTTTAGCACCAATAGTTCTCATATTATGAGGTAAAAAGTAATAATAAGGATCGAATTTCGCAAGAAATAGTTATTTTTTCTTATACATTGTTGAATGGAATTTACAATACTAGCAGTCCGCCCCGGCTTCATCCGTGGTACATACATAGCCTATGTCACTCACGGATAACATACCTATCCAACGGTGAAAGAATTTTTAAAATCGGCCCCGTAGTTTTTGTGTTTATCCATTACAAAACAAACAAATAAACAAATCTTTTCTCTTTATATTAAGTATAAGTATGATTGATGGCGTCATAAGTTCTGTCAAAACCTTGTTATTTTAACTTTCGAGTACGGGCCAGATATACTTTGACTAATTTTAAAAATAGAACATTTGTACTTGCCGAAAATAAAAAAGAAAATTATAGAGTGGTCGAAGAAGGAAGATAGAGTCGCGGTTATCGCGTTGCACCGCTATGGTCACGCGCCAATAGAGATTTTCAAAATTCTGCAAAAGTTGAAAATAACACTACGGTTTGTTTATCGCACTATCAAACGATACATTGAAGATTCAAGCTTCAAAGACCGTGAGAGGAGCGGCCGACCTCGCACAGTTAGGACACCAGCGGTCATCAAAGCAGTGAAGGCGCGAATTCAACGAAATCCCTCGCGTAAACAAAAAATCTTAGCTTTTCACATGGGGCTAAGCAGAACCACGGTTAGAAGAGAGTTAAACTAAGACCTGGGACTACGAGCTTATCGTAAGATCCACCAGCTCATAGTGCAACGCAAAACTGGTTGACCGCCCATGGAATTGACTTCATCGGGCATGAAGACTGGCCCTCTTCTAGTCCAGATTTAAACCCCCTGGACTACAAGATATGGAAATATTTGGAGGAAAGAGTCTGCGCTAAACCTCATATGAATTTGGAGTCTCTCTCTCTCTCTGAGTATCTCTGGTTAAAGCAGCGGCAGAAATAGATATGAATGTGGTGCGTGCTGCGGTCGATGACTGGCCGCAAAAACATTGAAAGTTTTTGATAGAATTTATGACTTGAGAAGGATATAATTTTTGATAATTAATTGAAATTTATATATGAAATGAAAGATATTGAATGTACAATACAAATTTATTTACATTATTCGAAATGCCCCCCTCCATTTTTAATACATGCCCTTAATCGACGCGGCCAGTCATCGACCGCAGCACGCACCACATTCATATCTATTTCTGCCGCTGCTTTAACCAGAGATACTCAGAGAGAGAGACTCCAAATTCATATGAGGTTTAGCGCAGACTCTTTCCTCCAAATATTGCCATATTTTGTAGTCCAGGGGGTCTAAATCTGGACTAGAAGAGGGCCAGTCTTCATGCCCGATGAAGTCAATTCCATGGGCGGTCAACCAGTTTTGCGTTGCCCTATGAGCTGGTGGATCTTACGATAAGCTCGTAGTCTCAGGTCTTCGTTTAACACTCTTCTAACCGTGGTTCTGCTTAGCCCCATGTGAAAAGCTAAGATTTTTTGTTTACGCGAGGGATTTCGTTGAATTCGCGCCTTCACTGCTTTGATGACCGCTGGTGTCCTAACTGTGCGAGGTCGGCCGCTCCTCTCACGGTCTTTGAAGCTTCAATCTTCAATGTATCGTTTGATAGTGCGATAAACAAACCGTAGTGTTATTTTCAACTTTTGCAGAATTTTGAAAATCTCTATTGGCGCGTAACCATAGCGGTACAACGCGATAACCGCGACTCTATCTTCCTTCTTCGACCACTCTATAATTTTCTTTTTTATTTTCGGCAAGTACAAATGTTCTATTTTTAAAATTAGTCAAAGTATATCTGGCCCGTACTCGAAAGTTAAAATAACAAGGTTTTGACAGAACTTATGACGCCATCAATCATACTTATACTTAATATAAAGAGAAAAGATTTGTTTATTTGTTTGTTTTGTAATGGATAAACACAAAAACTAAAGGCCGATTTTAAAAATTCTTTCACCGTTGGATAGGTATGTTATCCGTGAGTGACATAGGCTATGTATGTACCACGGATGAAGCCGGGGCGGACTGCTAGTATTGTAAATTCCATTCAACAATGTATAAGAAAAAATAACTATTTCTTGCGAAATTCGATCCTTATTATTACTTTTTACCTCATAATATGAGAACTATTGGTGCTAAACAGTTCCTTTTACACTTAAATTAAAGCTAAATAACTGTTCTACATCTTAACTTCTATTGACTTTCCTTGTAGGATGAGTAATTTAGACAGTATTTCGATCTAAAGTCTAGCTAACTACAAATTTGATAAAATTTGGGAAAAATTGCCCATTTTCGAAATGTCATATCTTGAGATCTATTAAACATACAGAGCTAGGGTTACACTCATTTTGTTGCTTATTTTGTCTTATTTAAAAGTTTCATAGATGACTTTGCTGCAAAATGCATATTTTAGAAGTTATAAGCCAAAAACTGAAAAAAGTTCGAAAATTTCGAGGTTTTTCGAGCACCACGAAGTTAGCACAGGTCTTTCGAGGTTGCAAATCTAGATTTACACCATTGGTATCTATCCTAACAACATCACAAAAAATCAGGACCTTGCAATTTATTGCGACCTAACGCGATTTTTATGTCTTAGATGACTGGCCTATTTACAGATTTTACAACCTTGCCTTTTGCAATGGTTTGCATAATGACCTGAACGGAAGCAATTGTAACATACTTTAAATTGTGAAATCAATTCTAATCTTTGTTCATTGCTGATACCAAGGAACTGGGAACAGTTATCTAAATAATGTTCACCGTGACATTTTGGACACGACTTTACAGATGACGTGTTTATTTTACCATCAAAAGTTGATTGCGACTGTGCACTAGGAACTGAAACCATTGTTTTAATTTGAGGTTTATTCTTAATGAAGTTATTGTTGACATTTGTGTTACGAGATGATTCTAGTGTCTCCAGTAAACCTGCTCTATTTCTAATGAAATTTATAAAATCCGACATTAATATTTGACGATTTTTATCAAAATTACATCTGAATTCTTCCCACGTACGAAATGTTTTCTGATCAAGCTTGCGAGTGATAAGTAAAATAAGAAGGGTATCCCAATGTTGAGTCGGTTCACCTAACGTATTTAATGCTCGCAGGTTCTTATTAATTTGATCAATCAAACGTTTCAAACATACCGAAGATTCAGTTTTAATGACATCAATGTCTACTAAAGCTGTTGCATGGTTTTGCACAAGAGCTCGTTTATTATCGAACCTTTCGCATAATAATTTCCATGCAATATTATAATTAGATGCAGAAAATTCTATCGACTGGATAACTAAAGCCGCAGATCCCTCTAAAGAGGCCCTAAGATAGTGAAACTTACTAATGTCTGGAATGTCATCGCTCGAGTGTATAAGACTTGTATAAGTGTCGTGGAACTCAAGCCAATTCTCATAAGCACCATTAAATTTTGGCAATGAAATTGTTGGTAGCTTGAGTGACTGGTGATTCCGAGAACTACGCACACTTTCAAAGATTTCATTTTTGCTCACTTTAGTATTATTTGTGAGGATGTCTTGAGCTTGTGAAAGGTATGTGTAATAAAGGGACTCAAAGCTACTCCTCTCATCACTCTGCAGACTCACATCTCCGTCTAGGCACTCTATCTGCAACTGCACCTCGTCATACTGATCGTACAAATGTTCGAACTTACCGATTCTTAGCTGCAACTCAGTAATCTGCTGCGAGCTCAAGGTTTCCTCGAGCCCGCCTAAATACTTGGCAAAAGCAGTTAGACGGCCTTTGAAACTGGCCCGTTTCCTAACCAATACCTTCTCCTCTGATTCCGTCATATTGAAGGCCTGAGAAACTGGTGCTAGTTTTGCCTGAAATGTATTTAATTTACTTGAAATTGTATGCTAGGAATTAAGAAATGACAATGGTATTAGTGCATGAAACCGAAAAATGAAAATAAATATAATTTTGAATGAATAACGGACAATAAAATGGTCGCTGATCACTTTTCCTTTGCGTTGCGTTTCCTCTATTCATCCGGCTCGAAGGACCATGTTTTGAAATGCCCTGGATCGTTATTTATAAATTAAAACTCTTCAATTCAATAATTATGCTTATTTATACAAATTTTAATAGTCGCAATCATTGTAAAGAAAAATGATGAAAAAAAACAGGAGAAAAACAATGACAGTCTTCTTGACGTATAACACATAAAAAGAAATCAAATCACTGCACGGAACTAGTAAGTAATGCCCGAACATATTTACTTACAACTCTGGTTTGTTGCTGAGACAATGGAAAATCATTTCTAGAATAAAAATAAACAAAGTTGTTTATTTGTAGTTACAAATTTTTCCTGCGCAGCCTGCTCCGACTAGTTAGCTAATTGGACTTGTTTGATTGTATGCGTGGGTTGAACACGGCCTGCTTTCGGCAATCGTTAAACAAGTCCATAACAACGTCTGCAAAAAATAGATAGCATTAGTTTACGTTTATTGAAATAATGTTTCAATTTAATCCGACTGACTAAGTACAGGTGCCTTCGGTCTAGACACAGTTGAACATAGTGAACACGGCCCCATTTCCGTGCTGTCTAATTTTCCCCAACTACCCGACGTTCACGTAGGCCAGTGAAATTTCGAAGTCAACCATAATTACTCAATTAATTTCATCGGAGTCGCGCTCTGCGGTTTAGTTCGTGTTCATTTCATTGCATAACCTGTTATTAGCCCGCTCTTGTTTGCAGGCACACTGTTCTCACAGATTTACAACACACTTAAACGAGCCAAATAAAAACAACTGTGGGAAATTTTATACAGTGTGTTTAAACATATGGCTCTAGTGCCGACGTAATTGGCGAACGGTTGCACTGAATAATTTAGTGGAATAAGTATTACGGCGATGTAATATTCAACGCAGTTCGTTTTAACCGTACTGCTATGTACTCACCTTCTTGTGAAAACAAATACTCGTATGTATGCTCGATGAGCATCTACGAATGTACTTAACTTTACCACTATTTGTGTCAAGTCTATGTTTCGCTTCGCTCACATGCACGCATGGTTTTAAATAGCGGTCGTCGTAGCAATCAAATAATTTAGATAAATGGACGAGTACGAATGGATAATACTTAATAAAGATGGGGAAATGTTCGTTGAAGGTTTAATATGGGTCTAGATAACATTTCGTTTAGAACGTAAACGGTCACGAAGAGGGCTTGTTTGTGTATTGTTCATTTTCTCATTATAGTAAAATTTTAAACGGACGTAATTTCGATTAAACAGTAAACAAGTATACCTGAGTGACGCGTGCTTTGGGATTCCTAAGTTGAGGCGAAAATTTTCAACAAAAGTAATTATTTGTTCGAAAATTGCGGCGGCGCGCACGCCCCCAGCGACCTGAACATTTCCCCACTGCTGACAACCTAATTGTTTAAGGAAACAGCTTTCAATTATACCTCGAATTGGCGTTGAGTTTAAATCGAGCACTCGCAGAACCTACGTCGAGCCTAAATAACGGCTTCGGTAAAAGTCACCCGAAAGGGGATAGAATAACGCTTGCTTGCGGTTTCGTCCTTTCCCTCCGCGGGAATTTTGGCATTTTAATTGTCTCATTAAAGTCTTATTAATTTGACTCCTGTAATTGTATTGCGCATGTAGCGTGTCTTCATTTATACATGGAGGAAGTTTTGCTGTCGGCTGCCGTCTCATGTCTTTACGGAGTCGAGGTGGTTTAATTATGTAGGTACTTTGATCATTCCTTTATTAGGGGCTTCATACTCTTATACATAAAAGCCTGATTACCTTAAAGTATAAGTCGTGCATATATATTTTTAATTATGTATATTCTAAACGTGTTAAATGCTGTCACGGTGATGTGGCGTGACGACATCACGCTCTGCGATATATATGATTATATGAACAGGCAGAACAGGGAAAACAAAACAGGAGTTCGAATACAGAGTTGCAGGCTTTATATAATAAAAGCTAAACGAACTACAATAAGAGTGTCAAAGTCTAATCTAGTCACTGTAAATAAATTAAGAACAGTTACACTAGTTACAGTATAGAATAGCATTTATATATATCTGTCAAATCTAAAAAATAGTTTTCTTTTTGTAATGTTGTTAAATTGTGAGATCGAATCTTTTGTCATTTCAGGAATTTGTTAACTATCAAAGTAATTGGCAAAAAATAATCTTCAGAAATATGAAGTAACAGAATGTGAATATTAAATGAGCTAAGGTTCAAAATGTCACAATTAGGGCGTAAATAGAATGTGATTATAACTGACCTCCTTGGCATTCAAGTTTCATAACCAGTTCAAAGTGTCCCCAGTACAGTTTTGACCGCCAAGTGGTCTTAATTGCTTCAGATTTAATTGACTACATAATACAAACTAAAATGCTGAGATATCTGGAAATAGTCTTAAAACGCTGTCTTGTTGTCTTTGAAACCCTAAACATTTCATTTAATTCTACGAAATTTTGTTTAGGACAACACTCAATTAGGTTTTATTTTAATACCTGGCAACTCCAGATTTGTTCTCTTTCTGATAGAGCCTGAGTTTGTTTGATAATTTGCCTCCCCTGATGTGTTGTGTTGTGAATGGGGACGGACATAGACAAACAGGCAACATTTTATGCCGCGGACGCTAATATGTGGTTGTGTGGTTTTTGTCTGCGGTAGGTAAACGGTAGGCCTCATATTAATTTAAGTCAGTATGTAATAAGGTCAGAGATAATCGTGGCATTTGATTTTCTGTGTGCGGTGGAGAAATGTGGCTATCATTTTGTTTATTTTTCTTTTTTGGGAAGCGATTGCCGGACTTTCTTTTTCTGCTTGCATTTGTGGTTTACTGCTCCGATTTACCTTTTGTTTGTGATACTTCGGTAATGTGATTTTATTTTGTATTATTTATTTTTTTATAGTACCAATTAACTAGTATATTCTACAGCAAGTTTATTTGGTACTTACTTTATGTTTTCTATGAGAAGTAGATCAGTTTGCCGTGCTCACGACAACCGGAACCTTCGGTGCTATCTTGTAGATCGCAAGGTCGTACGCACCTATATGTGCGACTGTGTGACATTGTACACGTACGGAAGAGGTGTGGAAAGTTTAAAATGCGCATACCTATGGGACACGTGCATAAATCATGCCATGTTTTTCAGATGACTGTACCAACCTTTTTTCGCCTGAAATCACGTCACATTCTAACATCGCTGTGTCATGATTTTGGTTTATTTGATTTACGAAGAGCCTTTTAATCAGAGGAAACATGTTTTTAAGTTCAGTGTTGGGCACACATGCTCGTGGAAAAGGATATGTTATAAACATGTTCTTATTCAGCTCCAATAACACTTAAATACAAATATTAAGCAATAGGTCAATTTGTATCTAATGTGGCAGCCTTGAACCTACCACTCGTCCGCCGCGACATTCTCTCTGACGTCAGTGCGTCAATAGGAAAGAGGATTACGTCCAATTGTTTCGTCGCTTTATCAAGTAAAAAGCAATGTAAAAAGCCTCTTATTGTTACCTTATTGTGTCTTGTTGTACCTTATTCTTTTGACGTGTCACAAACAGTCTTATTTATTGCGTGTAATAACGACACTTAAATCTGCTTTTTTTAGTACGTACTTAAGACCTAAAATTATAGAGATTTCCAGGATGATATTGCTATCTCGTGTTGTTTTAAGTTTGGCTATAAAATGAGATTTGATTGTTCAAATTCATGTATTCTCAAAATCCTTAAGATTTATCATTTGCAAGAATTAAACAAACCTCACATTATTTCTTGATTACAAAAAGAGCTCGTTCGTTCACACGGTTTTCCTTTTTTTCCGTCAATTATGGGCAGAGTTTAAAAAAAAACTTATATTTCTTCAAAGATCTTATGCAGACACCCAGAGATAGACAGTGTGGAAGATGTAACACATTTGTACAGGTTATTTAGTGTAACCAGGATTTAGATAATAAGTGAATAAGTTTTTTTAATAGAATTTATGTTATTTCATTAAATGATGCGGGCCATATCGCCGGTTATCCTTTACCAAAATTACCTGACGTAATAGCGTTTACTTCCCTATCTACTTCCATTTCTTAAATGAATTCAGCCTTATTGAAATGTTCTGTCTCGAGAATTGTTATTCATCGTCTATCTTCAGCGCGGTCGTGTCTATATGTACTGCTTTATTACCTCTATAAGTACTTGCCATGATTTATGTGCGCATCATTTGCTAGTGCATCGTCCTTCCGTCTGAATCACGGATCGTTAACCCACTTCCGCCCACGTGTGATTTAAAACCGCATAAAAAAATATTAGCTCGCTTAATCTGAGTAATGTTTTGAATACTTGTTCGAAGTAGAGTCGTTTAAATAACAAAAAGTGTGGGCGTGTCACGGACCTTTGTGTGTCGTATGACGCGTGAATATTTAACTGTTACGGGTTTTTGTCCTCGAATTAGCATTTAACAATTAGAATACATATGTAGTTCAGTGTACTGTGACGATGTTTGACTTTTTGGCAGAAAATTATTTGAGCATCTTCTCAAAGCAAGTTTTAAATAGAAACATACATCACTTGTGGCATGACAACCATGTCGCTGTCGGTCTTCTGCAATATTAATTTCTTATACGTAAACCTAAATGTTAAAACACATCACGTACTCCATAGATAAAGGATTCCCGATCCTTGATACAACATCGATTTTGGAGCTTCGTCAGACTATCCTTCAATTTGTAGGCCACCAGCCATTGGACGACGACTTATAAAAGCTGGTTGCTATGCGAGTTTTTTCGGACGAAATGGATTATTTAGCGAACAATTGAACTTCGGTCGTCCCTTGATCAATTTTGGATCGGGGTTGCGGAATGTTTATAGTGGTTACCGTGACCCTGGAACATAAAGGGCAATCGAAGGAACATGAGTGGGTTTTAGTCAGTAAGAGTCTGACACGCCCTCCCGTCGCACCCAGGACGGGAGCAGTCATTGGATGATTTCCCACTCACCAAAAAAAAAAAAAAAAAAAAAAAAATCAATTTTGGATAAGGTATTTTGTTGGGAAACCCTTGAGCAGTAAAAAAGCGTGTTTGGAATGAGAATTAGGAAAGGTATGTGTTTGATTATGCTAAAGGTTGACTTTATGGGGGCAATATTATTCCTTGGAAACCTTTTACTGACTAGACAAAAGAGACGCAGCATTGTCTAGTAAATAAATTCCCAAACTATAGCAAATTAACCTAAAGGATTTGGCAACGGATGATTCACGAAATATTTCCCAAGTTTGCGGTGACGCCAATACAGATTGAATACAGGATCCTTCGATTCTGATGTAAAGCGACCACAAGCCCTAGTTACGATCGCGGTCATCTGAACACACCGCACCGCATTATGAACGGGTCTGTTGTCTGTGGAAAATAGATTGTCAAACCGAATTGTCCTGAATCGTGATTGGTGGAATCTTTTCGGTGTATTTGAATCATTTTGTACTATAACCCCACCTAAATATTTCTTTTGTATCTTTATTTATTTATCTATGGGTTATCGTTTCCGACGTCCAGCCTACTCTCTACTGGCTATTAGGCGCACATTATTATAGAAAAGAAACATTAAGTCGCGAAAAACTGCCTATTGAATACTTAATCGTTTTATGCTTTATCACTGAGTTGCCATTAATCATTGTGTCGTGCAGGTATAAAAAATCTTGCTTTTACGAGTTTTACGTAACAATACAGCAACAGTCTGAGGGCAAAGAGCGAGCAAATTAATGTTTACTATTAGGTTTTAGTCAAAACACAATGTAACTTTGAAATGTGTAAAGTTGTTGTTGATTTAGGTTGAGTGCGGTATGAAGGTGACCTATATTATAATGTCTATAAACTTTAGACTTGTCTAGACCGTAATACTTCGAGTGCAGTAATTTATCAAATATGTATATAAAATTACGACTTCTTTCGAATGAATATTGAAAATAAAAATAACTCGCACCTCGGACGGCTAAAACACGACGCAAACCAATTTAAATAAAATAATAGAGATATGGAGAATAATTTAATTTCTAAATTAATAAAACAAAAATACGAAACGGCACAAAAACGAGAGCTAAATGTACATTTTGTATTAATTTATATTTGGCGTGCATAAGTGACTCATAGATTTGAAGCGGAAATATTTTTTACTTGAATGTTCAGTGCTTCGTGATTATTGCAGAACTAAATCGATAGCTTTTTGATATCTTTCGTACGCTTTGCGCAATTTTATGTATGATGTATTCATAAATTATTTACAATAGCTGTATAAAATTATAACATGTATTATACATACGAAATTGCATGGTTATTGGTTACTCAAACGTTATTCATGACATAACTTTACTAAATCGTACGTCTACTTAGCTTTTGTGTACTGAATCATGAAAAGCGTGTATATGTATTTTATACCGATCTCTTTTGAGTTATCAATTTGCAAGTATATGTTAGTAAGTGAAAACAGGAGCGCGTAATGGAAAAGTACTTGAAGAAAAATGAGTGCAGAGTACACTGCACTTGCAGACTTCAAGATGCTGTGTATTAGTTGTACAATGAGAAAGTTATAGAGTTTTAGTCTACGTAAACTGTTTGTTACAGAAGATTGTGTAGCGAAAGGTATTGAAAATATAAAGATTGGTTGAAATTTATTTAACCATATACCGTAAGCTAAAGTAAGTTTATCTTGTAATAAAATTGTATCGAAGGATCTAATATATTTTGAAAGATCACGCAATTTCCTTTTTTCTGTAAGTGGCGTGAATATACTGTAGGTTCATTATTACATACATACAAAGTAAATACACATACATATTTACAGTACAGTCAATAACTCGTAATATAAGAGTTTCTTTAGCCTACCTAGGCCTAAGTGAGCGAAGCTGTGGACAGAGCTAGTTTAAATAGATATGTTAGTGATCGGTTTTGACGATGTTGTGACTCCTTCATGTTTTTCGGGGTATACAGCTCTTTATTTACGACATAGGTTTATACGTTTTTAACAATGACATGTACCTGTAGCTACGCCGTAGCTATATAAATGCTTCATTTCTCGGATAAAGCTGCGCCAATATAACCCTCTCGAGTCAATTTATTCCTTCTATCGGATTTCCTCTACGGAGTTGGCGTGAATATTTATGAACTTAACTTTTGCTATAGAGCATTTTAAGCAATATCCTTCTCCTAAAATTGATCGAAAATTATGATGACAGAATTCAATGGTCACTGCTCATTGTATTTGAAATGGATTGGTTTCACAAACGAATCTTACCTACCTATAGACAACTTTTAATTAAGTGAGATCTCAATTTATTTATACTATGCGTATATTTTAAATATTCAAACATGGTTGTCTCCTTGGAATTCGGAATACATTAAGAGCCTTGTCTAGACAATATTTAATAACTGGCAGCGCCAGCTTCTACCTACATTTTAAATGAGTAGTCTAAGTAATCAGTTTGATGACTAAGGCCGCCTTTTACGGCAGACCACTTAACTTTTTACAACGTCGATTTATCATGACACGACATCCAAAAATTTCCAATTTCATTTGAATGATACACATCTTAAATGATATTCTAGATCATCACGTTTCAAATAGTTTCATAGACATAGTTGTCAAGTTTTCAGACAATTTTATTACACACCTTTGAGCTTGAATAGCATCTAAGATCGGCCTTTCGTCCGCTATATGTCTGCGGCAAGAGGGTCACTAATAATAATATGTTCTCAATGTCACCTCACTAGCGCTTGGCACTTGGCACATACAGCCTTGACATTATCTGTATTGGCTAGACATCTCTATTCGCAATAAACTTGACTCGACTCATTCTTAATAGCATTTTTCTGAACGTAAATAGGTTTTTATTTGAGGATCCTATACCTAATTCAAATTATTATTACCTGTTAGTGCGATTATTTATTTTCTAAGTTGGTTTTAAAACTGATGGCACGTTGTTTTTTGCATGTGATGCTTTCTAACTGTTGAAGCGATGGCTTTGAAAAGCGTTGCGCTTATAACAGGGATTGCTACTTTGTAAAAAGCTTATCCGATTTTATTTCTTTAGTAACGATCGTTCAAAGAATATATGTTAGTAAGATAATGAGCTTTTTATTGACGATTGGTACACTTATATAATATGGCTACGGTACTTAGGTAACTATTTAATCGGTGATAGGTACTTCAGAATAATACTAGTAACAGGTGACCTTTACATAAATGTCAACAGCGTCTATTGTTAAAATAATAAGACCAATAATGTAGCTATTAAAGAAATTGACAACCGAACCTATAGACGGACTTTTGTATTTTTTTATCACATATTCATCGGAATCAAAGATTATTATCGGAAATTATAATCAGAAGATTATTAATGTTTTGTTTTAATTTTTTTTATAATTATATTGAAATGAAATATTTAAATGTTATAAAAAAAACTAAAAGTCATAAAAATACAACAGGCACATGAAATGTTACAATGAGATAAAATGCCACATCAGATTTTTCACTTAATTTTTTTTTTTAATGTCATAGTCTTAAATCTATCCATATCCTGTTATACATAAATACGAGGCACCATATCAATAATTCCTCGTACTCGAATTGAGCAGTGTGACTTAAACTATAAATAAACATTAGCAAGAAATAATAATCTCTATTTTCCATTCGATACGCTTACCGATATTATTGCAAATATACCTAAGGCTTAATTAAGTTTCGAAGCGCGCGGTTATTAAAATAATATGTGTACGTCGGAGTACCACTGTGCTATTGCTTTCATCTGTGAATTTATATCGCATTCGTAATGGTGTGATTATGAAATGTATTGCACCGGTTTGCACATTATTCTGTATGACTTATGTACCAATATAGTATTGAGATGTCACGCTATTTGTTTATGTTTCGTAAATATGTAAGGGGACGATGGACTGGCCTGTAATTTGAGACGGTTTCATCGCCTAAATAGGCTGGATTTTTTTACCCGCTCCATTACAAGGACCTATGTTGAACCTTCGAGAAAACCAGGTCTTCAAGATGGTTCATCATATGTGAAGCGGTAAACCAGTACCTTGCTTATGTTTTGTAGTACGTAAGGAAATATTGATGGATTACTAACGATCGGCTAAAAGCAGTGGTATGTCGAGAAAACGGGAGCTAGAAATTAAGTGTCTTTATTGATTTATAACGATTAACCAACCATTAAATTCTCGGTGGCTTAAAATACAAGTTCAAAGTGCAGTAAAAACCGTTTTTAATTGCAGAGCCGCATCCCAACGGATATGAATGCTCGTTTGATGCTCAGTAGTTCATTCATACAGTACAGAGTGAACATCCGCAATGAACGAATGATTAAGTGAATGGTATCGCACGCTCCATATACCAGTGTAGTTAATAAGTATATCATGTTATGCGTACCGCCCTTAGTATAACTGTCGTCCAACGGTGTGTTACACATCAATAATAATGTATTGTGATTTCCATAATACCGACCTACCTGCCATCACTATTTACATTTGTAATTTAAATGTGGGATCAGTTTAGAGAGTAATGTTGTGCAAATAATGCTTTTGGGAATGTTTTGTTTGTTTATGATAGGAATACCAAATTATACGTGTATTTTAATGACATATCTGCAACGTATAAATTGACATTAGAAGAAGTATAATGTTTCTCTCACACTTGTAATTAAAAGAGTTAGGGTCTAAAATAACGTTAAGCAATATAATGAAAAACTTATTTTATATACTGTAAGTCTGTAACCTGTTAGAAGCTGCGATGTTGCAAACGGATGTAATTGTAAACTCCATACGTTTTACCGAAATCGAATCGGCGGGTAGTACGGCAATGTTGATCAGCGCGGTGGCGTTGAGTGCGCGATTGATTCCCCAAAGTGTATTCATACAACACAACACCCGTCGCGTTAGACATTCGCGATAGTTGTAAATAAGAACACTCCGAACGATATGGACTATCGAGTAACAATCGGTTGCAGTGATAATAGCTTAGTTCGTCGACAAGACGTAGGTAATAGAGTGTGTTGAATGCGCTAGGAACGAAAGCATGATGTAAATACGTCATTATGTATGATATGTAGTGCAACAATATAATTGTATGACATATTCTCACGCAGTAACGCGTGCATTAAATGAGCGTGTAATTACGCTGTTTAGCTGTGTTTGTAACGCACTATGGTTCTAGCCAAGCACTCTTTCATCCATCTCGTATCTGACCATCTTGAAGAGAAAAACCTTTTCTCGTCCTACATAACGAAAGTACCTATATGGGAAATTGTATTCTTTCGTCAAATGAAATTCGATTTCGCAAAATACACCGTATCTTACGAAATACATTTTCGGTGATGTGATTGGTGACTCAGTAGCTTGCTTAAATGAATGTTACACGTGTTACGTTACGTGGGCACTGAATCGTTATATTTCGAGTCTTATTTTATTTAATTCATTACGACTTGGTTCGGTTTACCTACGTTCCCTTTTTAAAGTCTCCCACAAAGCTTTGTCGCGTTTAAGCGAGGACTTAATGAAAGTCTGGCGAGGAGGCGTAGCGGACCAAATCCCCCTTTAGCTGAGGCCGCGAGGGCACAGATTTATAAGGATTTTCTTTCGTCGACTTCGTAACACTTTCATACGTCTTCCTGTATTGAAAAATTATATTCGCTTATAAAGTGATCTGTTCAAACGAATTGCGTCTGTTGGAATTTAGGGTGCTTTATTACAGAAATCGGTTTCATATTCGTTTAATTTATTTCGCTCACGTCCGTTATTAGATATTTGTTTGTACGTTGAGCGCCAGACCGAGGGTTCGATATTCGTGGTTTCATTTAGGTATTTGTGGTTTGGAGCGTCGGTTGTGATATAAAGTTACATAGGTAGTCCTCTAACTTGAAATGATGAATGTATCGTACAGATTTTGGGGTCGTTTTGCGAGCAAAACTGTCCTAAATAAGTTGGCGATTGCGCAGAAACACTACGCGTACAAATAACCGACAACATCTATTTTAGGGACGTATTCTAACAATCCATTATCATCATTGTAGCGACCCTAAACAACTCGTAAAACTTAGCCAAACACGGGCCTCCGAATAGACCGCTCCATATCCACACACTCATAATATTGTGAGCATTAAAGTGAGCATCGGGGGCAGACTGAGCGTCGGTGTTAGTGCGCGCCGGCCAGACTGAGCAGCGGCTCTGATTAACGAGTTCCGAGGGCTGTAACGTGACGTCATCGCGTGAAATTGGATGCTAACGCATATCACTGTTTGCTCAAACTTTGAACGTTTCAAACATACTCTTGGCAAACAAGTTGCAGAACTAGCTTCAAGTGGATATTTACAGCAAATACGCGTACCTATGCCAGCTAGGACCTCCGTGTTTGACATTTATATTTGCCTTGCTTTCACATACACTTGTGCCACTCAATTTAAGCTTCTTTTTCATTGTTTACGGTTTTCAAAGTGCCTTTAATGAGTACCTGTTCTTGGAATATTGTGACTAGGAACACCAGTGCCACGCGCGACTATATTTAAATAAAACGTCTCGTGTCTATTCGAGTCTCGGCTTTTAATTATAAATTGAGAACTTAGGCTACGCTCTAAATAACCTTTTAACGATTTTTCTTGACCTTTTATGTTTTTGACATCGGAATCAGGTTTATTTTGTTATTCAAACATGAAGAGCATGTTTGTATTAGGAAATTATGTACTTTTGTCCAAAAAATCTCTTTCAAGTTACAACTACAATAAGGTTAAAGAATCAGGTCAAATACAATTGCGGGAACAAATTGCTCCTTATTGCCCAATCCCATCAGTGAAACTCGTAAGACGGAAAAAATGCAATCTTTCTTAGCGCTAAATTGTTGCTTTTAACACAAATAGCTGAATGAAAGGCATTAGACGTCGCCGGATGACGTTTAGAGATTTGTCTGAATTAAAAAATGTAGGTACTACCTTTTTTCATTTAAGTCTTTCTTCGTTTAATGCCTTTGATAAACATAGTACTCTCAAACTTGGTTGTGCCTTTAATTGTATATACATACACACTGTAAAGCTGAGAAGATTCTCAAGTTATCATTTAACTTGCATTAACGTGACACTCTGTTTTGCGATCTAGTGAAATAAACTTAAAAAGAAACTCCCACATGACTTTCATGATGTAACATGAGTAAATAACATAAAGCAACGGTTCACATGTGAATCACAAAGTCGCCTCTGGTTTTAACCGCCACGTCCTGACAACTACACAGCTAAGTTAAGAAGTCATTTATCTCTGGAAACGGTTGTAAATAGCGGGTAACATCAGTATTCGTCCGGTGTGCCGCCGGAACGTTAATCAGTCCTCAATGCAAGACACTTTAATGAGATTTCTTTTGGGAATCAACTGTTCACTGTTCCGTATTTCTCCTTAGAGGCTTTATTCGTAGAAGTTTTTATAGGAGAGAATTTGAAAACGCCCGTGACTGTTGGTATAATTGAATCTTTTGGCAACGGTAGCGAAACTTTGTTATTTTGCTCACTTGTTAGAATGTAAATAGAGTTTGCTTTTATTTATTTTTGTATAAAAACATTGGGCGATTGGTAGTTAGATTGTGTGTGTGTCCATTAAAACTATCGGATAAAACAACATCGATGTAAAAAACGTTCACGTAAAAAACTTCATTCGCGTAATCCGTATATATCAACAGTATTCGATGCGCCCGCATCACCCGTGCACATATTTATTTTGGGAATCGAAAACTGATTTAAGCCCTAATTTAATTGAACTCATATTCGGCAAATTATTGATAATTTATCAGCGGAGGTTCCCCTCCGCTGATAAATTATCAATAATTTTAACTGACTACTTAGTGGTATTATTGTTTAAATTGAAATATTGAAGTGGGAATTGCACTATTGCGCTTTATTATTTCAAAATAAAATCAAAACGTGTGTATAACCAATTTGTGATAAATATACATTCGTATTAAGTACTTGATTTTGTGCATTAACTCCGTTTTTTTATCGTACATGTTGGTGGCAAGAATATGGCGTAGCAGCGTAGCGCTACGGAGTTACGAGCACTCGTAGCGCTACGAGCTGTGTAGAAGATTTCAACGCTATCCTCTCCGCATTCTGTTGAGAAAATATTTTCACGAAAGTTAATATTAGTTATGTTTATTTATTACTTCCTTTAGCATTATGTTAGTATTATGTATATAAGTTTAAGCTCAAGGCGTTAATTGTGTTCTTGCACTTTATATTAAAAGTTGCTACGAAAATGTATAGTAGTAATAAAAAGATTTATCAGCGTAATACATTCTGTCTGCGCTATTTACTCCATGCACATCTAACTCAACAGGAAACTTTGTTTGACGGAACATCTTTTTCCGCTTCATGTATTTTCGCCAACCAAATTAAAATAAACAGTTGTTCTTATTTGCCATTTACTAAATAACGTTTAAAAGGGTAACTTTGATGTGTAGGCGAGTGCCTAAGTAAACTTAGACTACCATTTTACGGGCCAAAAAATATAACGAGCACGAGTAACAAATTCGATAAGGGCTTGAGCCTTGCTTACCGAAACGTTAGAGATTTTTTGTTCCAAAATTATGAAACAATTTCACCCTTGGAAATAAGGTACCAAACTTAATTTTTGAAATGATTCCGTAATTTATTTTCTTTGGGATTTACGGTTTTTTAGAATTCTCATTTTTTTGCAGGGATAGTTGAATAAGCTCCTAATTTAGAGAAAAAATACCTCATTAGGCCTGTGACTGAGTTTTGAAGGTCAGAGTAGATGTATTTATATTTTTGTAACTTTAGTCTTTTATTCTAATGATAAAAGTAATGCCCGGGACTTCCTCCGCATAAATTTTGGTAAGCAGTTAAAGTGGTGGATTAAAAAATAGTCAGTTATTATCCTGATCCTAGTTATTTCTTTACTTTTTAAGCTTTTGCCTGCGACTTTAAATTTCTGGAGATTAAGTTCAAATAAATAAGAAAAACAGTTTGATGATCTTGCTATAATAAGGTGACAAACATAGAGATAGACCGCCAGGCAGACAATTTTATATTTTCACATTTATAACATAATAACTCATAATAGTAACCACGTATAAAAATCTGCTAACAACTCATAATAAATCTGTTAATAAAACAAACTGCCGCCGCTCTAAGTTTCATTAACTTAATTTTTCATCAAGTAAATGGCATTGTGTGGAAACTTGGAGTAGGTATTAATGTTTTAACGTTCACCATGTGGTACTTACCCTCAGCAGTCTGAAAATAACTTTTATGCCGTGGCTACATTACTGCGACACGATGAATATTCGCTTTACTTAAAAATGCAATAATGAACTTTATGCTCACAATAATAAGATGTCATTTGTTTTACCCAAGACGCGGGTAACGCGAACATTTGCGTTTTCCCGACATGTGTGGCCCAAGAATTCGTCCTGTCGCGAATAGAAAATTGAACGCGGCGTTTTATCGCAACAACGCAAACACAAATCTTCGCGAGCGAGTGGAGCCGTAGGATTATCCAGCTCTGCAATTGTATAAAGTCACTATAATCTTGATTGTTAATAGGATTCATGGATTGTTGTTATATGCTTTAAATTTTTTCTGTACAATGTCAAATAATTTTAAATTGTATGCCAGTCTATTTAAATATAAATGCAGGAAAGCTGCAGCCCCCTTACCATGACGTTTAAAGTAAGATTGTTTTAGTCCTGTTGCAGGAGTGTGCAAGTGACAGCGTTAGACACGTTGTCTAGCGCCGTCTCTTTCCCACTGAAAGTAATATCAAAGTAATACTGCTATAAGGGCTTGTGGTACGCCCCCAGGTGTGAACTGTTCCCACAGTAGTACGAATACACGCGGTTAAATTAATATTTATCATAAAATCGTGTGAGGTTAATAGTGTAAAAAAAAAACCGTTACGGTTAATAACTATTTACTGTCAAAAATTATTTACACTTTAAGCACTAAATAAGTTTGCACATGTTTAATTTTTAGATTAAACTTTTACTTGCAACTTTATTTGCTTAAATATTGATTATATCGGACACAACTAAAGCCGCTGATTAATATAACCTAGGCCTAATCTATCTCTGTATACCAACCAAAACTCATCAAAATTTGTTAAATCCAAACACTTTTGTATAACGTTTATAAGGTCTTATATTAAAGAAAAGACACTACTTAAATTGTTTCCAAATTGTCAACACGCACTGACGTCACAGGATTGTCACTTAACAGTCGCCATGTTGGCCCGTCTGGCAGCACAATGGCGCCTCGTACGACTCTCTACGAACTACTTCCACCTGGATGCGTCCACCTCTGTGCGCCTTAAAACTGTGCTTACTCCCTTTGACACTACGTAGTGCTGGAATAATTAACATAGTGCCATAGTGTGTTAATTTGATTAACCTTTCAACGACCAAGCGACAGCCGGCTGTCGGGCGCGCGTCACGCGTTTTCCAAGGTTGAAAGTCGGGAAATGATTCCGCAAAAATATGGCGCAAGCTTAAAAAGAACAGTTAAAAATGTCTCTTGTATAATTTTGTAGTCCCATATAAACTCTTTTGTATTTTGAACACAACTTACCAAGTTACCGTTTTAAATAAGCGATTCCGTAACGACATTACATACCTGAAATCCAATATTTAAATATCTAAGTTAGTTTCTGTTGGTTGTTATTACAATTAAACTGGTAGTTCTTGTTTATATTTTGTCAGCACTCGTTAATTGGGTCAATATCTGCGAAGGTATATTTAAAAGTACCAATTCAGGTAGTTTTCCACTACCTTTACCATTTCTAAATAAAGTAATTTCCGTTTCCATGAAGTAGATAGTAAACGTTATCGATTTGAACATGTTCTCTCAACGCCATAATTGACACCGTATTACTACGTACTAGTAATGTATAAAAGGAAAATTTAATTAGAGTATATTCTTATTTAGAGCAATATTCCAATTACAGTAATAAGGAAGGACTTCTTTTGAATAAAATGTAATTAACATACATCAAAGGAACACATAACAAACTAAATATATTTTGTTTTTTTGTCAACACATTCTTAGTGAATTAATATAGGTATGTATGTAATTATGTATTCATAACTATATAAATGCTTATGTATTCAATAACGAACGCTTTAGTCGAAGCAATATTTGTATTTGTTACAAATGCGCTAGTGTATGCGACGATGTTAAATATTCAGCTAACAGCAAAATACGGATTTTACATAAGCACTGACGATAAGAATATACTTGTAGTCTATGGATCGTTTTATAGAATCTTATCATTGCTGTAGCGCTTCCCAACTAATGTAGGTTTTTTTTTTGCTGAGTGGGAAATCATCAAATGACTGCTCCCGTCCTGGGTGCGGCGGGAGAACTAATGTAGGTTCACTTTTAATACTAACCAGACCCAGCTGAATAGAAGTGTTTTTATATGAAACTATACTGCTTGTCAGACCCCCAAACGCCACATATTAGGCAACGCGATATCCCTTGGTTAGATTGATTGTTAGATTTTCAAGGTTATGAATATCTGTAACGACTGTTAAAGATATTGGAATGACAACCGGGATCAACGGGCATATCATGACACGTAGATACGTTTACGGTTAATTCTCGCTAAGTAACTACTGTAGAGACACTGGCTAATAGAGTCATAGTAAAACCTTTTTACATGCGTCTTCATGATGAGATGAATAAATTATATTTAGAACTAGCTGCTGTCCCCTGCGGTTTAACCCGCATTCGCATTTTTCGTTACTGCTCCGCTCCCGTGGGTCGTAGCGTGATGGTATATAGTCTATAGCATTCCTTGATAAATGGGCTATGTACCACAGAAATAATTTTTCAAATCGGACCAGTAGTTCCAGAGATTACTCCCTACATACAAACTTACAAACCTACAAACTTACAAATTTTACCTCTTTATAATATTAGTATAGATAAGAAGGACTTGACAGCCCCTAAGGCTGACAAGCTAGTCGATGTGAAAATTATTAAAAGACAAAAATATATAATAAATGATTAAAAATATCTTTTATTAAAGTAAATAGTAGTCCCGGTACAGTAGGGGTCCCTCTGGTCCCTATAGTACTCTCCAGCGTTTGATGGTTTATTATCAGTGTTCACATGTTATTGGCAGAATTGTGGTGTCTTTTCCACTAAGGGCATTTATTAAGAGTTGAAGTTGACACGTAGATATAATAATAGGCATAGCAATTCAACAACTGAATTACTACTGCTAGTCAAACTACTAGGTCACTCAGAAAGTTTTGAGAAAAAACGTTTTTATGTATAGGACACTGGCCATTTGTAATTATTTTGAATAATTTGGTTATTTACAAGTAAAAATACCATTGTTCCTATTTTGAATATTCCTCCACATTTTTTTGAGAGCCAAATCAACATAACGTGTCTCTTTTAAAAATGGATCTGCACCGCGAACATTTTTGTGCGATGATTTTCTACGACTTTAAATGTGGCTTAAAATCTGATGAGTCATTTGATCGACTTCAAATTGATTTTATGGACGGAGGACTTTCAAAAGCTGCCGTGTACCACTAGAATAGCGAGTTAGAGTGCGATCACTTTACTTTGGGGGATAAACAAAGGAGTGGTCGTCCTGACACGGTAGTCACGGAAGAAAGTGTGCTGGCATTAAAAAAAATCTTCAAGAAAACAAGCGAATTGCATACGAAGAGATTCAGCATACCCTGCAGATTGGATCGGGAAGTTTTTACCAGATTCTACACGAGCATCTTCCGATGAGGAGGATAGTGTGCCACTGGGTGCCGCAAATCTTCACCAAATCTAAGAAGCAGGCCAGTGTGGATTGGTGCCGTGATATGATTAAAAAATTTGAAGCAGGTTCGTCTTGGCGCGTTTACGACATTGTGACAGGTGACAAATCCTGGATTTATCAATACGATCCAGAAACTAAGTGTCAGTCAACAGTTAGGCTGATTCAAAACAAACCAACGCCTACGAAAGTGGAGCGATCGAGAAGCACAGGCAAACTTTTGATGGCTAGTTTCTTCACTTTCACAGGGTATCTGAATGCAATTTCATTACAAGACCAAAGCAGCATCAAAGACGAATGGTATACCAGAAAATGCTTGCCAGAAGTTTTATCTGCAATGAGCAACAAGCGACCGAACACCGGGTTCCGCGGGATTCTGTTTCACCATGAAAACTCGCCCGCGCACTCAGCGCTCAAAACGAGGAACTTCCTGGACACCACAGAGGTTGGAGTCTTCGAGCATCCTCCTTAAAATCCTGATCTGGCACCGTGTGACTTCTTTTTATTCCCTAAAATAAAAAATCTTCTGAAAGGGATACAGTTTTCATCGCCGAAAAACGCGCCTTCAGCCTTCGAGAAGGCCGTGAAAGAGGTGTTTGCGTCTGACTGGAAGAAATGTGTTGAAAAATGGTTTAGACGCATGAAACTTTGTATAGAGGCTGCTGAAGAGTTCTTTGAAAAGATTCAATAAAAATATTTTATCTATAGAAAATAGTTTTTCAGTTTCTCAAAACTTTCTGAGTGTCCCACGTAGTGGTCAAACGCAAGCTTATGAAAAACAAACATATTATAAAACATGATGTTAATTAAAAGAATACACACAGTAAAATTCAAGGATATTTTAAAAGAGTTTTTATTTTAATGTCGCGTCCCAAAATTAACAACAGTTGAAGCGTGTTTAATGATTTAACACTCGCTCGTCAGCCCGTATATTCAGTACGAAAATGGCTTCCCATTGCCTTTCTAATCAACGTTTATTTATTTAACAAAATCACCGGTCAAAGGACAACTAGTAAATGATGAATGGTTAATCCATTTGTTGTTAATGAAGTAAACAAAAGACTGTCATTTGACGTCACCTTCTATTTGCATATTGAACTAGTTTTCAACTGCACTTACACTGCTGCTCCACAAGCTATTGTGAGTTAGTGAATTTTATTCCCACACGGAACAAAAACTTATATGGTGAACATGGATCTAAACTTATCGTATAAATACTTGTTTATATTATACAATATTTAATTGTAGGTACCGGATAGTTCCTAATCCGGGGCAACTATTTTGATAAAAGCTACAAAAAAATATGACGTGAATGTCTTTTTAGTAAAACTAAGAGAAAATCTCTATTCTGTTTTAATACAGAGTAAAGAAGCGATGTGCAAATAAGAGGTTAGTCGCCTCAAAAATAGATGAGTAAACATGGACATCTAAAAGGGTAGCAGCTAAATTAAGGTGACCCCTATTCGACCCTGTCCCGAAGTGCCGCAGTAATGAGACAGCATAAATATATAAAGTGGCAACACATGTTGTACTTGGTATTCACTTATTATATTCAGTCCTTAAATGTTTGTCTCTTGAGGAGGATACAAGTAATGTTTATTTATTTAATAAAGTAGTGGCCTACCAAAACAAAGCAAAGGGCCTGTACACACAAAATTTTTTAGCGCCGTCAACGGCGCGTTTTAGAAACGTGCGTTTTTACGTTTTACGTTTTTTATCCTAGATAGCAGTTTGTTGTTTGTTTGAGAATCGATACAAGCGCGATGCTAACGCGAGTGTGTATTGCTTAAAAACGCGCGTCGACTAACAGTTAAAAAAAACCCGAGTGCTCAGGCTCTAGATTATACGACATTTTGACCCCTTTTATTAAAATTTGCTTGAAGATTGGTGTTAGCTAGGATCCTCAAATGTCTTTTGTCTACTTAACACAATGGTGATCTGATTCTGTCCGGTTCCTATTTACCGTTTTTCAATGGAAGTGTCCGACAAAAGTTTTATTCACGACTGTCCCATCCTTTTCAATGGTCAAAACAAACAAAGGATGAAGTATTTCTTTCAGTGTATTTAAGTGATCCTAATCGTTTGATGAATTTCGTATATCTTAGTGTTTGTTTAGAAATGAGAAAGGTTTTATTTCTTTAGTTTTACGAATAATGACTTCATGTGATAATAACCAAATTAAATCGTTCGAACGTTAAATGTTTTTCTAGCAAAATATGGTCATTTGCAGATTCTTCTCTTTAATGCGCCAAATCAATTTCAGATAGACACGGAAATCCCATTTACTGGTACCATTTCTCAATTTGCAATTTCGTAGGAGCAACTAAAAGTTTAAAGTCCTTGCGAGAAGTCAACAAGACAAGTCGTCTGGAAATCCACACTTCCACAGTGGTCAAATTCGAAATGAAATCAGAGCACTATCAAGAAGCCCTCTTTACTGCAAATTGGGTTAGAGAACAAGAGGAAGCCACTACACGCCACTCTGGACCCTCCGCCTAGCCTCGCCTAGCTCACGACTATAACTGCCGCGACGATATGTTGGCGGTCTCTTTGATACAACATTAATTTATGTGAGGGCTCTTTGTGTAGATTCATGCATGTTTTCACGTGACTTATGTTATGTACTGTTATGTATACAAACGTGTTATCAAACAGATGAAACCGTTTGATTCGTGTATACAGCAGTTAAATGCCCATCGAACGTTGGTAAATAAATACGCTGTGTGCGAAATTTGTTATACATGTGGTGTTGCTAGTAATGCTCTTTTGATTAGCGCCGCATTGCGCACGATTTTAGAATTGGTTTTAGTTGTGCACTAAATAAATTATTTATCAATCAACTATCTGGTTAATGTTATGTTTTATGCAACAGATTGAATACGGTTACAACTTTTTGTTATAACCAGTTTAATTATTTGGAGCGATTCGCAAAAATATTGCCGTAATTTTTGAATTTTCGTGTACATTTAGATAGATAGATTTTGATGTTCCTTTCAGAATGATATTTAACCCCCTATCGTTTTCCAAAGCAAAATATCTAGTGTCCAAAAGCTCTAATACTCCGTTCAGTGTTGTTTTTTTGCTTGTCGGGGCACAGACACCTCCGGGAGGGATCGTTCGCGTAGTGTTGCCACTTAAACACTTTGCCGCTGAATGGGATTGCTCCGCGGACGACCCAGCTGCGCTCTTATACACACTTTAATCTTAATGGCTATTTACACCGATCGTGTGGCAGTTATATGAATACAAATGTTCTGACATCGTGTATGTAGAGGTGTTTTAACGGAATTGTATCACACTTAGAAACGTCTGACTCGAGTTGGTTAGTTAATGTTTGTGCAGACTTATGACTAACGCCGCCTTATGTTACGACGGCGCGTCGTTTTGTTTAGACATAAGATAAGAGATGAGGGTTTGATTCCCCTCTCTTCAACAGCGAAAATCTATTAGGCCTCGTGCCAAGCTTAGTCTAGTCTATATAATTCAGGTTCTGTAATGGCATCTACGATCACAATAATAGCCATTTACTCTAGTTATAAGCCCCTATTTATTTTTCTAATTCCACTGTAAACGGTACCAATTTAAATTCAAAAGATTATCAAAGGTCTAAGTGCAATTTAAGTTTGTAACTTAACTTTGTAATTTCCAATTATTATTCTAATATCTAAAGTCTTTTATATTGCCAGATAGCTTAAATAAATATTATTATTAAAACTTTAATACGACACGACTTAGTCGAGACTTTATAATTAACTATTTACAATTTGAATTTGTTTTAAGTACGTTGACATTACGGTTGAAGTTTTAGTTTCGTGTAATGACTTCACCGATGTTCGGGCAGGACAGAACAGTTTTGAGATATAATGAGTGTTTCCAACTTGCGGTAATGGAAAGACCGAATCGTCGAGGTGTGAATCGTTACGGTTCGGTGTGATAGGCGGCAACCGCAGGCACCTCGTAAAGGCGAACTAAAACAGTGGGTTCATTACTTTCATTGCCGAAGTTCTCTACTCCCTCATGCATTACTGGGGCTTTAAATTGAACTGTTTATGTATTCTGTAGCTACCTTCCACCGGGGACCGCGCTCCGAACCTCACTGAATTATGTGCCGTGTTATTACTGGCTCTTGAGATTGTTTTAAACAGTACATGTTTAATAGTATCGAGGTTCTGTGATGTTTAGTCGTCTACTGGAACGAGCCCACGTTTTTATTAGTTGCTTCAGACGGTTTTTGTTTCGCTCGAATTTAACTGGTTTTTCACGTTGTTTTCATAACATCATAGGTACTCCATTTGTTTTGGTACTTAACTAAATGTAAACAATCTTGACAGGTCTTATACGATTTTTTTAGATAAAAAGAAATGTCCCTAATAAGAAGGTAAAGTCCTTAATACGAAGTCGTGATTTAGTAGCAAAATGCAGGTTTTGTTTACTTTATTTGTTTGTTTTGTAAATAAATTCTTAAATATGTTTTATTTCGTAAAGTAAATTTGCCAATTGATACATTTAATATTTATTTCAAAAAGAGTACTAAATAGCGGTAATAAGAAAAAAACAACATGTATTGCATTTTTTATTATTCATATATTAGTTTATTGTTAAAAGTATCATAATTATTTATACAATATTAATTGACCATTTACTAAAAAAAAACTAGAGAAATAATGCTTTTTTTTTTTTTGGTGAGTGGGAAATCATCCAATGACTGCTCCCGTCCTGGGTGCGGCGGGAGGGCGTGTCAGACTCTTACTGACTAAAACCCCACTCATGTTCCTTCGATTGCCTTTTATGTTCCAGGGTCACGGTAACTGTTATAAACATAACATTCCGCAACCCCGGCAGGCGTTGGCCCTGTTGGGCCCCTTCCTGTGCTGACTCCTTCTCTTTGAGGCGCGCGTGGAACAAAACGCGCCGTCTACGCGGTCCTGGTCCTAGCCGGGCGGCGAGCTACCCATCGCTCGCCATCCGCAGAACCGCGCCTACGGTGGCCGGTAGTCGTCTTGCGACTCTCGACGTCTTCGCCTGGGTCTTTGTCCGGGGCGAGAGGCTCGTCGTTGCCTCTCGCGCGCCGCCGCTTCCTTCACTAGCATAACTGCTTCGCAGAAGGAGGCGACGGCATCCCATTCCGTCTCGCCCCGCAGCATGGCCTGAACCAGCGCTGGGCGCGAGAGGTCACCGCCGCCGATCGCCTCCACGAGGACACGTCTATGGTCCGCCCATGCGGGGCACACCTCCACCGTGTGCTCGACCGTGTCCTCCAGGCGACCGTTGCTGCAGTGGTGACACCCAGGCGTCGCTTCCGCCTGAATCCGACACAGGAACCTCCCGAACTGACCATGTCCGGTGAGGACCTGTGTCAGGCGAAACGTTGAGAGCGCCGTGGCGCCTCTCCAGCCACTCCTCAAAGAGGGGTCTTACCGCCGCTATCACGGCGTGCCCAAGAGAAATAATGCTAATGTATTAACATTGTAACGTTCATTGTTCTTATGCGGTTAAACTAATGTTTTAATCAGAATGGTGCAATGAAAATTACTAGTTGTAAGACAAACGCAACCGCAACGTGAAAATGGCAGATCATTATTAAACTCATAATGAAATGCTTTCGGTACCTACCTTTATTACACACAATATGATACGGTTTTAATACACATTCCGATCATAGTATCTAGTACCAATAAACAACTATGTTTACGAAATTGGAGAATATACTCTTTATTAGTAGTTCTCGCTCAGTGTTACGACGTTAGTTTACGAGCAGAAGAGTTTTGTTAGCAGCGACACGGTGATCACCCTCCTTTGTCCAACACAACAAAAACGTCCGTAAGCAAATTACTCTCAGCATGCTCGTTCATAATCAGAGCCTGGCTTTTTGTACCTTTTTTACTCTCCTATACAAACCTAATTATTCATGGCTGTATAGAAATCGAAACCCAATTTGCGTACATTCCCGATGCCATGAGTACGCGCCTACTTTCTCTCGTCATGCAACAGTGGGCTCGCTATGTCCACGAGTCAATGACTTGGACATTTGTTTTTGTAATTACGTTCGCACAACTAGCGCAAATTGTAAATTACCGCATTCGCCATTCGGCTTTGACACTGTAAATTATTCTGGCCGAGATAATTTGGGCACACGAATATATTATCCCCCGAAGCAAAGGTTTGCAACTGCATAACAGATGGCTCAAAGAACCGAGTCCTGATTTACCGGCTTCTGTGACACTCACTAATTCATACTATTCTGTTTGTAGCGTTTGCTAGATACATTATTTGGCTCACATGCAAATGTCAGCATATAGAGTTTAGCACAGAGAACAGACCATACACACTTTAACATTTTTGCGAAGTGCTACTATGCGGGACAATTAAGCAATTAAGTGGGAAACAGTTGTTAGTTTCTCCGAATGCAAAGTGTTTACTAAACATCGAGCCACAAAACAACTTTGCACTAACGCCCGACCCATTAACCTGAGCTTAACTATTTATCATACATGTGACCTCTTTTCCAAGTCGTCCCAAAGATAATTTAGGCGTTCCACGGCACCTTTAGGGTCAAAGTGTTACGAAATTGACTCGGCGAGAGCCCTCCGGGAAAAAGCCCCATTTCGAGGTCACCGAACATTTTTGCCACGTATCCTCGTGAATATTATAAAGGGCAGCCGCATTTTACACGTTCCTGTGATGCTAAAAACGTTCAATTCCATCCAGGGTAAGCTTTATTGGTGAGGCGGTTATGGTGTTATGTTTATCCCTTAAGACTCGCGACAAACCCCTCTAAACACGTTTCGTTATTTTTGCTGTGAACAAAACTGATGCGTTCACGAAAGAAATACAAATTATATTTTTTATTCTAAAATGATTCTATTCTAAATGGTTGTATTTCAGTAATGGATTCAAAGAAAATGAAAGCATTTACAAACGTTATAGTTAAAAAACCTATAAACGTGAAAACAGAAATATTTACTTGTAAAGTGAAAAAGCTATTCTATTAAAAAACGCGTTTTCTCTATTTTACTTCAATCCCAAAGTAACAAAAGACTTGAAAACTGATTTTGATAGACACGAATTGTCTAGAGAATTTTGTCGAACAAAGGAATATTCCCGCCGCCGTCATTCCTGAAAAACTGTTCCTGGAATTTTTAATCAGCATTGACCACGTCTTACGCCCTTGGTAGTTAGCGTTAATTGGATTGCGTGTCAAACACAAAATTGAAAAGTTAAATAAATCAAGAAAGCCATTAAGTGTGTCTGAATATGCGTGTATAGCCGTCTAATGTACTGGAGGCAGCACCTGTTTCTAAGCCGCAAAATTTATTTCCATCAAAGGCACCAGTAATCAAGTTATTGGGAAATATTTATTGACTTCCTCAGCGCTCCCTTTACGTAGCTCCATATATCTTGTATAGGAAACATGTTTTTGGTCCGCTAGTAATTTGTTGGCGCTCTGCGCTATTTTTGTTGCGGATTTTATTGTTGTTTAGGATCCAAACGTGGCAATACTTCATCCCTGTCTCCCCCACTCCCGACATGGGCCCAAATGGGAAAGGGTCACCGTTATGGGGTTCTGTTTGGGCTGGCTCGGTATTTTCGCAGACAGCGAGGGGTAGCCATTTTATTAGCCCAGTGATCTAGCTTTATGAGTCATGTTTACTGTAATAAACTCGTTCGTTCCCTTCGAAATGAGCTTCAATATTGAAACTTATACGCTGCCAATATCCGAGCGGCGAGGTTGACATAAAAAGCCTTTTATATAACCCATTTAAATTGTATATTTAATTTATACTACAATCAACACGGGCTTGATTAAGAACTTGATGGTAATATTATATGTCAATTGCTGCGAAGTAATAGGCTTTTATGTACATGTGTCTGTGTCGACCCGTGCCTACCATAGACTTGGAATAAGCAATTTGAAGCATTTTATTTGCAGCATTATCTTGGTTTATATTTCTTCACGTCAGCGATAGATGAGACTGTCAGCGAAGACATTTTGTATTATGGTTATTAGCCATTGCTTCGTAGGAATTTCTTCAGTCCCGAGAGTAATAAGACCGGTTCTGTTCAAACAAATTACTTCGATATAAAGCAATTTAGTGGATGTTCCTCCGTCAGTCACACGTCTTAGAAAGTGTCCCCGCATGCCTAGTTAGGTACAAGGCTCACCGCAGTTATCTGCTTAGGGTCGACGTCCTTGCGGACAACGGCAAACTTGCCACAATTAATCAGCAACGCCTGGGAATAAGTAACGAGCGAAAGGCGGTTAACTCCACCGACAATTTGTTAGCCTTGTAATATAAATTTTTATCATATTTTATGCTTCTTTTCATTTTTAGCGCTAAAAAGTTGACTTATCAGCCATGTTTACGACCTTTATAAAAAAAAAACTTTGGTTTGCTGTCTGCCATGTTGGGCACTTAATAAAAACTTTTTCAAACCTCTAATTTAGTAATATGTTTTCATCAAGTTGAACTGATGATCATCTTTAAATTGTTCTATGTCTTTCTAAAATGCTTACTGTCCTGTACTTTATACTTTATCATTTAATAATAAAAAAAAACACTTTATTATTACAAATACATTATTTTTTTAAACACAACTTTATTATTATAACAATCCAGAGAGTAATTGCAATTCCATTATTAAAATGTAGCTTTACTTATGGCTCGTACATGCACCTTTTCGAGCCTTAATGATAGTTTGCAGATAGTCCGCCGAGCTCTCGTCCTGGGCGCCAGTGTGGCATCCCTCGTCAGTCAGGTACCGCATGACTGATGGAGCCGCATCGACGTGATCAAGGGTTCTGACCAATCCGACCGCAGAGGCTTTCCCGTTAATGCGGCAAAGGATTAATCAACGATGAATTTGCTTCATTTGCCCACAGCATTATGATTGTTTACATACGTATTCACTAATTACTATAATGATGTAGTACGAGAAGTAAGCTAACATGATGCTCTATAAGTTCTGTTATTGTTGTGAGTAGGTTTTGGCTTTATTTTCGCTGTGCGGATCTCTAGGCGTGCGAATGGTGCTCGCATTTTATCGTTGCGGATTCGTAATTGCACCAAAGGGCCGCCTTATTTTACAGAAAGCAAGGCTACAATGTTATGTGAGCTACAATCTCGGTTGTATTCGTTATTCAAATTACCCTCAGCTGCAATGTTTTGATGTTATAATGAAACTTGTAGAGTAAAGTATGTAAATTAAATTTTGCTTGAAAATTGTGCTACTACTCTACATGTTGGTGCGTTGGTCGCAAATTATTCAAATGAGCTGCTCCAAAGGTCACCGCGCGAAGTCGACAGGAACAACACCCTTGAGAGCTTATTGTCCCTAGCACATAATGATACCTCTTGTGACCACTTCTGTGCCTGACCTGTTTAGAACTTACAGTAAAAGAATGACGTATGCCCAAATAATGACCTTTTAACCCTCAAACTGGATCAGCGAAACCGTACAGAAATATAATCGAGACTAAGACATCGTGGCTTTATGAAAGCCTTACAATATTTGGTACAGTTAAGTCTCCTTATTGACTCAAAGTGTCAAGCCATAAACAAATAAAGAAATGTTTCGAACGAATATATTTTAGTGAAGGCGAAAAAAGTCTATACGAAGGGTCGTTTGTATCAATTCATTTGCATTTATTTGGTAGCAACACAGCGAAGTGTGGATATTTGTTGGCGCAGTTGTCCGCAGGCAGGTCGTTGAGTGTCGTGGCGGCGTCGTTGCGACACCTTCGACGTCTGCGCCCCGGCGAGATGCGAAAATTATGCGGTCACTGGACGATGCCATAAACGTCCGCCTCCACCACATAGTTACACGGACACGGTGGCCACCTATATTTTTATAGACATCATTACGAAAGGACGATAGAATATTACTAGCAAAATAGCAGTTTCATTGAAAAGTAGTGTTTTTACGAATGTGTTAATGTTGAAAATCGTAACGTAAAAACTAACGTAGTGAACGAAAAAACAACAGTTGCAAATATTGATTGCTAAGCGAATACAAAGCGAACATTGTATAGAATCACGTTTTGTTTGCGAAAAGATGTAGGTGTAGACAAGACGCGCTGTTTGTATTGTGTAACATGCGGCCGATAACTTTCATCTGGGAAGCCCTTGTTACGTACGCTCTTGACGCTCACAAAAACAAATTGTTTGAGCCTTTTGTAGGGTTCCGTTCGCAAAAGTCTGATCTGACTGTCCATAGTATCCGTCCGTTCGTGTCACCAAGCTGTATCTATTAAACCGTAATAGGTAAAAATAAACATTTGTATGTGTTCTTTGCTTCGATGTAATTACCCTAAAGAGAACTTAACTGTCGGATATAAAAAAAGAGAACCCGACATCGTAAATATATTTAAACCCCAATCCAGTCTTCATTGGATCGCTTTCATAAATCATGCAGACGATAAGACCACGACTCACTATTGATGAGACCTATAAACCAGCAGATTCTTAAACGATGTTTATCTTGACAAACTTTTTTTGTGTATTTTCTAGTCTTCAAATAATTTATGTATTGCATTCAAATCGTTTAGTTTTAGAGATAAACTTTGCTAAATTGCTTTTTAAGATAGATTTTGAACATCCATAATACCGCAAAGTTGTATTCAACTAAAAGAAAAGGCTCTATGTGAACTAGATAGCTATTTGGACGGCTTGAATAAAGTGCTTTAGACTCAGGCTTATTATAGAGATTAGGAGGGTTTTTTACTAGATTTATTTCTCAACTTATCTATCTACTCAAAAGGACCCGTGCGTAAATTGTCTTATGTTTGTTTCCAACGAATAGGAGTTTATTTAAATAAGAGAAACGAGTGGATTAAGAGAATTACGCCCGGTTGATCTCGTCCTCGTCTAAATAGGCACTTAGAGTTGGCAGGAGCCGAACGGCCTTTAAATATATCGCGTTGGGTTAGTCCATTTACCTTGGGGGATCTTAAAAGTTGTTCGAGATTTTACATAGTCAAAGTTTAAGATTTTCTTTTAAGCACGTGAGATGTTCTTCTTGGTTAATGTATCTGAAGGAAGGATTGTAACTTTGTGAGGGTTTATCATCGAGTATTTGATGTTCACTTTCGAACTTTACTGTTTTGCTTATTAAGTTTTGTTAAATTTACGCTCTGAAACACACGTTACGTTTTAAGAGGTAATTATAAATATGGAATTATAATATTTTACCTAATACTTATTGGAATGTATAATATGCACAGACATACATAAATAAATAGTATATCCAATTAATCATGAATGGATGTTGAAACAATATAAGATGCGCAGAAGCTTAAAGGGATTGCGACCTCAATAGATTGAGAATGAAAATTATTTAGGTAAGCATATTTTCAGGAATATCTAAGCCTTCTCCTAGATATAACTATTTAGTAGGTGAGTACCTATGTAGAAAGCTATCCAAGGAAATAGCTAGAGCATAAACAAATATTTTCTTTTAAAAATAAAACGTACAGAATTTCAGTAAGTATTGTTAATATCATGTTTCAGTTGCCTCTGCCATGTGTTCGAAACTTGTATTTATGATCTAAAGTTTTAGTAGCGAACTATAACAAAACTCCGGCGCCATATGCCTCGGAACATTCTAGAAAGGCGTGTTACTTGTTAGTTACTTAATAAAAGTTACCGTGGAGTGTAACATCTCATTATACTTACAGCTTTAACATGGATACGGCACTTTTATGTACGAACTTTCTTTTTTTTGTTTTAGTACTTTTTTAGAGGTACAAGGAACTCGTAACACAATACTGATCGCGGTACTAAGGACGCTAATGCACAAGCGTGTTACATTTCAATATTGCTGTGCGCAATGGTTGGTGCCTTTTTACAAAATTGCCTTTGATGTAAAAGCAAGGACTGTCTGGGTACCTCGAAAATGTTGGTTGTATTTATGTCGTTAGCGTCAGATCTTAATTGCTTCATGTTTTTAGAAATGTCTTAAAAATTGTTTAGCAGGCATTCGAAACTTAAACTGAGCTCGTTAATGAATAAATCATTATTTTCAAAATCTTAATTTAATCAAGTCTTAATCGGTTTATTTCAGATTATCAAATTATAAGCCCCTTTCATAAGGGGATTCGGTTATAGTAGTCCGCGAAACATTTTTTTTTATCCTTTTTATTGCGAATTGCAGTTCGGAAAATCAAATAAACAGATTATTAAATGATATTTAAGCCTTAAGCTGGTGATATATGCAAGTAATCGTGCATACACGCTGCAAACTTAAAACAAAACCCGCAAGTACTTGAAAAGGAAAATATTGTAGAGCCATAACACTGAACATAAATTTAAAGATAAATTCGTATTAACATTCAGATTAAAGCGTACTAACTCTTGGATGTCGTCGTAAATGCGAGTACCTAAACTGACATACCTACTTAAAGAGTTGATGTTAATTTAACGTAAGTAATAGTAAGCGCATTGTTAGAACATAATAGGCTCTGACTGTACTTTATGTAGCTGTCATATAAAGTAAAAAGTAAACGATAATTGTGTACTTACTTGTTATATTTACTTCGTGGTACTTACACAGGTTTATTGATTTAATTCACTAGGGCACCTTTCTTCGACTACGGGGAAGCTACTAGCTATCGACTATTTTCTTGCTTAGAAAACATATAGTAGTATGTCTTATGAATAAAAAAATTACGTATAAATAAAGATTATTGAAAAAGAAAATATATAAAGTTGATCGCTGTCATTGTCTTCAAAAATGTTTTATCGAAATATCGACCGTGAAAGAAAATACTGAAATACTCGCACAATGATACTCGCTTAGCAGTCAGAAAACTCGCCGAATGACGTAAAAAATAGCCCAGTGGCAGGACTATTGGGTACTACTCACTTGCTTCTCGCTACCAATTTGTTTCAAGTTCTACTCACTTCCCGGCAGCGGTGTGACAGATGCCTTAAGCTGTTCTTTTATTTCATTGGATTTAGGTAGTTTTCCTTCAATTGCGGAGCAGCTTTTTTGTTTTGATTTTGCAACCCTTATATCGCTTAGACAGTTGGAAGGCTTATTTAAATAACAAATGGCAGTTTACCGTTGATTTTGACATCTTCAAGCGAATAAGTTCTTAGTTATGAGAAACAATGCTGTTACTCTGAATGCGAAATATATTGTGTCTCTGTGACACTGTGTAATTAAGTGTATCTTAAGACAATGGCGGAAACACATAAAACCGTTTAACCTTATTATACATTTTAGTTACTTAATAATTCTATTAGCAGCTCATTATAAGCTAATGGTATACAGTATACATATTCCCACCCACACACCTAGTCATCGAGTTCCCAGCGCTTCTGTAACGAAGCCAAACAATAACGTTATTGAAATAACTCAATATGCCTACACTATATTTATTTTTACTTGTATTGACTGAGATATCGATCCTAAACAAAGTAAAGTGTTTCATTGGAAATTGTTTTAGATGTATTAAAATTGTTTACGCGCCCGTATGGCGCCATGATTGATGTAAAAACTCGGAAATTTCCTACCATGTTTGTTTACCCAATAAGACTCTTAAGAAAAAAATATATTGTGATGCACATTTGCCTGTAGCAGGCATTCCAATTAAATTAATAACACGACCGTTTCTTGTTCTGACGAAGTGTTCCTTTTTTAAAACCGAGAAAAAACGCGATCTGATTGAATTTAAAAGGGACTTAGCAATTGAGCCCTTCGCAGTATCTGCAATATCAAATGACTAAAGCAAGAGGAATTTAATCATACGGGAGTTGTAGACAATGTGTTTTGATGTGGTTCGTGTAGTATGTTGCAAATTTAAGGAATGTTTTTGATAGTTTACAAGACTACTCGAATGATTTACGGAATTTTCGGGAGCAACGCGGACGCTGCTGCAATATAAAAGCAATATAAACATACATATTGCTAAATAATTATATTGAAAAATATTCATATTTTACAGGGATTGAATTGATTTTAAAGATTTACTCATTTTCGTACGGATTGTATTTACGTAGGTACTTAAAAAAAACATGTTATTTTAAAATAAATTATAGCGGGTTCTACAAAGCATTCCATTATTCCCACGAATTCTTTCGGTAACAGATTAATAAACAAAATTATTTTTTCTGCTGCATTTACAATAATAAGTAAGTACTTTCGACAAAATTGAATCATGACCCATTTCGACGACAAATCGTTTGAAGCTGTCAAAATAATAAGACTAGACATGTGATATTTTTAATACATGTTTATGCGATTGTCGACCTTAGGGCGTGCGCTGCGTTAAGCGGGCGTCCGTCGCGGGTGTCCGCGTGGCGTGCTGTTCTGTTTCTGAATGTAATCTCATGGAGGCCATACACGCTAGGGTTTGCATGATGGTTATAACTGTGCATGCAAAACCGACAAGCATAACCGAGTTTGCATGCACCGATAACTGTACAGTTTAATCACATACACGCTAGGGCTTGCCTGTCGGTTATGCATGCACGGCTAAAACCATCATGCAAAACCTAGCGTGTATGGCCTCCATCAGAGAACAGCGCTGCGTGCAGCAGCGGGTCGCCCGTCGCACGCGGCGCGGGCGGCGGGTGCCCGCCTCGCGGGCGACGGGACCGCGACGGAGCACGGCGCGGGTGTCCGCGACGGACGCCCGCTTAACGCAGCACACGCCCTAATTGTATTTGAATTTGTCGATTGTACATCGACTTTTTGATCAATTTACGTAGCTAATGGATATTTTATTAATACTGTCATGTCTAGATTTAATTAAAATAGGGTTATTAAAATAAAATAAAACTTAGTAGGTATTTCGGCCGCCGAGATTCGTCCGGTCAGGTCGAAACGTATTTTTTCGGAAGGTAGCTAACTAAAAAAACCCCTTTCAATATCAAGGTATAAAATAAAGTTAAATAAATTGAGAGAGAATGTATGATTATATGGTTTTTCATTCTGCCTGTACATTTTTTTTTAGATTTTTGTCCGAAACTACCCTAAAAATATAAATAATAATGAAATTTCTGTTTCGAGCGGGCGAAAATCAGTGACAGAAACATTTACATTTAGAAGAAGATTATTTATACAAAATATTTTATCGACACCTGCATCAAAAAACTTGAAGCAAGTTGTTATAAGATACATATAATTACATTAGTTTTAAACCGGTTCACCACTAAATAAAAAAAACAATTGAAGTTTTAAATTCCTAATTAACTGTTCTGAATTTATATTCAATATTGTATTCTTTGAAACGATAGGAGAAAATTTGGTGAAAACCCCAAGTTTTCTTTTTATATTTTTGAAGGTTTATTTCAAAGACTCAATTTCGTTCGTGCCGTCTGTTGATATAGTAAATTGATATTTAGTTAGGACTTCTAAGACAGCGCGCTTTCAAAAAATATACTTACGTATTCGAGTTGTTTTTACTTCAAAGTTATTTTGGGGCGTCCATTAAAATATATTTGAATTGTGTCTAGAAATAATCCAGAAACTAACTCTATGTGTAAAATAAAATAAAAACATCATGAATGAACAATTAACTAGGCCCCTAGCAAGCTGTCGCAAACCGTTAATGACGTCTTAGCGCCTGTCACTTGTCACTTACTTTTGAAATGAATTCTATTCTATCTATTGAAGTCGACTTAAATAGGTTTCTACAATGTCAACGACCACTGATTCGGGCAATGCAGAGTCCTAAAAGCTACATGATGCGCTATTATAGATATAGTTCTATGTGTGATAATAATTATTGTCACTAATTTGTGGCGAGAGCACATTAAAGCATAATCACGTTATTATAATAACCGACCATCATCAATAAATGATAGCAAACCACACAGTCGGTTGGCTGGCGCTTTGATTTGATGTTCAAGTATGGATAATGCATTGTTAGATTTACCCGCAAATTGGTAAATACTGTTTATGTATTCATGTGTTAACATTTTACGTTTATTTAATAACGATACGATAATGTGTCAACTCACATTTACAACATTTTTCTAAAACTCTTAAAAAATCTCTTCGTTTAAAACGGAGAATTACTTCTGAGGCGAAACGACAATAAACTGCTTTATAGTCTTAAACGCAGCTGAGCCGCAGCCGGTGGAAAATAATTATATAGCGGGCTTTCAACGTTATTTTCATCAGAGTAAGCATTGGACGTGAAAAGCCGGTGACGAGCCGTGGCCGGTAATGGAGGTGCCGGCCGCCGAGGGCCCTTGCCGCGGCTGTATTGTGCAGTGCCCGTTATCAGAAATCAGAAATCAGAAATCAGAAATTTTTATTTGTATAGAATGTAGGTATTACAATTAGATGGTACAACAGTGCAAGAATCCTTGTACATTCTACCTTTCGGCATACAAACATTTGTGAGTCGCACATGGCAAAGAAATACATATTTATAGCTCAAGATTAAAAAAGATTATATACGATGAAAAATACAATTATCATAATACATCGTTCAGAAAATCGTTTACAGAATAATAGCATTTACGTAACAGAAAGTCGGTTAACCGTTTTTTGAATATTTTTAATGGTTGTTCTTTTAGATCATTGGGTAACTTATTGTATATCAAGGGTGCCATACATATGACGTTTTTTTTTAACAGTGTGGTATTATAGCCACCGGTGCACAATAATTTTTGATACTGAGATCTCATACAGTTAGTCCTTTTTCGAGTATCATTTAACGATGGAAACAGGTTACGGTTGTTTTTGACAAAGAGAGCTGTTTCAAGAATGTACAAACATGGAAAGGTTAACAATTTGTGTAATTTGAACATAGGAACGCAGCTGTCTGTAACCTGCAAGTTGAAAATTGATCTTAAACATCGTTTTTGGGCTTTGAAAATGCTTTCTCTTTCGCTACTGTTCCCCCAAAATATAATGCCAAATCTTAAGGTTGAAATCACGAGGCCATGGTAAGCTACAAGTACTGTATTAGTGTTGACCTTTTTTGAAAGATTGAACAGAATGTAGGCGTAGGTACTTAATCGTTTACAAATATTTTCAGCTTGAGGTCTCCATGTCAATTGATTGTCAATCCAGATTCCTAAAAACTTTGCTACTTTGACAGTTTCAATCTTATATCCATTATAATTGGCGTTTAAGTCTTCCGGACAAATTCGTTGGTGAAAATGCATGATGTTAGTTTTTTTTAAGTTTATTATTAAATTATTATAATTGAGCCAGTTAACTGTAGATTTAAGAGCCTCGTTAATATCATTTTCATAGTATTCTCTATTGGTACATTTAATTAATGCTGTACTGTCGTCAGCAAACAATATAACTGGGTGGTCTAATTGAAGTGGCAGGTCGTTAATATAAATTAAAAATAAAAGCGGACCGAGGACGCTTCCTTGTGGGACGCCATTTTTGATTTTCCTGTAGGAAGATCTGAATTTTACTTCACGTTTTAGGTTTGAGCAAATATTAGAAATTTCAGTATATTGAATTCGGTCTGTAAGATAAGATTTAATTAGATTTAATGCATTTCCTCGAATTCCGTAGGCGTGTAGTTTGTATAAAAGTGTCTCATGATCTACGTAGTCGAACGCTTTGGTCATATCTGTGAAAATGGCGCAAATAGGCCTTTTCTTATCTACGTTTACCATTACAGTTTTTAATAAATCGAATATGGCCATGTTAATATTTTTATTTTTACGAAAACCCTTTTGTTCGTCACGTAGTATGTTGAATTTCAATAGGAAATTGTAAATTAATTCATACAAGATTTTTTCTATAACTTTAGAGAACACGGGTATAAGGGCAATCGGTCTGTAATTCGACATATCTTCTTTATTATTTTTTTTGTGAAGAGGTTTTACAATTACGGTTTTGAGACCTTTAGGAAATACTCCAGAAGATATACTTGCATTAGTGATGTGACATAGAGGACCAGAAATTACATCCGAAACGTATTTTATAACTTTTGTTGTAATGCCGTCGTAACCAAAACTCTTTTTATTCTTTAGCAGTTTAATGATCCTTGACACGTCTTGAGGTACTACTGGGGACACAAAAATCGAATTGGGGTTATGATCTATTTTCTTGATATCATAAGAAGAAGATTTTGGCAAATCTAAGACTTGATCAATGAAAAAGTCGTTGAATGATTCAGCTATGTCTTGAGGGTTAGTTACTATTAAGTCATGTTTATTTATCATAGAGATGGGTTCCTTAAAGTTATTGCTATTATTTATTATTTGCCACGCTGTTTTTGATTTATTTTTGGAATTCAGGAGTAAGTGATTATTTTGGGCTTTTTGAGTTAACTTTACGATTTTTTTAAATTTTCTTGAATAATTATGAAACTTTTGTTTGTTTTCCGCTGTGGGTTTTATTCTTGCCTGCCACAGTAGATAGCGTTGTCTTTTACTGCATATACGAATACCCCGTGATATCCATTTAATTGACTTTCCAAATTTTATTCTTATACATTTTAGGGGAAAACACAAATTGTATAGTAGGAGAAATAAATCTAAGAACATATCATATGCTAAGTTTGGGTCTTCAGTATTATATACTTCTGAAAAAGTTAAAGATAGCAAATGTTTTTTAAATTTTAATAGATTTTCATCCGATATATCTCGTATACTTTTACGCCAAGATTTTATCCGACATGACTTACTTACCTTAATGTTTAAAATTTGAGCTGTGTGATCGGATAGCGCTAGGTCTATTACTTCCCATTTACATTTTTGTTTAAGATTGTGAGCAAAATTATCCAGACAAGTATTGCTGTTAAGCCTGGTAGGTACATTTATTTCTAATTTGAGGTTATAGCTTAAAAGAAAGCATTCAAATTCCAATGTCAATCTATTTCTTATCATTGTATTTACATTAAAGTCACCACACAAGACTATTTTAGGACCATTTTTGGTACAAATATTTTTTAATATATTGTTTAAGATTTCATAAAATTTGCTTAAGTTGCACATTTTTGGGGGTCTATATACACACAATACTATGACATTTTGTTCAACAAGTTTTATAGCGCAACATTCTATTATACCTGCTATCGAGTGTCTCATTATGTCTGGTAATTCTTTATATTCAAGCATTTGTTTTATCAATATACATGCTCCACCGCGCTTTATGTTATTTCTAGAGTAGTATGCTGCTAATTTATAATTTGGAACGTTTATCAGTTTCTCATGGCCAGACATTATGAAATGCTCAGTTATACATAAGATGTCAATATTTATTTGTTTAGATAATAGTTCTTGAATATGAACTGTTAATATATCCGACTTATTTAACAGACCAGCAATATTTTGATGCATAATATAAATGTGATCAAACAAGAAAAAGATCAGAGTTTGAGTTTACAATATGATCGTGGTCAATTTTTAATTCTGATTCAGTATACGTAAAAGACTGTTCTTGATCGATCATAATTAGCGATAGCAAATGATTGAATACATTCCTCATACCATTATTATTGAGTCTTCCAGTATAAGTGGAGAACATGGTAGAATCATAGGCTAAATCAAAATTAGAGTCCAGTAACTTGGCGTACTTGTGTGTGTGAATATCTAAATAAAGTAGATTGCTAAACATCTCAATACGGGAATTAAACATTACAGAATTTATAAAGAATTTAAAAGTCGGTAAACAAATAACTATATTAGTGTGTTGAATTTTTGTAAGGTGGACCGTATATCTGAAATTAAGTTGAAATAGTTCATCGATTTCCGAAAATCCTCCTCTCCGATGAAAATGACACAGAAATCATTTTTGGAATAGTCCTTTAACTTAATGTGTAAATCACTAATAAGATGCATAATTCCGCAGTTTGGAGATATATAATGACATATCTGCGAGTTTTTGAGTGTTTCTTCAGCAATAGATAAGGTTTTGTTCGTCTTGTTGGCACTAACAATGCATAATTTGTTTCTTTTGCTTAATTGGGTGTTTCCTACTGACTCAGTCACATCCATATCACTGCGAGGCGACGACGACAATGCGATGTTTTCGACTCTGTTTACAACTTTTTGTGTACTGGGAACTTCATTTTGGACTATTTTTTTTTTCTCCTTAGACTTAGTGCGTGGGGTTACAATTTTAGAACTTTTGCGAGGTGTGTCAATTTCCTGTGTCAGCTTACTTGAAGCTTTTTTTAGTATTTCATGTTTGGACGTTAAATCAGTAACAGTTTTTTTAAGTTCGCTGTTTTCAATTGACAAATTATTAATTTCTTCATGTGCGGCGTTCAACTGCAAGGTTAATGATTCAATTTGTTGTTTAAATTCTTGGACCTGAGTGTAGTTTTCATCCACCGATGTGTTTGGTACACTACTAGTGGTGCCATCTAGGTTTGAATTATTCATACTATTATCACAAGACATTTCTGTTATAGATCGTGTGCGTGTTTTTCTAAATGTAATATTGTCGAAGAAATTATTCATTGTAAGTTCTATAAGCAAATAGCTTTAAAAAATGTAGAAAAAGAACACGCCTCTGATGGGGATCGAACTGCCGGACAGTGGGCGCAACAATTATGAGGCCGATCACACGACCACTAGACCAGCTGACAGTTGAAAGACGCGACGAAATTATACTCCACTTGGCTATATTTACTATTTTGAATTAGGGTATATGGTTAATTATTCAAAAAGTTTTTTCTTGACGGTTATTGTTTTGTAAATTGTTGAATATTTTTATCACTTTTTTAATATTTTAACACCAGTAAAAGTTATAGTAATCACTTTATTTAGGAAGAAATGTTAGTTTTTGTTGTTGTTTTCTTAATGCAATCGCAATAAAGGCAAAAAATTGCCCTTTTAAAGAGTTAGCACTTGTTCACTTTTTTTGCTCAAAGCTTTTTAATATGTTTATATTAACACTGGATAACGTTATCACTTTGTTATTGGAGTTCACTTTAACTGTTAAGCTATTTAAGTTACTTAAAAGCTTATTGAAACTATTTTTAAAACATAAATAATACGGAGCTGATGTTTACACGGCAACTAGCGCCATCTACTTCCGTTGACAAGCCATTGTAGCTCACGTGACCGTGTGCGCATCTGTTACAGCTCCAGTGGTCTCGAACCTACCGATTTTTCGGTATTTCTACCGATATGGGCTCTGTTCTACCGAAATACCGAAATATAACGACTTTTCTACGATTTCACAGAACACCCGAAAACACATAATTTATAATGAAAAAATTACTGGAACATTAAAAACTATTTTTGATTGTTTTTTAAAAAGAGAATATTTAACTAGCACTTCAATCGAAAATATTGATTTAAGAATCCCAGAAATTTTATGGATATTGATGACGTATACTATGGTGCTGCTGCGTCTAATACACTACTAAGTAGTTCAGAAAATCTAAACTCAGATCAAGTAAAGTTTAAATGCAGATGCCTAGATTTTTATATCGAAGCTTGTAAACAAATAACCACGCGGTTTCCATTTAAAAATAACCCAATAAAAGGTTTAGACATAATCAATCCAAAAAATTTTAAAATTGGCAAAACTACTTTGATAGGTTCTGTGAGTAGGCTCTTTCCCAATATTGTTCACAGCAATGATTTCCAGGAAATTGATACTGAGTGGCGCATTTTAAGAAATTGTGAACAAATCAAAGCATTTCCTGATGATGTAGAACTATTTTGGGATGAAGTAAGTTTACTAAAGCGTGGCGATGAAACAAATGTTTCCATTGTTGTCTAATTTCGTCTTTAATATTTTATCACTTCCCCATTCATCCGCTAACGTTGAACGCATATTTTCACATATTAATCTTTTGAAAACAAAGCAGCGAAATAGGTTCTCTACTGAATCAATCACTGGTCTATTACATTCAAAACGACTCTTTAATACAACTAATTGTTACGATTTTGAAATTAATTCGAAGATGACCGCGGCTATGGCCAAAGAATATTGGTATAAAAAATAATTATGATTGTTACAAATTAGTCTGTAAGTTTTTTTTTAATAAATAAACGAATATTATTGAATATTGTATTTTTTTTTGTCAAATACCGAATTTGGGTACAAATATACCGATTTTAGCTGGCAATTCTACCGATCTCGCTCTATGACGTTCGAGACCACTGTACAGCTCGACCGTTTTATTCGGCCAATGTACACGACATGCGACGGCTGTGTATGACTGCTGAAGAGAGGTAGGTGCACATGACCCGGATTGCCATTTAATGATGAACGCGTTGTTCGAAAAAGCGGTCTGAACCTCCTGGCATCTTGACGGCATAAATACTTATAACGTAGCAATTCTATGAAAACCAAGTTTGTAATAAGACTGCTAAACATAAAAACCTGGATTCATTTTCTCTTTTGTATTGTAATAATATTGAGTTTTGTAATTAAAATCAATTTTTCATCAAATTTCCTCCCGGTGTAAAGCTTTTTTTTTGTTGTAGTTTAAGTTTAAAACAGAAATAACTCGAGGTATTTTCATAGAATTAATCAAAAGTTATTCACAACAATAGTCCGGGTGAAATTGCGTTCTCTTTGAGTAATCATTAAGCGTGACCCGAACACAATATTAATTACCTATTAATTAAACTGTGTGCAAACTACTGTTTGATATTAATTAATCGCACTGATAATAAGTATACAGTGATTCAGAGGCTTGAACAGTTGGACTGGAACACTAGTTTATAATTAATTGAATTATTGGGTGTGTTATCTTAGTTGATGGTGCGCCAGACTCAGTCAGACGATTTAAAACTGACACAACATTTTTGATTAGTGTTTCAATAAGAAAATTGAAACCCCGGTGCTTGTAACCGCATTCGGGGGATTACAGTATCCACGGACTTTATGCATGTCAGTACATCGCCGATTACACAAATATGTTCTACTTCAATCTACGCAGAACATTTAGAACAACAGAGAGAGATGTGTCATTCACACACGAGTGAAAACTGACTGTGCACATAGTTTATGTTGTGTGTGGGGAGCAGAATATTTACTGTCTATTAGTCCCACGTTGGGCGGCAGGATGCAGCGGCGTCCCCGGTGCGTTGTTTACGAGTCACGCCGCCCCGGCGTCGCCGCACGCCGGCGATCGATATTGGGCCTCACTCGCTCCGATATTGAATTTTAATGAAGCACACCAACTTAAATAACCAAACCCCAACTTCCCGAATTCTCAGTGCGTTCAAGCTGGGTTGTATTTCTGGCGCTTCTAACAGCTCCGATACGATTCCACTGCCAGGCCTCATGCTCATTTTATAGGCTTTCTGGAAATGCACAATGTACTGTAATAGAATTCCGTTCCTGGTATCAGTTAATCCTTTCACATCTGAAACTAGTGAGATTTTTGAAATAACGTAAAATGTTTCACAGTGGTAGCAATAGTGCCGTTATACACGTCAAACGTGACCCAAAAAATAATCTTCAAAGTTATAGAGCGCAGAGTTCCATTTTTGAAAAATGATTTATCGATACAGTTTTATACGCACAACGCACACACAAATGGCGGCCTCTTATAAAAATGTTGCCAGTAAAAACAATACTGCCTAACTCGATAGGCTCATCGAATCAGATTTAATATCTGCGGATATGGTAAGCCAATGCGATACCCTCGTTCGAATATTAGGAATCGATATGGTATTATCAGGGGATGTAAAACTCGGAGTAGGTATGTTATTATCATCGTAACCGCAAGCTGTCACGAGCCGACTGCCCCTTTGACCTTCATATTATATTATTTTGTAATAGGTAACTATTAACTTAAATACCCCTTTAAAAAATATAAAATTGATTTGTTTTGAAAATAACGGGACATGTTTTGTCTGTTCCAAACTTACTCAAACTTTAATCAATGCTGACAAATAAAAGCTGTATTTTTATTTATGACATTTTTTCTTCGTTAAAATGGTTAAAAGGGAAAAAATCCTTTGCATCCTTTCCAACCCTCCTGTAATGTTCACTGTAGAACTCTCCTGTACCCTGTAGGGTTTAATGATTGTAAATGTGATAGCTGAAGGATTGTGAAGTGCATTCAAACGAAAGAGATAGAGGGCAAGAGTCCCATAAAACAGGGGTCACTGCGGATTGCGGATGAATACCAGTTATTGAACTTTACAATGGACATTTTTTTCTTTGTGTTTGCAAATGCGAAGTGGGGTTTCAGGTTGATTATGGCTTCAACTAGAAATTCTTATTTGAATAGAGGCTTTAGACTAGTCCTCCTGTTTAATAACTGTGGTTTTAGAAAAATACTAATGTGTCTTCAAATGTAAATGTTACAAACCCGTAATAACTTCAAAACCCGTGACTTTTCCCCTTAACGCGGCATTCTTCTTCCCCACCGACTTTGATTTAATTCAAGCAGGCATGGCGTCTACTTACGAAATCAGAAAAAGCTCAAAACTTATTGAGTAAGAATTGATTAGAGCGAAAATCGTCGGCACTCGTACCTAAATCTCAACGAAGCCTGTTCATAGCAGTTTAATCTACAACAACGGGCGAAATTTCAAACTTCGGGAATCATGGTACTTACGTATTCTTTCCAGCTTTTTGTTATTAATTTCGAATCGCGTAATATTACAGGGATATTAGGCACTTCGGGGAATGAAAGTATCAAGTTTACTTTTTAACTACACCTGGATAGCGTAATTTGCATAATAAATTAGTATAATTTGGTAACAACTTTAAATACGTAACTAACGATCCTCCCTGGTAAAGTACGGTTTTGAAATTCTCGGCTTTACTACAATATATGTGTCTTCACACATAAAAAAGTGAAATATCAAGTCAAAGAAAAAAGAATTAAGCGGAAAAGCAGACAGACAGAAGAAACAGAAAAGATATGCTACCCAAAAGAAGGAATATATGGCATGCAAATGAAACACAAGCTGTAACATCTGTCGTCACACTTGTCGTCACCGCCCGTCTTCACATTGGCACGGTATGAAATACACATGCGATAAATCTAAAGTGTTTACAAATGTCCCCATTATGTTATAAAGTAAAAAGCTTCTTAAGTACGATAATAGTGGGTCGCTAAACGAAAAGCAATTCATAGAATCACGGGATTCTAAGAATCACTTCGCATTTATTGTAATTTTTTCGTTTTGTTAACTTTTCGAGCCTTTTGCAGCCCACTTGGTCACGGCTGTAAACCCAGGGCCGGCCATCCGTGACCAAAAGCATTATGAAGGACTCATTCCAATGAATAGTGTGCGCATAAATATAAAGAAAATATTTGACTTTTTCTATAGCCGCAATTATGTCTGTGTTCTTGCGTCCAGGTCGCGATTACCCGCACTTAAGCTATGGATGTTTGCATCTCCCTCGCTTTCCATCTAAAGTGGCTCTACACCCCAGTGAGCATGCCACCTTCACTCTTTTTATTTTTACGCTCCCCTTCAGCGCGGAGGTTCGTTTAATTGCATTAAAAAACTTATTATTCCACGCTGTATTATTGCTTTATGACGTTTTGTATGTAAATTGGAAAATTCTTTAACAAACAGCGCCTCTTTGTGACTAAAATTATTATCGTCTTCCTCAAATCCTAGTTTATTTCGGTTTATTTTTTATAAAATAAACTGGGACTTTATTAATTTAAGGGAGCTGTTGTCTTAATTTGGTTGTGAAAAACTTTATTTGTGTTTTCGTCTGTTTTGGAAAATGATTTCATATTTTTATTACAACAGCGGAAGCAAAATACATAATCCCCCTCATAAAGCTCACAAGCTTTTGTTGTAGTTAAGCTTTTTGCTTCTCACGGTTCTCAGCGTTTCTTTGCAGCTTCGTGAAGACAATAACGTTATATTTTAAAAGCAAGACATTCAGCAATGAACCAATACAAAGCTTCGAAGGAAGCACACAAGAACCCATTTGTACGTAAGAGTTGACTGAATATGACCATTTAACCTGCGCCGTTCCCCTTCCAGTAGTTAAAAGGAAAGCATTTTTCAGAGCGCTGGGTGCGCGACCGGGTGCAATTTGTGCTACCCGACGTCGCCATAGCTGCTTGAATACAATCGCGGAATGTTACCGTTAAATTACGCGAAAATGTTATTTATTCACGGGACGACGGATCGATTCAAGTTTGTGATCCGAACGTCTCCCGAATGCTTTGAATTTCCTCTCACCGTAAATTGTTTTCTTTGTGTAATATTTCGCTTACTTCGTTCCTTTTAATAGAATGTATACCTAATTCGTGCTATTTGGTATTATTGGCCTGGCATACGGTTTGTGTAGACTCTTAATTATTTTTTTGTTTTAAAATGCACATTATGGTTTCTAGTAATAATTAGTTGACCTTTGAAAATGGGAATGTTTTATATCGTGTGAGTAACAATGCGATATTAAACGCAACAAAAACTCTTTACAAAGTAAAAATGTGTAGGAAACCGTTTGACAAGGTTTAGAAAAAAAGTGGTCGTGCCATGTATAGCAGACAAGTCGGAGCACGCAAAGTCAACCGCGGGAAAAAATAACGGTAGGCGATTTAAATCAATACATGTTTTTATATCACGTACGTATGTTTTTCGACTTCGTTCTCCAACCGAGGCGTGTAGCTGATTCCTAAATACATGTATTTGCAGAAAACAGTTGTGTCTTCAGAGTTGTTTACTGACGGAGAGCAAAGTTCCGAGAGCAAACTAAAACTGCTGACGCGTTATGATTTTTTCCAGTTCTTTTCGTGTGTCTTCAGTTCTTGTGTGTGTTGTTTTGTGTACACTCCCAATTTATAAGAAATAGGAAAATGTTTTTCTGGTGTGATAATTCTGAACATTACGTGCCCTGGTTAGGATGTGAAGCATGACACTTAACTGCAGTATATATAGACAGATATTATATGGAAAATAAAAAGTATAATGATAAATTAAAACATGTTTAAATCTTGATTTAATGGCATTACCTTAGCAAACGCCCGGAGCGCCATTTGTTAAGGCAACAATAATTCCGCCGAGGACGTGGATTTTCTTTGCCAGCTCTTTCAAACCTGTTATATTACTCAGAGCTCGCTCCATCCCGACCAACCCTTTTTTTGTGTGAAGCTCGTATTTTTCAGTGGCGCGCGAATGAAACGCAATTTGTATAACTCGCAGCATTCGCTCTTCTTGTTATGCTTGTACTACCTCTAAGAAACGGATGTGTAGGCACGCCGATATTTGTGTAATGATGTATGGCAGCAGTAAATTACTTTTAAATAAATACGATACGCCGTTAGTGAGGCTCTAATGCAAGATACATAAACTAGATACGTTCTCTACTATTTGAGTTACTCGCACCACATCTCAGTGCTGTTTATTATAGACATCTGATTTTAAATTGAGACTTGTACTTCGAAGTCAAGTTTAGAGTGTCGATAACGAGCGGCGACAGTCGACAAATTGTCCCAAGTGCAATTTATTGCGTCGGATAAAGTACGAGCCGAACCCTCCGCGGCCGCAGCCTCCGCTGACGTTGATGTACTCCCAATCTTTAATCACATTCTACGTGGAATCGCAGCTCTGTAATTGATTAATTTGTTTATCTAATCCAGTCAAATCCATTAGGGAAGTTACGCGTGTCTATTATTTCCATATTTCTCAGGTCTGTGCTGACAGAGGTGCGGAACGACTTCTCGCATTTCATTAGGGGCTGGTGTTATTGCTGCTAGTACGTGCAGCACGGGGCCCGGGTGTGTCTAAGTACCCGAATACGTTATCTCGCGTGGGAGAAGATTAATTTGGTTTATTGTGGTGCGCGTGTATTGAACCCTGCGACGGCAGTGAGGTCGCGCGGTTCGTTGGCCGCTCCGCAACATCACGCTGATTTGCATGTTTCTTACCGATTTCATGCTCTCCTTGTTTCTTTGTTCGCTTATTTCTTTCTCGGAATCGTGACAAACCGAATTCGTTGCATGACGCTGACGATGATGCCGATATCGTTAATATTTTTATTAAAGTGCACCTTTTGTCTCAGAGCTGTGAGTGCACGTTGCCATGCGTCTCGCGGCGATAATGAATACAATAACATGGAACTTTTAATAGAAAACGAGCTTTCGTGTCCGCAAGGTATTGTTTGGAGAACTGTGAAAAACTAACACGATGCATAATGGCGGAGTGATAGCAGTGAAGTGGTCGGTGGAGTGGAACGCCCTGAGATCGTGTTCGCGGTTGTTGGCGCCTGATTAAATCTGTCGGGTGCAAGTGCGGCAACATGCGGTCACTGCGACCTCCGCCGCATCTCCCGCACACGCCGCTGCACCGTTGCACCGTTTCGCTCGCTGAAATCAGACGCCGTGCCTTACTCGCTTCATTTAATAACGTCGTCTACTTTCGAGATACGAAAGCCAACTTGTTTGTATAAACGTGCTCCGGCCACTGGAGCATTGATTTATAGTGCTAACAGAACATACGTGTATGTAGAACCAGTGCTCTCTCCCAGTTGCGTAGTTTACTGTCCGAATAAATATTCGTGAACGTGAGCGAGTGTGCAGCTGAATTTAATTTTTCACAAAACTAAGCAACGGCGGCAATAAAACGTCCTCGTGGAGCTCCCTAGCGGCGACCGTCACAAACTATCTGTGCGCGCCCGCCTGCATAAAACTTGCTAATTAACATACTCACCAGTGTACCACATTTAAATGTTTAATGGCTTTCCTAAGGGTATGCGGGTAAAAGCGCCGCTGACGATTTTTTATTCATGCGATTCAGTTGAAACGATTTATTCTATTAAAGCATTGGAAAACGCCTATCATTTTTATTTTGAAGAGAGGGCGACATGGAACCGTGAGCGTAACGCAAATTTTGCAGAATTTCGTTATTATTATTTGGCACCGCTGAAGATTCACGATAGCGTGAGCTTGTGAAAAATCTAATAAAACAGGAGTGCGGGCGTGAGATTGGAAATATCGCTTAATGTTGTGACGGGGCCGCGTCTTGGCAGCGCCGATGCGCCCAACACGGACAAATTATTTGACACAATAGCAGCACCTTCTACGTGGCCACATCACTTATCACGATTTGAATCGATTCTTTTTTCTTGTTTATCAGATATCGGATTTCCACTCTCATTGTAAAGATTGAATCATTTTTCGATTAAAAAATAATATTTAGAAAACGCTTCCAATCGGAGTTAACTGGAGTGGAATAAACGAATTTGTTTGTTATGAAATATTGGGATTAACGTGAAGTATGATGAACAATTCATGGAATAACGCTTCACTTATGTTATTAATATATTCATGGTTAAGTTTGCTTATCACACATGCACGGGGCGTACGCAAATGTTTGCACAGAAACGTTAGCGTGTCTGGTTAATACTTACTCAGTGTTAAGTTAGTGATTCCATATTAATTGCACAAACTATGGCTTACTTAATTAGTGCTGCTTTCGAACTTACCACCACGAAGTGTATCGGAAGGTGTCCTTGTTCTTAAGTGTAATTATAACGTGTATTTGCACACCAAATAAAGCACGGTTTTTCGGCATTTCAGGTTTTATATTTTCGGGATTAACTGACAGATTATGTAGTTTTTACATTCATATCTTAATCTTATTCCAATAATTACGATTAAAAATTCGAAGTGTTAACCAACTTTGGTGGTCGTAACTTTCTAGAATTCAGGTGCACAGTTGAAAACTAGTGGCAAAGAATAACATTGAAGAGTTCTCAAGCGATCAGGCACTTGCACTTTCCACACTTGATTGCAAGTCTGACTTATTGCTGGCTATGTTTCTTGTGTGACCTAATTCCTAACTAGGTGCTCTGTTTATCCTGCTACGGATGCAGGTGTAATACGGGTAACATCTTATATCCAGGTACATACAGGGGTGCAACGAGCTTTACCAGTATCCGTAAATGTTATGAATAATGCTTTTGTGTCAGACAAAACGCCGAAACGGCTGAACTAATTAAGATAACACTCTACAAAGGCAATACGTGTTTTTTTTTTACGGCAAAATATAAAACACACAATGTCATAGGATAACCATGTCGTTGACGCAAACTAGTTATTATGTTATTCAGGCAAGTTATTTAGCGCATTATAACGTGTATGAACCTTCATGCGTTAAAGCCGTGCCTCTTGACATAAGCCAGAGTAGCTCCAGCTGACGGCCATTTTTTTAATTTTCGTGATAAATTGCATTTGGAAAGAAGTGGCAAGCTTTGTATGCGCGTATATTTTCCCGCAAAATTCATTCACACATTTTATTTACGTGGACAGTAAAGTTTATTAAAAAATGAAATACTAACAACGTTCAAAGCTGATACTAGTTTCGGTTAATTTTTTATGTTTTCGGAAAGTAGTTTTCCATTTAAAGCTATATTTAAACTAAAAAATAACAGGTAAATAAACTATGTTACACGGAAATAGCCACTACGTTTTATTATTCATTTGTTTTAATTTTTTAGCCTTCATACTGGAGTATTCGAATTCGATCAACCAAAACTTGTAATATTTAGCCTTATTTTTATACGATTTAGGTATCTCCGTCAACTGTTAAATAATTCCTAATAATTCTTTTTTATTATTAACCTGAATTGTCTCACTGCAGGGCAAACTCATATTCTTTCCAATTATTTATTTCTATTTTAGGCTAATTGAGACCAGTTTTTGTCGAAGAGGTTAGCTTATCCTGCTATCTCCACCAGCTGCGATGCCCGATTGAAGTGAACCCATTGGGTCGTACGCTTTGACACCATTTTTCTACACTCTAATAATAAGGTATACCTTCAACAACATAGTGGTTAATATATTAACCACTATGTTTTCGCCTATTCATTTAAGCAATAAATGAAAGCGCAGACGTTACATTAAATAGCTAACAGCCGACTATGATTTCCATGTCGTTAATACAAACATTCCTTTAACTCTTTTGACACTAGAAACTGTTGACACAGATATATTAAGCAGCTAATTAAACAGGCCACTGAAAAGGAAATCCCTGGTAAAATCAACATTCATGAGTTCGTGAAATAACTATGTAGAGGTATTGGAATATTTGCACAATAAATATAGTCGGAGTTCAAAGTAAAGAAAGATTCCAGGGCGGACCATAAAAGCCTCTTACCGTTCGTCATAGTCTGAATATATTAGAGCTATATATTATGTGCAGAGGTTTATCCGGTGAAGCAAACGCCGTAAATGTTTCTAGTATCAATATCTCTCGGGTTCCCTGTGTACCTTACAATATTTTGTGTGTTTTATGTTTATGTGTGTTCCCGTCGCCAATATTTTGAGTGCGAAAGTATTTTACGGGACTTCTTTCTATACGTGGAATGTTTGATCAAAATCCAGTGTTTTATCTTTGAACCCGGCGACAGATTGTCTTATAGTTATATTGACTTTGCACATAGTGTTGTTTGTATTAAAAGTTCAGTAATTTTTTCTACATCAAATGTAGAACTCATTCCAAATATTGCTCTAGAAAACTTTGCTAGAAGTTAAACATATCCTTTGTTTCATTTTAAAAGGTTATTGTTAAGTTTTCTTTAGGAACATTTCCAGAGGATTACATTATTTTATGAAAGTTCCTCTTTGTAGAACTATTTAAATAAAAGCTTAAACGTTGGTATAATTAAAAGCTCAATTTTACGCCTAGATGGAAAAAAATTAAGCGTTCAAAGAGTTAAAAATAAATTAATTTAGAAGTTGTGAAGCCAGTCTGGTGTGCCGTTATTTGTGTTTCTTAATTACGCCGTAAAAATGAATACCAAGAACAGAGTACATACTTCGAAGGGAAAATTCTTAGAAATTAACATTCTGTAGAAATGTCTGTTACTGGGAAAGAAATTTAAATATGACATCATTATATTGATCCTTAAATGAGTGTCCTCTGAGTCAGCACGCTCACCGCGGACCACAGGCCGACAACAGCAATTTTAAGCGCCATACAATTCAATCCCGAACTTAAATTGTTATGCGTGACTTTCCAATTTGTTGGAATCGTTTCTCAGTACAAGTTAACTACATATTTATGAGAAGTTGGGGAGGAGAATATCAAAATATCTGGAGTGCTCGGGAATATACTCCCTTATATGCATAGTTTGAAAAAAATCTGTGGGTAGGTAGGCGTAATCATGGCGAAGGAGATCGGTCCCACGAGCCTGCGGCACTCGGCAGACCGTGCCAACTACTCCGCCTAACTTGAGAACGACGCCGTAGCGCTCTGAAAGGAGTTTTCCTAGAATAATTTTCTTCTTTATAAAACTGTATTTAATTATCTTCATGTACACGAGACAGGCTTTTCCTACAGAAGCAGGAAACATGAAATTTGCCCAGTAGTTTTATGACGTAAGATTTTATGAAAATGGGCGTGCGGAGCCACAGGAAATAGCTAGTCACTCAATAAAATATATTTTGCAAATTTGATTACTCATCTACTGGTACCACCAATGCTACAGAGAATTTCGGATTGTTTAGAAAGCTTTCGCCATTTATCAAAATTGAACCTTTGACAATAGTTAAGGCAAACATCGTCAAACGTGTGCTCACATTTATCTTGTTAAGTAAAGGGGCCCGGGGCTCAATGTGACGTGGGTGGCAAATGAATATGCGCACACGTCTCCGTCACCACGAGTTCGTTCACTCGCACTCCCACGCAAGCGTCCGCGCACCTATCCGGGAAGCGACGTTCAACGAACACAATAACAATTATGAACCTATTGTATTGGACACGCTACGTATTTTATAATTATAGATATCGTGTAAACTAGCTGCCGTGAAATGAACAAGCTGGCATTGACAGTCAACTGAAAAATTAATTCTAGTTTTTACAATACCCAATAATTATACTATTTCCTTCTAACAACTGCTGTATTATAGTAACTAATTGTACATAATACGGCCTTAACCGTGACTCGTGTAACTTAAGTCGGAGTGATTAAACGGTAACACGTTACGAAGCCACAGTTCTTATTCAATATCGTTGAGTTGCGTCTCGCTCGGCGTGATGCATCACTCTCGAAAGTAGCTATCAATCATTTGGCACCGACTGACAGCAACAAACAATGCCGTATTATCGTAAATGCCGTTATGTCACGCCGTATGACATTACTTGCACGTATTATGTACTTATATATTGAAAGCAGGAAATTGAGCGCCGATAAAAAGCTTTGTATTCTGGATTTTAACATTATTGCGTCGATGTGATAAAAAAGAACTGCTGCACTGCCGTTTATTCTGTTCACATTTTGTATTACATATTTTGTTACAATTTTATATGCGGTAATACGGTAGCAAAATACTCTATTGTAAAATCGCAACAAAATGCGCTCTGTTATGTGACACATCGAAAGGCAAAGAAACGTCCATTCTACTTAGGATTCGACGTAGACATATTGGGGCAAGAAACTATAGACTAGACGGAATTCACGTCAAAATACCCCAACTGGAAAGGTTTTTCAGATATGACGTGAAAAATTGGGTTGTTTGTCCCATATTCATAGCGGCGACCGCGATAAAGCCACCAGAATTGATGGCCGTCGAAATTGGCCTATTGACAAGTGACGTCATCGATTCCGGAGCAGCGGTGACGTTGGCACGTCTACACTCGACGCCGGTTCTGTGATGAATGTCGTTTTACTGAGGGTTGATCGTGATCGTCCCAGCCATACCTACGCTCGCGACCTATTTTCTATCGAAATACCCACGTGCTAACACAAATCACTTCACGTAGGCACTCGTAAACATATAGGCAGAAGTGTAGGGTGTGGATACGGGAATTAAACCCCGCCCCCATTAAGACAATCGAAACGTTATCTTAACGAGTGCTCGTCCTATACGTATAGGTTAATAATGAGATCGATTGAATCTCGTTTTCTGTACCAGATTACCAGCCGTCTGTTTAATCTTCGTAGAGTGGTGCCGTTGGTGTAAAGGCTGTAATGTTGTCTAATGCATGACATAAATCCGTCAAGACACAGTTTTCAAGTTAGCAGCTTTTCCAATATTCATTTCTGAAACGTATATAAAAGCCGGCGAGGTACATACTTTTGATAACGAGGTTGATAAATGATATTGTAACTGGATTTTTAAAAATGGCTCGGGGTCATTTTAGATCTCTTTTAAATCAAAATCTATCTGATTGTATTTGATCTACGCTGAAAACTTTTGTTTATGATTGATGTGATTTTCGTTGGACGCCATTTTCTATAATAAAAAAAAATACAAAAAAGTTTATTTTCTCTCTCACATAGAATTATACAAGGAATATAAATAGTAATATACATATAATTGAATGATCATTAAAAATAAAAAAGATAACAAAAACTATTTACAGATTAAATATCACTTCAAAAGGTCACTCAAATTAAGACTTTCAACCAGTCTTAATTTGAGTGACCACGTGCAGAAAAATTATGCAATCGCGTATTTCAAAGTTCACACACGTCTAGTTTCGATATTTACAGCAGATAGCTACGCTTACTGAATATGCGACGTATTCCAGTATTTCCGAACTTTATAGGTCACCTCTGCTGAAACAATGTAATAATGCATACTTCCACTGTATCTTTTTCAGGAATCAAGCTTCGCGCACGTGTATAAAATAATAAAATTCTAGCATAATATTAATGTATTTCTACAAAGTACAAGTCAAGATTCTGAGAGATTACCCTTATCTCGAGAGCTCTTCCACTCTTCCATATTCTGTTACATTTTGTATGTAAATCCACTAGAAACCGTACTTACATTATTATTTTGACTTTGTATGTTTTATGTACTCATTGGTAATGTAGTACAGCGAAACATCACCTAGTGCGAGCTCATTTCAAACCGTTTAAAGACCTGAATGTCGACTAAACAAGGCAATAAATACTTTATAGGATTCCTGTGAGGCACAAAGGCGAATAGCGTTGCACTTGTATTTTATTACGCCCCTCGTACTGCGATTAAGCCAAGCTCCGACAAAGTAAAGATGACAAAGAGACGTGAAATGTCATTTAACCTCTGTCGTGCATAGACGTCGTGACTTTTGTGTTACGTAACGTAACCGTAATGAGGTTTTAATACAACGTTACTCTAATACATCGAAACTTATTGGCCAATCGATTGGTATAATTTCCGTAATGAACGGGAGTGTTGGTCGAAAAAAAAACCGTTGGACAGGATGTGTGTGTGCTTGCGCAACTTATAGAAATCAGTTGTAGTTTACTGAAATACTCGTCCTTAATATTATGAATACGAAAGTCTGTTTGCTTGTTCTGTTTTACGCCCAAAGAGCAGTTTTTTTTTTAACTTTTATGTTTTTATTTTATTCCGAGATTAACTCACGACGATTTCGGTTGGCTATTGTTAGTGTATTAGAATAAAATGTTAACCAAGTATTCTGATCTAATTAATTAAACGTGAAAGATATTTCAGACGGCTATTTATAAAATGTTTTCTTATTGTTTCAGGTAAACTACTGGACAAAAAATACTGGTTTATGAGTATTTGAGAGGTGTGGTGTGGCCATGTGATGTAAATTCATTAATGGTAAGAGACAGTAACTCACTCAGTATTAAGTTCCTTCGCGTATATTTATTTATTCATTTTTATTGTTCTTTATTGGGACATAATAGTTGTAACTCTATATAAAACAGTTTATTTAGAGTTATTGTTAATGCTTATTATAGAATTTATCAATGAGAAAATATAAATATACCTAGTAGAATGTGTAACCCACAGCACAGCAACGTTCGCGAAAAAATGTCGCTTGTTTGCATTACCAATGCAAAATGTAGGAGAGGTTAGAGAAGTACATTTGTATCTATATGTCTTGTAGTCATTTTTTCTTAGTTACCTCAGCAGACAAGCCTAATAATCTAAAACCGAAAATAGAAGCCGTCGATACTTCACGTCAAGTGAAAGGGTGTGTTACCAAAAAGGTGGCTTAACAAAATCAGTTCCCCAGATATCTCCGGAGTGATTGATGTGGTAGGCGAGTCCGCTTAATTGCCAGCCTTCATCATTGATATTGTAGTCGTTTAATCACAGTCGGGACTGGACGCTAAGGTCCACGATAGCGCCCACCGAGACACTTAACATTATATTTATTGGTGTCACAAATTGTGGACGTTTAGCGACGCTGCCGTCACAAATAAGACGATAATTAAGTACTATTGGATGTCTTGATAAAGATGGCTTTGACTAGACCTGTGGTTTCAAAGCTTTGAAGTTTGGAGAGCAATTTGTAGGTTAATTTTGTCGTGTTAAATTAGGGCGCCTAACTAGTGACTAGTAGTGACTATAGCTATAATGATACTAGGTAGGTGGTTTATTAGTCTCACATGTCTACCTATTTAAACAATATAGGTGAGAATCTATAAGAGAATTTTGAGTGTTTTTACCTTTATATTGACATGAAAACGGAGCATTTCACTTCGCTTCTTATTCCCTACGACCTACGACACACTAGGGAGTCGGGGCGTACACTTTGGAACCTCTGGACTAGACACTATCTACTAAAAGTATTTGCAGCCTAGATTAACCTTTAGGTCCCCATGTATACTTCACCGGTTTTACACCTTTCGAAGTGCTTGAGGTGAAGGATCTACTCAATTCTCCATGACTTACTAATTGAAGACGTCATCCAATTTACTCGTGTCGATTGCGGAATAGTTATAATAGTTACCGTGGCCCCGGAACATAAAGGGCAACCGAAGGAACATGAGTGGGTTTAGTCAGTAAAAGTCTGACACGCCCTCCCGCCCCGCCCAGGACGGGAGAAGTCATTTGATGATATCCCACTCACCAAAAAAAAACCAATCTACTCGTGTCTCACGTTCTGTATATTTGGATACGTCAATAATGGTATACTGATAGTGATATCTAAAAATATAATGTTTCCGTTCCTATAACGTTGTCTAAGTAGTTACTAACGCTTCCCACGCGTCTAATTTACATTAGCAATTAAGAAAATGTAGGTGACCATTTTGAATGACTTTGCCAGTTGCCACGTTTAAATAGGAGTCGTATTTAAATAGAAGTTGTGATAATTTTTTTTTTTTTTTTTTTTGGTGAGTGGGAAATCATCCAATGACTGCTCCCGTCCTGGGTGCGGCGGGAGGGCGTGTCAGACTCTTACTGACTAAAACCCACTCATGTTCCTTCGATTGCCCTTTACGTTCCAGGGTCACGGTGACTACTATACACATTCCGCAACCCCGGCAGGCGTTGGCCCTGTTAGGCCCCTTCCTGTGCTGACTCCTTCTCTTTGAGGCGCGCGTGGAACACTAACGCGCCGTCGACGCGGTCCTGGTCCTAGCCGGGCGGCGAGCTACCCATCGCTCGCCATCCGCAGAACCGCGCCTACGGTGGCCGGTAGTCGTCTTGCGACTCTCGACGTCTTCGCCTGGGTCTTTGTCCGGGGCGAGAGGCTCGTCGTTGCCTCTCGCGCGCCGCCGCTTCCTTCACTAGCATAACTGCTTCGCAGAAGGAGGCGACGGCATCCCATTCCGTCTCGCCCCGCAGCATGGCCTGAACCAGCGCTGGGCGCGAGAGGTCACCGCCGCCGATCGCCTCTACGAGGACACGTCTATGGTCCGCCCATGCGCGGCACACCTCCACCGTGTGCTCGACCGTGTCCTCCAGGCGAAGAAGTTGTGATAATGTAAAAAAAAAAAAAATTTTTTTTTTTTTTTTTGAAGTTGTGATAATGTAAAAAGGTTTTTTGCTATGTATTTATTATTTGTTTGTTATTTTCCTACGCAAAACCTACTGAAAGGACATGCTATCCCTCGGGAGCAGTAACAAAATACAAACTTTAAACGCGGGCGCGGGTGAAAACGCAGGGAACAACTAGTATATTATGAAGTTACATAGGTATTATAAACAATGTATCGTATGTTATGACGGGTCAGATTAGGGATATATGATGCAATTCATTAATACCATTAGTATTTTTAAGTATTTTATTCAACACAACAGTTTTCAATTCATTTGTTTTGATGTACTATAAGATGAAAATATTTTCAGAATTGAATAAATTAAAACTGTTAATAATAATATTTTTTTATTAAGTTTTATCAATAATTATAATTAGTTTTATTTAAATAATAATAACCGCTATTACGGGTTACACCACTTCAGATAAAAGTTTATCAGAGAATATAAATTGCACAATAAAATCTCATTAAAATAAATATTTCAATGATAAACTCAAAACTAGTATTTTGTCCACGACTTTTGTCCGCGCAAATTTCGTATTTTCCACGATATAAAAATGTGGTACGGTTTGCAACACAAGTAGCTTAACACTTAAGTTGTTTGTCTAGCACGATATTAAAAAAACACAGATTAGGTAGTTTTTTTGGGAGTGGGAAATCACCAAATGACTTCTCCCGTCCTTCGGGTCAGACTTTTACTGACTAAAACCCACTCATGTTCCTTCGGTTGCCCTTTATGTTCTGGGGTCACGGTAACTATTATAAACATTCCGCAACCCCCCCCCCCCCTTCTCGCGCTGACTTCTCTTTGAGGCGCGCGTGGAACACTAACGTGTTGTCGACGCGGACCAGGGTCCTCGACGGGCGGCGAGCTACCCATTACTCGCCGTCCGCAAACCCGCGCAAATATTGGGTATTGAAGCAACATAAAAAAAAGCATTAGTAATCTGAAATGCTATTTTGTGTCTATTCAAGCAACAAATAAAAATGTTAATCGATTGTTGGTGCCAGGTGCTGACTATATACAACCTTTGCACATAACTCTCGTCCTATTTGTTAATTCTAAGAGCGGTCAATTAGTAAGACCACTATCTTCACGACACATTGTTGTTCTGGCACCCCCGCGATCTAAGTTGCAGGCACATCTAATTTTACTAAAGGATTTGAATTAATCGGACAAAGGTGTAGCTAATCTTTCCAAAAAAAAAAAAGACAAAACTTATCTACATACAATTTAACGAGCCTCTTTAACGGGGTTTGCCGGTCCAATTAGCAGATGAGATGACAACAATAAGTCTGCGAAGTACTAACCTAAAAGTTTAATTCTAAAAGGATTTTCTAATAGAAATCCTATTATCCTAATTACCCGCTTACAAACAAACTGAAATAAAAACAATAGTCAACAATACGATATGGCACAACAATAGTTTTTTTTTTACGGTGTTTATCTAATTTGAAATGATTACAAGGTGAATTGAGATGACCACATTGGAATAATACAGATAGATTGTAGGCCCTTCACGACAAAGTATTACTAGAGGTGCTGTTATCGTCGGGTCACTCGTGATAACGTGATTTCTAAAACAGAAAAACAGCTATATGAATTAGTAGTTCTTCTACATCGCAAGCGAAATGGCGGGACCCGGAATAATATTGCTGTTTTTAACGGCGGTAGCACCATTAATTTCGACGATGACGACGGGAATGAGCGAGAAGGCAGAAGACATTACTCAGCTTCCAACACCCGGGTCGAATAAGAAAGCATCACATGAGGCTGAAGAGGATCTCAGTCCCAATGAGTATTACAAGCTCCGAAGTGCTGCTGTAGCTGCTCTAAAGGCAGGACCCAAAGAAGATCACCCATATCCCTACAAGTTCAATGTTACAATATCTTTAAAAGAATTCATTGAGAAGTACAACCATTTAAACAGTGGTGAAGATTTAGACAATGTTACGCTATCTATGGCTGGAAGAATTCACTCTATTAAAGAGTCTGGAGCTAAACTCATTTTTTACGATGTGAAAAGTGAAGGTGTTAAAATACAGGTACACAATAATAATTTAACAATCATTACGGACGTAGGAAATAGTGTTTGAACCTTTCGTTACAAACCTGTTCAATATTCTAGGTTGTGGCTAATGCTGAAAAGTATGAATCGGAAGAAAAATTCGTAGCTGATACTGGCAAGCTAAGGAGAGGTGACATTATCGGATGTGTCGGACATCCTAGCAAGACTGAGAAGGGAGAGCTGTCCATTGTACCAAAAAGTATTAAATTGTTATCTCCGTGTCTGCGTAAACTGCCGCAGCCTGGGCTAAACGATATTGAAACTAGATTTAGGAAGAGATATTTAGATCTTATTTCAAATGATAAGGTAAGTTTATTCATTTCTTCATCTGTTCTTGCAAGTCTCAGGTCCAATGTAATTATTTTTTCAACAGGCTAGACAAATCTTTTACACAAGAGCAAAAATCATTGCTTATATAAGACAATTTTTGGACAATCTTGGTTTCCTTGAAATTGAAACTCCAATTATGCATGTGATACCTGGTGGGGCAAAAGGTAAACCATTCACGACTCATTTCGATGACGTCAATATGGACTTGTATATGAGGATAGCTCCTGAACTGAAACACAAGATGTTGCTCGTGGGGGGTTTGGATCGTGTATATGAGATTGGGAGGCAGTTCAGGAACGAAGCCATTGATAAGGTTCACAATCCAGAGTTCACGACATGTGAGTTCTACATGGCTTATGCAGACTACTATGATATGATGCAAATAACAGAACAGATGCTGTCAGGAATGGTTAAAAGTATATTCGGCTCTTACAAAGTAAGTTGATTATATTTTTTTATTCTAACGTATTAATTGTATGCATGTAAACTTATTCATCGTAACCTTTGTATTGATTTTATAATTAATCAAACAATAAAGATCTTTATGGTCTCGTAATTGTATCTTGAAATATGAATGAATTCATTTACGATTCATCTAGTTACCTAATAATTATTATGATTTATGCTATGTTAATTTCAGGTTAAATATCAACCAGATGGGCCCGAGGGTAAGGTAGTAGAGATAGACTTCACCCCTCCATTTGCCAGAGCGGCAATTATTCCCAGCGTAGAACAAGAATTGAATATCACACTACTACTAGATGATCAATTAAACACACTGGAAATCAACCAGACGCTAAGTCGGGTGTGTGACCAACGTAACGTAAGTATTTTATTTTATTTCTTAAGTTAATTAGCTACAGCTAGGATACAGATCGTTGATATTTATAAACGTACAAAAACTGTATTTTCTTCTTATCTCCTAAACTCCCAATTTATACAGTGTGAGTTTTCATAATGTGCACATATTAAAATCAGAGAAAGTACACCCCATTTCATCGACGGAAAAAATAATAAGATAATAAAAAAAATGTATTTTTTATGATTGTTTAAATATTATGAGTTGCACCTGTTGACCCTATTTAGATAAATCGTCATAATTTTTAAGCTATGTGTGTTATCGCAGTGGAATAAATTTTGTGATGATGTCTAATAATAAGCCGTACCCATAAAGTAAAAATTTCCAAGAAAACTAACCCTATAAATTTATAATTAAGTGAAACTTGAAGAAAATCTGTATTTTTTTTCATCATTTTTGTATTTGTTTTACAATTTCTCCTAAAATCATACCATTGACCCTACTTTTTTTTCATTCTAGCTTATTCTACATGGCGTTAGCTTTCTAAAAGTAAAAATAGCAATCATTTGATGATTTTACACTAAATAATAAAACATATTATATAGCACACAAATACAAAATGTAATTTGAATTTGTATTCTAGCTTCAATGTCCAACACCGCAGACACCTTCCAAACTACTGGAAGCTGTACATGCCAAGCTTCTTTTAGGAAGAATGATTAATCCCACATTTGTAATGAACCATCCTCATTTTATGAGCCCTTTGGCCAAGGAACATAGAGACCATCCTGGTTTGGCTGAAAGGTATGAACTTTTATTTTAAACATTTTTTTTTTTCAATTGGTAAAATATAGCTGAACTTGTCTATTTTCAATTTACAGTGCCCATATTTGCAATTAAATGTCTTACTTATTTACTTTCCTAACCTTTCAACGACCAAGCGACAGCGGGCTGACGCGCTGCTATTGTCTTTCTATTTTGTTTCGGACCACGTGTGTTCAAAGGTTTAATGAAGTTTATAACTTTTAGATTTGAACTATATATATTGGGAACAGAAATATCCAATGCCTATACCGATTTGAACGACCCTGTCGTACAAAGACAGCAGTTTGACGAGCAAGCCAAAGACCGGGCAGCCGGTGACGACGAGGTCCCGCCAACTGACGAGGCCTATATGACTGCTCTTGAGTATGGCCTCCCACCCTCTGCTGGATGGGGTATGGGCATTGACCGTCTTGTTATGTACCTCACCAATTCTAAAACCATAAAGGTAAGTTTTTTATTTACTCGCTTTTGAGTTGAAGGCTGGAATTAGCCTTTAAGTCAGAAGGTCTCAAAGACCCCTCTAGATCCACATTAAAATCAGGTTGGTTTATATAGTCACAGTCCAGATAAACACGGTTCGCTATTCGATAATAAAATTATGTTAATACTTTATATCAGTGATTCACCTAAATTCTGGTCAGGGGGCCTAAACCATGTAATGGTATGCCATGAATGCTGCATTTTTTTCATTGCAAAAAAACAATTATACAGAAAAAGAATGCGGCCCACATACCCACTTAGCGCCTCATGTCCCACTTTTGCCTTCACAATGAACAAAATATTTGTAAATGACGTCAAAACAATTGCCTCATTAAAATTGAAACCAATACATGAATTAAACTAGTTTCATTCATATGTTTTGTGTTCTTTATTAATTTTATTGTTTTGTTGTCAGGATGTACTGCTGTTCCCCGCAATGAAGCCTGAAGAACTCAATAAACAAAATGCTGAAAGTGAAAATGCAGCAACAGAAACTTAAGCTACAAATGGAGCTTAAACAATTACACTAACCCAATGTACTAACCTAATTTCTATTTAAATAAATTGTTTCATTAAATGATGACATTTTAATAAAAAATGTATTTTGTAATACGATTTATTGTAAGTTAATAAATATTACTAGCTGTGCATGTGCATGTGCCTCGCACAGTAAAAAATATTGCAATCACTCGTAAATTCGACTGAGTAAAAGAAATCGATTTTAATATAAAATATTATTGGAAAATAAATCTCCATTTACACATCAAATGGATGAATTCATTCCGTTAAACGGAATAAAAATAGCTTGCATGTCCGATAAAACATGACCCGTTAAGAGTTCGTTTTCTAGCTCGTTCTAGTTTCTATTCGCTTCCTAGTATCTAATTTTTAGTCTCAGTGACTTCCTTTATGTGTAACTGGGGACTCATAACTTTTTAATGTTTTATGTTATGATAGAATAGAATAGAATAGAATATTCTTTATTGTACACCAATAGGACAAAAACAGTAAAGGACAACACAAACAAATATGCAAGACTACAATAGGCGGCCTTATCGCTGAAAAGCAATTTCTTCCAGGCAACCTTTGGATGGAATCAAATTATATAAAAATGGGTAAAGGGTAGTCTATGGCGTACATTAATATATATAGATATAAATATAAATATTAATATATACAGAAAGATATATATAATATATATGTTATGTTATGATGTTTATTTTTTATTTATTTTTATTTATTTATTTATTTATTGGATCGCCAACAGAGGCCACACAATAACATGCATGCTGGGCCTGGCTTAACTATGGATAGTACACGTTGTGTGCTTCCAATTACAGGCGACCACATCATTCACATTCTATCTAGGTAGGTACAAAAGTATTTCTATAAATATTAAACTACAAAATTATTGGAATTTAAAATGGAAACCAAGACAAAATAATACAATAAAATATGGAAAAAGAAATTACAATAAGATACAAATGATGGAGTTATCACTACTTTCTATATTACAAAAACAACAACTCTAGGATCTTAAGAGACATTCTTGAAAGAAAAAAATTAGTAAGTTTCATATACTCGTAAACAATTTATTTACCTATTTACGGAAAGAAATTCTAACTATAACCATACTCTTAATTAAATTACCATTGTGAAAAAAGAACGTAATAGCCAATTCACTACCCATATAATACTTACTGTCATAATTTGGTCCTTTTCTCCGCGGTCGGAAAATGAAGCTTTCACATTAATGATTGTAAAACGTAACGAGGTGCTCCCGTATATTTGTTTAGGACGGGTTTTATTCCAAGAGATTAAAACAGTAGCAATTAACGTGAGGTATAGCGACCACCATAATATCTTCTTACAGAAGTTTATAGGGCCCTCGCGCACCGTTATAAAATAGGAAATTGTGTATATCACACGCTAGGGAATTGGATCCAGCTTCCAGTGAAGGAGAACTATTAGTTTTATTTTATTAGTGTTTAAACGTTAAACACGCGGCTTGAACGTGCGAGCTGGTCAAGGATACATAAATTTGTGTACTTTTACGGTTCCCTCAAAAGTTGTCAAACGCCATCGTTTTGATAAGACCGTTATCTGCAAAGCAGGTTCTGACACATTATACGTGTCCTCGATATTGTATGATAGTACAGAATCTATCAACAACGTTGCGAAAAGAAATGGTGGATTTATAAAGATGGTACAGAACCTATTATTCACGAGACTTAGTCACACTTGGTCTGTTTATGCTGACTTGTAATGTAATTGTTGTATTAGGCGTGTAGGAATGACTGTATTCTTTGATTTTTATATTTTCCGCCTTCTCTTTTCCCTGTCGAGCGAAAACATGAAGAGACAGGAAATCGCACTCAATTATGACTCGTGTGGACAGGTATGTAAACTCGCAAGCTATCACAATATTCCAGTGACATAATGGAAAGACAACATTTATGTAATTTTAATACAAAAGTCGTCAAAGTCCCGGAATGTTTGAGTTGGCGGCGCTCGCGACAAAAGCTTCCAAGTGAATTAATAACACTTTGTTTCTTCAACGTAAATTAGAAGGTGCTTGTAGTCTGTCGCATTCTGTCACACTACTCGTAATTGTTCCCGAGTTCTTTGTTATGATATAGGGGCTTTAATACTCTAAAAGGAAAAGGGGTCGTACGTCTTGATATTGCGAACAATATATTCCCCAATACACTTTGATACCCTTGCCCGGATTTACACCTATACAAAATGTTGACGAATATTCAACCACGGGTAACCACCTATCTAGATTTTGCTTACACAAAAAGCTTCTAGAAATAGAAACCTTTTCTAAAGTAGATTTCGCCGTTTTTCATAAAACCTTAGTAAACCTAAGTAAACTTGAGTAGCAAAAAAATCTTTTTAAACAAGAAACATTTTTGTAAATGGTTTGTTCTGAATTCATTTAGTGGCTGGAACATTAGTTTTCGAGTCAATATATTCATGCCTTGTTCACTACCCAACTAGAATTAGCGGAATACGTAGAAACATTAACGATACAAATATGTGAGGCTATTTCCGAAGGCAGGCCGGCCACGCGACGTTCTCCGAGCAACATGTAGCCTCGTCGTAGCCATATAGCCCCGTAGTGGCGTGCGAGCAAAACTGGCAAAGTCAGTTATTTAAATTAAATTTGCATAATTCAGCACAGCAAAAGCTTTCACATTAGCCCGGATTCCGTGGGACAGCACCACGCAGTTTTATTTGCCCCACGTATAGCGTACGAAGAGCTTAGCTTAGGTAATTTATTGAAGTACAGAGAATTACCCTTTGTAAATATTGAAACAGTCATCCAATCTTGAATGGCTTTAATGCCGTCACGATTCTACCAGGGTCACAGGATTTACTGAAATGTAGAAAATCTCGGAGTAATGTGTGCCATATTACTGTATCTTTTCATATGAAAACTAAGTTAAATAAGCCCGACTACGAGACTACATTAAGTCCAAGTCCTTGGTATATTAGTTTTTTCATTCGGAGTAGATCATTAATTTTATGTTATGCCTAGTTTTTATTCATAATTTGTCATTGTGCATTCAGAGCCTTATCTCGCCAGTGCTTATCTTTCTTGTTTCTAAGAGGTCATCAAATAATGTAGGGCTATCGCTAAATGTACGCTTTGTAAAATCGGAATCTTTCTCACAATACTATGACCGGAAAATATATAAAACTTTCTGAGATAAGGAAACCGTAATACCAAATTGTACAGTATGATGTAAAAACATCCCACGGACCCTGTAAATGGATTTATAATAAATAGGGAAGTCTTTCTTTTATATTTTCATTTTGTCGTTGCAAGACGCACGAGTAATTTTCTTGGTTGCCCCTGTCTTACAGTATCAAACTGAAACAAATGATCGGTAATCCCTCTTAAGCCTAAAGGGAATTCTTGAGAATCAATGAAAATTCCCGCCCCTTTCAGATGACCTTGTGGGGCGCTCTCCACCCAATCTCTTGTCAATTTTCTTATTATCGGAATATGAAATCGAAGTCGTTGCTTAGATAACCTCGCCGAGATATAAGGTATTTGCGCACTCAATGCGCACACAATATGATCTGTATTTTCTATCCTAGCTACTAAAAGGTTTCTCGCAGGCTATATAGTTTCCGCTTATATGAACCTTATTCAATTTCAGTATACATACGTGTTTTTATAAAATATTCTATTGAGACGCTTTGTGACAAAAATAAGAGCTTGTATCAATTTCTTACACCTACGTTAGAGACTTAGTGATACATGTGAAAAAATTCGATGTTTTGTAATTTCAAAACCAATTTCTGCAGTAATGTATTATCGAATTTAGTTAGGAGAACACACAACGTACGTGAATTTCTTTGACATCCCTTAGGACGTCCGGGATCTCTCCGGGATAATGGAATCCTGGGCCTTTAATATTGCGCTAATCGTAAACATTCCATTTTTACAGACTTAGGTACCTTCAGGTTTTTGTAGCATTTTTTACGACTCCTATCTATTACGTAAGTTCAACATGTTAAATCTCTTTCATTGCATCGCTCTGCAAAAGCAAATATTTGAAAAATCCTATCCATACTAATTTTATAAATGGGAAAGTGTGTCTGTCTGTCTGTATGTTTGTCTTTCTTTTACGGCAAAACGGAGCGACGAATTGACGTGATTTTTTAAGTGGAGATAGTTGAAGGGATGGAGAGTAACATAGGCTACTTTATGTCTCTTTCTAACGCGAGCGAAGCCGCGGGCAGAAGCTAGTTTCTTAACAGTTCTTTGAACTTTGTGCTAAGAATGCGCACTAAATAACAACATGAATATCAATGATAGTGAAAATGAGAGCTCTTATTATAGATAATTCATCTAAGTTGTACACTTTCTACTGGTCCTTTCCTTCGCCACAATCTCGCTCTAATTTGCCGTGACATTGCGGTGTAAATAGGTTTGAAAGTAGTTACTTCGCAATTTAAATAAAAGTTCTACTTTACGTTGAAATTTCTTAATGCATATCATTCAACAATTCTCTGGCTTACAATATCTCTTCTCATGCAGATCATTTAATAAAGGTGTAGGTCATCGGCTTTTTGAGTCAAGTGACACGCATGGCCGTACATACATTATCACGCTTTATAATTAGCTATATTTTATTTAGCAAAGAGAAGTTAGTGTAATCGACATTTTAGGGGTCCGGGTCGAGTTTGTTTAGGATTGGACGTAGCCTCTCCGAATATTGGGAGCGTGATTGGGCGCGCGAGTGGGCCTATATTTATTGTGTACATAAATCTTTAAGAAAAAGGTAAATACGGGAGATGAAGACGTTATATTTCTCCGAGACATGTTCAGTGGAAAGTGAACTCGTATTTGTTCAACCTCTCTATTTTTATCCGTTAAGACTAGGATTTATGTTGCGTAGTTTGTCCTGTAGCGTAATCTCTGCATTACCGCATTGGAAATGTGGTCGTAAATAGTTGTGTATGTCTCGGAGTACGTGTTCGGCTGGTTCATGTACTTATTGATTGACACTCGCCTTCTGGGGATTGCTTTAAATAGCAGTTGACGTTTCAAGTTGTTTCTCTCATTGATTTCTGTAATACTATTTAAGGTCTTTGTAGATATATCTGGCTTTTTTATGTGTGGACTACACACCTACACCCTACTGTGAAAACAAATACTAACGCAGATGTTCATTATTATAAGCAGTATTAAAGTATAACAATTTTATGTTTAACTCTATCATGTGAGTAAGCCTTCTGTAATCGCCTGCTACGACTATGTTTTAGATGGTTACATGCCCATCAAGGCATCAAATTCCGAGTATTATTTGTTTCTATTACTGTGCTTGCAATAAAGGCCTAAGCCTCACATTATTGCCTATTCTCACCACTTGCGTGAGAATAATAATAAAAATAACTTTCCTCATTCCAGCCAATAAATGGTAACACACAACAATGACCCACTCTCACTTAATAAAACCTCATGTTATTTTATTGAAATTTTCATCATGGAGCCGCCAGGCCCTGTTATGAACTTAGTAAATTACGTCGAAAATTCGAAATACCCAACATAGCAAGTTCCATCGTTTGGTTTATGCGCGTTATAAATTAATAAGGAATTACTTTCTGACTGCCATGTTCCATAATGGCCAGGTGGAATAGGCGAGCGCTTTGTGGAATAACTACACTTGTTATTGAATAGTTTCAGTCAACAATGTGCCCCGAACAAAGGAAACATTTCGGGGCTTTGGTCAGATACTTTCTTATTTATATCACAACTTCACAGCAACGGAGTTTCGAGTTTTCTTTTGTTGTGTTTCAACATTTGTGGTGGTGCAAAGCTCATCACAAATTTTACTGTTTTCAATTTTCGTTCTTTCAGAAAGGCTAATGAACTGGTTCCCGGTACACTTTTAACTCTTTCTGTGTCTTGTAGAACCTAGTTTCACTTTAGTCTCTTTGATCATTGTTGTTATTTAATATTTATAGGGTCACTCTGTCACTAGCGTTCATAATTTAGTTTATTTAGACCTTTGAGAATAAAAGTTAAATCTACTCCTCTTTGATTTTAATGTTCTCGAAAGTTCTTTTTGAAAGATAACGAACATTTGAACAATCCCGACTAATATTATAAATGCGAAAGTAACTCTGTCTGTCTGTCTGTCTTTCTGTCTGTCTGTCTGTCTGTCTGTCTCTGCTTCACGCCTAAACCACTGAAGCGATTTGAATGAAATTCGGTACAGATATAGTCTGGGACCCGAGAAAGGACATAGGATAGTTTTCATCCCGGAAATCCCCCGGGAACGGGAACTACTATTCCATGCGGACGAAGTCGCGGGCAAAAGCTAAGTACTAAAATAAAATAAAAGTATTAAATTATGAAATAAAAAAAGTAACTGATAAAATATTTTTTTTTTTTTTTGGTGAGTGGGAAATCATCCAATGACTGCTCCCGTCCTGGGTGCGACGGGAGGGCGTGTCAGACTCTTACTGACTAAAACCCACTCATGTTCCTTCGATTGCCCTTTATGTTCCAGGGTCACGGTAACCACTATAAACATTCCGCAACCCCTGTTGGCCCTGTTGGGCCCCTTCCTGTGCTGACTCCTTCTCTTTGAGGCGCGCGTGGAACACTAACGCACCGTCTACGCGGTCCTGGTCCTAGCCGGGCGGCGAGCTACCCATCGCTCGCCATCCGCAGAACCGCGCCTACGGTGGCCGGTAGTCGTCTTGCGACTCTCGACGTCTTCGCCTGGGTCTTAGTCCGGGGCGAGAGGCTCGTCGTTGCCTCTCGCGCGCCGCCGCTTCCTTCACCAGCATAACTGCTTCGCAGAAGGAGGCGACGGCATCCCATTCCGTCTCGCCCCGAAGCATGGCCTGAACCAGCGCCGGGCGCGAGAGGTCACCGCCGCCGTTCGCCTCTACGAGGACACGTCGATGGTGCGCCCATGCGCGGCACACCTCCACTGTGTGCTCGACCGTGTCCTCCAGGCGACCGTTACTGCAGTGGTGACACCCAGGCGTCGCTTCCGCCCGAATCCGACACAGGAACCTCCCGAACTGACCATGTCCGGTGAGGACCTGTGTCAAGCGAAACGTGAGAGTGCCATGACGCCTCTCCAGCCACTCCTCAAAGAGGGTTCTTACCGCCGCTATCACGGCGTGCCCAAACTGATAAAATATCGCAGTTTTCAATTTTACCCATTCGTTAGTTACTTTTATCTGCGGTTTTCGTTAGGCGAGTCTATTTCACCGAAGTTAAGACATCTAAAAGCCTTAAAATGGTAGCTTCAAAACTTGTGCTGTTCGCATTTAAAATAAAACCAAGAAAATTGGGCACATTTGTTAGAAAGAGCACCGAAATATTTTATACACCCGAGAACGGAGACTTTGTCGCAAGAGGACCCTTCCGCTGTTCACTCCCACACGTAGTTAGATTACTTACATGTTCTTGAAACAGCCGGGGTAAACCACTAGCATAATTTTACGGCCCATTAACTTCGTAATGCCTCAGAGTATATATAAATCAACAACGCAATGTGGTGCTGTAAAGAGTCCTTTAACTTTACACGTAAAGGAGCGAACAAAAACAGTACCAACATCAGACCGAGTGAGTCGATCTCTTTATTCCCTCTTCAAAGCGAGACAGCTGAAGGGATTCCCAGGAAAACTTTATGATTCAAGATTTTAACGTTCTCAAGCGTATAAATAACCCAGTTATGTTATTGTTTTCCCCGGACGTTATTTTTGCTGCATATACTGGAATAATTGTAACTTTGTGTTTTTCTATCGCCCGTTACACTACTCGCCTTGCCCCGTATGACACATAAATATATTATTATGTTACAAGAACACTTCGAGTGACAATAAAAGTAACGATTGTTCCAGAAACTTTGTCCCAGTTGAAGCTTCTCTTCCATTTCTCAAATGACTCGTACAAATCTTGTTTTTGCTTTTTGTGAAGACTTTTGTCCTATGCAACGCTTTTATTCATATCTACTTATTACAAGCGTTGCAACATATTTCACGGAATAATATGTAATTTCATAGCTTCACTGCCGTTATAGATGGATTTATTTTAACAAGAGAGCGTTCGCTATTGTTATATTTTATTGGGAAAATACTGCAGTCAGTTATGATATATGTAAACTATTATCAAAATCGTTGTTTTGTTGGTAGTATTCTGTGCAATAATAACAAAGTGGAATAATATATGAATTGTTTGTGCTCAGCACACGAGCTGTATGTGAGTGGTGTTCGTCGTCGCCGGCCCCGGGCGCGATCCGATCAGCCGGTGACGCCTATTAAACCCGCCGAGTGGGAACCCGTGTTAACCTGAGTTTGCTTTTGTCTTAGCAACGGGGGAGTAGGTAGCAACTCAATAGTTCACTTGTTATAGAATGATCGCACTTTAGATTTTTGCAGCTCGATATCGAACCACCCACATTGTACTAGTTAATTTAAACATTGTGTTTTCAGTTGTTTGTAAGCTAAACAATGCTATTTAGATTAGACGTGTTTTTTCCGCAAAACAAAGGGTGCCTGCGTTTTGTTAGAGGCGTGCCGTTTACGAGGGTCGGTATACAAGCTCCGGAGTCGGGACCACAGCATGTGTTTACTGCGGCGACCGTAAACGCTAGCTTTATAACCTCTACAACTGTCTCCACAAATGTTCGTGGAGAATTCGACTCAATAGAGCATCGTAAAGACTAAATTCAAGTGCCCTGTACGGCTAATTAATCCGTGGAATGACGGCCCTCCCCACACTTCTAGTTTTATGTCACTCTTAAGTGATGACGTAAACTTTTTCGATACGAGCCCACACTATCTCCACGAATAAACCGACTACAATCTTCGTCAAAAGTTCCATTCTACGAAAAAACGTATCTTTTGTCCTTTATATTGGATGAGAAGTTTAATATTTGTCCATGACTGGAAAACTTTTTGTCGCACCAGAAACCGCCTGTTTCCTATTGAATCTTTTTGGGGTAAAACTAAGTCAATCGAGAAACTCATTTTGTTCGTGCAGTTCCGATAAGTTCTCAATGTAGCATGGAGCTTGCAATGTAGTGAACCCTGGGAAATATAACAGAACGGTTAAACAAACCTGCCTTTGTCATTTACGAACTTGCTCTTGTTTCTGTTAAATTATAGCAGAGATCCTATTTAGTATTCCTAAAATTTTAAGAAGAGATAGATGTAATTAAAAAGTTAAGTGTTTGGCTTAATTTTTTTGGTAGGTAATTTTATCGGTATTAACGATAAAAGTTAGTCGCTTAAACGTAATGAGTAATACACCGTTCATTACATCTTCCAAGCAACAAATAAAAAAAAAACAGGAAACCTGTTTTTTTTTTATTTGGTCATCTAGATCTTGGACCATTACAATTTCAGTTTTCAGCATAACATATTTTTCATACCATTTTCCATTCGGGCAAACCCTTGATGATAATAAGCAGTACTGACAATAATATCCTTCCTCTAAGTATCAATAGAAGTAGGTTAATTCCAACTCACATTAAATTAGTCAAATTTAGTTTCATTGAAACTTGGCCTTTACAATTTTGGCTAGCTACTTGACGTTTGTTCTCATTTATTGGGTCAAAGTCGCACCATGGACTGGCGAACATCCAGCATCCATGAAGGTCACTTTAGAATTTTGCGTAACCTTTAAATGTTCTCATTCCCATAGTGTTCAAGTTGGCCAGTTACCAAACCAGAAAGAAATGTTGACAATTTACTGTTAAGTCAAGGTCGCGAGAAAGCTGCGGGTCAGTGGGACAGTTTTATTGTTTAAACCACTTTTATTGTTATAATAAACAATAAACTGGGCCAAAAACTGAATACCATGAATAAATAATTTGGTTTTTGTATCAATCATTAGCCGTTATAGTCCATCGGATATAACATAATACAATACCATTTTTAGAAATTGATACTTTCTCCAAAACATTTACCTACTAACATGATCTGGAATTGCGACATCTTCTAATAAATTAATGTATTTTTAGCAATTTTACGTAATAAAAGCTAAAGTATTTGCGTTAGAAAATTACAATTTAATCAGTACACCATGTGGGCAATTTTCCGTGCCGCTAAGTGTAATTGGCACAGGTGCCGTAGCCTGTCGTTGCGAGGTGTCACCGTTCCAATTTCCTGAACACCCTATTCCCCCCTACGACTGTTATTGGATTTTTTTGCAATATCCCTCATTGCGTACCGACGCGAACGCGAGTGTACTCGAATTACTTGCCAACACGCACTTGTGAACGGTACCACGGTTTTTGATTTTGCACCTCCTTCACAAATATGATCTCCTAGTACCTATTTCTTCGCTACAATTCTTGTGTTACAAAGGATACTGTAGTAGCCCAAGTTTCGTGATATTCCTTTGTGGTTTAGACGGTAATGCGGGATTTAACGAGCCGCGATCAATCTTCAATTCTATTTGAACTAATACGGATTATTGGATCCCGTTGAAATAATAAAAATCAGTCATTTATATCTTGATACTCTCTTTTGGTGTATTTTATAAAAACAAGCTGAAATGTTTGTAAATTATGTTATGTTCAATTAGTTACGGTAGCGTGTTTGTTAAGCGCAGCATGATTTTATTACGGTTTTGCAAGTGGTAAAGGTTAGTAGGTTAATTAAGTGATAGTGTCACCTTAATTAATTAACAAAATAAAACTTAAATAATTAATTTGAAGAACTGCTACACTTAGGTAATTGATATTTGCATTGCATTAATGCATTTTGTTTTTTTTTATTAATTGTTGTCTTCTTTTGGCACCGAGATTTTTTTTAATCATCCTCTGAGTTTTGTTATCATAATCAATATTTGTCTACATTGGCAAATCGTTTCCTGCATAGATAAACTTTCAAAAGTTTTTACGGTCTTCATCACCATTATTATGTTTTAAAGATATTTATCTTCATAATATAAAAATACGCGGCTTACCATGTAAAAGATTTATACGCATTTGTAGGCACATTTGTTAAAGATATAAGTACAGTTAGGCCGTTTACCTGGATGTTTGGTACTTACCAATTATATTTTTTTGCGCAAGGCAGAAAGACATATTTCCTCCTTCCGATACCCATTTATTTGATTCTTATCATCTGTACTATTTATACAAGCGGTACGTTGTAAAGCTATATTTCTCTTTCACTGTGTATTAATTTTTTCGTATCGTTTATTACAAAAAGCTTTTATCCTGCTTTTTCATTAATAAAATTATGAGTAATTGTTGCCATCACCAAAATTCCTTTAGAGCTAAGAATTTACTTGAACATTTCTTATTTGGACTTAAGGCGAGACTAGTTCATTCACGGTCCAGTCCAACTCCTGTACGTAATAAAGCTTAAATATTTAATGAACAACCAGTGTTTAAATCGTCTGAATTGTCGGAAAGGATTTCCATAAAAGCTTTATTTCGTCCCTTATCTTTTATCCCTTTTGTATCGACGTCAGTGATAGCAAGTGCCTCGTAAATCTTAATGACCGAGGATAGTCAGATTGCTCACTCGTACAAACAGACAGAGATAACGCTTTTGTGTCTATTGTGATTTTTGTCTCACTCATTAAATACAACCTTGTTTATACCAGGCTGTAGATGGAATTTCCTTAGCCTCATGGAGGGGAAAATGTGGAAATTGAATGTAGCATGCCCAATTTAAGAATGTTGGGCGTTTAACGAGACAGATAGAATGTTGTTCGTGGAATGTCGTCTTGATTTAATGCAGCTAATGAACGGAATTATTCTAATTTCAATGCACTGATAAATATGCATTAAATTATGTATATTCCGTTGCATTGTTGTTGTTCTATTGCGTTAGATTTATCGGAGTTACACAAGTAGGCACAGCTAATTCCTACGTGAAGTAATTAATTATAGATAGATATAATATTCTAGCTAGTCTTTCATGGATGAAACTACAACTTAAGAGGTGCGGCGTTGATTACAATCTTGGTCCTGTTATTTACAAGCAAAATTTTTACACAACAAAAACAAGCACACTATGCTTAGCCATTTCGCAGGTACACTTACAAGCATAGAATCGGACAAAACACCCTCCTTTAATTAAACTGTTTTGTTACTGTGTTTACTTTCATTAGAAAACAAGATTCGGAACAAAATAAGAAACGTCCGGAATTTAACACGCAAGCTTTTACGCATTTCTCGTTTTCTCAGAGGACTATCAACTTTATTTCGGCAGGTACTATGGATATTTATTGCATAACAAACATAAAATTCAGTGAATCTGTCAATAGCAAGTTTTGTGTTATCGTTAAACGTTTTACGTACGTACACACTAACCGTAATCCCCATCTGAAAATCAGTGGCAGCGAATTGCCTCTTTCCTGAGGAAATAGGTACTTACTTGCAGTTACTAATAATGCCTTTAACATTATAGCTAGGAGCAACCAACATTGTCACTATGATAGGATTCTAAACCTGAATTCTCATTCAGTTCACATACACACAGCACAGTACGAGTACTATACACTATACAGTGCTGCGTGTTTTACCAAGTTATAAAACATGTATGTCCACCTATTCTACAAGTTATGTCCACCGTTTTCATACTGTTCATCACATGTAAAACATCTTCAAGAACATTCATTACACAGGTCAGCTATCAGTTTAATTGACGTAATGATAGGATAATTTTGCCAGTCACGTATCTATAACACTGAGGCGATACAGGGCTTATAATCTTCTCCTTAATTAAGCACTTCCGCTTGCATACATTACTTGCATCATTATTCATCGGCTAATTAGGTCGCTCTCTTATTGTCCTGGTTCCCTCATGTGCGGAGATTGATTGCCCCACAATACAACGATGATTTGATTCATTACCGTCTCTACGACGTTGTAGTACCTTCATATGGTGTGTATTGTAGGTAAGCTGTTGATGCGTAATCTGAATTAATTAATTTATCAATCTATCCATCTTTCATGAAAGGTTAAACCCGATTGAGTTTGTTATGATTATTATGGTACACTGCACGTGTAAACTGAATGCGTTGAATTATATTCAGAACTTCGAAATTAGTATGAGTAGTTTAGATAGTTATTTATTATAATTAATAGAAATGTGCTCAGACGTTTTTTTTTTCGCTACGATAAAAGAAAATGTATCAGTAAATATACCAGTAATGGAGATAAGATTCAAACTAAGTAACGTAATGGTACTAACAGCGGACACTTGAGTGCTTACCAAAGCCTGAAAACAATAGCTCGGAGAAATATAATACAAGAACTGTTGTAGTCCTCATTTCCAAAGTCTAGCCTAACTACAAAGAGATAAAACCGAGTCGTTTAAAACATCTTTGTTTTCAAAGAATATTCAATTTCTTAGCTCTAGGTATTGGCCTTTGTAAAAAAATTGCTAGTAGATATTCAGAACACAATCTCTCTCGCATTGGTTTTATTGTTTTATTATATTTATTTACGGTTTTCTTGATAGAATCCAATTTTGTTTACTTGTGTGTAAAATGATTTTATGTAAAGAGAGAATGAATTGAAATTAATAAAAGCTCATTTTACTAATTGACCTAACACCTTTACTTTTGTAGCTTTGTGAAAAAAGGTTTGTTTAATTTTGTATATTTACTTATCTTTACATTTGCAGAGTAATTTGGATTATATTTCAGTCTGTAGGTGCTATATCTGGTCGTCTAAGGAGCATGGCCTTCGTTCAAGTCATTTAAAGCCAATATTTTTAGCTTATCTCTTATCCTTTACAAAGATGGGGGTCGTGCACTCTTCCTACAATATTATACAAAGTTATCTCACAAACTAGTTTGTATCTTGTATTTCGGTACAGGAATAGGAACTAGTTTTTATTTACAAAAAGTCTGAAGTTGTGGGAATTCCGTCAGTGGAATTTGGGCTTACATGCAGAATTTCAGAGAAAACCGGAAAGTTTTTGAATATAGTTTGAAACAAATCTTTCTGCGGCCTTCATTCACAATTGGAGTATCGAAGCACGTAGCGCTGAGTTTTATAGGTTTCATCTTTTACAAATATAGGCGTTCAGTTGTAAAGTTTGCTACCATTGTACACTAAATTATTACGATTATACTTGCTGGTCGGCTTTGCTCTCTAGGACTTTGGGATAACGAAATTTCAAAATTTTCGCTTTTATCGAGTAACAGCAATTGATTTTGATATATCTACACGATACGGGGTATTTTCAATTTTCTTTTTTTTGAACCACCCTTCTTTTAATATAAAAATAAAAATCAATTGTTGATGGTTAGTGTCAATAACAACAACAATTGTTTTTTTTGTACGTAAGAAGGCAATTGCTTAAGTTCACAGTATATACATGAACCTCTTTCGAAAAAGATATGTGGCTAGCCAGTCATACTTAACTGATAAGTATCGTTGTATACTTATACAATTCAGTTTATGATGGAGAGGTGTTGATGCAATATCCCGGAACTATTATTCCATGATATTGCCTTACGGGACTCCAAGCGCTAAGGTATGATTGAGAAATAAATTATTATCTGTATTGTGCTTTATTTGCCGACTAGCTGTCCCCCGCGGTTTCACCCGAGCTATTTTAGTTTTTTGCTTACTACAACGCTCCTGTGGGTCATAGCGTAATGTTATTTAGCCTATGTACTATTCTGATGTATTATTTATTATTAACTAGCAGGTACTGTCCCACTGCTGGGCAAAGGCCTCTCTCTATTCCTTCCATCCGTCGCGACTTTGCGCTACGTCCTGCCAATCCTCAAGGAAGCCGGCCAAGTCGTCCCGCCATCTCTTTCGTGGTCCTGATGTATAAGCTATTTTATTGTAACAAACATACATACAAACTTTTGCGTTTATAATATTAGTAAGGACAAGCTGTATCCATGGAGTTAGTGTAATTCTTACAATCGTTAAATGTGAGCCTTACTCATTATGTGTTTTCCGAACCGAAAAAAAAAAACGTATTACGTCCATTATTAAAAAAATATTTAATATTTTATATATATACGTATGATATCGGTAGTTTGTGCATAAAACATACATTTTGGTTTGCTTGTCCGCCCCGCTTTTACGCGTATTAAGTTGAGTTTTCGGTTACTCCACCGCTCACTCCCGTGAATCATAGCATGATGTTACATAACCTACGATAGCATTCCACATAAATTCCACCCGACCGGTAGTTTCACAGACAACAAACTCTTCAGCTTTATTTTATTAAAATCCTACACGGCAATATGTTACTCAATTTTATCAATGTACGACACAACGAGCCACAAACCCGGCTCACTGAAATACAACTTTATCACGAGCGTCAGGCAGAAAAGTAAAACATTTTCTATCAGAATTTCCCACGCGGATCGCAGGTGCGGTGCGGTGTGGTGCTAACCAATAAATAACCCGACGTTAGCTTCCCTGATCAGTGTAATCTAACTAGACGTGATATACTTAGGTAGGCGGCGCTCGGGAACACTGCACCACAGACTAAGAACGTTGGCCAGGCGCCTGAAGGAAAACTTCTCTCCCTTTCTTCACGAAGGAAGCTTAGAATAACGGGCTACTCTGTCATCAGTAAGTCTATTAATCTCTATTGAAGTTTTAAATGGCATTAGTCTATTATATTTAAGACGCTGTCAAATCTGTTGCTATCTTACTTTATCTCTTTAGAGTGACAAAGACAACAACAGATTTGAGAGCGTCTTAATATTAAGGGACGTTTGAGTATTTGGTCATTAGTTCGCATTAAAGAACTTGAATTAAATTCATAGCCAAAGTAGTAAACCAAAATAGTACCCAGTTGAATTTACTTTATTTTTAAATAAATTAAATTAATTTGACTCAGTATAGTTTTGTACCTATATTCTCTAGGTAAAGCTAGATGTAGCTCGACGGATGCTGCATGAAAGCGACAGTGAGGCCGATGCATGGCGTCATGTAGCTCAAAATGTATCTTGATAAAGTCGGACAACTTTGCTACGTCGCAACGTTTTTTCAAAAACGGGGTTCTGTTTTTCAGATAATAAACTTACAAAAGCTTTTATTGAAGTAGGTTAAGTATGAATATTGCATCAGTTCCTGGAAATCCGTCTTGTTTTCAGGTTAAGCGAGAACTTTATATAAAATTATATAAGAAGGCAGGTAAATATTACACTGGATAATATTGTTTTTGTGAGAACTGCTGATTATATTTTTTATGCCAAACCGTATTTCTGCTGTATTTACTTGCTAATGCTATGCTAAACCTATCAATTGCTAATATTACTGAGATATCTTTTATCGATGAGAATGTTTATGGCTTACTAGTGTTCTCAACGATATCAAAAAATCATTTTTACGTGATCTTTTATATATTAGAACTCTCATAATCTTCTATTTATTACCATCGTAACTTATAACAGACGATGATTTGATCACCACCTTACTATTCATAGGGATGGATGCTTGTTAACCACTATTGAAAAAAGGGCTCCCATTTCACACTCTCACTTATTGCATTAATCACCACGCATGGCTACCGAAACACTTAGGAATTGATGATCGTCGGCCCTTCGCAGGATACTGTTAAAAGACCTCGCCCAACCTTGTTTAATACATATAATCCCATAGTGGTATTTTATGTACTCATACAGAACCCAACAAATATGGCAAGAAAAGCATAAAATTATACAACAACTAACTGATGACATAATTAATAGCGAACAAAGGATTTACGTTTAATAGACACACCTGCCTTAATAATAATATTATTAGAACTATGTTTTGGTGTACTTACAAATTGTTATCGTAATAACTAAACTGGGAAATGTTTTCTTTCTTGAAAAAACAAACTTCTTTGAACCTAAAGTAAAAACTTGTAATACAAGCATCACATGTTAAATAGCCTCCTGCATATTCCTTAATTCCGTAACATAAATAAGCAGGCTAGCCGACGCCGCAAGGTCGAGCCTTGTTTTCCCCATTTACCCCTCAACAACAATACGTATAGAAAGAATCAAAGGGCCGTCAGATACAACTGTTCCCAATTACCAAAGTTGCCTCGTATCGAAGGACCATTAATTATTTATGTTCGTCTTATTAATATGATAACGAATGCATGCCCCAAACGAGCTAGTGATTCAGCATGGCAGGCAACATTACCCATGTTTTGGAGCATAAGTAATTGAAAGGTATTGTTGTTAGCTTTACAATTCTCATTTATCACGCCGTGTTTAACGGAAAATAATTACAGTGATCATTATCGAGAATATGGACGTCAGAGAGCATTGTGAACAAATACGACTGAATGAACTTAAAAAGACTCGAATATTCAAAGCAGGAATTCAAATTTCAATTAAATAATGTCTAGAATTAGATCAATGATAGATATTATTATATTCCAGGAGCCAGTGTTTATTGTTCGAATGTTTAAATTTTAAGTAAAAAGTCTTGCAAAGAAATTAATTTCGCTTTTACACGTATTTTTGAAATATCTGGAACGATATGTGTTGGCAAGCTCACATAAAGGAGACCGAACCTATTGAGTCTTTTAAAGGCGTTTTCATCGTCGTCTTATTCACACTTGCTATGTTACCCGTTAGTTAGAATGTAAGAGGAGATCCCATGATATAGTCGAGCACAATGTTTTGGAGTTCTGGCCACAATAGCGACCTCGACCGGTTGTTACAAGGCTGAGCTATTTGGAGATGATCCAAAACGGGGAGGCTTCTTATTATCGGAGCGTTGATTTAAATAAAGAAAAGAAAGAGATATCCGATACAGGAAAAATCTCGATAAATATGAAGGTTAAACTGCGTCAGAGAAGGTGTTTCTTGTCTGTAGTTAATGTCTTTCTCACCCACGTCTTAATACATTATTAATTTTCCATCAGAGACAAATATCGGAGGATATGTTAATTGTAAATGATTGGCCTAAAAAGGGACTGGGTATCGATTTAAAATAATATTTCCACATTTTTACTCCATATAAGTACCTAGCTATTTACTATTTCAAAGTCAAATGAACATACTTACTTACCTATTATTTATATATAGGCTTATCTTATCTATATATCTACTGTACCGTATTGTTATACCACTGCTCGCCCTTTGTCTGTATCACAACTTCAGCAACTTGAAGAAAGTTAAAATGTCCCTGCAATTTAACAAGCGGATCATTATACATTACAAGCCCATTTTGTAATTTGGAGTAACATAACTTGCACGATACCTCGTTACACAGTGCTGCACAGGCGAAGGTTGGTGTTCTTCCGCTTTTTCAAACCTTGGTGAAGGTTCCACTGATTACAGTCTTGCTTATGTGCGGGTGCGGATGACACCTCGTTACCTTGTGATGTAGATAATCCATGTGGTCCATGGCCTATTACTGGGGTCATATGGTCACCTTCACCAAAAATAATTTGAAGTTGTAACTTCTTCGAATTAGCATTAGGCGTCTGTCAGATTTAGGTTCTCATTTAGGTGGGGATGCAAAGAGTAAATAATTACTATTATTAACTTAAATAAAGGAATATGTAGGTACATTTTTGTATAAATTAAGTAAAAGATTTCAGTAGTAGGACTAACGTAGAAAGGAGGAGCGCGCAACAATTGCCTCAGGTAAAACAATTAGCATCGCGTACAAATTGAAAGAAATTACGCTTCGTTTCACCAGCCGTAATGAACGTAGGTGCTTGTTAGTAATTTTCGCGTGTATTTACAAAATTCGTTACATTTATATAACTCGACCTTATAACCCACTGAGCTGCACACATAACATATAGTGCGTGAATGTTGTGAATGACGACGCTGATCTCATCAACTGACAACACATTTACAGTTCGTATCATCTTTATTGTAGGGAAAGTAGAGCTATATTTGCTTGGCTGACGTCCGTTTTAAGTTTGTATATAAGAAACGTAGCAGAGTCGCATTTCATTCAGTAGTTGACGCCAGTTGCGTGTGGCGTACGAGGCGAGAATACTAATCTTTGGAAGTCTGCACTGAAGGAAGGTCGTCTCTCCCTCCTCGCTTATTGAAGGGGATAGTCGACTGCTGGAAAACAATCAACTGGATTTCTAAGGAGTCAGCACCAATAAACATTTTTCTCTAGAATCTTGGGTAAACGTTAAAATTTAAAGTTTCAAAGCTTCTATCATAGATGCCAAGAATATTGGGGAATATCAGGGAATATCATAGGGGAATATATAAGGCGAATTCTAGAGTAGTAGAGCTTATGCTCCATATAATGTGTTATCATGAAAGAGCTGGCAGTACGTAATCATGTTACCACCCTACAGGCTTCCCGAGTGTTGTCAATTTACCAACACACCACCCAACGATGGCGGCTTACCTGTCAAACCTAATCTAGCGAATTCTATTAACGTTCCAATTGCACGATGACCCAGTTTCCGATTGTCTCCACAATTCGGACACGCATTTCGAGTAATGTATTCGGTATTTGGTATTCGGAACGCACCTGAGATAGCATAAATGAGTCATTGCTGTGTTTGTGTTAGTAGATGTTTACGATAATGAATGAAGGGTGTTCACAATTTTTGCGGGAACTTTTCTTTGAATTAACTATCTCATGAAACAATAAACGAATATACAAAAAGGATTTTTCACGGGTAGGTACATTGTATAAGCACCTGTTACATGCCATTATTATTTCAAATAATAAATATCTGGGTTTACATACAATATTAAATGTGTTTTGTACACCATCATATTATATAATTACACTTAATTATGGTTCCAGGCATCAAGCTGTATGAGTTCTCCAGAAATATTTAAATTTCAAATTAAAATACTTGAACATAATAAATACGAGTTCGGAATTTCCCTGTTCAAATGGTGGCTCGGTGTTTACAGCGAGTCTGACGGTGCTCCAAATTGTTTCACAAAATAAATAACGTTCCTTATCTTTGCGCTTTTATTCATGTTTATATCTTTTTATTTTGACTTAACAATGTAAGCGTGCTCTGCAATATGTCAACGCTAGGCTTTGTTTTATAGCTTTTTCATCTCATGTTTTTATTTTCGTGAATAATTTTATGATCCATTTTCATTTTAGCACCTTGTTTGGCAAGGTTTCAGGTTGAATTTGATACGTGAGAGAGTTGTATGTAGGCTATTGTCCTGTCGGTATTATTACATTTGTATTGACCACATCGTTAGTCCATTTTGTTTGCTGTTTCGGGAATTTAGACAAGAATATAGTACGCCTGTTTATGTAGAATATTTCAGTTGCGAGTGTGTTAGAGTAATTCTGTTTATACTGTAGCAAATTAATGCATCACACGGAGGCTAGTGGCGGTGCTTACCTCTCTGTGAACACAGATCTGCACTGCACATGGTATAAAACTCTGCGTTATATCTCGAACTCCAGGCTCGAACCTCAGTTGTTATTTTACTTTCAAGTACAATGAAAATAATCGGTCACTGAAATCAAACAGAAAAGGAAAATAATCCTCAAAGTAAACGGTATAGAATTTCACGTCGGTATGAGTTTTGAATTCTGCCAAACTCGAGTTGTGTTTACTAAGTGAGTTGACGTGTATATTTTACCCTTGTACCGGAAACTTTAATCAGGAAGGAACAGTTAATTAATAATAACAAACTGGTTTATTTTAGCTTTAACAAAGTTGCTAAACTTGCGTTTATTTTCCCAACAATTACGTACTGTTTTCTACTTAAATGGTTACTACTAAGCCGTAATAATGTAGCATCTTGTAGTCTTTTTTTTCCAGACATTTTGTTCTTAAGTTCCAACCTATTTGACCTGCTTTTAAGAATAGACTACGTACTTATATAGTACTTATTTCACTTTGCACACTTTCGTAAAAATGTGCTAAGTGCTAAGTCTTAACTAATAAACAACAACACCAAAATACCTCCTAGACAGGCAACATAAAAAAAAAGATAAAACAATAAACGAAGTTATCTTCGCTTGAATAGTACAACACCGTTATATATTAGCATTAATAATGTAATAATAATATTTTTTAGCATTTCAATTATTAGCATTAATAATATAAGAACAAACTGTCCAGCAATCTAAAGGTTTAACAGATGTATCAATACATAATAGATGTAATAAAGTGACACATCACAGATCCACAGTCATAGGATATGTGCGTACATTACATACTCAAAACAAAGTACATACGCAGGTTTGAGTTGGTCGAGGATACAGCGAGTGGCGAGCATTCATCTCGATCAATGACACTTGATTACCTGTCTCTCCTCAGCCTGCAATGGAATGCCAGGTCGGTCCTTAGAGCCGCATTCGAATAGTTGCTATAGCTGTTGTTGTCAAAAGGTTTGACGAGGTGGAAATAGTTTCGTGAATACAAAGTTTGGCGAGCTATTCAGAGGATGTCTAGTCTAGACCCATGTTATCGTTATTAACACCGGAAGTAGAAACTTTGTTAAACTCAAACTCAGAATTGTTTTATTCAATGAATCATTGACAGGTACTTTTGAATTGTCAAAGAGTCAGTCTGGCAGAAAATTGAAGCTAGTTGCTAGCTAACATAGCTAAACTTAACACAGTTGAAGTTTATATTAAGAAACAGTTAAGTAGAAAGGCTAAAATAAAAACCGTCGAATTTCGATATATTATTATACAGAAGGACCATGGGCATCACTGTGTTTTCCAGAAATAATACTGATTTAATGAGACCCTATTTATAATTAATTAAAATTCAGGATATTTACTAAGCCTCACTTTGAATTCGGGATTTTGTAGGCTTTGTATACCGTTTAAACATGTATGTATACAAGGACTTTTGTATTAAACTCAAGTGATTGCTTTCTGTTTTATCTCCAAGTACGAAAGGCTCTAGAAGGACACGTTTTACAAACAAAAATAGACACGTAAAGGGAAAGGAGAAGTGTAGCGATATTCGGAGGACACGATGAATAAACAACAGATGTTTATGTCACTCCCCCCGAAGGGACCGACACTGCATGGGTCGAATTTATAAATAATCAATCCCACTATGCTTTACTTACGAACGTACATGCCTCCCTCGTAAGTGGACACGGTAGCTTATTTCAAGGGGAACGACACTTCTATAACACACTGCCTGGAAAATGTTTCAGTTTTATATGAATTTATGCACCCATTGCTGCATAATAAATATTAATAGTGCAATGGTAGAAACATTGCTTCGCTCACACCTGCTTATTTAACGAAATATTGTTTCAATTAGAATTCTAGCTAGTTTTGCATCGTTTTTTTTCTTTTAGAAATTTCCAGATCCTTGATAACACAAAAGATGGGTTTTAAAGTAAAGATTGCTAGAAAAGTAAATATTTTAAGACCTTTTAAATGTTATTTTGTTTGTTTTTGGGAAAAGCTACCATATGCACAGTCAGAATAATTAAGCAGATCCACTCCTATGAAATACAGTTTTAATGAAACAGCTGAACCTCGTACTGACGGCCGAACTCGGAACTTTAATTGGATTAAGCGCAGTACGAGTGGTTAATAAAAAGCGATGCACTGGCCATTCGGCGGAGCTATTCGAAACTCCGCCACAGGTCTTGAACATTTTGCAGGCGCCCATTGAATGGCGAACGTTAGAGCATTTCGAGCTATCGGATATAGTGGTGGTCACAAGTGACAAACTGCTGCATACAGATGTTCGAGAAGTTGTCTGTTTTCTGTGTAGAAGCGCTATCGATGTATTCATGGATGGACGAAACAGTATGTTGAATGCTTTGATGCAATTTCGTTTCCTGTGGATTGTATGCGACCTGTTTAAATTAGAAGATGATTGTCACCGTTTAACCCTAAGTAAGTTCTCTGATTGCAGACGGTTTATCTTATTGTTACGACTTCATATTTTTAGTATACCTTAAAGAGCTCTAATAAGTACTTATAATAATTTCAGGCTACTATTGGGCCTGCAGGGTAAAAACCTTAACTCACAAATAAGGCAAGAGCATTGATCTCCTCGTTTCGCTCAAGGCGAATCGGCGATTTCAGGATGATGTCAATATGTTTTCCTTCATCGATTTCCAAGATATACTTGAAACGTTCAACTCACGTTTTGTCATCCTCATGAAAATTTCCGGAATCATCGCGCACGAGAAGCGGATACTAACTAAAGACTTATTAAGACCTTAAATCTTTTACCAACTTCGTAGTATTAGAAACACGTTTAACGCTATTACTTCGCTTATCTTTAACGCCGCACAGAATTTTTAGTAACACTGCGCCAGGTTACTACCGAATTCAAAAAGCCATCCGGGAAATTTGGAACTGGCAGCCTGATTCTACGAGAACGGTATAAGAAGGTATTATTCAATTATTCTCACTGCGTAAGTTTTGATTCTTGAGATTTTGAAATTTCTACATTCCCGATATTAAGTGCCGTATCTGGTACTAAAAAGGAATGAGAAAGGCTACAAAAGAGGACTTGTTTCTATAAAGAATGTTAGAAAGACAGGGACTCCTTTTTCCTTCTTATTTTTAGACAATCCGTCATATTTGATGGCATGACGGTTGACAGGACGGAATGAAAAAAGAAAACGTGTTGCACCGACCCCTATAATAGTAACCTTGTACAAGGACAGAAAGATCATGATTTTTTATTTGGTACTAAAAATGTCGCCCAGGTGTTTTTATAACATACCTGACTGACTGAACTAAACTGACTGTACTAAACAGAAATACCCACTTAAACAAAAAGCACAGAAAGTATTTTATTCTCATTCATGAAAAGGTCTTAAGTATGGAAGTATAATTTTATTTTGTACATAATTAAGTAAATTTAGTTTACCTATCACTTCGATGAGATATGAGATAGGCTACTCCGTATTCAGTGCACAATAGTCGGACATGATACAACACAAGCAGGCATAATACCACTTAATTGTGACGAACATTAATTGCGTCTTAACATCATAGGCACGTGTAGCTGATGGGTAAACGATCATAACGTGCGTAGGCGACGGGTTGCTCACCCAGCCGTCGACTCAGGTTAATCACCCCTTCCCTTTAAGGAGACGACGACGACGACAACAATAATTTGTGTTAGAAGATCATACGCACAAATTAGATGCGACGCTTTAAGAGGACTATTTATAGATCGTTTTATAAGATAGGCACATAGGAACACAGCACTCAATTTAAGTAGAAATAACACAAATGGCAACGTAGAATTTTGTTAAATAGAAGATCAATATACACTTAATACTTTCTAAGTAAAATAAAATCTTTCCCCTTTTTTTACTCCATTTCTTGATAAAAATATAATCCTATGAAGAACACTGTATACCTGCTAGAGGCACGCGTTGTTATAAATAAGGATACTTGATTGTGTTTCAAAGAATCTACCTACGCAATAAACAATAACTTGAAAGCTAAACGTGAAAGGAAATACAAGGAAAGGAAATATCGCTGATAAGATAAGAACTAAGCAATAGTTCACATACGAGGGTTCATCGAGCGCCCGGTTCTTGACGCAATATATCACGGAGCTTCGGAATATTATTGTTTTATGGCAGACTGTACGTGTAATACAAAAGTCACTTCAGTATGGAAACGTTTTTCTTTGCAGATGCGTTTATTTTCTTAAGCTTTTTCGAGTGAAGACTGAGAGGAAATTCTTGAATTTCCTTAAATTAAGATTGACGTTCAGACTAGTCAAGTGGTGCATAAAGATGTTTAACCGGTTGAAGTTAATTTCAGACATAATAAAAAAGCATTGTATCGCTAGATACAACGCTTTATAGATGTGAACAACTTCGACGCGTTTACAAGTTTACCAATATTATTACCAACTTCTTTGTAGACTTTTTTAATCCGATCGTTATAAATTTCAAAGTACTGAATTCATACAATAAAGCACACGAGAGCCATAAATCAATACTCTATTGAGAACATAACTGTTCGTATCTCTCACAGCACAGAGCCCATCAAAAACCAATAAAAATATAATCCCAACATTATAATATACTTACATAGAATATCTTTACATGTCTCAAAGTAGTTACCATTACGTACAAACTCGTAAATCCAAGATAGAGAAGTTTGTTAAACTGTTAATGAACCTAATCACAGCGGACTTTAATAAATTAGGGGTTCACCATTATTACAAAGTTACAACGTAATTTTCATACTTATTCGAGGATTGAATAAAATTAATATAAAGTACGATATTCATAAACGCTACCGTAATTCAATTAGTAATAAATTTGGTCTCGCTTCATCGTTATTAATACTTTATTACTTATTCTGTTACTCTGTAATTTACAGAGGCTTATTCGATCGATAAAGTTATGAAAATCGTGTTTTTTAATGAAATGCTCCTCAGATATTCCCCCTCACCTCAGAAATTCCTTCTTAATAATAACACAATTTGCGTGTGCTGTAAAGGCAAATTGTGTATTAAAATCATTAAACCTAGGTAGCAAGCAGGAAAGAAAATTAATTACTTTAAATTCTCATTATAGCTTTCAGAAAAGCAGTTAAGTTATCATAAAAAGGAACCTGCATGTTTTTAGTTTTACTCCATTCATTATAGCGTGAGACTAAAAATGCTTTTTTTTATAGTAAAATAACGAAGCATTTACAATTGTCAGGTAACTTGTAATAAAAATAAAATTTTGACATGTTCGATACTAAAGCTATAAAACAGACCATTTACTCCTCAGATAAAGGCTTGTAGTCTGAAATTCAATCCTAAATAACGCGAAAGCTGACGAATAACGTTTATATGTTATTTGTCTCCCTACAATTAATGGGCTGCAAAGGACTTTAGGTTTGATATTTCATTCAATAAAATAGCAATTCAAAGGCCTACAGGGGCTTTAGATATGCACAGGACGCTCTTCAATAAAGTTTGCAAGTGTATTCAAAAGCAGTGCTCCACAGTTCCGCCTCGCGCCATATTCTTTCTATTGGCAAGTACTGCATCTAATAGAAAATCCATTTGTGTGAAACCGTAGCTACCCGGATGCACTACCGCTAGCCTAATAACATCTCTCATACAGCTCACCGCGGTAACATAATACTTTCATTAAATAATAAACCAATAAACCAAAAGCTCGTTCGATCCGACAGATACTGAATTCAGAAGAAAAGCGCTCGTATTCTTATGAACAGCTGTACTTATAATTTACGACCTAACGTTTGAGGACAAACCTCTTCTTTTTTTCCAATAAAGATTATTCAAATCAATGCGAGACAGAATCACCAGACCGATAAATTCGCAAATGAATATGACATTAGAAATAAATTTTCTTTTACAAGTTTCTTGGAGTGATTGCTATTTCACTGAACGCTGAAGTAATAAGAAGTTTGCGATCGATAGAGAAATATTTATAGCGCAACAACGTTTGTAAGTATGGAATGAATTGCCAAGGCTCACTTTGCAAGTTTAGCTAAGGATGGATCGTTTTAAATATAAAGTGGATATCTTTTCCTCATAAATAACAAAAGACTTAATCAAGATAACAATAAAGTTAGAAAAACATTATTCACGGAGACAAACAATGTTTTCAAATTCAAAGAATCACAGTCGGAGAAATTCTCTACATATTTTCGGTTCTAAACGATCAAAGTGAAAAATGACGGCAATATTATAATGTTCGACAACAAACGCTTGTATAATAAAAGCCAGTGACAAAGTCATCTGCCGCCAGATCACCCCTTTGATATTTGACGCGGACGCATTTTTCATCTGTTCATGACAGACCGGAGATATGGGGGCCGCAGCCTGTATTAATCATTGGCACTAATCTGGAGTGCGCTACGGTAGACACCGCCGTACAATCCCATTTCCCATTAAACCTCGGACTAAGCTACGCCAGGCTAATAAGCATTCAAGCGACCTTCATTAGCTACGCCAGAGGAAGACGCTATTGATTTTATTCAGCTCTAATAAAGGCATAATTCTTCACAAAACGAAGTTAAGTCAGATCTCTTTGTGGAGTCTGAGCGACTTGCGTCTGCGGCCACAATTAATAAGGCTCAACATCTGAATCTGTACATTTGTATCTAAGAAAAAAAAGTTTTGTAATTTCAATTCATTCGCATTTACTTTGATCATCAAATTATGCGGTTATTCAAAACGGAATAGAAAGTCGCTATATTGTGCGAGTGAAAAGACTAAAAGTTCTTTGTTTTAATTCATTTCTTCAAAACCACGATTTATGTAATCATAAACTTTATTATATTAATACACGACGATATTTAAAACGAATAATAACTACCGTTTAAAATAACATAGAACCTGCCTGATATTTTTATAAGCCATCGCTGTGTTTCAATCATTAAGTGCAATATTTAAATTGATCATTTATTATCTCAGGAATATGTAAACTGAATCCCTATAAAGTAAACCAACATGAAACCATCATATTGAACTTATGTACCAACATTTCACATAACATAAAGTGCTTGTTTCATCTACACCGTATTCACCTGCAGCGCTTGCAGTATTTATTCCATTTATTTCGCCATAAATAAAACGGTTGTGCAAAACAGGGTTGTCATAGCAACTGGAATTTCCCATTATTCCCCCAAATTGTGGTTGTTGTCAAAAGTTTTGTACACTTGCTATCTTGAATTTAAGGAAAGGAAGATTGACATTGTAAATGAATTTTCGTGAACTAAAATGTGCCTTGATAAGATTGCTTTTGCCGGTTTCGTTTTCTTTTCCTTAAACAATCCACTGACATTTGGACAAAGGAATGTGCCTGTTATACGTAGTTTGTTTGGTTAAAGTTTATATTATTTTCTTACTTAAAAGAATGAAAAGCAGCAGTAATTAAAAAAAGATTAGTTATTATTATTATTATAAGGGGTTACATGGGTGTTACCTGTGTTACCATACTCATCTTTTGCTTTGAGGTGCGACGGCAATGTGAGAAGTTTTAATACAATATCGTTTTATCATTCCATACGCGTTCGTATCTTAACTATGCCCACTGGTATTTTGACTTGACAATAGCTCAGACACAAAGAGATAAGAGAAAGTTAATATGTAACGTTTGATTGTTACAAGCAGTTTGATTCGTAGAACTTTGAATACAATGCTCTAAGAGAAGTTTGAATGTCATATGCTATGTTGATTAGCAGATAAAATACGCCTTAGATAAATAATGCTCCTTCGAATCTGTCTGCGAAATGAAAAGGCCCTGTATGTAAACAATTTCCCTACACAAAACTTCAATGGAGAAAAAGATTCAACATTTGTGAGTCTGAATACTCTGAATTGACCCTGCCCTCTTCTCTCTCTTTTTGAAGAATGTTTACGTTCCCGAAATCGCAGTGTGAAAAAAGATCCTTCAATCGAACTAGACGACTGGGAATTAAACAAACTCAAACTCTATTTACATCCAAGATCCATCTTATTGAGTCTTTGAGAACCAGCAGTAGGCACGGACTGCTAATTTTCAGAGACTTGAAAATTTTCATTCAAAACGCAATAAAGAATTTCTGTTTATCTGGGTCGGTGAACAGTTCAGCTGGCTTCATCCGGAAACAAATAAAGGACTTGGAAATTAGGTAACTTGTACATACTTTGGTGAAGTTTGGCGTACTGTATTACGGCGTTGGGTAGTCGCTAGTCAGCGAAGGTGGAGTCACGTTCCTTCGCGCCGACGCCATCTAGTGCACGTCCCACGCTCATCGACAAATGGTGCGAAAAATTATACACTTTGCATTCACTACGAGGCTGGCATACGAGTGCATTACACTTGCCAATATTTTCAGAGTTTCATATTATTTTAATATTCTTTCCATATTCGTTTCTAGTTTTCTATTCAAATACTTTTCTTTGCAAATCGGCGGCGGCGGCGTGGTTTTTAAGCCTTGAAGTGAAGTCTCTAAAATCTATTTATGCCAACTGTCAAAATGTGTGGATTGTACGTGCATAGAATGTAACAGTACTAGAATATGTATTTCTACTTAAACAAGCAACTACAGAACTAGCTTGTTGAAAATACCCACTACGAAACTCATAATCCAAAAACAATAATACTATTTTCCGACCATCTGTCGGACGTACGTAGTTTAGCTGGCACACAGTCCCAATAAATCCCGTTCCAATGCTGCCGGTGCTAATCTAGGCTAACTTCTGAATCCTAGACGCGTGTAAATCCTGGGAAAGTCTCGGGGGAAGTCGGGTTAGGAAATATATTGCACTCTTGATTTTCCAATTACGTAGGCGGCGTGGTGAGACTCATATTTCCGTTTGAAGTAATAAATTGCAGCATCAGATAGGTATTTGATAACGATTCTGTGGGTGTCTCACTATTAATTATTTATTTATTTTTATGTCCACCAGTCAATTATTACAGTCTTGTCTTGTTGAATTCTTTGACGTCAACTATTATAAAATAGAGTATTAGTATTCCTACATTTTCATTCGATACCTAATCAATTTTACTGATAGATGAAAAATGTATAGCAACACTTTCATTTCAATTAAAATTCCGTCAATCATTATGATTTATCAGAAGTCTATCGGTTCGAAAATTTTAATTAAAAATCCTTTGCAGGGTTGTGTTTTAACGATATTTTTATGTAAATGCACATACACCTGTCATTACACCAGTCATGTCGGCAATTAATTTATTATTTAAATATGTATGTGTTACCGTGGTTATAAAAACGATAAAACTTATATTCCGAAAGTGAAATTGTTTATAACTTTAAATAAATGGAAATGTGTCTTAAAAGACCCTATCTAAACAAGTTACTAACCACTTACTAACACACTGAATTATCTACTTGAAAAATGATAGTTGAAAAGGGTTCGGAGCAGAATCTAAAACAATAAACATTAATTTGTTTTTAACCCTCGACAGCGGGTAGCCTAGATGGAACAGGTAAATATATAAATCGGGGCTAAATCGATTGATTTATAATATTTATTGATTATTCGAGTTTAACAGAACTAAGTAAGCTCCTGCAATTCAAATACTCTGCATTCTTTTTATTCAGAACTTTTGTATTTGTAATTATACTGATTGTTGACAAACAAAGTCTTCTTACTTGCTGACAAAAGTAACACTATTAATAACAAATCAGAACGCCCTAGCTTTTAACTTAAACCTGTCGCTATAAAGCGTTCTCTTGGTAATGTTACAGACATCAAAGAGCTCAGAGACATCAAAGACGATTTTCAGTTCGACTATCTAACCTCGATATAGGTAGACCCTTAGGTTGATGACATAGAATTATTTAATCAGACTGCTCGTACTTTAAACTCCTCTACACAGAGTAGGATTAGGTGTCAAGAGCGCCCTAGGCAAGCAAGCACCCATCAGCGCCTCACTACTAGCATAATAATTTTTGAAATAATTCTGCATCCTCATTTGACTTAGCGCGCCTGGGCACGTGCTAATTTATCTTCTAGATCAGAACTGTCCAAACAAAGGCCCGCGGGCCGCATGCGGCCCGCGGCTTGTTTTCATGCGGCCCGCGACACACATTTTAATCTCAAAATAGTTTTGGACACAAATAGTTTGGATAATATTATTCGTTGTCAAAACATGTACTTACTCAATACTTGGTATAATTTATTTATGTTTAGTCTTGCAACATTCCATTCGCATGATTACTTAAAAGTGAAGCTAATTTTACTATTAAAATAAATGAAAAATAAAAATAAAAATTTCGGCTTGAAAATGGGATCGATGATGGGCAGCACTTATTTATGTGAAAGTGCATTCATCAATGATTTTTTTTAAATCCAAGTATAGATCTTCACCGTCAGATAAATCGCTTCTTCATGCAATGCGCCTGGCAACAACGAATGTTGACGTGGATATCGATACTATTGTTCAAGATAAATTAACGAAAAATCAATAAACACAGAAAGACAAAATTACCCTGTATTTTATTTACTTGACAACTGAAAATATTTTTCTGGCCCTCCGGCTTTTGTATGAAATTTAAGTAGCCCGCGAAAGTGTATAGTTTGGACAGCCCTGTTCTAGATAATCCATTTCCGCATCTAAATGAAACACCTTTTTGATGTTGGATCTCCTTGTTGCAGGGTTGTCGCTGTCACCGTTCGTGCGGCACTGGCAGCCAGCGGCGTACGCGCACGTGGGCGGACATCGGCTGCGGCGCGCCGCGCTCCCGCCGCCAGAGCCCCCGCCACCGCCTTTGCGATTGTCCTTCCATGCTCACAACAAGTAAGAGAAATAAATATAAGCGCTTTCTTAATGAGGTGAAATAATAATACGCTTTTTTAAATGTAGATGAAGTCTTGCATCTTCGGAAAAATAGAGAGAAATCTTGGTCTTCTTCAACTAACCCTTGTTACTTATATGTAGGTAATTTTAACTTATCTGTTCTACGTTTTCTATGTAGGCATCTTCTATTAACCCTTGTGTGCTAACGAAAAAGACTAGGTAAACGAATTCGCAAAAATTCTAAAACAAATTGCAATGAACATATTCTTATAAAAAGAATCAAGGGTGGTCCTGGCGCTCCCTAAACGAATTGGATTATAAATAAACGGTCGATTTACCGAAGAAAGTACAGAATATGCAAGTTTCCTACCCGAATTACCCTACGGACCACAGATTCGTGAGACACACTTTTGATTTTTCCTCTCCATGTTTTGGATGCAACGAAGCTATTTAGTTGCCTGGCATAACAGCTTTTTATTTTTATTGGCATTAAGAACCATTTTCCAAAGACAATATACATGCATATCACCTTGAATTTTAAATAGGTAGGATCTAAGAAAATCAAATCGTGTCACACAAAAGAACGGAACTCTTAAAAATATTAAAGCGTAGCAAATTGAATGTCACGAAATTTATTAAACTGGTGAAGTCAATGTGTGACGAGGCAGGTTGACAAATGACTCATGACGGCAAAGTGATTTCCTTTGCCGATTGATTACTTAATGCTTGATTGTATCGTAAAAATCGACTGAACATTTTTTTATGAAGAGGCCAATGTCTTATGAGTTATGTGACTTTATGACTATGTAGACGGTTTTTTACCGTTAATCTCTGATGTGCTTGTTATTGGTGTCGTAAATTGTGTTTTTAATGGTTGTTTTGTGTTTATGTGAGACAAATGGCGCGCACGGCGTAACGGAGGAACCTGTTAACTTTTTTTTATATTGATACAGTCACAGTACTCGCTAAAATCTTCTTAATAATAAAATTAATACGCCCTAACTCTATAAAACCATTTAATAAAAAATACTAGACTCGATTATATGGCGTAATTCTGTTTAAAAATACCTTTCTCATGCCTTAAGAAAACTTTAAATGGCTTGCTAAAGTAAAATTCTTGAAAATTCTTTCAGCTTTTGTAGTGAGATAAAAAATAAACTGAAGTTTACGACGCTACGTTAAGAGTTTGGCACTCGGCAAACTGGGCCTAATTCCGTACGTTTAAAAATTAGCGAAGACCCAGGTTTTATTTATAGCTTACGTCAAAGTTTGACTAAAAGTAATTAGAATCTTATTTCACTTGTGAAAAAGGTTTATATTATTTAACTGTCTAGGGCACACTTTATTTTTTTTTAATTCTCTTTAACCCTCATTGACTATGAAACTTATCTTAAGAAAAGATGATAAGTTCCTATTTATCGTACTTATATCACATCGTTTATTCTTTTGTATCATATTACATTCTGTTTCCTAGTCTTAAATTATAGTTTTAGTCTTCCCACACCAAACCTTACAGCTCCTATTAGCTTCTACTCGTAAATCTTGTTTGTATCAAAATTACGAAGGGTTAATACACTACAACTTAGCATATGACTGAAATTAATAATTAATAGATCTCCTTGTATGTATCGTGTTCGAAGCGGGTGGCCATTGTACATGAGTAATGGCAGCTCGTATCCAATTAAATGAGCATTAAGGCATGCTATTATATCTGTGTGTATTAGGAGGTTCGTAATACCGGGGTACGAGTTGCTTGCTAAATACTGCGGCACGAGGTTAACTTTGAAAGCTTCTAAAGTATTGGTTTTTGACGACTGACAAAGTACTTAAACGTGGATAACTAGACACATACGTTTTTTTAACAAAAAAGTAGAATTTTGTGTAGTTCTAAAAATGAGAATGGTTCAAATCAAGTAAGTTGTAGAGCAATGAATTTCTGCTAAAGCTACATCATTCAAGTAAGCCAACGTTTCCGCTTAAAATCACAGTAAACATGCAAAATATAGCAAACATTCAAACCAGAAGTTGAAAAGGAAGCTCGGCTACAGCGGTTCATCGCCTCAGATAAGTTAATTGAACGTGTTTCAGACTAATCCATTTGTAAGTTGTGTACGACGAGCGTGCACATCAGCCGTTGGCCGCTCCATTCCCTTAATTAAACCGTTCCTACGCCAATATAGCGAAACGTGCCCTTTATACCGGCGTTTCCAGATTATCTTTGGTGACGATCGGGTATGTTGAGTGATACCACTCTATGATAAGCTACGGTCACAAAGTTGATTCGATGCACTCAATTTGTTGATTCAACTAAATAACTGTTATCTGTATTCATGAACATTCTGTGTTGGAATGGACCAACTAAACGTTAACGTTTGGGCTATTATTGTGGGAGATAGTATTCATTATCAATTTCAATTAAAGCTATACATATGAAAGCGTACGTGCACATATGTACCTGGTAATAGCAAGTGTCGCTATAATTATTGGATCGAGGTTAGTGTAACTGGTTTTGAAACAGGGTGTTTTAGTTAATTATTTATGTAACACAAGTGACTATTTATAAAACTTATTGCATAGGCTTACTTACACCATCCTACCTATGCGTGCTATTGAAGTATTCAATACTTCCTCCGCTACTTGATCATGCCATTAAACAACAAAGCGGCGCGGCGCTCCACTTCCCTCTCAGCATTCCCTGAAGAGTACCCATCGCGCAGTAAATAAATAGTCACATCCATTGAGAATATCAATGGGCACGTCACATAAGAATAGTTTGTCTATCAATACCGTTCGTCTGAGAGGCATGAGGCCTCTCAGACTCTCAGGCGCCAATAATATTTTGCGTCACGTCTGGGCTGCGCGTAGGTCTGTCTGTATTATTGGAGGACCTCTCAGCTGTAGGTATGAGATGAACAATATGAGAGGCACAGTCGTTAGTTACATTTATTACAATAGCAAGATTTTGAGGTTAATATCTTGGCCTACATATCTGTAACAAAAGCTTGGGTTTGGACGGCGAAGACCTATATATAACATTTGATTATTTGTTTTCAAGAACATAGTTGGATATTGTCATTCTGATTAGTGCCTAGGCTATTTAATCAATACTTTATCTGATAGGATTTTTCTCATCTTAGACGTGGTGCATATCGCATTGAGTCCTTGCTTTGTTGGCGATGATTGTCAATTTCTCGCCATAACGGTGCTGCGTAGGAATAATCAACATGTACAAAGGGCGATATCCATGAACACTTCACTAGCTACCTAGCGAACAATATTAATGGTACATAGAGAAGCTATTAGGTGGCCTAGATGTTACATAGAGCACCAACAAGGACCAGGCGGATCAAATCTGGAAAATTAAAGAGAGATAGATCTGTAGGACAGCTACTGCTGATTAATTGTTACTGTATATCCCTTGAAACGAATTTTGTAATTGCATTGTTTTCAAACAAAAAAAATTAAACGAAACAAATTACAAGTAAATTTATAAATAATTGCATATATCCCTGCTAGGTCTTGCCCGCGATTTGAACTTAACTTAACTTATATAGTTAAAACGCTTACAAAGTCGAAGTCAGATTAATATAACTAACGTTCTTTATTAGGATTGAGACTTATTCCAATCAAAATTCCATGAAAACTGGTGTATGGTTTAGCCCTAAAAGTTTAAGAGACAACAAATTTGAGTTACTTTCGCATTTATAATTTATTAAGAATGGATTTATTACCTTAAGAGCCCATATATTAATATAACCAAAGTTTTGTTTTTTCAAATGTTAGTTTCTACCTAATCGTACCTGCATACTGAGTTTACACTGTCTATACTACGGCATGCCTACATGAGTGCATGTGTCTACCAAAGGAAATCCTCATTGCATGCCAGTTTTTCATAACAGGAACTGGCTTTTATGTTTTGAATTGTTAACGAAATGATTGGTTGTCAATCTATTCTAATAGGAAGAGGGACAAGTAGGATACAAACGATTGCAATTGATGTTAACAACTTTATTCTTCGGCGCACTCGTGAGAGATACCAATTTAAATTATTACTAGGTACGATTGTTGATTGGTGTGTAGGAGATTGGGTTTTTTAGTATTCATCAATTTTGCAAACGGGAATTTATATTACTAAATATGAGGGTTCCCCATGTCTGCCCGTTTGTCTGTCGGCAGGCAGAACCTAGTATAGGTAGGTTCCCTTCGAAGGTAAAGAGTAGACATTTTCTTATTCTATTGCCGCTGTAACAACGCATAAATACGAAACCTTTTGTCTATGTCTGACTCTCATTTGACCGGTTGTTCATATTTCAAAGCTTAAATTCTGTATATTTTAATCTATTTTAAAAATTCTGCAAATCCCGTTCGTATTTAAAACCACAATTGTACCTAGACCACCGAATACTTTCGGCGGGACATTGAAACCGCTTTAACCAACGCCAGTTAATAGAATCATTTGAAGTAACGACACACATAGCTAAGCGGTGCCGTTATACCGAAACTCCATTTTAATAGTATTACGGGCCAATTGTACGGTTGTGGACCACATCACGAATTGCAATGATCACATAATGCTATGGTAGCGTCACGGCGGTGCTGAAATCATGGACGGAACTGGTCTAGTAACGTCGGGCTAAGAATAGCCTCCACTTAACTGGAGGATTGACTGGCGTACACGTTATATCTACTTTAATCATATAAATATTAAAATTGAGATCAGTGTATCACGTGTATCACATGGATCGACAACATTTTAACAATGTATATAATGATTTTTGACACCATTCACCTTTTGTCGACCACGCGACAGCGGGCTGTCGGGGTGCTATTGTCTTTCTATTGTGCCTTGAATCACGTGTGTCCAAAGGTTTAAACCGTAATTTCAGGACTCAACTTCGTTTTAAAATAAAACAATTAATTTTAGACCAAAAAATACGTTTTTTTGTAAACATCCATGATACAGAATAAATGTCTAAATAAGGATTGAAACATCCAAAGTTTTAAAAATGCCTGATTCTGACAGCAACGCCATAACCATTTAGAAACAAGCACATCACTTCTACCGATTAAGTACGTACTTAAACTTGTAGCATAAAATACTGTATCACAAAGTTATACAAGTTGACTTAAGTGAAGTCATTAGAATAATGCTTCGAGACACCTGCGTCTATGACAACAAGTAATGTTGCCTACTCTATTAGACTTTAACTTCGCGATAAATAGGTAGCTGCTATTTATAATAAACATTTGTATAGTAATATTAAGTACCACGAGTCCTCGACCTAGAAAGGAAGTGGATTCCTACTCGTATTACGAATCGGTAAACGATTGAACGTTAGTTCCGACATGTTTACCTAATTAAACATACGTAATTAACGTAATATAAACAAGGCTGTATTAATTAACGCAAAAAACCAACCACTCATTAACAGCTTTTCTATAACGACTCCATTATCCTTAATTAAACTTAGCTTAAAAAGTCAACTTATTTGTTTACACGCTAATTTATCATAATGGGCGAGAAAAACACGACGCGAGATTAAACTTGAGATAACTAAGTTTGTTTTAATTTTCGTTGCGAAGTGTAAAATCCAGGAGATTTTATCTGATGTTGTTGCACTCGGGACGTGACGGCGCCGTGTACTGGGAACTGTATCCAGACGCCAACAAACTGTTCCTTCCGCTTTGCACAGTTTGCACATGCTAATCTGGTCTGATGTCCAAATTATTCACAACAGCACTGCTACATTTTTTATTGACTTCAAAAAAAAATGAGGAGGTATCTATGCTTTTTTTTTTGTTTACTAATACGTGACGTAATTTACATTTTCCCGTATTTTTATTCTTTATTAGAGGGCAGAACGATATAAATATAAATTCGATTGTAGAATTAATCACAAAGATAAAATAAAATATTCTTAAAACGAACCTTGTTCTACGTACTTAATATTTATTACTTACGCTTCGTCGGTGTGATAGTGTACATCATAATTAATGTGTTTATAGCACTCAAGTATTTGAAACAAAAGAATTTTCGGAATTGGAGCAGTTGTTCAGAAAATAGTGCGTTCAACCAAAATAAAAGATACGGTGTGGAAGTCTCATCACGTTCGCGTAAAAGTTGAAAAATCATTTGTTTTTAAAATAAAATACTAGATAAGTTTATATAAAGACATCTCAACAGGGACTTAAAAACAACAATAAAGTATCTCTTAAATCAGTGTTAAAAAATTCCAGAACTTTCAGAGATAAGGTGCCTATTTCTAACAAAGAAAGAAAGAAACAAACTTTTGCTCTATATGAAGCTGCTCTCTCTAGCTGCTTTTTCAAATAACCGCCTCCAAAAACAAAACAAATAAACATTTTTTGCATTGTCGACTTTCGAATTTTTGAAGGCGGTTATTTAAAAAAAGGCCTTTTATTTTTACTTTTTAGTGCCAAATTTCATTACCTGAATGTGTAGTCTGGTGTAGTCCAAATCTAGTCCAGATTACGCTGGTTAACGCTAAACTAAACATAATAATTTCGTAGATATTAAATATCGACAAAATAATATAATTTTATATTATTCTAAGTATATATTATTTATCCTTTTACATCTTTATATAAATTAAACTTAACTAGAAATTAAACTAAATTATATAAATTAAACATAATATGTACAAAACCTATAAATAATATTAAAATAAATATATACAAGTTATAACAAGAAGGGCTCACAGAGCATCAAAAAACTCCTCCACATCACTGTCAACAGGACAGGTGCCCAAAAGGCTGGCAGCATTGCCACGTTGTATGGCAATGCTAATTCTTTGTCCCAAGAAAAGGCCAGCCCTTTGGTCACGAGAAGAGTCAACTAGCCGCTTGGCGATATCTTGAAAAACAAGATGAGCACTCGGACCCCATGGCCCCAGTGTTTCAACCCCAAACGGCTCAAATATATAACTCCCAATGAGATTATTATATTTGCGCCGTTTGAGGTTTTCTGCACTCGCAGCAGCTGCCCCAGCACAACACGCAGACCTAGGAAGATGTGATGGCGCAAGGGTATCAACACAAGTTGCATCCCACACCAAAGGCCTACCCAACTTCCAAGGCATTATGGTCATCCCATCTGGTCTTTTCCCATCGTCGCGTGCCAGACCATTAGGTTCTAAAACAGCTGGTACTCCGGCGGAGACAAAAGCACGACGGATAATGTCATTAATACTTGCGTGCCGTGCTATCCGGCCGGCGCTTTTACTGCAAGAAAGGCCATGGTGTCCGAGGCAGTCGACCGCTTCACCGCATTGACAGCGATGCGGAGCTCCACAAGGAGCGCCCAGGCGGAGGCAAGTAGCGAGCCGGAAGGTGGTATCACCCATCATAGTGCCTATGTTGGGTGAAGGTAGTGCCTGAAGCCAGAGGCCCGACTCCCACTTACCCACAGCCAGTAGGCGGGCACGCTCTGCAGAATTGGTGGACGTATTAAGAAGATTATTCCGTACCAATCTGCAAAGCGGCTCATCCCACTGTCTCTGGGAAAACGGTTTCACGGGCTCATCTGTCCCCGGGCAAGCCATTTTCCAGGCGTTTACAGCTTCGGTCAAGCACGGCACCTTAAAGTTAACCAGCGAAGACGATAAGATTTTGCTAGTCAAACTATCAGTGCTGTGGACAGAGGACAGAAACGCCGGTAAGCTTACACTGGAAATTTTGCGGACGCCGAGTCCACCGAAGCGGATCGGTAGAGTGGCTTGTAGCCATGCTCGGTCGTCCAGAGCCACATTAAGAATTGATGTGAGAGTATTTTTAATAATTTGGTCAATTTTGTCCAGGAGATCCGGCTGTGTCCACAAAGGAGAACAGCGCAGATTATACATAAAATTTGGGCCAAAACAACAGTATTTAATAAGTGTGAAAGCCGAATGTAAATTAATTTTTGAAAGTTGATCCGAAATTAGGATAAATAATAAATAATTAAAAGTATATATCGAATATAGAATAACGTCAACACATCTTTGTCTTGTATATTTGTCTAATAAGATAACGCGTCCATAACATGAAAACTACTGGCCCAAACTAAGTATGTAAATATTCAAGTACTTACGCGTAAGTTCCCCGCAGCAATTTCTTTATTTTCCCAAAAATGTTTAATGTATGGTTTTGACATTGCTAAGATTTTGTTACATGTATAGGTAGATAAAATTCGCAAAAAGGCAATCCTGTGCTCGCGTTCGATTGACTCTGTATTAAAAGCGGACGTTATAGTTTTCGAAGACGATCCACCCAAGATGAGGTTTGAACCCTCAAGAAACACTGAGCGTAAAAGAAATTTACCTCTGCCTGGTGTATTTAAATTAGCTTTCTGCCTCCCTCGCATTTTCTTCCTTTGCTCAAGTCACGGCAAGGAAAATGTAGCGTGACGAACCCACAACGTGTCTCATTACGTGCGGTGTATGTTTTTTGTATATTTTATGTCATGGGTAAAATAATGTTTACATTTTAGACTGATAAAACTTTTGATTATTAAAACTAAAATAAATTAGTTATATTTTCGAACCTATCATGAATCGCTAGCTACAATTAAATTCTCTAAACCCTGTTCGTGTATAAGGTTTTCTACTTTATTTAACACAAATGATGAAACTTCAATGCACGAAATGTGTAAACAAAATGCTGTGGTTGCAGATTTAGTTACATAAGACTTCGTGATAGATAGTACCCACGCATTTAGCCGCGTTGAAGCTTGAAATTGGAGCAAACCATCGTCTCGCAACGAGAGTCGCCACAAACGGAGACAACAGTACAGAAAGGTGTTTAAATATAAATTACGATTCACAGGTAACATCAAAGAGATTAATGTAATGCGGCACATTCAACCGCATTATACGTTGTACATTTTGTATATGTAAATATGCGTGAAAACCGTCAGATATGTGATTATTGATTTTTTGTTAAATAAACTGGTAGACTGGGTACGCGTGTCCACTGAAATCCTAAATCATGTTGTGATGTTTGTTGAACACACACCTAAATATAAGGTAGGGCAGGGACGAATATTTCATGTTTATCCTGTCTTTTTAATCAAGTTAAACGCTTGCGCTAGAGCCACGCTCGCTTTCATCTCACATATTGGGCACAGATCATGTGGTAAGATTTTTTTATGTAAAAAACCAAGATTGTGTAAATATGTTCTATTTTTGATTAAATAAATAAATATATACAGTAATCATTACTTAACTAGGCAGTACTAGGCATAGGCATATATTTTAACGTAAATAAAAACGCAATTAATAATTTCGCAGTGTTAAATCAGGTTGTCTATTGTTTGCCCGAAGATTATATGCCATAATCATCATTTTCCCGAATTTCATTTACCCGAATTTCATTTGCCCGAATGTTTCATTTGCCCTAAAAGACATATGACATACTTTTAATTGCCCGAATTTTAGATACCATAAGATACGAATGCCATAGGTATTGTTTGCCATATTTTTATGTGCCATAATAATTGTTAGACATAATATTTAAATGGCATAATATTTAAATGGCATAACAAGTATTAGACAAATATTTAAGCCCCGTAATGGTTTTTTTTCTGTGCATGGTTGATGGTGGGCTAGGTCGACGGAGCCCCGCTTCACGGGGCTCCTACTTTTGTGTGGTTTATAAAAAAATAACCACGAAGGGGATGGCGGGGTCTATTCGCTCGCTTCGCTCGCTCACACGACCCCGCCATCCCCTTCTAACCTAACCTGTCCGAGTCGGGGTGCCCTAAAGTCCCAATTGCATCCAATTTCTCTTGATATAAACAACCGTTACACACCCGATGTCGATGGCAAATTATGTTATGGCATATCATAATTATGGCATCTGATAATTAGGACATGTGATAATTAGGGCTTACAATGATTATGGCAAATGATGTTATGGCAAGTGACTTTATGGGAAACAATGATTCTGGCACGTGACTAATATGGCAAATGAGAGTAGGGCAAATGAGTATTATGTCGTATGATATTATGGCTGTTGACTATTATGGCAAATGATATTAGGGCAAATAAAACTTACCCTATCTTTATGTTTTAATATCTAAAAGCATAATTATTATAACATACCTGCTCATAAAATGCACAAAACAAAGTATTGGCTCACATTAACGTTGCAACCACACTCAGTTTATACTGGGATTACAAACTTTTCGGCCATAATACGTTTTGCATATTTTAATATGGTAATAGTAACGCAACGTAGTGCGTATTGTGTGCACAGCATGAAATGCGACAGGCGCGGACACACCACAACAAAATTTAGTGTTAGCTGTTAACAATACTACGTGACTTGTTTTACAACTGGATTTACACACAATGCCGTACTCAGTGCTGTAATGTGTATGGAATGTTCTACTTTTTGTCACTACGCGTAGTTTGCGAATATAATCCCCCAACATTACAGATACGACTTTAAATTTAGTAACCTTATATTTTATTCGTTTTTGAGTACGATAACAACTAAAATATTTTTGGTTCTGTAGAATGATGGACATGAAGCAGGTATTTTATGATTAATGGACGAATAAAGAGATTTACGATCATGCAATATAACTTAAGCTAAATGTTTATAAACAACTGCAGTTAGGAATTAATAGTGTAACAGTGTTATAGAGCGGAAATAAACGTAGCGTGGCCGGCTGCGCAGGGCGGCACTAAATGGAACATAAAGCTGAAGACCATGTGATTTGCGGCCTGCCCAAGTGTACGAGTCGGTACGGTCAACCAGACGTCAGTACTAACCCTACAATGGCCGCTTTTACTGCAACGAAATCGCAAATGGTTACCGTGGACGTGCGTCTGACTGTACGAGCCAGCACTCAACAGTGAATATTATGTGCGCTCAATATAATGGTAAATTGCATTTGGCTATTTCTATGTAGAGGTGCCTAGCACTTTAATTATGTTACCGAGAATGGCCATTTATTGTATATCTTTTCAATTAATATTTTTGGTGGTAATCAACGCACATCCAAAACTACTGAAGCTAAAAACGTGGTACAGTCGTTTCTTTTTGTGACGTGAAGGTTCGTTCGGATTTCTGAGGGGGTGTTTAGGATAAAGTTTACATGAAATTTCACGGGCTTAACAGTTTAATATTAAGTAGGTAAAATATAATTAAACCTTCAAACACACGTGACTCGAGACACAATAGAAAGGCAATAGCAGCTCGACAGCCGGCTGTCGCTTGGTCTTGAAAGGTTAATAAACTTATACAATACAGCAACCTCAACGTTCACACGAACTCTTATAAAATAGGTTGTCTTACTTAATTAAAAGCAAATCTCGGAAAATTGGCTATAAATATATTTTTTTGCGAGGGGTAAGCGTTGTGTCATCGAGCGTACCTTCATCACGGCAGGTAAACCTGCGCAACGTACACCGCCATCTAATCTTAAAAGCTCTGGATTCTGAGTCCTATTAAAATTTTAATATAGAAATGAACAGCCCCCGCGGACGCTTTATCCCACCTAACTTTTATAACGAGACCCAGTTTATTTGTAGATTATTCAAATTATACTTTAGTAAGTTTCCAAAATTAATTAATTAAACGCTAAGGTAAATATCGTGACGATTATCAAGGTCGAAATTAGACCGAAATTTTAAGGCTACATTACTTAGTAACGGTACGTACATATAAATTAGTTTTTATAATTAATGCCCAGAGAGAAAACATAACTAGGTGAGTTTACACAGTACCTGAATGTAGCTGGCTAACTGTAAGTTAGGTACCTCAACGTTTAAATTATATTGTGATTTGGGTTTTGTTTCATGACTACATACTTGCTTTCATTAGAGAACCGTCCATAACTCATTAATTTGTTACTCAAACTCGCCAGTAAAATCCATACTAATATTATAAATGGGAAAGTGTGTCTGTCTGTCTGTATGTTTGTCTTTCTTTCACGGCAAAACGGAGCGACGAATTGACGTGATTTTTTAAGTGGAGATAGTTGAAGGGATGGAGAGTAACATAGGCTCCTTTTTGTCTCCTTTTATGGCGAGCGAAGCCGCGGGCAAAAGCTAGTTGTAAATAAAGTAAAGCTAAACCCAGATATTCGGGTAACATTGCTAAGAAACATCAATTTCAAACCAGGAGCCCAAATCTCGTGCGTTAGATAAATATCGAAATCGATATTTATCAAATTAAAATGGCGGATATCGAGTTATTTGGTTAAATCAGTATTCTCAGTTTATCTAGTGAGATAATTATCCAACCATTTCATTCATTTGTCATTGAATTTTGTGATATTTTTGATTGATATAAGACTCTCGGACCTAATTCTCGGTATATGTGATATAATATCGAATTCGATAAGATGTCGAGAGTCTTATATCAATAAAAATATCTAATCTATCTAATAATAAAATGGTTGGATAATTATTTCACTCGATAAACTGAGAATACCGATTTATCCAAATAACTCGTTATCCGCCATTTTAATTTGATAAATATCGATTTCGATATTTATCTAACGCACGAGAATTGGGCTCCCAGTACCTAACCATTTATGTAGACCCTTTTAGAAATAAAGCAAAGAATAAGGCAAAGAAAAAGTAAAATCAAAGGTTTGAATTTACAATTGTAATCGAATTCGGAATACCTCCAACACCTGTCGAACTGACCGCAAGTTTAATTGTGTTTCTCAAACGAAGTATTGACCAAACCGAAACTTACAACAATCCCAAGAACTTTTCATTAGACGAAAGACAATAAAACTTTTCTTTTCTCACAAATTGATGAATCCTTGTACATTCGGTCCTTTTATGTTAGTACATTTTCGTTTGTGTTTACCTTTTATTTACAAGTCACATTCTATTTATAATCAGTATCTGAAATAATCAAAGGGATTAGTTTCTTCCATTTTCCATTTTGTAGTTCGAATATCATGTTCAGAATTCGTTAAAGTAAACACAATTCAGTCAAATGCCCTTTATCAAATTTCATGTAAATTTCTGAGACCGGTGATAACTACCGTTACCTAAGTTACCTGGAACCTATTTTGAGAAGACAAGATTCAGTTCAATTACAGCGGCGACGTACGTGAAACCACTTCCCTGTGACGTCATCACTTAATATTCCCGAGCTCGGGTTTCCACAATTACACTGCCAGGAAGCCTCCAGGCCGCCTCCAGTCCTGTTTGTTACCAGAAATGAGTAATGGCTTCTGGAAATTGCCTTCGCTAATAACTTCTTACAGAGTTTTCAGGTCTGATCTACCCTCTACAAATAGGGATGGACGAGCGCTGATACACCAACTTCTTAATAAAAGTTAAGACGGAATTTTCGCTGTCACTTTGTTTTGACTTAAACGCCATGTTTATTAATCATCGTCGACTTGGCTTCTGACGATGGCGAATCGTGAAAGAATTTGACTTCATTTTCTCGGTCCTTGGTTCAAATTGCAATTCAAAATTATATTATGTTTACGGGCATTATTATAGATATTTTGCTAAAAATACAAGCAAACGTTTTTTAACGGATTAACACATAAATAGTGAACTACCCATCGTGATTCGAGACACAATAGCAGCCCAACAGCCGACTGTCGCTTGGTCGTCGAAAGGTTATAGTACTGCATAAACAGGCTATTTCTCTTAGTCGCTTATAATTAGATAATGGACCTACGTAATAGTATATTATGTAGGTAGGTTAGGAATTCTACTTCATCGACGGGAAGCGAGTACCCCGCCAACTCAATAACCCGCCGCAGTAATCTCGTTACAGAACTAAGTCCCTAAACCCCAGCAAATATAAGTTGTCGACTTATTAATAATTACTCAAGTCTGAGTTAAATATTACTCCTGAGACTATTTCAAGTTAATTTCGCGGAACCAATGGAATTACTCAGGTAATTAATTCGTTAATCATGTTAGAAATCCGGTTGGTAAACAATAGACCTGGCGAAATTGCGAGGCGCTCACTCAATTTCGTAATGAAAAAGTTATTTTTATGCCTCGTTAGCCATTTTCTATACTTGCCTTTACATAAATATCTGCTTAATTACTAAGAGGGTAATTGCTCCTGGGCACTGGGTACTTAAACTTAAAGCCGATATTTTTTTGTGTCAGCAAAGTTGAAACTTTCTGACACTAAACGTTCTTTTAAATTAAGTTGAGAAAGTATTTCTTCAACTACATTAAAATTACGTTTGAATCTTAACAAGAAGTGCGCATAACAAAATCATTGTTATGATTATATTATACGTAACTGTCTTCTACAAATAACATAAATATATAAAAAGAAATTTATAAATATTTTTTTCTATTTAACTTTGAAAGGGGATAAGTTTTACAGTGGCACTTTTCTTTGAAAGATAAAATAACTCTTGAAAAGGCTATTTTTTTTTAAATATTAGAAGATCTGAAAATATAACAAACTTTGCTTACACAACTGTCTACTGGTAGCAAACTTACTTTAATGATTGAGATGAATAAGTACCGTGATCGATAAATTATATAATAGATTGATATTGATATTTAGGCCGTTTTTCGATTTCTAAATCCGACACATAGTGAAGTAGTACCAACGCACCAAACTGATAATATTAATGTCGCATGTCGCTTGGAATTCTTCCCGTCGTCGTCGCCGGGTAAAGGTAAAAATCGTGCTGAAAATAATGATCACCCTGAATACTTCTTCAATCCGCCGTCGAGAGGAACACTTCATCGGTTTTGTTGGATTGAAATCAGAGCAAGTTTTCCTATAACGAAGTTAGATCAGACAAACAGGAGCGACATCCGACCGTCTATTCGTCTAACATCATTAGATACCGCTCGTTAGTGCCGCTTCTGACGTCCAATCTGGGGGAATTGTGAAAATTTTATTGAGTTACAGACGCCCTACATCTTCGAATCTGCCTCGTAAATAGTGATGCGATTCACTTTGATACTGTGACTGTCGACTGTTCAACGGATCATAAATTATTGTGATGAGTCTATTGCTGATGTAGGAAGTTTGACAACAGAACGCGTAATGGATTTTATTTTGGGCCAAGTAGTAAGTATGACATGCTTAATTTGTATTGTCATTTACCTTACTCACCGATTCCTATAAATAACTGTCACAATTATTTACACACAGTTGAAAGATATACATAAATATACATTCTAAATATTTTCACATTTACATCGTCTACAAACAGCGATAAAATCATTCGAGTCTTACAAATAATTGTTTCATGTCGCTTCACTAGGAATAAATGTATTTGGAGAGAATCCTTTGTAGGATAACAATACTATCATGAGACGTTATTGTATTCAGAGTCATGTTACAGAATACGGGAATTGCTTTTGCGGTAACTTGTCAAAGCGACTCGTGACTCCTCTGGGGATTGTTTAACAAATCCTTCAATCTTAATCTTCTCGGTTTTATAAGATTACTTACCTTTGTTCCTTAGTTATTTTAATCTATGGAAAATAAAATAAAACCATCCGAAACTATAGTGAACATGTTGTCCTCGTCCCCATCCTCTTAATTGTAATAGCGCCACCCTGTTACAATATCCTCATCCTCCTCTGAATGTTTGCCACCTTGTTGCATCAGTATGAACATAATCAATCCAACTGTCGCATCCTCGTCCAGCAACTAACATTATTTCAGTCCGGAAATTTAAACGCCATCCTTGAACTGGTCCGTGTGTCATTAAAATTTAAGCATACAGACGTTATTATCCGGAGTAACGGCTACACGTCTAAGAGTGCGCTATTACCTTCACATTATTAAAATGTACCTTAAATAAAAGTTACCCAACTGAAAACATAAAAGGGCACGAGGCACAGTATATCAGAATTATACCTCTGATTTATTAGCCATTACACTGGTGCTCTACATTTTAATACGAACAGTTTGAACTTAGTGTGAATAGCATTAAATCATAATTAGTTGTACGTGCTGTACGAACATAATATGAGGTCGGACGTATTACGTGAAATAGCGAAACTTTGCACACTTCACCTCCGCGAGCTTAATGCTACGATGATAAGAGCCCTCTTAGAGCAATTTTGATTAATGAAGTATCTTTATTTTATAATATCCTGAGGCTTTGGGCCGTTTTCGGAGTGAACTTTTATATTTTGCTCCGACTTTGCATCTGCAGAGCCGCGTCGCCTCGTTGAATATACTATACCTCTGGATCTGGACTGGATCTTTAAAAAAAAAATTGTGCAGATGCACATTATACGTTTAGTATAATCTGAAATTAGGTACTTTTTGTTAAATATCATTTAATAATAAGTCTTTTTCTATGTTACAGAGAGTTCAAGCTGGTGTTAAGACCGGACCCCAGCTCAGTGTTCGCAGACGGCGTCCAATTCCATTCTACGGGCGGTGAGGTAGACTTCAATCCTGCCAAGGTCTATTCAGGAAAGTTGGAAGGTTAGTTTATTAAAATTTAAAACTAAGAGGTACTGAAAAATTTTTGATTTTCAGAAAAAAAATAGTTTGTAGGAATCATTTATTGAAATAAATTTCAGTTATTATATCTCGCCTCACAGCGATCGCCCACAACGACGGCTTATTATAGGCATAAAAAAGTAAAGTGTGAGAACTTCAAGTTACTTCACATCTCGCGCAAATTATAATAATCTCTGTGGGGAAATTATCTATTGTGGTGCTGTAGTTTACCTGTCATGTCAATTAGCGGAATGGTTTTATTTAAAACCTTCATTAATACTACAAGCCACGCAGTTTTTATTAAAGGAATTTTCAATTCGCGTGCTCGACAACAAGTTATGTTAGCAAATCTTGCAAAAATAAAATCTATGACTAATGTAGTTAGTATATAAATGTTTTCCCCTGATATTGGCTATTTCCAAACTTCTAAATGCCTTGGAAAGAACAATGTTCTTGTAAATCCTTGTTACACCGATCATGAAGTCTAATGCAGGGCCTCAATCACAACCTAAAGCAACTCTTATCAACCCTTATCCAACTGAAACAACAGTATCATGTCAAAAGTTTTTACCAAAGCCAGCTATTATTTCCAAGCTATTTCTCTTTATAAAATTCTTCTTGCCAAAAAGAAATATTCCCTTTTTCGTAAAAATGAGCGTTAGATGTGAGATATGTGCTTAAATTTATAGCGTAAAGTTCAGTCTAGCCTAAAAGTTTCTCCTGATATGATGAAACCTATAAGACGTGAAAGTGAGCGATATTTTATATTAGAGGTTTTACGGGCCATTTAATTCTAATTTACGTTAGGTCAGCTTGATAACACAAAGTATAAGGGTCTAATTGTAATTTAATTTCAACATTTTTTATACCCGGCTACTTACAAACTTTGTAACCTTTTCTGGTGTGTATCCAGGTCGAATCTATCGCCTCTCGGTTACGTCAAAGCATCAAAGGCATAATTAAATGTAATGGTCTCTTACTAAATATAAACCATTATTGCTGTTAAATCTTACCAACCGACCCAGTAATTAAAATACGAATTCGATATTATAATAACGGTCGAGGAACCAAAGTAATTGCTGCGTTAAATACACAGTGATGTTGCGATGAACACAATAAAACATCACATAATCTAGCCGCGGCATCGGCATCAGATAAGCATTAGTGATGTAATCCCGGGTCTTAGCCAAGAGAGATGTCTGCGCAGGGTTGACGGTTCCACAAACAATGGGATCGTATCGATGGTACACTTTTACTACTGGGAAAATCGCGTTTCCGTTCATTTATTTTCGCATCTTAAAGGTCAAACCTTAAGTAATATAATTAAAAGATTTAATTAAAACGAAGACGGCGAAATCCTATCTTTATAACAGTTATCATTCCCTCGCTTTTTAGAGCTTTAAGATGATTCTTGATATTTTTTTTGAACCTAATTAAGACAGCTTTATTTAATGTTCTTTATAAGTAGATGTCTGCAAAAACTTAAGATGACCTTTCAAACTGAATTAAGTAGACGTAACAAGGTACGTATTTAAGGGTTTCAATGAAATAAAAATATACGATTTCAAGATAAATAGACGATGGTCCTCATTACCATAAGCAGGAATTCGTCAACCCTACACAATGAGGAACTGTATGTAGCGAAGGCAGTCACGTGCGAGCCGACTCGTTTGTGCCAATTCATGCAGCCTCCTAATACATGATGTGAGGCAGGGCTGTATGCTCTTAATACTTTACCGAATTCCACGGACATAACCAAACTTGTCAGGGCAATCCGTAGTATGGGTATTTAGTCTTAGGTACATGCATGCTATTTAAGTAAAAACATGCTATTTAATATTTTAAAATGTTAAGTTAGATATTTTTGTAACATTTCAACGTATCTGAACTCTGAACCCAAGCCTTACTACTTACTATTTCATTTACATTGAACGTCTGAAAACACATAAATTCCTGTTTATTTACTACAAATTAATCAAGTTGTTTAATAAACAGCGTTGCGAGAAGTACATAAATTTATTTTTGATTGGAATCCTCAATTCCTGAGACAAACGAGCCGATTTGTATATTTCCATCAATGCAGTTTAAAACATTCGTTTTTATTCCTACCCCACCATTAATGTTCGGCGGGCTGTGGAATTAAATTGTTTTCCTTAAACGGATTTCTCCTTTGTACGGGTTTCTTTTAATTACGAGCGAAAGTCCTGTTAAAATTACTTTGTCATTAATAAGTTTACAAATTAACGGAAGTTCATGAAATGCCTGATGCTAATGCTATTGAACAGATCGGTAAATGAACGGATCGGTTTTAAATCTATCTTCTAACTGTAATCTGTAAAATTATTATAGTTATTGATTATGCAATGTTGTGCTGACTTGTATTGTTTGAGCGAGCAAAACTTTTTACACATAATTGGTTAAAAATAACGTAATTATAAATATATCTAAAAACTTTTTTTTTCATTGGCTTTTCTTGCTCTCTAGGTCTCTATCTAGGCCGAGTTATAAAACAACTTCATTACAAAATTCCGTTTTGCTTTAATTAAAATATAATTTAGTTGAGTACTTACTTTACTTTAGACATACTCCAACCCTTCACTTATTTCCCAAGTCTTTGAAACAACCAATTAAACATGAGCCCAACAAACTTCTACATTCTGTGACTAACTTAATAAAAGGAAATTATGTGCTGCGACCCATCTGGAACGCTGGAGACAAAGTGAATTTTGAACAAATTACTTCGTAAGTTTAATGAAGTATGTTTCGCGTAAATTCGTCTTTTTGTTTAGGTTCATTTAATATAATTATTAAATACCTAGAGTTAATAATATTTATAAAGGCCAAGGAAAAATAACAAATTCCAAACACAAAAAGTTATGGCTCATAAATCACAGGCCCTTCAAAAATGTTATCCAATTATTAAAATTCCTCGCTTTTAAATTATTTTCCTTTTGTTCATTATACTCGAACAAAGATCAAAATCCCGTAAGAATTGGGGCAGGTGGCTTCCGTTAAATTACGCATTACCATTACTCAAAATCTTGATCCAACGATGCGGGCCGGCTGTAATAATGCAGCATCTGATTTTACCCTGAAGAAACCAGACCTCATTAAAACATTTATCAGAAGATTGGGTCCATCACAAGCTTTCGCGGTTATTTTACAAACCGATTTTTGTCTTTGACACTCTTCCTGAAAATGAATGAAGGAGAAACGGAGTGTAGGTGAGAGCAGTAATTACCGTTATTTATGAGCGGTTTCAATCCCTCCCCTACTGCGACTGCAAGTTGTGATTTTAATTCATTCAGAGTCCCGAGGCTCTTTGCACCTCGAATTAGTTTGCATAAAATATCGTCTGCCATTTATTTGAGCTTTCCCAAGTTGTTTGTATTTCAAAGGCTTATTTTGGAGTCCTGATGTCTTCGAAATACAGATCTGTATTTATTTTAAACTATTCGAAATATTAAAATAAATGACCCTTTTTGTTTTAGATGACGAATCCTCTCATGTTTACGGTGTTATCACAGCCGATGGTCTCTTCGATGGGACAATTTGGACCACTACAGAAGAATATTACGTAGAGCCTATATCTCGGTACAACATCGACCATCCCTCCATGCATAGCGTTGTCTATCGAAGATCAGACGTCGAACACCCACATGATACAAGTGAAGGGGCACCGTGCGCATCACATCTACTCCATATGAAAAGAACTTTAGGACAAGAAGTTGAATTATTTAACTTTACTGATCAACGAAACATAAAAGACTCATCCCTCAATAATTTTACCGAAGATCTTCGTAGTGAAATACATAGACGCAAGAAACGATGGCTCCCAGAAGACGAAATGCAAGATGACGAGCCAAAGAAGAATCCTGAATTACCTTTAGACTTAGACTTTCCATACACCAGCAACAACGAGCCGGGTGATAAGTTAAGCACTAGAAAACCTAAAACCAAAATCGATAAAAGTAACCTCATAACTAAAGTGCGACTCGATTCGGAAGAATCGAGACCAAAGCCAAAGACGCACGTCGAAGTGATAAAAACGAAAGCGGGAGTTGTAACTGTTAGTAAGGATATAGTGAAGAAGGAGCCAGTAGGGTACACAGTATTGTCGGCGAATGCGAGTGACGACGGTCGACATGTGAACAAGAGAGCTACAGTGGATCCGAGGAAAACTACGTGCCTCGTGTACTTGCAGGCCGATCACATGTTCTATCAAAGATACGGCTCAGAGGAGGCGTGTATTGAAGTCATGACGCGTCATGTCCAGAAAGTGAACGCAATATATAAAGTGACAGGTAATATTTTAGCTCCATTCAAGCAAGATACACCGACTTAATTATATTTTCTTTACTGATGTTAAACTTGTTTCAGACTTCAACCAAGATGGAAAACCAGACAACATCACGTTTATGATCAAAAGAATTAAAGTACACACACTAGATGCTCTAAAAGATCCTGCCTATAGGTTTCCTAATAACTACGGGGTGGAAAAGTATTTAGAGCTTTTTTCAGGTTTGCATTTTTTCATCAATATTCAATTACGCATTTAAAAAAGCGGTCTGCTCTCTGGAGAGCAATTCCACAAAGTTAAGCTATTAAACTAATAAATTAAAAGTACTTAAAAGTAGAAGGCTTGTTTAATTTTTTTTATAGAGGTGAAATTGTTAAAGATGATTTATGGTTTATTTTCTTACAGAGGAAGATTACGATGCTTTCTGTTTGGCGTACATGTTTACTTATCGAGATTTCGAAATGGGCACGCTTGGGTTGGCTTGGACGGGTGATCTGAAAAATGCCGGTGGCGTTTGTGAGAAGAATGGAGTGAGTGCGATTTTTTTGACAAATATATTTATAACTTTATTTTGTTTTGCTAAACGTTGTATTTTTCGTAGCATTACCGCGGCAGCATGAAATCCCTGAACACGGGCATAGTGACGCTGCTGAACTACGGTAAGCACGTGCCGCCGGCCGTCAGCCACGTGACACTCGCTCACGAGATCGGACACAACTTCGGTTCGCCGGTACGTTGTAATTATTGACTTTTTACTTTCAACATAACTGAAAACCTTGTAGTGTAGTTCTCTTTCAAGGTTTTCTATTACCAAGGTAAAATTGAATGTAGTAGTTTGTATAAATCAATGATATTGATGTCTTTTTCACATTTGTGTTATTCTTCTATTTTCTTTATTCTTATGTGAATTGAATGTCTTATTATAGTGCAGAACTACTTACTTGAGTCAAGATACATAGTTTACCAAGAACTGCACTGCGAATTGTATGAAGTTGCGTCGGTAACATTCATGGAAACGTACTAACTAAATTATTTCAAAGTTACACTCGGTTTTGCATAACATATCAAAGGCTTGCTTTGGTGCAGTTCCTTTGCACTAACGAAAACAATAATTTTAAGTTATGCAATGTTTTATCTTACAGCATGACCCCGAGGTATGCACTCCATTCGGCGAGGACGGCAACTACATAATGTTCGCCAGAGCAACTAGTGGCGACAGAAAGAATAATAACAAGTTCTCTCCGTGCTCTCTCAGAGCTATCGACCCGGTGCTTAACAACAAAGCGAGATCACCAAAGGGATGCTTTACTGGTAAGTTTGACTATCATCAACGATTGATTTAAAAGTCTTTTCTTAACAAGTCATGGCACATGAGATGCTAGTTCAACATTAACATGGGATGTTGAATGTACCTGATGATTTGAGAAGAAAATTTTCTTGAAACACGCCAGGTTTATGTGTACTTTTATACGTACTTTTCAGAACCTCAACCAGCTATATGTGGAAACGGCGTGGTGGAAGAAGGTGAAGAATGCGACTGTGGCTGGGCTTCTGAGTGCACAGACGTGTGCTGTCGGCCGCAGGCTGCCCGGCCGCACTATAAGCCGTGCACACTTACCGAACACAGCGTTTGCAGTCCTAGCCAGGTACGGAATTTAAATGTTAGAATGTAATACTTGCCCTCTAGGTTTCTGCCTCTGCTAGGTTTTCTTTATGATAGATATAACGAGGAAACCGAAGTGTTCCTGCAACCTTTGTGTGTAGTGTCATTTTACCCGGCTTTCCGATACACCGTGTTTGGTAAGTCAAGGGACAAAATATAGGACGCAGTAAATTTTATGCTCACATACACACCTTAGCGCTCGCGGTTGCATCGGATCTCTAACCTATGATAAGAGAGTGAAATAAGTATGACCCGTTCTTCTGTCGAGGGATATCTAGCGCGCGTGTCAGCAATTTATTAATTTTAAGAGGTATTTGGTAAAAAAATATTGTATTGTTTCTTTTACATATTTGGAATGAGAATCGAATACTGAATAGCCTCAATATTTCCTTCAATATGTCCCCCGTCTTACCCAAAATTGTGTATATTGTTACACCACTAACTCACCATATCAGCCTATCAGCCTAGTGACCTCCATTGCTGAACATGGCTGGCTTTCTCAAAGAGCGCCAGCCATGTCTTGACCAGCTCGCATCCACCCGCTGCACACCATCAGTCCATCGTGCGACCGAGCGTCTCACATTACCCCACGTTTGCTTTAACTGAACTGCTTGAACTAAACTACTACCTAATCTGAAACTAATAACAATGTTGAAATTCCAGGGTCCATGCTGTACTGCGTCGTGCACCCTGAAGTTTGGCGACAAGTGTCGGTCTGACAATGGGTGTCGTGACGCAGCCTTCTGCGACGGCAAGCGAGCTAACTGTCCACAGAGCCGACACAAGCCAAACAGAACGCGCTGCGATAAGGAACTCGTGTGTTATATGGGAGTAAGTATAAGTTTACATTAAGAAGTTAATATTCTGGTTTCTCGAACAAAAATGAATAAGACAAATTGTTAAGTGCTCTGAGAAACTGTAAAACTGAATTAAAACCCCATCCCCATAGGATAGGTTCATTATTATTCCTTATTCATTTTTATTGCAAAATAATTTTATTACAGTAGGTAAGTACGAAAAGATAGATTGAATAAGGAAGAAAAAAGTGTAACCCTCAGTGTCGGTAAATAGAATCGTGATGAAATCGTGTAATTTTTTATACTTAGAACTAACTAAGACTAAACTTATTTGCCTTCCACAAAGGTGCTTGCTTTAGTAAGAGTACGCATTGTTAACGCCGAAATCAATGTATTACCGGTGTTTCATTCGGTCTCCCCAGGAGTGCACAGGTTCCATCTGCTTGGCTTACGGGCTGGAGTCGTGCCAGTGCGCGCCGCGCAAGGACGACCCGCGCTCGGCGTGCGAGCTGTGCTGCCGCAAGCCCGGCGGCGCCTGTCTCTCCTCCTTCGACTGGAACACTTCGCCGTATGACGTGCCCGACATGTATGCCAAACCGGGCACACCCTGCAACGATTATAATGGGTAAGTTCAATTATATTTGAAAAGGCGGCCCAGAAAGACATAGCAGGCGGAGAATTGGATGTCGTAGTGCCACTGAGAAGCCTATGTCTAGCAATGGTCTGCGATACGATGTCCTTATTGACTTTAGCAAAACTTATTTACTTTTGCCCGCGACTTAGGACACGCGTAAGTGAAAAAAATAAACCCTTTAAGGCCTACGCAGACCGGGACGGCATGGCAAGGGATTTTGCCGTGAGTCAGCGCAAACTGGCCGCTTAGATACCACGGCATTCCAGCACTTTGTCACGGCATCACGGCGTTGTCGTGACAAAGCACGCCTCAGCGACTCCTGCTGCCCGATACACTTTTAGTCTTCAGTTGCGTTTGATCGAGTGTTGGTGTGCCTCAGTTTTAAAATGAGTCGCCGCCGGAGTCCGTGGCATGCCGTTGCCTACCGCAGTATGCCACGGCATCCCGCTACGGGAGCCTGGGGCGCGTCTTTTAATGACGTGCGATAAAATCCCTTTCAATGCCACGGCATCATTTTAAAGCATAGCAATTTATGTCGTATTTCTGTAACAGTACGGTTGAATGTCCATTAGTAAAAATTCAAATCCCTTGCCATGCCGTCCGGGTCTGCGTAGGCCCTTATTAACAACACAACTACTTCTAAATAAATTTAGAGTAGGTAGATAAGTCATCATTCCACATAGTAAAGTTTTAAACACCTAAACGTTATTTAATTGCAGGTACTGCGACGTGTTCCAACGTTGCCGCGAGGTGGACCCGTCAGGCCCTCTAGCAACGCTGCGAAAACTGCTGCTGTCGGACGAGAGTATCGCCGGCTTCAAGCGCTGGGTGCTCAAGCACTGGTATGCAGTGCTGCTGATACTGCTGGCAGTTATCGCTCTTCTGGTAAGTCCTTTATTTTTTACTAGCTTTTGTCCGCGACTTCGTCCGCGTGGAGTAATAGTTCCCGTTTCCGGGGTATTTCCGGGATAAAAAGTATCCTATGTCCTTTCTCGGGTCCCAGACTATATCTGTACCAAATTTCATTCAAATCGGTTCAGTGGTTTAGGCGTGAAGAAGAGACAGACAGACAGAGCTACTTTTGCATTTATAATATAATTTTGAAAAACAGATATCTACCGAATGACTGAAGGTGACCATACATCATTTTACACACATTTATAATCAACTAGGTACTTCGACTACACGTAATTGAAAATAACCATCAGCCTTTATCAGAGAAATTCCCTCTAATCTGAACAAACAAATTTTTATATAAGGTTACTTACGGGGCTCAAATTTTTTGACACGATCATTAAATTAATTTGTTTTGTTTAGCGTTGCTGCAAAGCACTTGATGTTGCGGTTGAAATAGACACTAAGTGTTAGTGTCTAGCTTAGGTATAACTCCTCTGGGAAGGTATATTACCGAAACTTTATTTTAGTATGCTAGACAAGTTGCAAGTGTAAAACTTTCAAGCTATGTAATTGCGAAATGTTTACGAGTTTCTATAATAATTGTATTCACAGGTATTTTGCTAGCTATCAATAACGGGTTCACTACAGTTAATATTATTATCATTATCATCATTCTCATAAACCAATCATTTTGATTTGTAATGGAGCTACACTTTTATATCTTACGTAAAAAATTCTAACATTACGTTGTGTACTTTTAGGTGGCAAGTACGCGTTTCTTGGGCCGTCATGGCAAGAAGCTGAAATCTGTGACCATCATCCACTCTTCTACGACTGAGACCGTCCGACTGCCTGACGCAGCTGACCAGGGACTGATCGTACATACAGCTGTCAGGTACTTATGATTGATACTATTACTACAAGCACACGCACTTTATCAGAGATGCCTCACTGAGAAAGGCAACGACGTCTGTCTAGTCAAAGGCAATTCAATAATATATTAGGTATGCAGTTACATCAACACCAGAAACTTATTAACGCAGCGTAGTGACTGCGAAGATTTTAATGTAATCACTATCGACCTTCTAAAGCAATGTCGCCGCAACATAAAAAAAAACTTTAAGAACCAATTACTCACATAATTTTTGACTTTGTTCGTTTTTACAGGTCAAAACTGCCTCTTAAGAAGAAAGTGGCTTTACGAACTCGAGCTTATCGCAATAAGAAAGACCATAAGAAGTTAGGAGACAAAGCCTCTCCGCTACACAGTGCCAATAAAAAGAGGGTAAGTTTCAATTAAACCCATCTCTAGTACCGGTTTCGTGAAGGACACGATTTAGATTTTAAATATATTTATAACTTTAATTATTTATTACAGAAGCCGAATAGTCAAGCTAAATTAGAAGAAGTTCCTAAAATAGCTAAAGAAAATACAGTCATCGTCACAAATGCCGAAGGCAAATCACCAAAACATGTGATACTCTCTAAACATAAAGGTAAAGTGAAAAAACGCAAAACGAAAATGAAGAAAGAGATAATAGACTATAGTTCTATGCAAAAACACCCCGCCTCTCCGATCAAAGACACCGAAGCTTTGAGTAAAGTGCAAAGATGGCTCCTTAGTTCACCGCAACCTACTGCCATTCCTAAATCTAAATCCATACCTCTTGGCCTTACAGAAAGAACGCATAGACAGGTACAGAAAGGCTCCAGAAAAACTAGACCGTCCAAGAGCGCCACCAACTTGCTGTCCGGCGAGAAGGCTAGACTGCAAGTCGTGTTCAAACCTCCATTTAGGTTCAGTGTCAAAATATGCAAAAGTGATAAGACGAAAGTTGTTCTAGACAAATCTTCTAAGCCCGACGTGGACAGAAAACGCCACGAAGTACAACCTCAACCACCTCCTGCGGATGTTGCGAAAGCCAATCCATCCAGTAAAGCCCCTAAGCTCTCTAACTCCACCAGGATTGCAGATAGTGCTGCAACGCCCAGTGCTCCTAAAATAGAAAAATCACAAAACCAAGAGAACAAAACTCATGGTTACGCTAATTTACTACCTCGAAGTGCCAGTGACTGTAAGTTAACGAAGATAATACCGGATGTTAAAGTTCGTCATGGACATAAGAAGAGTAACTCCGTTGGCCAAAAGAAAGAGACTACTGAGAGCCGCCAAAATCTTATATCACAAGAAGACAGTGAAAACGCTCATGTTTATGAAAATGTAGTGTTGTCACAAGACGCTTTCGTTCCTAAAAGTTGCAGCATGCCTCGGCGACAAACTAGTGTCGGCGCCGGTATAGCTAGACAGAGCAGCTACGGCCATTTACCCAGAGCTCAAATCCGCCCACATAGACATAGTACAAACAATATAAGCAGATCCAGAAATAGCAGCACCTCGGAGCTGGAACACTTCTACAATGTTATCGAATCGCTGCGACGTAATAATGCCAATGATGTAAATACTTGTAACACAAATACGAGCAGTTCATCAGGCAGCAGTCGACACGACAGCGCGCTGCTCAAGCACAGTTCCAGCTCCAGGCAAGGAGGCAGTAGAACTTCACGTCAAAACAGTCTAGTCGATAAGCCGGCGCGGTCCAGTCCGACTGAGTCTTCGAAGCTTAAGAGACAACTCAGCGAAGTGGAGTTGGCCAAAACACACGGCGACAGTGGGCTGCGGGGCTTCCAGCTAGTCGTGGGGAAGGATAAGTTAAAACGACAGTTAAGTGATAATGAGTTGTGTAAGTCTCGAGTGCAGTTGGCGATGCCGATGTCGGCGGGAGCGGAGCCGCGGCAGGCGTTCTGCTGGAACAAGCGCGCTAGCCTCGACTGCGAAGCGGCGCTGCCGGCTGTGCCGCGCCTCTCCAACTCTAGGAATAAAAAACGCACGACTTATACTTTCGGTGAACTTAAAAACACCGTCCCTAACGCGACCGACACATCGCCTCCCGAAGACGTCCACATCTCCCCCGAGGAGTTCTTAAACATAATTGATAATTAAGTATTACTGGGGACTCGTAAACGTATTATTATAACCTCGAGTGGTTAATTAAAATATGAACAAATAATTAACGTGTATATTAGATAACTATTTGCAAGATGTACTATTGTCGGCTGGTGTAAATATTGTAATTTGCTTTTAATATTAGTACTAATGTAACCTGCCACTGAAACAGACCATTGCTCAGTTTGTCTCTCTCACCATACATACTTGAAAGAAGTTCATACGTAAATATTAATATTCTTCAGAAGTACATTAATTTTAGTTAAGCTAATTTTGAGAGCAGTATTTTATTACGCCGTAACATGCGTTTTATTTTTTAATAAATGTATTGTCCTGTTATTGCAAATATACAAATGCTCATTGTTTTGCAATGATTTCATTAATACCCGACAACATTAAAATAATTTGGCGTAGTAGTACTTGTAACTGGCAATGATCTAGTTTCACTGAACGATCTCTATAAAATGAATCTCTATTTTTTCTACATGCTATGTATTGTACAAATTTACTCAAACCTATGTAAAGTGTTCATGTAAGATTATTTTTATTACTTTAACAATACTTTACGTGCCTAATTTGATTTTATTTTACGTTTCTTAAAATAATAAAACTTTGTTTATTTAGATAGCTGTCAATTAGCATGTCAATCTGTTAACAATATAGTCGTCTAAGAATTTTGCCTGTACACATCCTGTACACCATAATAATCAAAATACAAAGTAACTATAATTTAATTATCAAGGCTGACATAGGGTTCTATTATAAAATTACATAATAAATTGCGACACCCAATTGAGATCAAGTACATTAGTTCATTGAGTTATAATGTAGTACATTATAACTCAATGCATTAGTTTCCATTATTCGCCTGCGTCATTGATGACGTATAAATATTAACTTACTAAGCAATTAAAAAAACTCTTAAAAACATTATCTCTTAAAATTCTCCTTACCTGAACATGATAGAATCCTATGAAATCCTGATGTATAAAGTCGGTTAAAAACGAACGTAAAACGGTTTTATTAACAAAAATATTTTTCTATACGTATTTGGATTAAATCAAAATAAATAACAGACTCGAACGTAAGCGAACTCATGGCTGTAACCTGTAACTTTGTTCTTCACACTTTTTGTTCTGCAATATCTGGGATGGAATGTAATTTTTATGTTAATTCACGTATTAGTATGACAATATCGTAGTGCATAATGTAAGTAAATAATAACTCTTCGAAATATTGTAATTGTTAATAATGCTGTCTAGTTGTTAGGTACAAAATAATTATATTGTTTTTTTCTCGGTTCCCGCCTAAAGGTCTTGTGATAAATGAATTTTGTCTATGATTTTTTTATCCAAAGAAGGTTGGGTAGGTACTAATTAATAAAGGTCTGAATAGTTTAATGCGACTGCCATAATGCCATAACGCGATTAAATTATATTGCAATAAAATAACCGCTACTGAATAACCGTTAATTAGTTTTGAGAAAAATGAGAGATGATAAAGACTTATTTTTTCAATTTCCATGTAATTTGTATCAGCTATTTTATTGCGATTGAAATCTCACGGATGCAACAACAACGACATGCATGCATGCATGCATGCAACGACTCGTCAGACCTTTTCTGGCCCAGCGAAATATCATCCAGCAAACAGAATAAATATAATTAAATATAACGCAGCAAAGGTGCAAGTATATGTATATATTTTATAATGGGTTTATTTCTATCTCAGATATTATTCAGAATGTGTTCCAGTATTTCGTGAGTCGTGCGAAAGCTTTGCGGCTGTGGCACAGCGTTTATGAGCTTCGACGTAGGGAGGTAAGGGTAAAACGTAAAAGCTATTGTATTGTATAGGAACTGATTTCTAAGAAGATCCTAAAGTATTCGAAATGTTACAAATTTGTATTTTATAAAAATACTAACCTGGATAATGCGAGAATATCTATAAGTAAATTGCCACATCTGCTGGATTATTAACTATCAACAGCTTATACTTAGATATTTGCATGTATCTATACCTTTAAACAAGTTTATTCTAGAAATCTATTTATGTCTTGAGTGAGTTTGTTTTATCTTGTATAAGTCTATTAACTCTTCCTTAAAAAGTTCGATTTAAGTACATGTTAATTATGAATTTGATATTATATAATTAAATGTGACTAGATTCTATACATCTATTTAATGGTTTTATAGTTAGTAAAACACTTTCCGTAATGGATTATAAGACAAACTTTATTCTAATTGAAACTATCTTTGATTTACCTACAATACAGAATTTTGTGATGTTATCTATCTGATATTTACACATCTGACTATAATCTCACTGTATTTGTTCCAAGTGCCTTATGAACAAATCATTACTTACATTCCTACTTACATTCCAAAGTGTACGACTGTCTATTATTAGTTTTCCCCTGGTTTCTACACTTTCTATGGATCAAATCGAATACACTGAATATTATTTACTGTCAAATTATGTCTGATTAAAAAATATTGTACCTATTGTATAAGTTCAACATTTGAGTACTTAATTAGTCTGTGATAGAATATCTATGTTTATGAAATACAACATAAGTATCACAAGTTGTTATTCAAAATTTGTTAATTTTATCGTTTAAATTTTTTCCGTCATCATTATTTATTGGAAGTATCTACTATGAATACAAATTTGTAATACGTTCATTTCTAACATTTTACTATTTTTTTCTGCATTTTTAATGGATTAAAAAGACTCCAACAATAACTTAATGTTTATTATTCTATTTTTGTCCCTTGGATCCTATTTTGTCAAGCGCCACCAAAAAAGTGAGAACGACTGTATTGAGGCCTGAGGGTATCTCCCCTGATATCAACATGATGGAGAAACCAATGTTTTTGCTGGCGACCGAATTAGGCAAGTTCATATGGCCGCGCGGAGCCACGAACCGCGCGGTACAAGATCAATAATAACGGTATTCGGTAATTATCGTCTACATTACCGTATGAACCTAGCCTTGTCCGCTCCTCGCTGTCTGGCTTATTTGTGGTAGTACATTCTCAAATAAAACCTCTTTATAATATAAAATATAATAAACAATTGCCCATTTTTTTTTTTCATTAAGCATTTTAACCTCTTTTTATGGAGCATAAACATGTTCTCTTTATAATTTTATAGATGACATTCAATTATTTCGACTGTCTTTTCTTTCTTTCAAACCTATCAAAGTTCTGACAATTTGTTGCTGTAGTGTTCAAGTGATAATTATTTTGTATCAATAATTTGAAATGGCTCCGATACGATATAGTCTTCACTATGAAGATTATTCTGAGCATTTAATGTCGCGTTTTGGCAAACTCCTCCAAATGCAGGCATTAGTTGACATGACACTTATGTGTAGCTCTCACACTTTGCGCGTTCACAAAGCTGTACTCGCTGCGAGTAGTGCTTATTTTCAGGTTAGTGTTATTACTTACCTAGTGTTCGAATAGTTACATATAAGTCGCCGTATCGAGCCCTAAATAATAATGTCACGCCTTCGCCAATATAGAATTGGCGCCAAACAATGCTGTTATATTTTATGTTTCTAGGAGGTTCTTCAAAAGCAAGCTGGGGAACCACTTATAATACTAAAGATGCGATTCAGTGTGTTAAAATGTTTGGTGGAGTTTATGTACTGTGGGAAAACTCAGTGTTTAGAAGAGAATTTAGATGAATTGGTGTCCGCGGCGCAGTTTCTAAAGATAAAAGGACTTTCGAAAGTCACTAAGGAAGGACTGGGCATTGCCAATAATAGTAAGTGAGGGTTTGTTTTCATATTTTTAGAGTTTCTGATACCTAGAAGGTGAATGAATAATATCCTAAACGTACTGCCGACCTGTACCTACCTACTTAAAACCAAACTTAGTCATGTAGAACTAACACTGATCATGACGTGTGCACATTTTAGGTGAAATGCCTATCTTCACTCCACCAGTGGTTATAAACAGACCTCCACAGTCGCTTATTGATTTGCATTCTCAGGTAATTACTCAATTATATTTTTAAAAAGAATATGTGGCTGGATCTGGTTCAGAGACTTCAAATTTCTATTTCTTTTTTAGGGTTCCGTACCCAAAGGGTAAAACGGGACCCTATTACTATGCCTCCGCTGTCTGTCTGTAAGGGACCTTACAATAAACGTGTTTTTACTTTTTTTTTTTTGAGATGATAGTACGGAACCCTTCGTGTGAGAGTCCGATTCGCACTTGGCCGGTTTTTGTAATTATAATATGGCTGAAATAGAAGATATGAAGTGTTCCTAGAGTTTCCTAATGTAACGCCTGATTTATATCGCGGAGCCTTAGACACGTAGCCTTCCAGATTTAGACCTATAGGGAATGTATTTGTCACTATTTATGTACTGAATCACAGAGGCTCTGTTATACAATACAAGACAACCCACACTTTTATCCGTACTAATATTATAAGTGCGAAAGTAACTCTGTCTGTCTGTCTGTGCGTCTCTCTGTATGTCCGTCTGTCTGTCTGTCTCTTCTTCACGCCTAAACCAGTGAACCGATTTGAATTTGTTACAGATATAGTCTGGGACCCGAGAAAGGACATAGGATAGTTTTCATCCCGGAAATCCCCCGGAAACGAATAAATTATTACTCCACGCGGACGAAGTCGCGGGCAAAAGCTAGTTATAAATAAAAGTAAAGTAAAGTAAATCTTTATTGACACATTTTATCAAATTATTTTATGAAATTCCCTAGCTCCAATATAAAAATATTATTTTATTTGAAAACTATACGAAAATACAAGATAAAAATATTTTTTCAAAGGAGAACGATAACAAGGCGCCGCCGCAGTCTTCGCAGCTCGCACCGGCTACCAGCACCAGTCAACCACTTGATAGCAGAATGAATAATAATAAGGTCGGTGAATAAATAGCTAGCCCGCATCCGATAAGGACTTGCGTAGTTATTTGCCTTCAAACAGACGAACGAAACTTTGCCGCAGACACCTGCCCCCTACCATGACGTTTAAACTAATATTGTTTTAGTCCTGTTGCAGGAGTGTGCAAGTGACAGCGTTAGACACGTTGTCTAGCGCCGTCTCTTTCCCACTGAAAGTAATATCAAAGTAATACTGCTATAAGGGCTTGTGGTACGCCCCCTGATGATGTCCTTAGTGACATTTGTCATCGTAAGTCCGCTGTAGACTAACGTGTCGTCTTGAAGCCATCGTTACTACCCGTGCAAGACCAGTATTATATGTAATATCTATGCGTGCGAACTAACATGGCACCGGCTCGAAAACAAACCGCCGCGACCCCGCGCGGCGCCCCGCTCTTTTCTCACCAGTAGCGTTAGCATCACTATTACATTATACGGCACAAGTTTAACTAAAATAGCGGATGTGCAGAAACAGATTTTCAGGCGTGCACGTAATTTTTTTTTACAACTTTGTTTCTTAGTACATAATTTGTTTTGACACGTTTAAAACGTCGTAGTATGTTATGAGAATCAACTAAGCACAAAATAAATGTTATTATTCAAAATGCTCAAATAAAATTTAGAAAGGATGGAGCCCGGGCTAGCACAGCGGGGTCAGTCGCCTCGAGGTAAGCCAGTCCCCGTCAGGCTGGTCTAAACTGGCGGTCACTCAGATGTACCCGACCCGCAAGGGCGGTAAATTGAACAGTATCGATACCACAACTAAGTAAACACAATGTACACCAAATAAAATCTTTATATATATAATTCTGCTGTGCGTGTGTATGTCATTGAACTCCTCCTAAACGGCTTGACCGGTTTAAATGAATTTTTCTGTATGCGTTTGAGTGGCGCCCTGGATGGTTTAGATTCACAAATCAGCCCGGCAGATGGCGCTAATTGCTTGAAAAAGCATGTGATCTCGGAAACGACACCCTAACGATTTCGCTGAAATTTGATATGTGTGGGTTTTCGGGGACGAGAAATCGATCTAGCTCAGTCTTGTCTGGGGAAGCGCATGTTTTCGAGTTTTAAGTTAAAATGTTTGGCGCCCAACGAAGTGGGCACGGGCCAGCTAGTTCTATATATTTTTTTGGATTATAAATTATATATACTAGCTTTTGCCCGCAGCTTCGCTCGCGTTAAAAAGAGACAAAAAGTAGCTTATGTTACTCTCCATCCCTTTAACTATATCCACCTAAAAAATCACGTCACGTCGTCGCTCCGTTTTGCCGTGAAAGAAAGACAAACATACGGACAGACACACTTTCCCATTTATAATATTAGTATGGATATTTTATTGGTGTCCCAAAATCGAACGTCTCCTTTTTTGCACTTAATACTTTAAATGTCCCTCAACTCATCAACCCAGGTGCCATGTTAGCTCGCACGGCCGGATAGTACATTCATTTGGCAAAAATCATAAATCAAAATGACAACGACAAACCGGTGTCAAACAAAACCGGACGCCTGTCACTAGATATCACGAACGGAGACGTCTCCCAATGTCGACAACGGAGTTGCAACTCGTCGTCTGCCTGTTTGAAACCTACTCTAAAATAGACGAAATCGGTATGTTTGTTAAATTTAATTGCCAAACGCCTATAAGTGGATAATGACAACAATAGCAAATATTGCTATTATTGTTATTATTGGCTCCCTAGATCCTAGGACTCCTATAATCCCCGATTGAACTTCCCTTCGCTTCCCTACCATTTTCCTTCTTCTAAAGATGACATTCAATGTTACTAGCATTTGCCAAAAATAAAACAGAAGCCTATCTATAAACTTGTAATCTATCTATATATATAAAACAAAGTCGGGTTTGTTACAACACTTATAACTCGAGATCGGCTAGACCAAATTTCATGGTTTTTGGTTCGTTGGATTTGCCCCCGCCCCGAATAGCAGAATACATCTTAAAAATAATGAAAAATCGACGAAAACATAATTATAAAAGATGAATCATTTTCCCCTATAGTTAATTCTAAATTCAATTAAAGATTGAAAACTTAAGATAACAATAGTACTAGGAGCGCAGTAATGTGAAGTGATAATGTGAGAAAATTTAAAATACTGAGATACTTAGTACTTAAATCAATCAAAAGTACTAGGCGCGCAGTTGTGTGAAGTGGTTAATAGAAAATGTGAGCGCAATTTTAAGAAAATATAAAGTGATAATGGTGCCGATTCTGTTGTACACCAAACTAAACTTAACTATCTCTAAAATTTTCTAATTTTAGTTTAGAGAACGTTTAAAGTTATTCTGTAAACCAGACTCTTTAAACTTAGAAACAGTTTTGACGTAACTAAAAATCGACTTTGACATCACTTAATTGAGTAAACCATAGATTACGATTTGTAGGAAATTAAAGTAAAGAGTGAATGAAAGTGAGCAATATGATCTGAAATGCAAAAATCCTGAGTACAATTACATACCGATCTTTGATTGTTTATCAATAATAAAATACAGGGAGCATAATGACGGCATAATACTAAATTGTTGTTAACATTTTACTAATCTAAGATATAACAAAAATTATTTCAATAATCTGCGAGTGTCATATTTCTTTCAGGCTTGCTAGATTAAATATTTTCTCGCAATGCCGGGTAAAAGTATAGCTCTTGGACAATTAAAAACAACAATACCGTAGATAAGATGTTCAAGAAATGTGATGAATTAAAGCCAGTACAATGCACACTATGTAGTTTTCTATAACTGTTCTTCGTTTTTTTTTAAACATTAAAATTAACTCGGTAAAGGATAGCAACAAACATTAAATATGGGGAGTAGCGTAATGTCACTATTTCACAGATGTCAGTGTAATGACATTTGATTGATGTTTATGACATGTTAATAGGTATATATTTATGTATCTACAAAATAATTGAAAATAAACAAAGACGATTTTTTAAAATATTGGGCCTTTGTTAGTTTTATAAATAAAATAGGACTACAAGTAGGTATTCTCTTCGATTAGGTACGGCCGTACCTAGATCATATCCTATTAAAACAACTGGATTATGGAGCAGAAAACGAAGACTTCAATATTATTTTCAAACGTTGTGGTGTTTTATTCTTTGATGCCTATCAATATACCTGGACTTCGATAATTCATAGGAAACAAGTTGTTATTAGTGAAGTTGACTACTCAGCAACAGAACCAAACAACTACTACCCAATTATGCAGTATTTAACATTATTTCAAGCAAGTTCTATAATGGTGCCGATTCTGTTGTACACCAAACTAAACTTAACTATCTCTAAAATTTTCTAATTTTAGTTTAGAGAACGTTTAAAGTTATTCTGTAAACCAGACTCTTTAAACTTAGAAACAGTTTTGACGTAACTAAAAATCGACTTTGACATCACTTAATTGAGTAAACCATAGATTACGATTTGTAGGAAATTAAAGTAAAGAGTGAATGAAAGTGAGCAATATGATCTGAAATGCAAAAATCCTGAGTACAATTACATACCGATCTTTGATTGTTTATCAATAATAAAATACAGGGAGCATAATGACGGCATAATACTAAATTGTTGTTAACATTTTACTAATCTAAGATATAACAAAAATTATTTCAATAATCTGCGAGTGTCATATTTCTTTCAGGCTTGCTAGATTAAATATTTTCTCGCAATGCCGGGTAAAAGTATAGCTCTTGGACAATTAAAAACAACAATACCGTAGATAAGATGTTCAAGAAATGTGATGAATTAAAGCCAGTACAATGCACACTATGTAGTTTTCTATAACTGTTCTTCGTTTTTTTTTAAACATTAAAATTAACTCGGTAAAGGATAGCAACAAACATTAAATATGGGGAGTAGCGTAATGTCACTATTTCACAGATGTCAGTGTAATGACATTTGATTGATGTTTATGACATGTTAATAGGTATATATTTATGTATCTACAAAATAATTGAAAATAAACAAAGACGATTTTTTAAAATATTGGGCCTTTGTTAGTTTTATAAATAAAATAGGACTACAAGTAGGTATTCTCTTCGATTAGGTACGGCCGTACCTAGATCATATCCTATTAAAACAACTGGATTATGGAGCAGAAAACGAAGACTTCAATATTATTTTCAAACGTTGTGGTGTTTTATTCTTTGATGCCTATCAATATACCTGGACTTCGATAATTCATAGGAAACAAGTTGTTATTAGTGAAGTTGACTACTCAGCAACAGAACCAAACAACTACTACCCAATTATGCAGTATTTAACATTATTTCAAGCAAGTTCTATAATGTTCAGCTATTAGTATAAGAATGTGAATGTTTCAAATCAGATGTGAGAAGTACACAAATAAATAAAACAACCTGTGAAAACTTTGAATTTATTTACTTTCCACAACCTCGCCTCTTATTTATATTTACTCCAGGGACAACAGTATTCCTTCTATACTTTCTTGAAACCGAGTTCATTCCAAATAAAACACAGTGGCATGTTGTAATAACTGCATCTCACTATGGTTTCCTGATGTACAACTATAGTAATATTTCATGGCCACACAATCATTGTGAAGGTAAGACGGTGCTGCAGTTTGCTATTTATCCACAATCCTTATAGCATGCTTCACACTTCTATGTGATGAACCCAACAAACATTTCAAATCAGTCCTCTTAGCAGAATCTGAATAAAACAAGAGAATACAATATGTATTAGGTATTTGCATAATTATTATTAAAAGTCGGTAAATATTAGACATGTTATCAATGTTACCTCTCTTAGATATGAAGGTGCAATTTTCAAGCCCCGTTCTGATTCTTCAGGTTATGAGTAGCTGTGTGTTTTGGGCCGGAGACTGTTGACACATTCACAACATTAATATCAACATCTAGAATTCTTTGTTGTATTGTTGAGTATCTAAAACAAAAACAATATTAAAGTATAAGTAGTATAGATAGAATATGGATAACTAATCCTGACTGTTCTTTTTTGTCTTTCTGCAACATTGTTGACTCGTCTAATAATATTTTATTGTCACAATGAACACACGTGTACTTATACACTGGTATATTTGGATAACACAATAATAAATACACAACATCCATAACTTTGTTTACAGACATTTGTGATCTTAGATATATATCTTGAGAGACAATGGTCAGTGGATAGTCTTAGGGTTAGTGGGCTTACACTTAAAATAGGGTTACAGTTAAGAAACATTTGCATTGTTTTTTTGACTGTCGGGCTGCCTTGTTTATGTAAGTAACTGAAAATAGGAGATGTTTTGCTCCCTTATGTTTATTCTTATTGTATTGCATGCATTTCGTATTGTTAAAATCAATTAAAATGAAATGAACTCGTTTGGTATTCAACTACTTGCATACTAAACAAATTCAGTTCTAATTTCATTACAGACATGTAAAAGTGATATAAATCCTATGATTCATATTACTTTTACAGGTCGCTTTTGTAAATAGATGGACTCGGTATGTCTCAATTGACTACTTTGGAGAAGAAATGCCGAAACAAACAACGGGTTCATCGTCTCTTTTCTAATAACAATAACTTTCTTATTTACCTTTTTTGAGTATCCACAACTGCTGCAATCGCATAAGTTTCCATAATAAATGATTCTTCAATTCGTAGTTGCATCAAAACACTTTAAGAACTTTGAGAAAAATGCGTTTTAAATTTTAATTCATGACAACTAATTTTATTCTACACCTTTTTAATCGCGATTAAAATTAGATTCACAACCTTAATTTTAGGTGAAAACGTCAAAATCAGAATAGCTTTATTGGCATTTTCACTAAATTGAATAAAACTAAACGATATTAGAGCTGTCAAACTATAATAAGTTTAGAAATGTCACTTTAGTCAATTTCAGAATGAGTTTGGTCGTTTGACAGGACTAAACTAAATTTTAGCGATTTTTAATTTAGTTTAGCGATTTTTGTGACAACAGAATCGGCACCAATGTGAGCGCAATTTTAAGAAAATATATGTTTATGAACTTAAATAATATCCATCCATACTAATATTATAAATGAGAAAGTGTGTCTGTCTGTCTGTCTGTTTGTCTTTCTTTCACGGCAAAAGGAGCGACGAATTGACGTGATTTTTTAAGTGGAGATAGTTGAAGGGATGGAGAGTAACATAGGCTACTTTTTGTCTTTTTTTAACGCGAGCGAAGCCGCGGGCAAAAGCTAGTCTATAGATAATTTAGTTTATCGGAGAAAGACGTGTAGTCTTTTGCCTTGTGGGAACAAAAATATATTTTTGATTTTTCAATAACGTAGTTAAATATTTTTTCGTTTTGGATCACTTTCTTTAAAGGGCTAAAAGTAATTGTAACTTTAATATACCCCAAACTCCTTTACAGCAGGACATGGTAGTGCGTATACCTTTTGACATCGAGAACGGAGGTAGCGCGCCTGCGGTGGACTACTCGGACGCACCGAGAGCTATCAAGCCACGCCGCGGCAGGCCTAGTGCCAGGGTAAGTACTAGTAGAGTTGCCATTTAAATAAAGACATCAGAATAGATAAATATTTAGGATCTAGATATAAATCCAGTTCTTCGACACTAATGGCTGGACACAAATAAAATTGAAATTGATTATAGACAGCTCTGGATGCTTATCTACATATCTGACTGTATATCTGTGTAAAATACAAATGGCTCAGTGCCACAATACAAAAAAAAACACGATTCTATAATTCACTGACTATGAAACTATGAAAACGCCAGTCTAGTGACTTAGCGCCAGGCCACACGGTGCGGTGCGGCTCCGGCGCGGCGCCTGAGCGGTGCCGCAACGGTTTCCTACATATAAAATTGGATGGTATGCCACACGGGACGTCCGGCACCGCTCCGGCGCCGCACCGCAGGCTCACCGGACAACGGCGCGAGGCAGACGAGGCGGGGAGGGGTGCAAGCAGTGCGGTGCCGCAGCGGCGCCGTAAGAACATTGCGGTGCCGCAGCGGCGCCGTGCGGCGCCGCACTGCTCGTGTGGCCGCCAGTGCGGTGCGGAGTAATGCGGTGCGGCGCGTTGCCGCACCGTGTGGCCTGGCACTTAGTGCCCTACTTTTTACCGGAGATAGTCCCAGAGTAGGCAAAGGTCAAGGCCGTAGTACTTATTGTTGACCCACATTGTCCTTGTTACAGCGAACAGGAGCGTGGGAGGGCGGCGCCGGGGCACTAGGTCGAGCGGCCGAGCGCGCTCTCATGCGGCGCGAACAGGACTCGCGCAAGGCTATACACCAACTGAAACATCTGCAGACTAGGCACATGCAAGTAATGAACACTTATCCCTCAATCTCTTATGTAATAAATATTCAAAATGAAAAAAAAAAATCGTCTATGTATGATTGAAAACATTGTTTGTTACAGGACTACATGGACAGAGTCACTCTCTCGCAAGCCGTTAACAGCATCTGTGGCCCAGAGTCCTCCACCAATTACATGAACATCGACAACGACCTTATGTATATGGACCAGACGGTCTCCTCTAACGTGCTCGATCCCACCATCGCATATAATAAAGAACACTCTTTAGGAAACGAAACAATCACCAGCTATTCCAACACCAACCCTATCAGTTCCGTTGACACCTCCACAGGAGGTATAAGCACTGCCATGTCTCAATATGTTAACGCATTAAAAAGCGCAGGACTCCCTACCGACTTACCTATTCTGTTTGAATCCGGCGACGGCTCTTATATAAACGTCAACGAACAAGTACTACTGGACATGGTTCAAAGCAGCGAAATTCAATACGAAGTTATAGAGCAACCTAATATTATTGAAAAAGTAGCAGACCCGAGTGAAATCAAAAGTATCGATGATCTGTCCAAATCAATAGAAAGAGGTGAAATGTTACTAGGTAATAAAGGTTACGGATCAAACTCAGATTACGACAAAGATTCATCGCAGTACAATCATACAGAGGACACCATTAACAGCCTCAACTCAATACTACCCGACAACTTGGAATCCTTTGAAGAGCAACAAAACTATGTGGTATTAGATCCGCGTCTACAAGAAAACAATAATTCAATCGATCACGTAAATGCTCATGATTTCTCCTGCATCGATGGCGATATGCAATACTTTACAAAATCGATGAGTGATGACGTAAAAAAGTATTACGAGGACCAACAGTTGCATGACGCTAGAGTTATTGAACAATTATGTCCAACAAGTAATTCCTTGGATACTAACTTCAATATTTCGCTACTTGACACCAAAAGTTCTCATTTAAGTTCTAATTTAAGTCAACAATATAATCACCTCAACTCTGAAGATCTAAGACGAAACGAAGACTGCTATGACTTTGGCTGCAACTCCCACAAAGTGCCGTGTTCAAAGAAGACGCTTTGGATTGTCTAATGGCAACACCAAAACGTAATGTTGATGACGAACAAAATAATTATGAGAATAGTACACATCTCGATCAACGAGCACAAGAGAGAGATGAAATTATAAAAGATTTGATGAACATAGAGAACAAAATGAATATAGCACAACAACACAATTCATCTGTAAAAGATGAACAAGATAATTTAAATACTAATCCTGATTGTAACGTTCCAAATTATACCGTGAATCCACTTAGTGTTCCTAACGTGTTTGACAATGACTCTAATAATATGAATATGAAAGACTTGCAGAACTCTTCGAATAACAGCAATGGAGATTTGTCTGCAACATTAACCTCGAGTGGGTTGCAGTGGGGTAATCTGGAGATGAACAATAAGGAGCCCGGGGATAATGACGTTGACGTAGACAACGAACATCGAACCAGTAATGAAAATCAAATTGATGATGCAATAGCGTCAGAATCTCAGTATCAACATTCTGTGATAGATTTGACCGCAGCTGTAAATGACAAAACTGAACAATGGGGAGACATAATGAATGAAAGCGATGATCTCAATAAGGAAAATGAACAACCTGGGTCGAATTCCTCATTAGAAAATAATATACCATTCGCAGTAGGACTGCTTCCTTTAAAACAGGTGCAGCCGACGGAAGAGGGGAGTTTATTGAAAAGGAAGAACTCTATTGGTCTTGATTTACTACATAATGTAGATTCTAAATGTTTAAAACGTAAGGTGAAATACAAGAAAATGTGATAAAATTATTATGGTTAACGTTATAATAAAATAAAATAAAAATATCTAGTATTTTTTGCTGGTTCGATATAGAACGATAAAAAGTGCTATTTTAATTAAGGCGATAGCACGGCAGCAGTCTTGGCAGATTTTACATAACCTTTTCACCGATCATATACGATACGTGACACATATTTCTAACGAACCTCCTCCGTTTGTGTATAGTCAGTAGGTATGTGAAAATTAGGGGCTCCGTACCAAAGGGTAAAAACTCCGCTGTCCGTATGTCACAACCTCACCAGGCTGTATAAACAGTAATCGAGAGGCGATTCCGATATTTTATAGGGGGACAGCCATGTTTTGAAGGTTCCGCGTACCGAAATGGTACAAAACCCTTAAAATTTCGTCATGTCCGTCCGTCTCGGCCTACAGCCCAAACGGTCAGTGCTAGAAAAGTGATACCTATAGAATTCTATGTGTTTCACTTTGACAAAGTGCTACTCTAAAAAAAGTCACGAATATATCTTTGAAAAAAATGTATTATGTACGGTTTAACTAAAGAGTTAGAATTGCGCACATGCAACATGCATTATTGCCGCATCAATTATGTACCTACCTAACTATGAGTCATACGAGATAACAGTATATCATTTTCTGTCCGTCTAGTATCTTCATCAGCACAGCACTACGTTCACTTCGTACAATGGTATCGTTTAACTTTAAAAAACCCACCGTACCACCAGGAGTACGGCCAGGGGTACGGTGGGTCTGCAGTGCTCCTACACACCAATCCACTCCTGCATAGATAAGATACTACTCGTGCGAGCTAACATGGCACCAGAAAACAAACCTCTCCCCGCGACCCCGCGCGACGCCCCGCTCTCGTCTTACCAGTAGCGTTAGCATGTGCGTGTGGATTGAGAGATCCTTTAAAAAAACTCTTCCAATCCCAACCAAATTATAAGAGGATTTAGGAAAAAAATGTGAAAACTTCATGGTAAAATATAAAATTTGTGAAACCTAAGCAAAAAAAGTTAGAACTCATTAACTCAACGTTTTCTTTCCTCAAGGATTGTAAAAAATGATTTTAAATTTTTAAGTATAACACTTACAGGGACGACAGATACGTAAAATTTTAGGAATACATTTTTCACAATTTCTGATGCATTCATGTTCTACCTATAAGTTTTGGTTTGTTAAATATAGTTCAAAATAAGGATCTCTCAGTTGGGACGATCGACAACAAACATGATTTTCATTTTCTCTTGAACCAGTAAGATTTCAACCACGATTTTTGTTTCACAAATTATCCCAGAAGCATAATTTGCAATAAACATGACAATTATTTATACTTTTTCAGTATTAGGTCGTGTTTTACAAGATCTCTTAATTGAAAATTTTCCACTCTGAGAGATCCATATAAACCGTTATAAATCTTAAACGTGGCTTTGAAACAAATCGAAATTTTGTTTAGCAGCTTTCACAAATCCATCACAATTATTTAAAATACAAATTATAAACACATAGGCAGTATATTCTTGCATACGCGTTATAGATTTTTCTTCAGTTGTCCAAATTGAGAGATCCAGTTAATGAGTTCTAACTTTTTTAGCTTAGGTTTCACAAATTTTATACTTAACCATTAGGTTTTCACAATTATTTCCTAAATCCTCTTATAATTTGGTTAGGATTGGAAGAGTCTTTCAAAAGGATCTCTCAATCCACACGCACATAGCGTTAGCATCACTATTATAATTATACGGCACAAGTTTAACTAAAATGGCGGATGTGCAGAAATAGATTTTCAGGCGTGCACGTAATTTTTTTTTTACAACCTTGTTCTAAGTAGTTTGTTTTGTCACGTTTAAAACATCGTAAAGTAGTATGTTATGAGAAACAACTAAAATGTTACTATTTATTTAGAAAACTAAAATAAAATTTAGAAAGGAAGGGGTTCATGAAATGCGGAGCCATGAAATAGGATTATCTTCTTTAAAAACTCTCCAAAAAATCATTTTTACGGCCCGTAAGGAATAGTAACGATATACAATTGACAATCATTACTAATAAATCTACCCACTTGAGTACAGTCAATCTGGGTAACTTTGACAGATAAGGGCGATATTTTATACTATATTTAAAAAATTTACGCCTATCACTCGAGTGTTTTTTATTTTATCAGTGCTCTCGTATTACTTTCCATCTATAGAAATTCACAGAAAGTTTATAAAACATACCAATATAGTAGAAAATCTCAATTTTGTGCCCTGTCAAAGTTACCTTCCTAAAATGGGTAACTTTGACACACACAGAGCCATGCATAAAAAAGTAGTAATAAGTATTATTTTTATCAATCTGGGTAACATTGGTGTATGTATTTATTAACTAATGGATGCATGTGACTCAATAAAACGACCATTTTGCAGTTTTGTCTTATATAAAAAAAAATATGAAGAATCAGTCTACAGCATTTGGCAATGTTACACTCATTTTTGAACACCATCAAAAACGCTTTAAAAACTCCTATAATTAAACATTTTTAGGCAAATTAAAAAGAAAACAAGCAAAAATAATTAAAACAGATTTTTTTTTTTGTAAAATCTTGAGCATAAATTGTCTATTCTCGCCACTCCATATAGAGCAAATCGTCATTAATTGTGTAGAGCCCAGGCTGTTTTATACTGATTTTACTGTTATCTACTGTAGATACAACATCATCATATTTAATTTTAATAATTTCTCTTTTGTCTGGCCATTTCCAACCACCTTGTATTGATTTACTCATGACAAAAAGTGTATAATACGGGAATGTGGAACTTGTCACTTTTCCTGGAAACAGTGAGCCTTCTGTTTTAAATGTAACTGTAGTTCCAGGTGAGAACTCAACATATTTTGAAGTGGAAGGTTTAGATAAGAGCATACTTTCTTCTTCTTGTTCATGTTGCAAAACTCCATCTATAACAACAAACTCTTCGATCATCTCTTCTATCACCTCTTCCTCCGCCATGTCAGTTTCTATTTCTTCGCTTTCCTTTCGCTTTTCCTTTTTTTATTGTATTTATGGGTATTTGAAAACGTTTACTGGCACCATACGCACTTAGTTCTCCCGATTTGACTTTTTCAAGGCACTCTTCCAACTTTTCTGGACTGTAGTTTGATCTTACACCGTACTTTCGTGTACCAGGCTCCGAAGTCAACTTTTTTCTGGGCATGGCGACTCGTAGCTAAAAAAAAATATAAAAATAAAAATCCATACATATGTACCTATTAATTACGCCGCTATTACTGCTGAATACATTAATCTCATACAGTCAAAATATTTAAGGAAAACATTATGAAACTCTGTGTCAAAGTTACCCCGCTTAAAATAAATAGATAATAATTGGTAAGGGTAACTTTGACAGTGTCAAAGTTATCCAGTTATTGTTCAAAATACTTGTCTTCATATTTATGCATGAAATTTAGAAATAAGACGTAATTATATGCAAATCTTTCATGATAATGCGATAGTACAATTACAAATGGCTCTGTATAACATCTCACTTACCTTATCAGCAACCAAAATCACAAAATATTCAAAAAGTTATTCACCGTAAAACAAACTTGAATTCGCGCGCTATATTCAGAAAAAAAGTTTTGACGTTTTCTTACTTTGACAGCTTACTTTTTTTTAAGGTGCGTTTACGAAGCTTGTTTAAAATAGCAAATCTAAAATAAACATTTATGAATAGTGTTGGCTTCATGCGAAAAAATAATCAAAACTAGTTCATGGTCCCGCTGTCAAAGTTACCCGAATGAATCAAAGTTACCCAGATTGACTGTAGTACGCACCATTTAAATAAATAAATATCCACCACAACAAAACAAGGTCAAAAACTCTTTAGGGAACGAAATAATCAAAGTCATCACTTTGTACTGAAGGAGAAATGAGAATATTTAATGGACTCATTTTAAGCATTTTGACTAATTTTGTATTAAAAATGTTAAAATTCATGGCCTTTTTTATTTTTAACACTATGTTATAAGCAAAAAATAATCCTTGTGATGAAGCCTTTCGATCGGTATGATAAAGCTACAGGCTGATTAATTTTCTTGAGTAACAGGTTCGATTCCCGGTTCAACCATATATTTATATATACATCTATGAGTACAGTTTAAAATGTTTTAAAAATTCAAATAATGTCTTCTTTCAGTAAAATGTTCTATCTACAATATTTAAATATACAGGGTGGAAAGTTTCTATGGGCCCTGGAAGAAAACTACCTTTAATCCTTAAGATAGATTATTTTACTTAAAGTAAACATTCCTTTATTTTTAAAAATAAATAAAATTCCATTCAAAGAATTTTGAAATTTTGCTTCCGGGAATCGAACCGTCTAAAATCCAAAAAACACTTTTTTTATGACATCAAACGTTAGTGGCATTTACATAACATAGTACATACTGCTGCCTGCAATCGAGAAGAATACTCTGTAGTCCTATTTCAATATTTTCAGAATTCGTTGATTGCTTATTTTCGCAGATAGTTATAAGAATATCGTGATGGTCTAATGGTTAAGGCGCCCGCCTCTCATGTAAGAAGTTGTGGGTTCGAACCCCACAATATGTACTTTCTAAAGTTATCTGGGACAACTGAAAGTTTATCCTGAAAATAAGTTTCTGCACATCCGCCATTTTAGTTTTTTACGAAAGACGCCCCGCTCTCGGGGCGCCGTGCGGGGTCGCGGGGAGAGGTTTGTTTTCGAGCCAGGTGCCATTGTTAGCTCACACGGGTAGTACGTACCTAACGTATTTTTTTTATGGATGGGAAATCATCAAAGACTTCTTTCGCCTTGGGCGGGGTGTCAAACTTTTACTGACTAAAACCCACCCATGTTCCTTCGGTTGCCCTTTATGTTCCGGTGCCGCGGTAACTATTCCACAACCCCGGCAATAACGTGTTAATAGAGTACATACCTTCAGTCAGTCTGGTAGACTTTAATTTATTATTACGCCATGTGTTTTTCAAGTTACACGGTGGCCGTGCTGAAAGCGTTTGGCTGGCACTTTCTTCAAAGTACAGAGTTACCTACATTGAAAAAGAAAGCGGTACATATATTCCTAGAAAACAGTGCATTGTATTGGAACACACCTAAAGGTCCAATTCTGGGTGGCCTTGACAGACAAACGCAAATTGTAAAGCTGGGATAATTTACTTCTCACGTGTACCGCGTAGAATAGGGAATCATTAGATAGGTCTTTTAAAATCAGTGAGTGATTGCTAAGACGAGTTTTAGGTATACGTTTCCGAAATTTCATAATCGCTGAATTGACTCATACTTAATTTTACAAATAATTATTAATAGAAGTTTTTTTTTTGTTGGTGAGTGGGAAATCATCAAATGACTGCTCCCGTCCTGGGTGCGGCGGGAGGGCGTGTCAGACTTTTACTGACTAAAACCCACTCATGTTCCTTCGATTGCCCTTTATGTTCCAGGGTCACGGTAACCACGGCGCTCTCACGTTTCGCCTGACACAGGTCCTCACCGGACATGGTCAGTTCGGGAGGTTCCTGTGTCGGATTCAGGCGGAAGCGACGCCTGGGTGTCACCACTGCAGCAACGGTCGCCTGGAGGACACGGTCGAGCACACGGTGGAGGTGTGCCGCGCATGGGCGGACCATAGACGTGTCCTCGTAGAGGCGATCGGCGGCGGTGACCTCTCGCGCCCAGCGCTGGTTCAGGCCATGCTGCGGGGCGAGACGGAATGGGATGCCGTCGCCTCCTTCTGCGAAGCAGTTATGCTAGTGAAGGAAGCGGCGGCGCGCGAGAGGCAACGACGAGCCTCTCGCCCCGGACAAAGACCCAGGCGAAGACGTCGAGAGTCGCAAGACGACTACCGGCCACCGTAGGCGCGGTTCTGCGGATGGCGAGCGATGGGTAGCTCGCCGCCCGGCTAGGACCAGGACCGCGTCGACGGCGCGTTAGTGTTCCACGCGCGCCTCAAAGAGAAGGAGTCAGCACAGGAAGGGGCCTAACAGGGCCAACGCCTGCCGGGGTTGCGGAATGTGTATAGTAGTCACCGTGACCCTGGAACATAAAGGGCAATCGAAGGAACATGAGTGGGTTTTAGTCAGTAAGAGTCTGACACGCCCTCCCGCCGCACCCAGGACGGGAGCAGTCATTGGATGATTTCCCACTCACCAAAAAAAAAAAAAAAGGGTCACGGTAACTGTTATAAACATAACATTCTGATAAAAACATAAACATTAAAAAACATTCCGCAACCGTGGCAGGCGTTGGCCCTGTTGGGCCCCTTCTTCTTGTGCCGACTTCTTCTCTTAAGAGGCGCGCGTGGAACACTAACGCGCCGTCGACGCGGTCCTGGGTCCTAGCCGGGCGGCGTATTGCCAAACTGTATGCTGACCCAAACCGGGGTTGCTCTGAGTTCGATCGCAGTTTGCCTTTTTAGTTGAAGAGCAAACTGTATACCTATTCAGAGAGTGTCTGAATCAAATTACATTTTGCTTTAAAATACTATACCCCCCATACCACTCCCAACCTTAGGAGCCCCATGGTTACGGAGATATCGATGATCAAAGTTTGAGGTTATGTTAAGTCAATTTTAAAGTTAAGTTAGGATTTTTTCGTGTAAAATTAATTATTTTTCACTATGTCTAAAAAAGATAACTCGACGGAGCCCCGCTTTGCGGGGCTCTTACTTCTGGGTGGCTTAAAAACAAATAACCTAACCTGTCCGAGTCGGGGCGCCCTAAAATTTTGATCGATCGCTCTCGGATTGACGATCCTTATTAGTTTCTCAGAATGCTCCGAGCTCGTATGTACATTGCTCCAATTTGTTTGTGATTTCAACGAGCACGACGTAGTTCAGTACAGACTATGGGTGTCTGGGTCAGCATACAGTTTGGCAATACGCAGCCGGGCGGCGAGCTACCCATCGCTCGCCATCCGCAGAACCGCGCCTACGGTGGCCGGTAGTTGTCTTGCGACTCTCGACGTCTTCGCCTGGGTTTTAGTCCGGGGCGAGAGGCTCGTCGTTGCCTTTCGCGCGCCGCCGCTTCCTTCACTAGCATAACTGCTTCGCAGAAGGAAGCGACGGCATCCCATTCCGTCTCGCCCCGAAGCATGGCCTGAACCAGCGCCGGGCGCGAGAATTCACCGCCGCCGATCGCCTCTACAAGGACACGTCGATGGCTCGCCCATGCGGAGCACACCTCCACCGTGTGCTCGACCGTGTCCTCCAGGCGACTGTTGCTGCAGTGGTGACACCCAGGCCTCGCTTCCGCCCGAATCCGACACAGGAACCTCCCGAACTGACCATGTCCGATGAGGACCTATGTCAAGCGAAACGTAAGAGCGCCGTGGCGCCTCTCCAGCCACTCCTCAAAGAGGGGTCTTACCGCCGGTATTACGGCGTGCCCAAATTATTAATAAGGTAATATACACATTATACATTGATGATAAAAAAACAGTTATTTTCTTTATATTTTTACTGGAAACAAATACATATTACAATGACAATTTTAACATTTATAAGGCATTTCATATCTTTTTACATCTAGTACACTACAACAATAATCGGAAATATTGAGATTCGTTAAGCAGGCATACAATAGGCGGGATTAGTGTACCAATTTGCTATCCGTAATAAGATTCCATATTCGTAGTTTTATTAACCCACAGTGATTTATTTTCATAAGCAATTAATGCATAAAGTTATGGGTTAAGTGAGAGATTCTAAAAAATAATATCATGTTTGAAAAAATGGAATTGTTACAGAAAAGAAGGCAAATTTAAAATGTCATGTTATACTTTAAAAAAATAGAGAGATATTAATATCTCTCTAATTTTTAAGTCTTTTAACCTTTTGACGACCAACCGACAGCCGGCTGTCGGGCTGCTATTGTCTTTCTATTGTGTCTCAAATCCCGTGTTCGAAGGATTAAATATTTATTAAGCCTTCAAAATGCAGAAAACAAACCAAATTTAAAATGTCATGTTTAACTTTACCTATACTTGTATTTGAACACTTGTATAATATAAAAATAAAGCTTATATTCAAAAATAAATCAGGTCAATGATATAATGGCTCGGATTGGTGGTAGCTATAGTACAAATAGCTGTTCCATAAATACAAAATATTATTCTTAATCTACCCTATGTGATATGGACCTAATTATTGCAGAATTTCATATAAAATTCCACTTACTAAATATTTAATATCATTATGTTACTTATTGTCAATAAAAATTGACAGGACATTACACAATATAAAAAAAATACATAGTAGAAAATACATATCATTGAAAATGATGTAAAACTACATTACAATAATTGGTATTAATGACCGTTATGAACTATCTACAACTATCTAAGCCCTAAAGAGCTAGGTACTTAAAAAAAGCAGTTTTCAGAACAAATATAAATATCAATATATCATTATTCGAGACCTGGGCGAAAGTAATGGCCGGATGAGTTATATCACAACCTAAAATCAGTTAACAAAATAAAATGGAATTCTTTGACATTACCAAAAAATATATACCTATATAATTATGTAAAAAATAAAAAAGCAGCCAACATGAGATCACGAGATCTCCCATTTACGCGAGAAACATAAAAGAAAAGAGGTAAGCAGTAAAAAAGTTTGTACATATTGTTTACGGGCGGAGCTGCGAGCTTGGTAGCTGTATGAGTCAGTATGATAGTCTCCCATTTGGAACGTAATAGCTGGCGAGGACATTCTGCCGTCACCTCCGTTCGAGTAGGCGAGGACTCGCAGATTGTAAGACTTGCCCGGTGTAAGGTTCATGACGTACGCCTCTAGTTTATGCTCCACCAGTACTATCGTGTCGTTTGCGGTGCTCATGTCCTGGTCTATCTCCCATACTCTCACCTGAAAAAAAATATTTACTTTATTTAGATACTGCACTTATAAAATGCGAAGGGAACGGGACCTAAAAATCATTTTAGCCTGTGTTGTTGATGCTGTATCTAGTATACAGATGATAACCCTTGCAACTTTATACAGAGCGTCCCACGGCTATGCCACATGGAGCGAAAGTACCTTAAATATTGTAGAAAAAACATTTTACTAAGAGAAGACATTATTAGAATTTTAAAAACAATTTTAACTGCATTCATAGACATTTAAATAATTAAATGGTTGGGGGAATCGAACTTGTTCCACGAGAAAAAATAATCATCCTGTAGTATTATGATACCGATCGAAAGGTTTTATCATAATACTACAGATTAATTTTTGCTAAATAACATGGTGTCAGTGTCACAAATAAAAAGGAGACCGTGAATTTTAAAATTTGATGTGAAATTAAGTTCAGAAAAGTTAATAGCTTACATTGCCGTAGTACATATAATTGACAATCATAACTATTCATTACTAATTTATTTACCCACTTGATTAGTACGCTTCATTTAAATAAATAAATATCCACCACAACAAGACCAAAAAATCGTCAGGAAACGAAATAGGCAATCAAAAGTCATCACTTTGTATTCAAGAAGGAACTCATTTTGAGCTTTTGAAAAATTGACTAATTTTGTTTCATAAATGTTAAAATTCATGGTCTTTCTTTTAATTTTGACAGCCTTTCGATCGGTGGGATAAAACTACAGGCTGATTAATTTTCTCGAGTAACAGGTTCCATTCCCGGTTCAACTATGTATTTATTTAAATATCTATGAGTACAGTTTAAAATATTTTTAAAATTCAAATAATGTCTTCTTTCAGAAAAATGTTCTATCTACAATATTTTAGGTACTTTCCCTCCATGTGGCATAGCCATGGGACACCCTGTATATATACAGGTATATGGTATATATTTAAGTTAAGAAACTTTGGCCTTTGCACGCTTTGAAAAGTGTTTCTACGAAATAAGAATGCTTATATACCTTGTATCCAAGCAGAGGTTCCTCCTCATCGGTGGGTTGCACATAACGCCACACGACGCGGACGGTGGTCGGGTTGTAGGCCCATACGTTGACAGACGCCGGGGGCTTTTGCGGTGCCTTGCGGAATGTTCGCTCCAGGTAGCGTTCGCTTTCAGGACCTTCGCCCGCCGAGTTGAATGCCATTACCTATACACATTTAATTATGTTTATGTTGTGTAATTTAAATAAAAACTTAATCAGAAAAAACTGTTCACTCTAAAAACAAAGTGATAAAAACTTGATGTTTTTATTTGACTTCATGAAGTCAGATGTCACGGCGGCGGCGCCGATAACTTTTGATAATTCTGCGTTTTTAGTATTTCTTATTGTTTAAATCATTTTAATACTAGGAACAGAAAAATATAATACCTTAACAAAATAGTATGTATCTGGTTGCAGTCCAACAATAAGAGCCCAATTACGCGTCGTCCTGGATAAGTAGTAAATGCATTCTTCTTCCTTGTTCGCCTGTTTCCAGTACTTGAGTCGATGTCCAATCAGCTTGCCGCGCAATCGCTCGCGCGACTGGTCGATCGGGTTCCATGTCACATTCAGAGACGTCGAGTTGAAGGACCTCGCGTACACCATTTGTGGAGCCACCTGAGGCATGTCCTCTGCAGAGAATATGGTAACTACTGCGCTCTCAGGACCCGCACCGATGTCGTTGTATGCCTGCACCTTCACATCGTAAGGCGTATAGAAATAAGTTGTCGATATATGGACAACATACGTTCCAATATTGCCGTACTTCTTGAGACTCAATGACTGGAATTCGACTTCGGTTCCGTTGCGACGCCAGAATACCTTGTAATAAATGCCTGGCCCATTCTGCAATGACGATGGCAAGGGACTCCAAGTAATTGTAAGATCACCAGTTTTTCCACCGCCGCCTCCCACGTTAGCAGGCGCTTCGTAGGGCTTATCTGCAGGAGTTGAGAATTGTGGGCTAGGGGCCGAGGGCTTTCCAGCCCCTAGAAGGTTTACAGCTTGGACCCTAAACTCATAAATCGACCATGGCATTAGGGTCGTAGTAATAGTGGCACGTTTACGGCCGTTGTATCGATCAATTTCTATGACGTTGGCCACATTCTCGCTTATGATGTACCACGTAGCGTTCCAGTGCGTGCGACCGCTGACAATGTAACTAGTGATAGCACGACCATTTGAGTTGCTGTCTGTCCATTCAAGCGTGACCGAGGAACGCTGAATGTTGAGGGTCTGTAAGCCGCCTGGTGGACCGGGAGGTCCTTCGATACGCAGCTGAGTGTGACTTGAGATACGGCCGATCGCTGACTTGACAATACACTCGTAGTCCCCGACATCTGATAAACTGACATTCAAAATAGTAAGTTCACCTCCATCGATTTTGATCCTCTTGTCCGCGTATAGGTCAGCAGCCTCCTTCATGCGAATACCATTATGATTCCAAAGATAAGCTGTATCTAACATGGGATCTATTTCAGCATTGCAATGTAAGAATACTACTGTATTAACTTGTGTCGTAATTCGCGGAGGGAGTCGCTCTAAGAATCGTGGAGCGCGCAGTACGATTAATCGTCCTCTGCTTTCGTCTGTTCCATATTGATTTTTGGCTACGCACGTGTAGACGCCCTCGTCATCTCTAGACAGTTGCCGTATTATAAGGTTTCCAGTTTCGGCAATAAATCTTTTGCCACCAGCGCCTATAACAATGTTATCTTTTTTCCAAGTAAATGTTGGTTTAGGGGCAGCTTCGGGGTTGCATTTCAATGTAACATTACCACCCTCAGAGCCATACGTCTCTGATTCAAGTGGCCGCTTTTTAAATGACGGCTTTAAAGACAACACCCTCAACTGTCCTGTTGAATAACTTGCTTTCAGTTGATTTTTAGCTTGACACTGGTACATCCCAGGATCTCTAGTTGGATCTAAGAATTTTATTATTAAAACATTATCTTGGATAATATAACGATCTCTATCATCCGGTTCTAAAGTGTCCATTGAAAGTTGTTGCCCATTTTTAAACCATGTATAGTTTACATCTGGAATACCAAACGCTTCACAATTCCAATGTAACTCGCCCTTATTATCCATGTGCTTATTTGCTAGTGGAATCGTAAAGTTGGGCTTTGCTTGTACCTTCAGAAATACACTATTAGAAATGTGCGCCCGATCATTTTTCACGTCACATATGTATTCTCCTTCATCTTCTACTCCAACATTAGGTATTGTTAAGACACGATCATAATTACTCAAACGGGCTTTTTTTGGAATATTGCCATTAACTCTTGTCCAATTGTAAGCAGGCACTGGATAACCAAAGGAAACACATTCAAGACGAACCTCCTGCCCTACAACTGGTGCTTCAGGAAATACTTTCGGAAAATTATTAGGAAACTTAAGTTGCTGGTAATCAGAATGTGGATAAACATAGAGCGGGAAGAATGGACCATTGCGTCCTGCATCGGATACCATGCTCATGACATTACAACTGTAATTACCCCTATCAATAGTCTCCAAAGCTGAAAAGTAGAGCCCTCCATCATATGACACAAACACTCGCTTGTCTTCTTCCACAAGGTTAGGAAAGTAGTTACGAGCCCACAAGTAGTTAACACCAGGATAGTATGACGGTGGATCACAGTACATTACTTTGCCCCAATATTGATTACCACTTTCAACAGACCTCTTTTGATTGAATTCCCTGATAAAACCAAAGGACAAGCGCACCGACTCTGATCTGATTGTCCCAAATTTATTTGAAGCTGTACAATGGTACCTTGCATTGTCTTTATCTGTATCAGGACCATAAATCATGAGAGTTCCTCCACTTAGAACAAATCTGGTATCAATTAAAGGATCAATTTCAGTGTAAATTGGTCTGTCAACCTGGTACTCTTCCCTGTACCACTTGTAAACTGGTGCAGGATACCCTCCTGCCAAGCAGGTCAATTGAACATGGTAATTTCTCATTGGATCATATATAGTGTCTACTGGCTCCTTTATGAAGTATGGCCCCCTGGGAATTCTCTCTGGGTCATAAGTATCCAATCCATATGTGAATGACCTTTCTTCCTCAATAAGATAGTGCAATCTTTGTGTTTGTCCTTCACAAATGAAGTGATAATATTGAGTGCCTTCAACAGGAGACAAGCCCCAGCGCCCACCATCTTGATAAGAGAACTTGTACACTAAGTAATCACGAGGCAATAAGTTATAACTTGTGTATATTTGTGAATGATCATTGAAAAATGCATTTTCCAAACCACTTAATTGTGAACCATCCGCATCATTGGACCAATACCCTGGGGATTGTTGGTGAGCACCAATATACCATGACCCTTTCTGAGGATCCAGCCTCATTAGATTTGTAATGATAAATCCATGCTCTTCTGGGCTATTGACTGACGCTAAATCGGCTTCGTAAGCTAGACAAATTTTACGAGCCTCATTTCTAGGGCGATTCGGCGACTTAGTGAAGCGGTAACAAGATTCCCGGAATCTGATCCAATTTGGTGGACACCTGTATCTCTCCTCAAAGTCTAATCCGGCGTAATATGTCGCCGTATTCTGCGGATCGACCTCATTATCGTTGGGGCCGTAGATATCAGAATTAAAGTTATCTTGGTAAAACGAACTCTGACCTGTATTGTAGTCGTTGTTACTGTTTACGGGAAAGCTACCGTAAGGTACTTGTGAATTTGGACGATATAGAGTCCCATTCTGGTTACTGTCCGAATATGTTTGTTGTTGTTGAGGATAGTTTGGATTGAACGTACCGCTGGACTCAGGAACTTGGCTCCTCACACAACTGGTCAGCGCGAGTATTACCAAAACACGCATCATTTTCTGATAAAAAACAAATAAATTAATGACATTAATTTTATGTTTTTCACGGAAATTAGTTATTTGGTGATAGACACGTAATTTACAGGCTTTTATATCACAGTTTCATTTTAAAATTCGTTTCTTATTTGAAAATAGCTTGATGATGACAAACACCTTGAAATAAAGCCTCGCCCAACTCAAACAACAAAAATTCATTCAAGCAAAAAGCATTGAGCATTCATTCATTCAACTTTAGTGATGTAGACTAGACATGTCATTTTATCATTTTTGGCTTTTAGTAATTTGATATTTATTTGTATATTGCAACCCTTGCCATCTTAAGGTAAAAACACACTTTTCACATGTATAAAGCCTCTAATACACAAGTGAGGTATAATAATCGGTTGAAAATAACGCACCTATGAGGTAGAGGCGTAACAATGTTGTGATGGGCTAAAGTTTCCATTTAGGGACAACAACGCACACCGGAATGGCAGCGGCCGGCAGCGGCCTCGCGACCTTTTCAAGCTTTTCAAGCGATACTAGTATTTTGAGTATGTAGTTAAAGTTTAAAATTATTTCACACGGAAAGTGCTCGCCGCGTCGTCGTCGGTCGCTGCCGGCCGCTGCCATTCCGGTGTGACTCGGGCCTTATGAGCGCAGCAATACGCTATTATGTGCTTTCTAAAACACACAGCGTTGCTAGTTGAAGAAGCTGTTGTAAACTCGCCTTAAATTAATATCAATTGTTAAAAACTTACCAGATTGTCGATGGTTTTATACCTGTCTCTTTCTCTCACCAGCGTGCGTCCTTTTCTTACCTCGAAGGGCGCTTGACGCGAAGCCGTCAATGTCATAGCGTTTGTAAATTTTGCCGCCATTAGATCGGAAAATTTTCCGAATTTTTAAAAGTGTTATAAATAGTTAAGAAATTTGTGTTTAATTAACACACAGCGTCATTTTATCAGCGTCAGTGTACGTGTCGTGTTTATTTTGTTGTGAATTATGATTCCAACATGAATCCGGACGAAACTGTTCGAGTAGGTACTTATTGGAATGAAGAAAATAATACAATACGAGACCTGAAACTTCGTCGTCATAATCTTCTTCATCCTCGGAGGATGAGAAGGGCATAGCATCACCTCCGCCGTGTTGGAGGTAAACGCACTTCGAACGTTAATGCTGCTTTCGGGTGGAGATCGGCACATGACTATCCTCGGAGGATAAGAAAGGCATAGCGTCATCTCCGCCCGACAAAGGTCTCACGTAAGTACCTACCTACATACAAACAATTTCGAACATGTCCGGACCCGTGTGTAAACGGTGTAATCATTCACATTTAAAAATTAGGGTATCAGTTCTATAGGTACCTATCTAGTTACATCTAGTATGTAACTTACACCTAAATTTGTGAGAAATCCTACAAAAACATCTTGTAAACTGTCTTTGGGTGCATTGAGTACGGAATTTGATGAGTAGACATACTATGTCTAGCTGACAAGAAGAAATTAAATAGATTATCTGATATATAGGTAATTCAACATGTTAGCTTTCCTCTTGTAAGAGGGTCATATAATCTTACCTTGCTAGTCAAAATTTTGTAAGTATTAAATAAATGCAACATAGTGTTATAGTGTTGTGCTTTTTTGCTGAAGGCAAATATGTTTGGGTATATTTTTTTTTAGTTTCCACTGAACAATATTAGTAGCAGGCTTATCTAACAATATCTTAGACCGAAGGCAAGATTCTATAATAAACCCAGAACTATAAAATTTGCTTGACTGGGCTGTTATAATTTCAATATTTACATATTATTATTTTTAGAAGATATGTAATACCCTTGGTCCGGGGGTCATTATACAAAAATTCTTGGATTGCAGTGCAGATTGTTTGTGGTTAAAGAGCTGAGTGTATAAAATTTGATGGGATCTCATATTAAAAGAGATTGTAAGTCCCAAGTTAGGAGTTACTTCAAGATGTGCACCCTAGCCAAGAATATATTTTTATCTGAGAATAATTCTTATAACTTCTTTAGGTGGATTCCAAGTATGGCTAACACTTGGATACACTCTAGTATACATTATATATATATATAAAAAACAACAACACAGCTCTTACTCAAATTGTTTTGTTGTGTATAGTCAATACACCTAACACTAGTAACAAGCGAGGACCATTTAACTAAAAATTTTCAAGTGTCAAGTTTAAAATTGTTAGTTGTCAGAGGAACTTTGCTAACTTGTAGTAACCACAGGTGCTAATATTCCTATAACTATTCTTAATTAATCAGACTGACAACAATTGTAACCATGATTACAAAATACACAATGATCCTCCATGTAACGAAAATAAGAACAGATTAGACCATCTATCCTCAATCTGGATTTAAAGAAGTGTTAAAGTTAGTAATTAAAGTCAGATAGAGGGCAACATAGACAATCTATCTTCGACCTCGGGGGTCTTAGTTCAAATGTGTATTTTTACACATTGCCATTTAATTTTACAAACAGATGTTGCCCAGGTATAAGAGACACAGAAATGGTCTCAAACTGATTTATAAAAAGAAGTACTACAATTTACAACCTTGCTGTTTGGCCTCTCATTGGCTGCATAAATGCTTCTCAAGTAAAAAGATGAATTGCAGAGATCTTATAGTGCACAACGGTTTACAATTAATAGTATTTTTGTATAGTTGCTCAGATTACGGAAACACTGACAACATTAAAAACCTTGGGTCAATACATAAATTATCACAAGTCTGTTATAGAGACCTCTCAGGAGGTGAAACATATTGGCTTTGTATGGGTCACTCAGCAAAACCAGGTGAAACTTCCTTCTAAGAAAATAAAAAAGATAAAAGTTATTATTTTAAGTTATCTTGAGCAAGGGAAACAGTTCCCTACAAGAATGAATGAACTTTGCAAATCATGCAGTATCAGGGGGAGAGTTGCATTGTCACAGAACCCAGCTGTTTCTATTAGTGAAACCAGAACAGGTTAACAAAAATATAAATCTTCATTTACCTGTTAATTCGACCTAGGTGGTTGAAAAATGTCAATTGCAGTTCAACACCAATAACTAAAAATAAAAAGTGTGATTCACTTTCTGACCATGGATGCAGCGGACCTAAGCTGGGGAGTTTAATTAAACAGCATTTTCCTACCAGGAAAGGGGTCCATTGTAGGTCAAGATTTATGGCATTCCAACATGAAAGTTGATTATTTTTTTTTTTTGTGGTTGCCATCAGGCAGTGGAAAACTTTGAAAGGTACACATACATGTTTCTGTGCAGCCATTAACGGTCAGCGGATGACTGAAAGGTGCACAATTCATATTTTTCGCCATTAACAGTCAGCGGATGACTTTGTAAGGCGTACACCTGCGCCATAAACAGTCAGCGGATGACTTGAAAGGTGCACAAATCCATATGCTGCGGTCGTTAACAGACAGTGGATGACTTTGAAGGGTTCACATATTCATTTTCTGTGGCCATCATCAGTCAGCGGATGACTGTGAAAGATGCCCATTTCTATATTCTGCGGTCATTAGCTGACAGCAAAAGATGCAGTAAGTCGCACACTCATATTCAGTTAGACAATAGGACTGGTAGCATACCTCAAAAACGAGAGGGGGGATAAATTCCCTTGCACTGCTAGTGTTAACGACCAGGGTCCTAGATCCTGCAGAGCAGCAGAGCAGTTCAATTTAACTATCTAACTGCTGCCACTTACCTCCCGGGGAGTCTAAATGAAATTGCGGATCGCCTGTATCCTCTAGGGGCCGCAAACTATCCAAGTGGCATTTTCTGTCCCAAGCCGCGGAGGCTATTTTCAGTGTGGGGCGTCCCAGACGTTCACCTGTTCACGTCAAAAAGACGGCTATTGTACCAAGGTACGTAATAGTGAAATTCACTAATCGTAGCACAGTTTTTTGCAACTTATTCAGCCGTAAAATGGGACTATCAGCTAGGCTGGGCATACCACCCACCTAGCTTAATATTTTGAGCACTGACTCACTTGAACAGTGCAAAAGGAATATACATCCTTAAAACACCAAAGTGGACCAATTGTTGACTACTCGATCTACGACCTGCGAGAGCCTCTTCTGATAAAGAACCTGCGGAAGGTTCTATTAGATCAGGCAACAATCCTGCACAAGTTAAGAATTAAATCATCTCGCTTAAAAAACTGGGGGTGGGCCGGTTAGGCCACTCACTAGTGAACCTGCGGAAGGTTCTATTAGATCGGAGGTCAGGCAACTATCCTACACAAGTTAAGAATTAAATCTTCTCGCTTGGAAAACTGGGGGTGGACCGGTTAGGTCATTCACTAGTTGGAACACCATTGTTATAAAGTAGGTGGCGAACATCTGCTTTAACAATGTAATAAATAGTGCCTTCATAAAGCGCCTAAAAGAGATCGTTTAGATTTATCAAGTTTTCAAAGCCATTTTACTTACCAATATGGGATATTGCCATTTAATTTAACTTGCTTTGGAATTCAAATAAATTCAAACTGTTTATTTGAAATGGGTAGACAGACAGCTTCAATACTCATGCTGGCCTCGTGTCAAAGAATTAATGATCTCTAATAATTAGAAAATTACTCCTGAGAATCTGTTTTCTACAAAGGTTTTGGTTCTAAAACTAATTCCATTACATATAGTCAGATTGGTTGTTGCGGAAACACCGAGACTTTCGTGCCTGATTTATTCAGCACATTAATTTTATAAGAAGTTTAAAATTGGGTGTAGTACAGACAAGTCTGTTTTATGTTCGTTTATTTCTCTATTAGGGTTATTAAAACCTGCATTGCGAGCAATGATTATTACAGCCTGAATTGGAAGCATATTTTAAAGATGCTCTTATTCGTGCTTTACCAGGCATTATCAGGTCAGCATTAGCCTCCAAAAGTTGGTTGGTAAATAGACCTGTTCAAGAAATAAAAGAGGTGACTGGAAAGGTGCTAAAACATTTCAATTATTTCTGTCTACAATTAAATTAATGTTGACAAGTCCAGTTCTAATGTTAATTTATCTCATTGAATGTATTCAAATATTGTTAAAATTTGAATTGTTATGTTGTAAGAGTTCATTGTTAATTTCAGAGAAAATTCTAATTGTTATATTCGGATATACTTATATAAAGCTTATATGATTAAGTGTAAAATAATTGCAATAAAAGTGATTTCATTTTCAGAACTATTGCATATTTAATTCATTCATCATAGCGTTTGTAACCACCAGCAGATATCAAACAGGTCTTCAACTAGCAACGCTGTGTGTTTTAGAAAGCACATAATATTACTGTTTTGCATTCCAACAAAACAGGTATTATGTGTGAATAAAACACACAGCGTTGCAGCTATTCTCTAGCTGGTAAGCTGAAGACTCTATGACATTGACGGCTTCGCGTCAAGCGCCCTTCGAGGTAAGAAAAGGACGCACGCTGGTGAGAGAAAGAGACAGGTATAAAACCATCGACAATCTGGTAAGTTTTTAACAATTGATATTAATTTAAGGCGAGTTTACAACAGCTTCTTCAACTAGCAACGCTGTGTGTTTTATTCACACATAATACCTGTTTTGTTGGAATGCAAAACAGTAATATTTTTAGGTTAGATAAATTCAAATAAATTGTCAAAGTAAATGTCAAATTTGACGTTTTACGTTTCGTTCATCGTTTTTTTTTTTTTTTTTTTTTCTTCTTTTTGGCTCCTTGACGATGCGCAATTGCCAGTGTGCAAGTTTTTTCATTGTTTCTTTGTTGATTTATTTCGTCGTAATCCACTTTTTGTTTTCATTTTCTTTACAATTTCAATAAAAATTAGGGAAGAGAATTATTATTTACAGGTATTTACATGGAGCGCGGAATTTGGAAAGGGAAGGATCAGGAAAGTAAGTCAAATATTATTAGGATAGGTACCGATAACTTATGAAAATATTGAACTAATAATAATTATTTACATATATAATAAAATATTAAATTTTAATATTATTTTCTATAATAAAATCAGATAATATTCTATAAAGGGATGGGTCTTCAGATGCTAATAAGCAAGAAACATTTGTCGGTAATTCTATATGTAAGGCAGTCAAGTCGTCGTAAAATTTGCTGATGTCGTTCAGATAGCATCCCAAAAATAAATGATTGATGTCAGAATCATCGCAACCGCAAGCACAAACAGCATTATCTATAACACCAATCTTGGCCAGGAAAGCCGGGCTACATACGTGTCCCAGCCGAGCTCTGATCAAAACCGTTGTAGCTACCTTGCCAAGCTTGATTCTACAAAACCACGGTTTTCGACGTGTATGGGGTTGAATAGCGAAATAATGTTTTCCCTTTGTTTTAGCACTCTCAAACCAAACTCTGTCCCAGGATTTTTGAAGAGATATCATAGGTAAGCATCCTAGATCATGGGAAAAATTAACATATTGATTAATATCTCCACAATTTATGGCATTTTTTGCTAACTCATCAGCCTTTTCATTGCCTTTGATTCCTGCGTGTCCAGGAATCCAAGTCACTACAACAGAATAGCCTCTCTTTTTGCATTCCAGCAATTTAGTTCTTATATCGATCACTGTTGGGAAATGATTGCGGGAATTAAATGGATACCTTTGTAAAGCGGCTAATGAACTTTTGGAGTCTGTGAAAATGATTGTGCTACGAAGTTTCATCAGTAAGACATACTCAACCGATTTAAGAATACCTAAGCATTCTCCTGTAAATACTGTCGATTCAGGTGGTAATTTGATTTTTTGAACTATGTTATATTGCTGATGATATATTCCTACACCAACACACCCTTCCGCAGAAAGTTTTGAGGCATCGCAAAAGATGAAATGAGAATTCGACCATTTAGAATTCACAGAAATTTTGAATTCGACTTGAGCGTTCAAGGTATTTTTATCGATATCCACGCTGTCAAGAATATCTGGAATCAGTGTTAAGGCCTCAAAAGGTGCATTAAACAACGGAACTGTAGGGGATCGGTAGGCTGGTGATTCCATAGTTAAATAATTTTGCATGCTTTTGATTAGGCAGGGTAGTGATTTATGAGACCAGTAATTTAGGGGAATATACTGTAACAGTTCATTAAGTTTGGTTATTAATGGATGAGTTGAAAGCGATAAGGTGCGATAGAAGAATCTGTCACACAAATATTGCCGTCTCAGGTGGAGGGGTGGGTCTGCACACTCTACACGCAAAGCATTTGTAGGACTTGATCTCATAGCTCCTGTTACAACTCTTAAGGCCTTTGTCTGAATGACATCCATACTCGCCAGAGCTGCTTGACTACAAGGCTCTAATAAGAAGGATCCATAATCCAGGACACTTCTAATTAGAGCATTATAGATCAGTCTCAACGAATAGGGATGTGCACCCCACCAAACGCCCGAAAGACATCTCAATAAATTGATGGAGCGTTCACATTTCGCAGTGATATATTTGGCATGAGGTTTTCCAGTCAGTTTTTGATCTAAAATGACACCTAAAAATTTAACCTGTGAATCTACAGGTAAGAGCACATCGTTATATTTCACAGTTATTGGGGGAGGTAATCTCATTCTGGTAAATAGAACTACTGTGCATTTGGGTACCGAAAGTTCTAACCCATTAGAATCCATCCAGACCTTAAGGTGAGACAATGCATTAGTCAATCTATCACAGGCTACATTTATATCTTTGTTGCAAGTGTAAAGAACTATGTCGTCAGCATATTGTAAAATGTCAGCCGTTTCTTCGAGAGAGGATTCTAAATCACTGGTATAAATATTATACAGCAAAGGACTTAATACTGAGCCTTGTGGTAAACCTTTCCACAGAATTCGAGAAGACGATCCTAATTTAATCAATCTTCCTGATAAAATGTTCATTATAAAATTAATAATTAAAATTGGAACCTGCAAGGTGATTAACTTCTTTCTTAAGATAGGTAATACCACATTATCGTAGGCGGACTTAATATCCAAAAAAGAGGCTATTGTTGATTTATTTTGTGACATCGCCGTCCGTATATCTGTCATGAGAATAGCAATATTATCTACTGTGCCCTTACACTTTCGAAATCCATATTGAGAACTGGACAGGAGTTTATTATGTTCAATGAACCACTCTAGTCTGTTTTTAACTAACCGCTCCGCTATTTTAGCGACAACAGAAGATAGTGCGATGGGGCGGTATGACGCCACATCTGAGGGGTCTTTATTGGGTTTCAAAAGTGGCAATACTATTTGGGATTTCCACGACTCGGGGACGTTACCTGTCAACATGACAGTATTGATCAATTGTAAATAATATTTTAGGCTATTGTCGCTAAGTTTTGAAAAGAAAATGTATGGAATATTATCTTCCCCAGGGGCTGTATCTCGAATGTTTGACAGTACACCTTTCAATTCTTCAAATGAAAAAGAAGCGTTGAGACCGGAATTTGATAATTCCATTGGAAGACTATGCATAATCATGAGCTCCTTTTCAGGAACGGAAGGTGGAGCCAGGCGATCTAGGAATTCCGGACAGCGTGATGGAGGAATAGTGGTGAAAGTGGTGTCTGACATACCACATCTAAACCTTTTGAGGTTATTCCATACAACACTGGGCGGCGTGTTGGGGGAAATACTGGAACAAAAGTTTCGCCAACTTATGAATCGTTTTTGTTTGAATAATTGTTTTGTGCTTCTCATCACTTCCATTAAATTTTCAAAGTTTTCATCGTTGATATCATGGTTATATTTAAACTCTGCCTCTTTTCTGCATTTAGCTGCTTGAGTACATTCAGCATCCCACCAGGGAGGTGATGGTCTATGATGTGAGACCCTTCTTACCGGAAAAACCGAGTGAGCCGAGTCTTTTATTAGTTTTACTAAGGAATTGGAACATATTTCTTCATTTGCATTATTTATAGGTGGAAGATCATTTAACTTTTTATCCACATTTTCTGTAAACAGGTTCCAATTGCTAGTTTCTGAATATTTATATAACCTAGTGCTGTGAAATGGGATAGGTGATGGTTGTTGATTAGAAGTGGGAAAGGTAATGATGATTGGAAAGTGATCACTGCCATGTGTTGAAGACAATCTGTGCCAGGATAGTGTGGAAGCTAAGTTTGGGGTTGAGATTGCCAAATCTATTACACTCTTCCCTTCAGTGGGATTTGTACGGCGAGTTGCTATCCCAGTGTTGAGTATACACAGATTTTGATCTTCTATTATATCTAGTAGGTTTGTACCATATGAATTTAATTTTGAACTACCCCATGCAGTGTGCTGTGCATTGAAGTCCCCAACAACAAGGAAGGGCTTAGGAATTTGTAACAAAATATTAGAGAGTTCTTGAAATATAAGAGCAGAAGGGTCAGGTATATAGATGGATATTATACATAAATTATTTATTACAACAGCTATCATAGAAAAAGTGTCACTGTGAGAAGGAAGAGGGAAATGTGTATAAGAGATAGAATTGTGAATGAGTAGGGCATTTCCAGCATACCTATCTTGTCGGTCAATGCGGAGACAAGAGTACCCACTCACTTTAAATGTAGATCCCGGCTGAAGCCAGGTTTCGCATAAAGCAAGAAATGAAGGGTTATATTTATTTAATAAATAAGTGAGCTCATTTTTTTTACTGCGAACACTACGACAGTTCCACTGCAGCAGTCTGTTTGAAGGATGTTGGTCCATTATTAATTGTATTATTTATTGATTGAATTATAGTGGCAGCGTGGTCCGGTGTAATAAGATTGGATTGACATAGAGAGTTAATAAGATTAGTTATAATTTGAATAACATTTAAAGAATCGCTTTCGTTGTTGTTGGGTGACTTCAAAGCAGAGCCATTAGCCGGCGCGGGCATGTCATAGTCCCGAACTAAGGCTTGGTGGGCAGCATAATCATAGTGGTGGGTATTAGAAGGTTTATGAGAAGACCGGGGCTTTAATGTTACTGTTTTTCTATAGGAAGTGGTAGGACTATGTATTTTATGTTTGTTAGGAAGTTCATTGTGCTCATATTTAGTGACTGCTCTACCATTAAGAACATCCACATAAGACCTATGAACAGGTGGATGTAATTTACTAGCCTCAAAATAGGATATACAGCTGTCTGCCATTGTTTGTTTTATTGCCCTTTGTCTAGATTGTTCTGGGCAAGATTTGCTAGTGGCAAAATGTAAACCAGAGCAATTACAGCAAGTTGCATTTTCTTCTTCAATCTTGCAGGTTGACCCATCATGCTCTTGGCCACATTTATAACATCGAGCTTTCGAGCGACATTGGGTCTTAGTATGGCCATATCGACAACAGCCATAGCATTGTATGGTAGGAAAGGTATATAATTCTACTGGTATTGCATTGTAACAGATGTATATTCTCTTTGGTAGGGTTTGCCCATCAAATGTTATTACCACTGACTGTGAGGGTTTCCATGTGGGTGTACTATCAATAATTACTTTATAATTTAAACGTCTAGCTTTAAGGATTGGTCCACAACCTATAGGTAATTTAATGTTTTCTAATACTTCATCAATTGACCAATCTGATGGTATACCCTTAACAATACCTATTCTAGTGACATTGTAGGAGGGAATGAAAGCTTTAAATTTATGTTGTTCCAAACAAGAGTGCTTTAAAAATTCATTGGCATCAATATGTGTTGAGAAAGAGAGGCTCATTCTGTTGCGTCCTATTCTTTTAATGCTACCATTAATAATATTTTTAAAATTATATTTTTGAATCATTTTCCCAAATGTTATAGGGTGCAGTGTATAATCTTTATTATCTGATTGTTTTACAATGTGAATTAAGTACGGACTATTGTCTGTTTGTTCGTATGCTGTGCGGCCAATGAAAGGACGCGACTGGGACTCTGCTGACATAGAATTGTTAGGTGTAGGAATTTTAGATGTAGGTGTAGCTGTGGATGCGGCAGCGAATGAAAAGACAGGAACTGATGGAAGGTTAGGGGTCACTACCGATGCAGTCGTAACCGACTTTTTATTTTCCGGAATAGTCTCGCCTTCAGAACTACAATCGCAAATGTGTTGACTGTCAGCTTCAATGTTTTTAGCCTTACAGTACTTTCGTTTACGTTTGTGGCAGTGTTTGCATTGTTTTTTTTGAGCTTTTACTCTTTTAAGGGACTTTGATGAATTTCTTACAGATGAAGCATCTGAATCCATACCAGATTCATTCGTTGTATAAACTGTTATATTATAACCGACTGGAGGAGGGCTCCGTCCTTGACCAGAGATCTGGCCCTGCACAGAGTCCTCATCCATAAGGTCACCATCGCCGCCGCCGCCGCCGCCGGGGTCCGGCGGCCTCATCTTATTTACACTCTATATATAAATATGTACAAGACTTACCAAACACGAAGATATAATAAGAATAAATTAGTGAATAGAAATATACATAAAATTTACAACCCTGATCACTTTTTACACAATAAATTATTTTTTATAATTTGCACCGAAAAAATTTGACCGTTCGCGCCGAATTCTTCCCGCCTTTTTCTCGTTCATCGTTCACGGCAGAGGGGTGTTTCGTCATCGACAAGGAATTCCTTGTCGATGTGTTTCGTTCAATTTTATCATGTCTTTAATCTTTCTTTAATACAATTATATTTTGAAAACTAATAAGGATCGTCAATCCGAGAGCGATCGATCAACATTTTAGGGCGCCCCGACTCGGACAGGTTAGGTTAGAAACAATTTTTGGTAATTATGTTAAAGTATTTTTTTTTTTCTGTAGGTAATATTTTCCTGTGACCATAGTAAAAAAAATGATGTCGAATAGACAGTTGGTTGGTATTGACTCAAGGCCACTTTCGCCCAGTCTCCTTTCTTCGTAGTTTCTGTTTAATTTCGCTAGATGGCGCTGTACCGTCCTAAAACGTGGTGTTAAGATTTTTGTGAAAATAATGACCCTTCCAGGCAGCTTTCCTCCCTGTTGTAAAAAGTGTTTGGTAAGTAGTCGATGCGTTTGTGATATATATTGGGTCGTTTGGTCAAAAACAAAAAGTAGGTAATCAATTAATTCAGTAAATTAATTAATTGTTTATTAACCGCTTACAGGCTCTATCCCTGATTCGATTTGTATGTGGGGTAGTGGGGTGTCGTTTCGTATGCTTATGAGAGTGGATCGTGAAGCAAAATAAATACCCGCTATCAGTCTCAGCTCAGGTTCTATCTCTGACTCGAATTGTATGTGGAGTCCACAAACACTGAGGAGCGAAAGTCGTTTCGCAAATTTAAATACCGCTCTCAGGGTGGGGTGTATATGGTCCCTGAATCGAACAGTATGTGGTAGTCGTATACTCGTATCGCATGCTAAAAACAGTGAGTGGGTATCGTAAATTAAAATCTATATCTACTTATAATAAAACTGTAGAGAGGCCAATACTGTACATTGAATATATATTCAAAGTTAATATTGGAGGGTGATTGGTGATCGATACTGATGCCAAAAATGCAATCAGTAATTTTATAGTTCTCTCACTACAACTATTTTTATGGCAATAAAAATAGTTCTAAAATAATGCATGATTTGCCAGGGTGTTTTCATGAATATAGTAATCCTTATCAATATTAATACGGTACCCGATACCTACAAAGTTTTTAATTTTGTACAACATGTCCGTTTACATAATTTAATTTCAATAATATTATCTTTGGAGATATCACAGAGTTTTAAAATTACTCCGCAGCAACTTACGGTCAGTAGCAAGGCTGAGCGATGGCTTTGCAAGATATTCATAGCTCAGGCCCTAGTCACACCGGAATGGCAGCGGCCGGCAGCGGCGCCGCGAGGCCGCCAGCGGCCGCCAGCGTCGCTAGAAACAAGAGGCGCGTGGCCGCTCGCGGCGCCGCTGTCAGCCGCTGGCGGCCGCTGGCGGCCTCGCGACCTTTTCAAGCTGTTCAAGCGATACTGGGTCTTTTAAGTATGTAGTTAAAGTTTAAAATTATTTCACACTGAAAGTGCTCGCCGCGTCGCTGCCGGCCGCTGCCATTCCGGTGTGACTCGGGCCTCATCAGAATAACACATAGGTACTATTGTGCTACATAACATTGCACCATGAGCCACGGGAGCCGATCAGTAACCAAAAACCTAACTTCACTGCCGCGGCTAATCGCAGCGCGAGGCACAGAGCTCCGGCGGGATCTCATGGCGAAATGGAGACTGTGACTGTCGCAACCCAGTGGACACGCCTCTTTGGAGGAGTGGCTGGAGCTGGAGAAGCGCCACGGCGCTCTCACATTTCGCCAGAAACAGGTGCTAACCAGGCACGGACATCTGCGACAATGGTCGCCTAGAGAACACGGTGGAGCATACGGTGGTAGTCCGCTTGGGTGGACCACCGCCGTGTTCTTGCAGAGGCGATCGGCGGGGGTGAATGAATGGGAAGCCGTCGCCTCCTTCTGTGAAGCAGTCATGCTGGAGAACAGACGTCGAGAGTCGCAAGACGACTACTAGCCACCGTAGGCGCGGGACTGCGAATGGCGAGCGGTGGGTAGCTCGCCGCCCGATAAGGACCGTTTGTTCCACTCGCGCCTCAAAGAGCAGTCAGCACGTGCCATGCCGGGGTTACGAATTAATTCTAATAGTTACCGCTGCCCCGGAAGTAAACTCACTGACTAATATCAACGCGTTTATTGATATTTAACAATAACTAACTAGAGACATTAAAGGAGGAATTATTCTTTGTGAATAGTAAGCCTAAGCCACAAAGAAAGGATTTTTTTAATTCTACTCCTAAAGGGTAAAAATTGTGTTTTTAGGGTTTCGTGACGTAACCGTTTCAGTCAACCCCTTAGTTTCGTCACAAGTTTCGTTTCCTAAAATAAAGTATAAAACTGGCTTAAAAACTGGGTACATATGTATAGTTTTCAACACGTTTACGCAGTACTTGTCCAATAGACCGGTAAACTTACGTTTTTATAAAAATATTCCAGTATTTTTTTAATAAATAGAATGATTCACGTGGAAGGTTTATAACTTTATATGCATCAATACATAATATAAAACCAAGTCGTTCCCCTCTGTCTGTACCTATGCATGCATAAATCTTTATATATATATAAAACTGCACATCGAATTTTGAAGCGGTTTTTTTAAATCGATTAAGCGTCTCAAGGGGGAAGTTTCTGTGTATACTCGTAGTACGTGCATATTAGCTGGGATTTTCAAATATAAATACCCGTGTAAAGCTGTGGCGGGTCGCTAGTACAGAAAATAATAGAAAGAAGTCGAGATTCTCAAAGATTTGGTACACTCCTGCGATGCTGGGGCGGCGCTAGTGATACAATATAAAAGAACTCAACTACTTGAAGTTGTTCTGATGGAGACGAAAACAATCGAAGGCGCTCCTTGTCGGCTTCACCTGCAGGTTTGTGTTCGTACATATTTAGTTTAGACGTAAAAAAATGTCCATAAACACCAAAGAAGTAAGTGGATCGAAAATGTGATTTTTGAAGTGAACTAAAGACAGGAGAGTTCTTTTTAATGTTATTAAGCTATGAGTAACTAATGTGAAGCCGTAAAAATTTATAGTTTATTATCCAATCCAATAGTTCTCATGTAAATTAGATTGATAATTATCCAATCCAATAGTTTTCATGTAAATAAGAAAACAATACGACTAGTAAGATGGGCCTGTTGTTGGTCTAGTGACCCTAACTGCTAAGCCGCAGTTCGTGGGTTCGAATTCCATCCAGGACAAACTTTGATGTGTATTTATAAATTATTTATGTATGTTTATCAGTTGTTTTGTTGTCAGTGTGTGCTATGCATAGTTTGGGATCAGATGGCTATGTGTGAGTTGTCACAAAATCAGATCGACTTTGTAACTAGGACAAATAAATACATTGAACATAGGACATACAAAAAGTCAGCATTAGGTACTACTACTACGCAGATGAGTAGGTGGGGAATAAAACATTAGGTTTCATTGTTCACGGTTTTATTTTCCATGTTATCAACAAGAAATAAGAGTCAATAATTATAGTAATACTTATACTGTAGGTATAGCTAAAACAAATAAAACATTACACGATTTCGATATCATTCAGAAAAGTATACAATTCTGTATAAATCGTTAGTTACATTTACTCCAAAAATTATCATTATTTTTCATTCAATTTTTCCGCGCGCAAGGTAATTCTCCTAATAATATTTCATCACAGATTAATAATGTACTTCTTCGTTTCTTGTTTTCACAAAGAAATAATAGATAGGGCGGAACATGGCCTTGACTACAGAATATAAAACTGCTAACTACTTTCGTATAGAGTCCCAAAATATTATACAGAAGTATGTGTGCTGTACTAAATAATGCCACATGAATAAAACATCTACTTATAATAAGTTGTCAACGCTTCATTGGCGTTACTTAGATCAGATATTTGCCGCTCCAAAATAAGTTAAAAAATAATTTGTTTACAGTTTTATCTTATTTACATTGATATTAATTTATTTTTGCGATATGCGTAATATGATTTAATAAATTTTACAATTTTTTTACAGGACTGTATAAATATAAAAAAACATAACTCATTTTATAATTAAGTAAAATATTGTACAAGATTAATAAAAATATTTTGGGGGAGACAATATTAGCAAACATAACAAAGAACAAAAAATGCCATATTTAAAATTAAAATTGATAAAGAAGTTACTAGCATAATCTCAAAACATGATTATAACAGTTCATAGGTGATGTATATTGATAACGAAACATTTACTGGATATCCCAGATAGAAGAACTAGTCGAGGAGCGCACGATAATGTTCATAGAATCTACTCGCATACGATACTGCACTTGTCCACTGATGACTTAAGTACAAGAGTCGTGTGCATAAGGCCATCCAACCCTGTGACTGATACCTCACTCCAACACATACTAATCATCTACAATGTTCAAAGACAACCACGTATACTATTGCACACACAGTATAACATTATGCTAACGCCTTACAATTAACAGTGTGGTAACTACATGTCGTTAATTTCCTAATATTAATAGAATTACACTAATCATCTCGTCGCAGCGTTCATTACTTAGTCCCTATCTACCCAATACACCGTACACCAACGTTAAATAGCACCCATGAGAATATCGAACATTTAAAGCAACATCTATACGCATTAATATAACTATTAAACTATTTACAATATTTACATACGTTGTTCATTACGAGTAGTATACACAACATCTCACAAGCCAGACTTTAAGAGTGAGACAACAATCAATTGATTATGAAATGGCTGCCTTAAAATACACAGTCTCATAAAACGAATATGTTTATAATATTGTTCTTAAATGAGATACATGTTACATTACAATAATCAGTCAAGCTTGGTATTAAGATCTTGTTATTGAGCCGTCTCCAATCAAACGTGTATTATGTGTTTATTTAAAAACAATGTTATATTTATTATGTCATCATTGAATTGCTATCCTGTAGCAAGAATAATTTAAGTCACTTTGTTTCAAGAGACACCTTATCGGCAACGTCATGAAGATGGTCGCTATAATCACTGCGATAATCCCACTTTAAAAACAATTTAACAATCATAGGGATGTAACGTAATCATAAAAACTGTTTTATTTTAAATAAATTAGGGCAATGTGATGTTTAACTTAATTTAGGCCTCCTTCGAAAAGGGTTAAGGTTATTTGATCGATGAGCCTGAGGGCTTCTCCTAGTGTCAGCTAACCAGTACGGTCTCTATCTTGAGCAGTTGCCTGAGCTTGTCGGTGACGCGCACGAGCGCGACCTTGGAGGCGCGCACGTTGACCTTCTCCCCGGCGCCGAGCAGCTGGTGGCACTGCGCGCGCTCCAGGAACTCCTGCGTACGGATCTCGCGCAGCAACTCTTTAGGCGACCCAGACCCGCAGTGGATCTGTTTCAGTAGACTATCCTTTGATTTTATCTGGAAATTGAGCAAAGAATGGCATCGTGAGTGAATTTAATTATGGATGTGTAAACGAAAGAAACAAAAAAACGTCGAAGACATTATTATTTTTGATTTGATCTAGTAGATCTTTAAGAGCAGCACAGGTAAGGGCAAAATTTTTGGCCAAATGTTGTAGAGATCTAAGTCTAATATGAAAACAAAGTTATCATGTATCTTCATCATCAGCCCATAAGCGTCTACTGCTAGACATAGGAATGACTCAACTTTTCCCGGCGCATGCGGGTCTGTACCACCGGCATCCAACAACGGTTCCCTGCGACCAATAATCATGTTTACCTGTAATAAATTAGTGATGTCCTGCAGCAAGCACCACAGTCCATCAGCTGGCTGGCCGGTGGGGGTTCTAAGGCTGTAGAAGGGCGGCAGTGGAGCTTCGGTGCACTGGATCTCGATCATAGAGTCCGGGGGCGGCGGCGGTGACGCGGGGGGAGGGGACGATAGCACGTCGCAACCCAACTCCTCTCGATCTGAAAAGATTGATAGTTTAAACTTTAATTCACACAATCTTTTTGAAACACAATTTTATTATCTCTATAATGTCTATAAGAATCTATTTTAGAGACATACTTTAACGCAATCGACACCATAGCAATGTTTATCAACAACAACTTCATTATTAGCAAGGCCAGTGATAAAGTTTTCTCGAGTTCAATTTCAACAGAAAAAGATTTTTTTAGGACATACAAATAGGCAAAGTTAAAAATTAAGAGAATTCAAGAGATACGTTGTTCATCTGTGTGCAAGTTTACGACTTTTGTTTTATATATAAGTAACACGCGAAGTAACTGTGTACTGTGCAGCCATGTGGACAGCCATTATGAGTGCCTTGCTCTTCTTCTGCTATTTATAAGTAGGTATGAACATAAATTTACCGCGTGATTCCTTTAACATAGGTAATAGTATAAGTGCTTTCAAGACTGTTATTTACTATTTCTTACCTATTAGTTCAGTTGGTGGAGGAAAGCGCCAGGGTTCAACGGCCTTCCCCTGTACATCGGCAATGTGTAATCTCAGTAGCGTGGCAGCGGGACCTTCCGTCAGCTCTTCGGGCGTTTGACCAGAGTAAGTACCAAGAAGTGGATCCGCGCCGTAAGCAAGAAGTAGACGTATTACTTCTATGTGGCTGTTCTCACAGGCTTCGTGTAAAGGTCTGTAAATAATATTACCCCTTTAGCTAGATTCTTATTTGGACAAAATAAACATATCAGCCTATTATTTTTCTACGCTTCTTTGAAAAAAAAACGAGGCTTTCGAATAGCTTAGGTCTCTTATAGACGGTTTCTTAAGGCGGATTAGCGATTCCTGACTTGTAGTTAATAATAAGTCCTGTTCAACATTTTTCCTTATCCCAAAGATTATCATAGAAAGTAGTGCATGTACGTAATTTGAAAATAAAGAACGAACCTGATTCCTCCCTGGGCAGCAGCCGATACGTTCGCGCCGTACTGCAGGAGTAGTCTAGCTATTCTGACATGACCCTTCGCGGCTGCCACATGTAACGGTGTAAAGCTTGCGTTGTCTTTTGCTGACGGGTCTGATTCTAACTTTTCCAAACAGTAGGCGACGCAGTCCTGTAAATGAAACAAAATCTTTATTAGCTATACTCAAAAAACGGTTGATGAAAACATGTTGCGAACTTGGTACTGGATACTTACCGTGTATCCCAGCCTGGCAGCTCGATGGAGATGAGTTTCTCCAATACTCTTATTGATGAACCAGCCTTTGATCTCTTTTTTAATATCGTGGACTGATTCAGGACTAGGCTTGACAGCTGGTCTTCGAATTTTAGTGGCCGATTCTTCTCTCCGTATTATTTTCTTCTTCTTCCTGATATAATCGAATCCAGAACTAAATTTTCTTCTCCCAAAAAGTCTCTTCAGGCGTCTTTTGGTGGTGACACCTTCCGTTGGACTCAAGGAACTACCTTCTACTTTCGGTTTGTCCTTATCTTCTTGAGTAGAATTTTCATTTTTGTGTTTATTCGCCGATATTTCCTTTGTTCTTTTGTGATTCAACGATTTCATTATGCTGTTCCGTTTTTTTAAACGCATTAGTCGACCTTTAGCGTCGTTTCTTTTTAGTGATTTAGTGCTTCGAAGTCCGTCTCTTATTGAACTAGATCTCCTTTTAAGTTTGTCTTTTACGATCTTTCTAGGTTTGAACTTCGGCTTTGACTCCGGTTCTTTCTTTATTTCCACAACTTCCTTTACTTCTTTTTCTTCGGGTAGTTCTTCTTCTCGGCAGGAGGTCGGCGGCGCGGATGCCGGCCGTTCGTCACCAAATACTTCTTTGATCGTTGCTCGTTGTTTAAGCACTCGACTTTCTGTTCTTGTTCTGGATTTTAAAACAACCGGCGCGAACTCTTCAGTAGCTCCAATTAAACCATCTGTGTCTTTAATAAATGAATTTCTGAACGCAGTTACAGTTTCTTTTCTAAATGCTCCTAAATAAAAAATATCCTCCATCAATTTTTCTTTCTTTACACTGTAACTGCCTTTATTTCCGTTTTTTACCAGCCCTAAACTAGGTGTCGGTAGCAACTCATTCGACGATTTTTTAGGTATGACTCTTGGTGTTTTTTCATCCTTATCTTTACTTTTTTTCTCTTTTCTGCTTTCTTCCTTTTTCCCACATTTTTGAATCAAAACATCTACAATTGAGCTACTTTTCTTTTTATTAATTTTTGAAGACAACACAGTGGATGTCGAAGCCTCAGAATCATAATGCAACTTATTTGGTGTAGAATAACTCGAGTTTGAGTCCAAATCGCTATCAAGAGTAAGTTTATCAGGACGTCGAGCGTATAAATCATCGGTAGCAGCTGATGGTGCCGAAGAAGGCGCCGGAGAGAGAGGTGCAGGATCCAGATCAGGTAGAGATGTGGAACCTCGTGTAAAAATTGCACCAGATCCTCGAACGAATGGTCCACCAGAACGCCCTCGTGGTATTGCAATCAGTCTAGTTGGCATACGAAGAGAACGTTTATATTTATACAACTCTTCTTCCCAACCTGGATGAAAATATGAGCCATCGCCAAATGTTGGTTTACGTACTGGCGTTGAACTGTTACTTGCACTGCTGCTATCTTGTTTTTTTACGGGAGATGATTTTACTGGAGTCTTTGAGTTAAGTGTACTTTTATCTTCGGTTTTTGTATTTTTACGCGTCCGAAGTCTTCTCGCTACACTAAGATCATCATCTTCGCTATCGGAACTGGAATTAACATCCTGTTTCTCATTTTTGTTGTTATCAACCGACAATTTGCCTTTAGATCTAGACATTTGTCTAGACAATTTTCCTTTGCTTTGTTTTTCTTCTTTATCTTTTGTTATTGTAGAATCCAGGGATTTCCTAGTATTTTTATTTACATCTACATCACAACATTCAAGTTTCACATACGCAGATTTCTCTGACAAGTCCTTTAACAACTGATATTTGAGACGATCACTTTTTTCCTTTTCCTTTAATATTTTACTCTTTATAAGTGGCTCATCATCATCTGTAGATTCGCATTCTTCTTTTATCACAGTTTTAATTGGTGTCTTTTCTTTTAACTCTTTTCTAGATGAAGTCGAATTATCAGGCTTTTCTATTTTAACTTTTGCTTTTGCCCTCATTTTGGAAGGCCTATCACTTTCTTTTTGTTTATCATTCCTTTTATCACTTTTTTGTTTTTCACTTTTATTGGATTGTTTTTCTACTGAAACTGGTTCCAGCATTACCGGCATTTCCGTTTCTATCCCGATATCGTCTTCATCCATTGGTTCTTGTTTTATGACTATAGCTGGCATGATGACTTCCATGGGTCTAGTGGTGTCTGCCGCCAGTTTTGCAGTCACTTCCGAAAGTTTAGTGTCCTCATCCGCAGGTTTTGTGGTCTCACCCACAGGTTTAGAGGTCTCTCCTGAGGATTTCGTGCTATCCCCTGTCGGTGTTGAAGTCTCTTGAGCAAACTGAGTGGTCTGCCCTAAGGGTGATGTAATATTAGTTGCAGGTGGTTGAATCACCACGGCTGGAGTTATTTCGTTTTTATGCAAAACAGATTCAAGGGGGTCTAAACCTTGAGCCTTTTCCACTTTACTTTCGTTTTCATTCTCTGAGGTATCTATGCGTCTTTTGTTTACTTTCTTCTTATGGCAACTTGTTTTTAGCTGTTCCATAAAACTATCACACGCATTTGCCCAGTCTAGGTCTTCAACAAGTGGTTCATCGACTTCATTTAAACCTATTGGTTCTAAACTTTCTAAAATATTTTCTGTTTTAATGGATATTTCAGCATCTTTTTCAATTTCTTCAATGTTCATGGGCTCTGTTTTTACCTCTGCAATAATAGGTACAGGTGGCTCTTCGTTTTTGATAACTGATTCTAGCCTTAAATTGTCTTCTCTAATTTGATTAAATAAATGAGTCTTTCTAGGAAGTAGTTTTAACTTCTCATTTTCAGGTGGTGTTGTTTTCTTTTCTGCCTTCGCCATAGCATCTTGCGATGGTGGCATTACTTTTAACTCTGCTTTTGTTCTTATTCTGGAGGCAACATCATTTTCAGGTGATATTGGTTTTGGATCCGGACTATTGTGATAATCAGAGTCCCGTGGTATAGAATCCACAGCTTTAGGCATTTGAATATGTTGATGTAAGTTTGGAGTAATGTGCTTAGAAGTAAGTTTTGCGAAATTTTTGGATGTTGTCTCTGCTTCGTTGTCTTTAGTAAGATCTGTGATATCTATAACAGAATCTTCTGCATCATCGATTACTATGAGGTCTGGAACCTGCTTAGCTTGTCTGGCTGGCTCTACAAATCCTGTTTGTTTGGTTTCTAAACTGTTTCTTAATATACTTAGCACCCTTTTATCAGCGGGAATGCCACTGGAGGGATCAAAATGATGGGGATGAATATCTCTATGGCTCGGAATTTTTTGTATAACATGATGACGGCTATTAACAGACGGATTCCTATCATGATAGTGGGCGTGATAATCGCTCGTTTCACGAGCTAGTTCTGGATGGTATGGATTATTTGAGTATCTGCGGTTCGGTTGACTGTGATGGTCCCGATAGACGCCAGGAATGGCAGGACGTTTTTGTTCGTTTTGATAAGTTTCCAAATGTTGTTTATATCGACTATAGCTATAAACAGGCTGTTTCATGAGTTCGCGTTGTTCCCGAGCGGACTGATTTAGATGGTCTATCCGACTGTCTGCAGTCCAGGTTTCATAACGAACTATCTTTTCCGGAATGTTACTAACTATTGGACCTGCAGGACGTTTTCTCTCTTCTATAATAAAGTGTCGGTCGTCACGAATTCTATTATCAGGATGACGCTGCTCACCAAGAGATCTTGTAAGATCAATTTTAGGAACGTATTCAGCTCTCACTGGCACACTACGTTCTTGGTAAGGATGTGGAGATTCGACAGGATATGCCTCGGGCACTGGTCGACGCGTTTCATATGTGCCGTTGTAACGCATGGAAGGATGTGCAGGTTGCGAAGGTGCCACATATCCATGCGCAGCATTCCTCTCTCCATATTGGGTAAAATTTGGCGCAAAGTCTACTTTATGAGAAGCAACATAGCTTGTGGTTGGTAAATGTGAGTGACGGCTACCGGACGACGACGGCCGATGAGGCAATGCAATCATTACATTTTCAGCGGCTGAATCGACGGCATCTTCTTGAGTTGTCGACGAGTCCGCTGAATTTTTAACTGTCTTAACAGATAGGTCCAAAGGTGATTCTCGTTTCTGTTTACTTTGACTGACCTGCGTAACTGTGACAGGCGGTTCATGCTTTTGCTTAGTTTGATTCATTTGATTTACCAGTGTTGTTACAGAGACCGTCATGCGCGCTTGATTAGGGTAACCAGGCTTCACCGTAGATCTCGCGGGTGAAGTTTGAACGGAAGCTGAAGGAGCATACTCGTAGCTAGTTTTAGGTGCAGCTACTGGACGGTAAACAGATCTAGATTGCGTAGGATTTTGTATAATTGGAACAGGCGCACTAGGTGCATACCTAGACGTTGATGTTGATGGTGTCGGATAGTGGTAACTGCTTCTTGAATCTACAGATCTACTCATATTGGGATAGCCAGTACGCGGTGGCAAGCGAACAGCGTCATGCGAGTGTGGTGGGATTGGCACTGGCGAACGCTCTTGTGGTCTAGTAGAGTAATGTGCTCCCATGACATCCATCGGCGCGTGTTTATATTGAACTTGCTGGTGTGTATCTACATGGTGACTTTGAATAGGCTGCGCGACTGGTGCAGGTCTATAACTTGGATATGCTTGTTGGTGGTCATATTTTCGCTGTGGAACCACAGGATGCCTGTCAATATGTGACGTTGTACGTCCGTAAGGTGATGGGTCACGACGTTGCTGTAAAGATACATATTGCATTTGAGCTGATCTGCTATCAGCAGAGTGTCTCTGTGTGGAAGGCGCTGGCTGCGGATGATGAATAGGTGGAACACGATCGTTGGGTGGTGGTGGCGGTTGCGCAGGTGGCATTTGGTATCGCTGTGTAGGTGGACTTTGCGCGGCTACATCGCGCAATCTCGTCGCAGCGTGTTGCGGCATCGACCCCGATAACCTTGCATACGTCTGTGGACTATGACGTGCATGTGTCGAAGGCTGAGGTGAAGCTACAGGTCCATGAGAATTTCTGCTTCCTTCTGATATATTTGGATCATATTGATATCGCCCATATGGTTCTGGTGGGCGAGACGTGGGATACGGATCTGGAGGTCGACCTGGAGCGTAATGATCAGGTTGTCTAGCAGTCGGCGTTTGTACACGATGTACAGGTTGCCGGTACTGTGCAGGAGGCTCTAGTTGAGACTCTGGAGCCGCAGCTGACTGCAGCGGCGCGGCTGACGGCGGTCGTGCGGGCGACGGGCACGGGGCAGCAGGCGCCGGCGCCGGCGAGGGCAGCGTCCGCGGTGGCTTGCGGATTATGTGCGACGGAGGTGAAAGTGTCCCCACAGGCTCTTCATCATCCTCAATCTCGGGCTGCTCTCGTCGCTTTTCTGCCGCCTCACGCATTACGGTAGCCTTATGGATAATGTGGGGTTCAGGCTCTATGGGTTCGGAGGGTGGCCGTGGTGGAGCTGTGATGGGCGTCGAGCTCGGGGTAGAAGGCGGAGCTGCAGCGGCAGAAGGCGGACGTGACGAGGGAGCCGGAGCGCCGGATTGCGCTGGAGCTCCTTCTTCTGGCAATGGAGCACTAGGTGGCCATAAGGACTGCCCGGAGCCCTCTGCCTGCGCTTGCTTCGGCACCCCCATAAAGTACTGGCGCGTCCCTTCCAGTACATTGTTAAAAGTTACGTCCATACTCCGTCCCCTCTGAACACCTCCTGAAACAAAGCGAAACCATTTGTCACACACACTATATTTCATAAAGGCACCTCACGAGACACACGTACCTGTAAGTACTTGTTAATACAACCACAAAATGTTGATAAAAGCAATATTCATCAATCATCCCATGAGCGAGTTAAATGCCGATATCGAAATTGAGCGCACGACTTGTCGTCTGTCGAAGGTGCGTGGTAGGGTCGTTACCCGGCGGCGGCTGCCCTTGAGCGTACTTCGCCCCCGCACGCACACATGCACGATCATATACATTCGTGATATTACACACACTGAGGCCACTTCCGCATGAGTATTTTGCTTCAAGTTAACTGACCTTCATTCGATTGAATGTCAAAAACCCCGTGTAATTAATTAGCGATTCTTATTTGAGGCCACAATTCCTGCTAAACAAGCTCTGTAGGAAGGTACCTAAACAAGTAACAATTTATTTACGTTGAGTTTAGTATATTTACCATATGTTATCACCAGAATGTCTCATTTTTTTAACAATAAAATAACAATAACAAAAGTTATATTTGAACTAGTTGCAGTAAGGAGAAATAGTATTATAAATTTACATATTATCTTCTTTCTACATATACCTATAATTATTTTGTATGACATGTTGCTAAATGCTAAAAGACACATGTCTAAATAGGTACCTATTAATTATAATGATACGTATAACAAACAATCCTCAGTCTCGGGTATTTTTAGCAATGAGGATATATCATGGAACACCTTTTATTTTATGTTCCGCGGACAGTACAATAACAGAACAAGTAATTAGTACCGCATACCTATTTGGGAGTCAACGATTATGTTCACCTTCACTATTAACGTTTTCCTTCATTTTTGCAATTACAGCGTATCAAAAATAGCGATTGATAATAATTAGCAGTTGCTGTTAGCAACTGACTTCAAGACTCCATTTACATTTCCCGCATAATAAATATTACGCGCAGTTAACGCTCGATGACCTTTTTCGCCCATATTTGCATTTAAAGGTCGCATATGCACAGAGAACAGATCGTGGAACCATAAGCACCAAAGTAGTACGTATACTCGCACGTCTATCGCCTACTTTTAATTAGACTATTTACAATAAAGGTTTCTGCTTTTTACTCAACAAACAAACATCAAGTACCTATCTTTAGTACGTCTGAAAACATCCGGAAAGTTAAACTGTTGATACTTTGTTTTCCTCTCGATCCGCCCCGGGATAACAAGGAAATGTTTTTGTGTTTGCGTCAGTTTTATTGTTCGAGTTCGTCCTGACTTTTATTTACCACAAGTGCGAATGTACTGAAAATGGAACGAATATACATCGAACTTTTATCGGGTTATATAAATTGCTGTCGTAAAGCCTTTAAGTTGTTTGCTGTTGATATTGTAAGTACGCGTTTCCGAGCACATATTTGTAAAGCTTCCCGGAGAAAGGAAGCTGGTCTCCAAGCGACGTGGCTCGATCGATTGCATCGAGCCCTAGCAACGGTGACGGATGGGCTGCGAGCCCCGGACAGACTATCCGAACAGATGCATCGCCAACAAAATAACAAGAACAGCGTGTTTAATTAAAAATCGTATAAAGTAAAAAAATAAGAAAAATAATTAAACCGTATTACCGTGTCGATATAATGTAAATCTATTCGTATGTAAACATTGAGTTGTGCATTGCGCATACATCATTGTGTTGTGTTGTGTTGTGTCGCATAAATGTTGATCATATAGGTAGAGGTAAACATAATAACTACCTAATAATATCGCTCATAGGTACAACGAACCTATCTGTCGAAAAGAAATACCTAACCTGTTGTTTTTATTGGACAGTAATGGGGCGAGGGGGCTGCCCGACCGTAACGAAAACCAAGAAATGAAAAATGAAAAAAAAAAGGTAGTTATAAAAACTTTAATTATAATAACTTTAATTTGATACATTATCGGCCACGAAAATAAACCGAAGTAAAATTGTGTTGAAAGTTGTCTGACCTTTACAAGTGAGATTTATTTTTGTACCAGACTACTAAATCCAGTCTGCAGACGCGTAAAGTATTATTAATTCTAAGGTCCAATTATGTTACAGTAATACCTCTCCCCAAGAGTATTTACAAAAAGACCGATCGATCCCTACTCTATTTATGATTTCGAGAAAGGTCAATGTCACCTACCCGACCGTCTGCAAGATACGGGGTTAATGACCCCGCGGCTCATATCGCACGTATCTACGCTTTAAAAACGTCAGAAGATTGCACGGCTGGAAATAATTATTATCACAGATAACGAAATTCTAAAACACTAGCAACACTTGTATATTTAAAACAAACATGTACACGTCGATGCGAAAATTAATTGTTTTTTTTACAATCGTCTAGATAACCAGTGTGAAATATTATGCTTTCTATCTTATCTATGTTTCTTACTGATTACGGTCCATGATAGGTTAATACTACAAAAATAAAACACTACTTAGAGAAAACAATTCTAGAAAAAGAGAGAAATAATTTTAACCGTTAGCCAATAAATAAATATAGGTAAATTCAAATAGATTCCACAAAAATCAATCAAATAAAACTTTAACTTAGTGGCGTTAGTTTACATTAAACCACAAAAAGTAAACAGCGAGAAAACGTCTAATTGCTTTAGAACTTCGTAGACACTGGAACTTGAAACTTTAACCAGCTTCAAGTTTGATTTTTCTATCTTTGATTACTTTGATTTTGTAATTACAAAGTTAAATGTAAAATCGCGTTATTTTTAAGCAACGTTTTCTAAAGCGGTCCAAGGGGGGTCCATGACATGTAAATAGGGTCGACGATCTCATTTAAACGAGGAGTTGATTTAAGTTTTGACTTTCTATTAATGGTCTTTTTCGTCCCAGAACAGATGGATCAGTTCATCTTGAAGTACTTGAGCCCAGTAGGGGACCACGATTATATCGACTTTAGAGGCGTTTTTGATGTTATACAGGTGAAATGGATTATAAAGGACTAGCTTCTGCCCGCGGCTTCGCTCGCGTTAGAAAGAGACATAAAGTAGCCTATGTTACTCTCCATCCCTTCAACTATCTCCACTTAAAAAATCACGTCAATCCGTCGCTCCGTTTTGCCGTGAAAGAAAGACAAACAGACAGACAGACAGACACACTTTCCCATTTATAATATTAGTATGGATGTAGGGTGTATGAATTGTACTATCATCAAGCTTGTAAAATAATACCTTTTTGTATGTAAGTGTATCGTCTCTTATTCATAAATTGGAAATGTTCATAATGGGCCACCCTATTATCCATATCCAAAACAAAATAAATAACATAAAACCGACCGAGGTCTGCAGCTCGGTTTTAAAGCTAAATAATTGCATGTGCGCATCGGTGCGTTACAAGATGCAATTACACGTACAGCACTTATGTGGATTCCGTTATGAGAACGCCCCACTGGAAAATCTGCTTAGCTATGTAACAGAAAGATACCGGAACTGTTTTACATAACAAGTTTTTAGTTCTCATCTTTACATGTATAGTTGTAGTTTTTCTGAAATTATAGTCTGCTTATAAAAAAACTTTCGCAAGATGGACACGTATTACAAGTACAATCTATAGAAGTTTTCAACTTTTCACCAATTGTTATAATATTCTGATGAATGATAAAACTTGGTTGTATTACTGGTATTACTAAGAATACTTTATTTACAACGTAGGTAAACTATTTTTTTTTCTTCGTTATGTAGCTCTTTCTTCAGACTACAATCAATCCCGCCATGGGCGTAAAAACAAACTTGGCTCACTGAAAAACTACTCCAACATACTCGTATTGCTAGGGACAAACTTTACTGTAAATCTCATTTTGTCAGCCTGTAAGCAAATTACCTTGTGGACCTTTGTTGAAAAAGTGGTGACCAACGCGTTATAGAAGCTATGACGTTAATAACTTAAGATTCATATTTACATTCTCGCCATTGTTTCTGCAACATTATTACGGTAGTAATCTACATAAAAATAACTGCGGATATCGGCAAATGAGGCGTTTATCTGTACAATAAGTGCAACGAGAGGAAAAGTGCATTGTCAATTCAATTTTATGGTCGATTTGCAAACTTATAAAGCCATCATACAGTATTTTCTGTAGCCCATTAAGACTACGTTTTTATAGGTATTACTTAAAATAATCGCCTAAACATTAAAAAAATGGCATCAGAGCTAGTCTACACTAAATCGCATTCTTTTACTAAAGTAAAATAACACGATTTAGTTTATCTTAATTATTTCATTCTATTTTAGACCACCCGAATTAGATAAATGATGCCTATAAAACTTTTAGTGAATTTTTAAACTTGTTATCCGAAAGCGAATTCCTAATATCTATCGAAAAAAGTAACATCATCATCTTAATAAAATTAATTTACCTAATGAAAACTTACGTGGTATAACGGCGGCGGCTACCCTGCTTGATGAGAGTGGCGACCCCTAGGCGCGTTCATGTCTCCGGCTTCTCTTCTAGGAAGACCTGAAATAATGGAAACCCAAAGTGAGTTTCTTTCATAATGTATGATTACAGATAATCTACAGATATACAGGCTGTCCCTCATAATCTTAACAATCACATATCTCCTTGCAGTTCAGGGGGCGTACCATAAGCCCTTACAGCAGTATTACTTTTTCAGTGGGAACTGGGAAAGAGACGGCGCTAAACAACGTGTCTAACGCTGTCACTTGCACACTCCTGAACAGGAATAAAACAATCTTACTTTAAACGTCATGGTAAGGGGGCATGGGGCGTACCACAAGCTACCTACAAAAAAGTTCGCGGTAAAGGGCGATAAACGCACGTAACAACTACGCGGCGGTTCTTGTGGGTCGATGGGTTGTCTATTGTTTGCCCGAAGATTATATGCCATAATCATCATTTTCCCGAATTTCATTTACCCGAATATCATTTGCCCGAATGTTTCATTTGCCCTAAAAGACATATGACATACTTTTAATTGCCCGAATTTTAGATACCATAAGATACGAATGCCATCAGTATTGTTTGCCATAATTTTATGTGCCATAATAATTATTAGACATAATATTTAAATGGCATAATATTTAAATGGCATAACAAGTATTAGACAAATATTTAAGCCCCGTGATGGTTTTTTTTTTCTGTGCATGGTTGATGGTTAAGGCTGGTTTTAAGTCTCTCTTTATATTATCATCTGTACCCTTTTGGATGAATAAATGATTATTATTATTATTATTATATGGTGGGCCAGGTCGACGGAGCCCCGCTTCGCGGGGCTCCTACTTCTGTGTGGTTTATAAAAAAATAACCACGAAGGGGATGGCGGGGTCTATTCGCTCGCTTCGCTCGCTCACACGACCCCGCCATCCCCTTCTAACCTAACCTGTCCGAGTCGGGGTGCCCTAAAGTCCCAATTGCATCCAATTTCTCGTGATATAAACAACCGTTATACACCCGATGTCGATGGCAAATTATGTTATGGCATATCATAATTATGGCATGTGATAATTAGGACATGTGATAATTATGGCTTACAATGATTATGGCAAATGATGTTATGGTAAGTGACTTTATGGGAAACAATGATTCTGGCACGTGACTATTATGGCAAATGAGAGTAGGGCAAATGAGTATTATGTCGTATGATATTATGGCTGTTGACTTTTATGGCAAATGAAATTAGGGCAAATAAAATTCGGGTAAACGGCGGTATACCGGGTCGATGATCTTTTTTGCGCGTATGGTATTATGTCACCTTAGGGTACGTGAACTACGCGAACGAAAAAGGTTATCGAACTTAAAATACATACGTAGATTAAGCTTATTCATTATTATTCAAACGTCCCACATTGAGTTGTTGTATTCGAGCCCCACAATTAAGTTCATTACCTACCTACTGATTAGTTTAGGTAGGTATATCATTTAGCTATTGGCAGAGAGCAATTCAAGGTTATTGGTTTAAGAACAAACGTACTACACATCATAACTACGTATGTATCTCTAGAATTGATTGCGTAACGATCGTGTTATACATACCTATTCATTTATTGATAGATGCCACTAGTATTGACAGCAGCATCATAAATGTTTCAATAGAACCGTAAATGTTAAGAAAAATACAAAAAAAATGTTAAACTGTTTATCTAAGGAATAACACTACGAGCCATACGCAGTAACTTGAACGCGATAAATCAAGTAAATTATCGTCGCGAACTATTGATAAGATGTTCTATAAACACACATTAGTTACTTTATCAATAGTTTACAGCGCATACGTCACACAAATAGGTATTTAAGTGTTGCACCAAATGGACATTGACCCACATCCAACATCCGTTGACAAACGATTCAGCACATCATACGAATTGACTTTTAAATCAATTTTGTTGAATAAAAATACACAATAGGCATGTTCTGATTCTGAGTGACGATTTTGTTTTGTGCTTCGTTTGTACGATTATGTAAACACCACGTAATCGTCATGGACTGTACATATTATACATAAGAGCAAACGTTTTATTACGCTATAAATATTCAGTACTACGCGGGTGAAAATTATAATATGTAATGCCAATCTAATATTTAGGTCCGGTATCCGGTATCCATCGTTTGCAAATTGATCCTGTTTCAGTTTCAAGAAGGTAAGAAGCCAAGTATGTGCTAAATCTCTGTGATGTTAAATTAATTTCTCTTTGCAGAATACTTATTAATGTAGTTAATTAATTTCTCGATATTATTAAGGAATTATTAGGCCTTTATAATCTTGGCTTGAGAAGCTTAGAGTTGATATTAGAAGCTTACTTTTCTTATTATAGAATTTTAACTATATTAAGTACCTACCTACCTAGTATAATTTAATCAGAATCCAATAGAAAGAGTACCTATGCCAATTATCTATTAAATTTTACTAAATGCAGTTAATGCTACGATACCCACGCCCCACTAGGAGTCATGGTACTCATGTAGATTGAAATTAAAATCAGGATAATAAAATCCAAACAACCAAGCAATAAACTTTGTACTTATAATTTATTTACATTATTACAAATGGGAAAGTTCACTAATAACCACCATTGACGTATGTAAAATGTACACGTCGAAAAACTGAAAATTTTCTTCAACAACAGAGCTGGGCCGCGCATGTGTGTAACACTATTTACGTACACAGACGCGTTACAGCTGTGTCGGGTCATTGCCCCCGCGAGCTGCGCGAAACAAGGTGAATCGTAATGTCTGTACTTTTTGTCTCCTTCATTATTGAAATGTGACTCCATAATGTTTCTATACCTATAGTTTTGCAAATTTTATAGAATTTACTACGTATGAGATCACTAGATGAGGTAGATGTAGGTGTGCCAGACATCGAGTCACCGCGTGATACTTAAAAACTTTAATCCGATTTAAATGAGACTTTCTGAAAATATTATACGTAGACACTCAAAAACAATTATATATTTAGTAGGTAGGCGGACGTGAAGCCAGGATTCCCACTCATCACTACACACACAACACAAAAGATAAGAGGTCTAGCAATTTTATGAATAGGTACTTTACGTGACATTGTAAACGTTGGTTTTCAATTTATGTACATATTTATTGTATTCGTTCAAGAGAACTGAAGGTTTCTTACTTTCATATTGGGGCATTTAACCTACGTCACGTCGTCGCGTCGTCGTCGTAAACTCGTAAGTAAATAATATAAGTACCTAATAATCGCGAAAACAGAAACACTCAGTAATGTTCGCATATTGCGTTCTTAAATTCCATCGGCAATAAAACAGTCGTAAAATAAAGGCAGCAAACTAATTTCAGAGTCAATTAATCTTCCCCACACCCTGGTACGTCACGTTCGTGTAGAAATCATACCGATACCCCAACGTGCACTCCCCACGGAACCAACGCAAATAATGGCAAAGGGGATGCGTAGGGGAATGAAAATTATATCGACTCTCCCGCCGTCTTCAACCATTTTACACTAGGGTCATATATTATGTAATTGATTTGCAGGAACAAACACCTCGCTCTATTATTTTTTGTCATTAGCGGAAACAATACCTACGATTCTTTGTAGTTAATAGCTTGTGAAAGAAAATAATGTGAACGAACGATAATAGAGATTTCAATGGAATTAAAGCAGACTTATGTCTGCTGCTCAACCAAGGGTGGTGAGGGGAAAATATAGCAGGTGCAATGCTAAATAAAGTAATTAAACTTAAAGAACCCGCGATAAGGAACTAAAAACTGTTACTAAGTTTTACTAGAAGTTGTCTGGGGTAATATAAGAAAATAAATAAATTACGTAGAATAACGATTCAATATGTTTTAAATCGCAAGAATGTAGGTAGGTATTAAATCGCAAGAAAATGAGTGGGCATAAACAGTACACTAAGTCAGTTCAGTACACTAAGTTCGGAATAATCACTAGTCCATACTAATATTATAAATGGGAAAGTGTGTCTGTCTGTCTGTCTGTTTGTCTTTCTTTCACGGCAAAACGGAGCGACGGATTGACGTGATTTTTTAAGTGGAGATAGTTGAAGGGCTGCCATCACCAAAATTGCCGACCCCGGACAAACACTTCAAAAACCCCGGACATTTGGATGAAATTCAGTATTTATCCCGGACATCCCAGAAAAAAAAACAAAAAAAAATGTATTCATTTAAAAACAGCTTGTTTGCTAGTTATTTAACAATGTTTGACACAATCAACTTAAACTACTGTTTAACAAATAAAATAGTCAACATTTTACACTCTTCTATTTATGAGAAAAATTCAGCCATAGCTGGTTTGCGCTTAACAGTTTATCTCCGTCACTAAGACTCAAGCTAAAAGCTTTTAAATTTACCCATCCTCCAAATTAACTTCGTGTCATCGATTTCTATATTATTATCCTTGAGGAAAATAACTGTTTTTTTTCAACATCAGACCATGGAGTACTTTCACTGATGTTTGGCAAAATCATCCAGTCGAATTTGTCAAAGTCTTGGCATTGGTTTAACCGCCCCGGCAGTTGTAGCGGGTGGTGGCGCGCCGGGGGTCGTTCGGACATCGGCCGTTATCGGCTTTTTTGCAGCGTAGGAGTTAGCTTGGTTGCGCTTACCAATTACGAATGAATTTTTAACTAAGATTTGTTTAGATTTATCGCTTATCTTTTAATTAATTGGGAATACCCCGACACTACAAGTGTCCGGGTTTCATCTGGACACTTTTTGCCAGCCCCGCCCGGACGCTCCCCGGACGCCCTCTAAACTAGGACAAATCCGGGGAAAACCGGACGGATGGCAGCCCTTGGGGAGTAACATAGGCTACTTTTTGTCTCTTTCTAACGCGAGCGAAGCCGCGGGCAGAAGCTAGTATTATTATAATTTGTTACGTTTAGCAAGAAAAAAATAAGTTTTAATTTTTATTTTGCGAAGTTGATGATTGTCTGGCATAGACAGAATATAGGACACCAATTTGTGTCTATCGTTTTATGGTCCGGCAACATTCAGTTAGAATTATAAATATAAACAAGGTACCAAGAAGAGCCGCGTGCTCACATTTTACTAATTAGCAATGTAGAGATTAGAATAGACCACAAAGGATCTCGGCAGTACAGTGAATCGTATCGGAGTGGCGCGGGAGCGGCTGTGGCCCACATTACGTGTTCTATTTTTCATCAGTGTTGCTAGCGCCCTCTATTTATAGATCCGCATTGTTTATGGCCGTCGACCGACTAACATCGACCAGTTTCAATTGCCTTTACTTCCTGTATTGTATACGTTTCTAATTTTCTATTTCTGTTATGAAATCTTGTATTTTCATTTCATCCTCTACAATGTTCTATTTCTATGCATCCACAATGCTACGTTACTAATAAAATCGTATCATGATTTTTCGGTAGGTTTTTTTTTCTACACATTTTCCCAATTATACGCTTTAACAAGTACTTGACAATTTCATTCGACAGCACTTAAGTACTCTAGTTTTATAATTACATTTGAAACACAGCGTAATATTTATCATTTACATACAATAGAAAAAAAGAACAATGAAAAACGAAGTTAATTCTAGGAAAATGTGTTGGTTTAGCGAGAAACGTTCACATGATAAAGTAATCCGAATCCCTACTTTATTAAAATAAACACGTGAAGTCGAATAACAATAATGACTAACGCCCTGGTCACGGGGATGCCCAACAATTTTGTTTATGTTGTAAACACGGAAAATTAAGGCAAACCAATACTACAAGACTACAATGGATGCGTAATACCATAATTACGTATAACATAGATTAACTTACATTAGAAATACGCATTAATATAGTTATGTATTTCTAATTAGTTCCTTTTGATATGAGTACAGAGGAATACTAATTTCGGTGTCTAAAATGAGTCAAAACCAGACTAAACCTTCGAATACACACATGTGATTCGAGACACATTAGAAAGACAACAGCGTGACAGCCGGCTGTCGCTTGGTCGTCGAAAGGTAAGTAAAAGTATAAAAAATATGGATTATCCTATTGAATTTAAAACACCTTGACGAACTTAACCATGGTAGAGTCTGCGGTTTTAGAGAAAATATCCAAGATCAATGGATGAATACAAGGTAAACAAATTCTACTCTGTCACCTCAAATCATCGAGGTTGATATCGGAAACCTTAGTAATAGACCGTAGAATATCAATATGGGTTGTCTATTGTTTGCCCGAAGATTATATGCCATAATCATCATTTTCCCGAATTTCATTTACCCGAATTTCATTTGCCCGAATGTTTCATTTGCCCTAAAAGACATATGACATACTTTTAATTGCCCGAATTTTAGATACCATAAGATACGAATGCCATAAGTATTGTTTGCCATAATTTTATGTGCCATAATAATTATTAGACATAATATTTAAATGGCATAATATTTAAATGGCATAACAAGTATTAGACAAATATTTAGGCCCCGTAATGGTTTTCTTTTCTGTGCATGGTTGATGGTGGGCTAGGTCGACGGAGCCCCGCTTCGCGGGGCTCCTACTTCTGTGTGGTTTATAAAAAAATAACCACGAAGGGGATGGCGGGGTCTATTCGCTCGCTTCGCTCGCTCACACGACCCCGCCATCCCCTTCTAACCTAACCTGTCCGAGTCGGGGTGCCCTAAAGTCCCAATTGCATCCAATTTCTCTTGATATAAACAACCGTTATACACCCGATGTCGATGGCAAATTATGTTATGACATATCATAATTATGGCATGTGATAATTAGGACATGTGATAATTATGGCTTACAATGATTATGGCAAATGATGTTATGGTAAGTGACTTTATGGGAAACAATGATTCTGGCATGTGACTATTATGGCAAATGAGAGTAGGGCAAATGAGTATTATGTCGTATGATATTATGGCTGTTGACTATTATGGCAAATGAAATTAGGGCAAATAAAATTCGGGTAAACGGCGGTATACCATCAATATGTAAACTGATCCAACCTAGCGACCCCGATCATCTAACAGTATCTTCTATTGCAATTTCTGATTAAATATTCAATTTACAGGAGCGAACAGCTGTGTGTTCTCATAAATAGGTTGAGATAAAATACCTACAAGGTCTATTTTAAGATTGTAACAACTAGAGCTCGACTATTTGGAGTGTCTCCAACATTCACTGACGATATAAAGATCGCGTGGTGATCCTTTTGTTCTCTACCTCCGTCTGACGAAGTGCGAGAAAGAAACGTGACGACTTTTCCAAACTTTTCTTCAAGTTTTGAAATTGTTTGTATGTTTTCTTATGAGCCACCTAAAATTAGAATAATGTTATACTTAGATACCTACTTGCGTATTGTTTTCAAGAAAGTTTGTGAATGAAAATGTTACTGTCCATCTATCTGTCCATAATTGTTTGTTCTGTGTCTGGGTGTTATTTATCTATAATATGTATGTATTTAAAAATTATTTAAGTATGTATATCAGTTGTCTGATTACCATAACACAAGCTCTGCTTAGCTTGGGATCAGACGGCCGTGTGTAAGATGTCCCAGGATATTTATTTTTTATGTATTTTTATTTATAATAAAATTAATTATCCCCAGCAACTTAAGGGTATGGAAATTTATTAAAAATAAATACGTGGTTCTATATAAAAAAATAACAGTTTTTTTTCAATAATAATATTTTTTTCTTTTTTTTCGGGGTTATTACTTGACTTTGTTGATTGTTTCGGACATCGTAAGTTCGGCCAGATATATCAAATACTACTAAAGCATGGGCAATTAAATTGTTTCTGCTGGCAACATTATGCGAGACGCCATTTTGATTTTGTGTGAACTGCAGAAAAGACGAACTTTAGTGTCTGTGTCCGTCCACGCGTTTTAAATTTTAAATATTCGACATCCAATAATTGAGTGATCGTCTCGGTATGAACAATATAATTTATTATTATTTTATATTGCGGTGTGGCCATCATAACATAACAAATGTGGAACGCGTTACATTATTATTCAATAATAACAATAAGAGCATATTGTTAACAGGTATTTTGCACTTTTTTCAATACTTATTTCATAAAACTACGTACCTACCTACAGTTCGTATAGAAAGCGGGTTGCGATGCGGAAAATTCTTTATTGAACAATTTTTCGCGCCAACTCGTTTACTCATAATTTTCGCCGCATTGTTAGTGACTAATTCGATTATATTGCGGTATTGGTGTATACTGCATACTCAACAGATTCACGCTAACCTTAAGCACGCTCTTTAGTTAAGCTGTGTTCCATTTCCATCTCTATCTTTCTGACACATTTCATTTGACAGTTGTGCCACAGTGGCATTATCAGTGTTTAGATAAAAAACGTGCTAGGTATGTATGTATTGTGTATTTATCTCGCTCTAACCTACATGTCAAATAATAAGTACACGAAGCTGTGGAGTGTGGTGACATATTCCCATTTAAACATTTTCCACAGGACCTTTCTTCCTTATCTAAAATCAGTCTATCTACGGTACGGGAGTCTTGGAGAGAAGCGTGGGAGGAATCTATTCTTTCTAAAGGTCTATATTTTTCTAAGATTCAATCCGATATTCAAAAGTTAAGTTCAACAAAAAAGAAACGTCTATTTTAATAAGATGCAGATTAGGCCATGTATGTTCTCCAGCCCACCTTGCCAAACTTGGCATTGTGAATAGCCCAGCTTGCGAATGTGGATCTGACTTCTCTGACATCAACCACATCCTTTTTTCCTGCCCTCTCTATGATCGTTCTCCTTTCATTTCTGACCTTATTTCTTTAAATGTTCCTTTTCCTTGTTCGACCCTTTCCTTACTGTGTTCTAATAATCTATTAATTTATAAGTGTATAGCTTCTTATATTTTTGTAAATAATATTAAGTTGTAAATTAAGTTGTATATTCCATTTAAATTATTACTGATGTATATAGTCATATAATATGTAGTTCAACTCTCCTGATTTTTTCCAAATTCCGATTCCTTTTCTTCATTTTATCCCAGTTTCCCTACCTTTAAAATGCTACCAAATCAAAATACTTTGACACTGGCAATGTTAAAAACGGTCCAAAAAGAAGAAAAAAAAAAGTACTTAGGTTTTTGATGCAATAAAATCTATATTAATTAAAAATCTTATTTACACCACATTTAAACTTTACAACAATATATATCATATGCACCAGAGTAACATCACGCTATGATATAAATAAAAAAAATGAAAAACTAAGTAATTTTAAAACGACCCGATAATGGCTGGCTATGGCTGTAGGTAAGTAAAATTAATTTACCAAAACCAGAAACCCGTCCAAAATAATTGCCTCAAAATTTTATTTCAAATTGGTATCGTTTATCGTTAACGAAAGTAATCTCGATAGTTACATCGGCGGGCGGGTCGATTGTGACACTCAACTAAGTTGTTTTCCTTCAGTTTGTGTGTCAGTGGGTCAATAGTTGGCTGCAACCGTACTCACTTGAATTCGCAAACAACTCACGAACCTGCTCATTGCTCACAGTTATTAAATTGTAGCTTCAAAAAACTTACTGACCTATTTAAAAGACTATCTAGTAATAACATGGCCTTTGTAAACCCATTTTTCATACATTTTATTATGTGAATAGTACATTTAAAAAGTGTGCCAATGATGTCTATGGCCAGAACGGTGATTACCTAACAATGCGCTTCCTGCATGTAATAAAATTGTTCATAATATTCAGTATCTAGCTACATTATATGTATGTATTATTGCGATTACATAACGCGTACTAGTGATGATCTTTCGCACGATTCTATAATAGCGCTGCATGCGATGCCTGATAGAGTTGTGATGTGTGTACAGAGTTTGAACACTAGGCACAGTTGTGCAAACGAATAGCGGACGAAGGAACTTCACTATCGGTCACCGGGCCAATGTCAGGGCACTCTCCAGCACTGCTTCAATTATTGTTTTAGTTATTTCAAATTCAAATACTTAATTTGAATTCTGCGAATTCCTAAAATAAAAACAGCTACATGTCTTAAAAAAACACTGAAATGTATATCGGTAGACCTCCGACATAATTCTCACGACTTTTCAAGTTCCAACACGGAAAATTTGGTAAAAATTCAAAATTATCTAATCTAATATTGGCGCTTCAAGTTACATAAAGTAAAAGCTAAAAAAAATTATTCATTGGTAAGCAGGTGATATTCGCGCGAACCCGACCAAATCAACTTCAAATTCCAAGAATAACATTTAAACGTAAATGATGTACATATGTTTCATACAATATTCTAGTATTTATGTATTTGTGCATATACTCGCCACGTTACCAGTAGGTACCTACATAGGAAGCGCGTTCGTTATCTAAATAGATAACCTTTGTAGAATATTGCTCTGGAATTATATAAAAGTAAATAATAAGTAACTATATCAGTGCTTAGTTACGCGATAAAACCATTTAACATACAGAAGTGTTTTTTCAATATAGACGTCTCAGTACGACTACTATCTATCGAAAGAATGCCGTCATCCTAAGGCATCGATTTTAAATAGGATAATATTTTTTCAGAAATATTTTAAGTATACGAATATCTGAAAAAAATTTACAAGAGGTTTATAAACTAAGTAACTAACTAATACCGCTTTACGTCAAAAATGCGATCACACCCGCGTGTGCCAAAGCTGCTACCGCGCTACGCTACAGCAACATAAAACGAGCGATATGTTGCAATATGCAATAAAATCTGTATAAATGAGCGCCAATGAGCGACTCCAAGCAACGCGGAAATAGAGGTGAAAGTGGGGTGAAAGCTGCGCGCAACGTTTACCTAATCGCATCGGCGCGGCGCGGGCGCAGCGGCGGGCCGCGTTACATCAGCGCCACACGACACTAAAAATGTGAAAGTCAATGTTACATTCGATAATCGTGCTGTTCGGGACACACATGATGACTGGCCGACGGAATTCGCGAAACTTACCGTTACTTTGAACCGGAACCGTTAAATGTGTTTTAAAAACCTAAGCGTTCTAGCTTACTAGTTTTATCCAAGTTTAAAAATATTTTTCTCGCGTTATCGTAGCTCTTTATCTAGCACCCTTGAGCCACGTTAAATGTATAAAACAAGATAAATGTGCAATTTTCATCATATTATATACCTACTGCTGAATGTATTGAAATCCATCAGGACAAGAATAATAATAAATAGTAACAGGTGGATGATTTAGAAGCAGTAGTAAATGTAGAGCTATGGGATCATGAAGATCTAAGATTTGCCAAGAGTAGAAGAACTATCGGTACAATGGAATTCAATGTGGATACAAAATTAGCACTAGTGTACTAAGTAAACAAACACGAGGACGAGGTATTTCACGAAATGGAGCGTGCAGAGAAAGTGGTCGGACGTTATCGTAACGGTAAGTGATAGTCCGTATCTAAGTGGGTCGGTGCTCGGCGCAAACGTTAACTAGTGCAAACTACTGTTATCTGCTAAAACGTAGTTTACGTAGTACATACTTAGCTCTGTTTGTGTACACAACAATCAGTCAAACGCTCATTTGCAAATCTGAACAATAATATTGCTAAAAGGAAAGCGGTTCTACCGATAGTTATCAATGTAGGTGGCAGTAATTGAGTTTATCTATAAAATCCTTGACCTAAAATGATCAAGTGGCTCTTAGTTAATATAGCAAAGTAGGTAGGTATGTATCTAAATTATAACACTAATTAAGTTTCACATTTCGCAATTTATGAGTTTTTCAAGTTTATCATTGGCGTTAATAGTAAGTACCATTACCATACCAGTTTTCCTAACGACAAGCGTCAAAACTATTTCTCCTAAAATAGCAGTCATGCACATTGATAAAATGATTAAAATCCAAACTAGAATCGCTTTGAGTCTTAATTTTTCATCAGATTCTTCATCGCTCGATCGGTTTATTGACTAAAATACGTCATCGTAAGCAGTTAATATCAGCGGAGGTTGTTTTAAAGTGCGAATAACGAGTGCCTTCCTTGTGTCGTCAGTGTCTGCGGCGAGTAGGAAACGCCAGCCGCCCGCGAGTGTGCCTTGACCCACTTTATATACCTCTTCATGAGCGCGAACCAAGCTCTCGCTACCACATGTTTGCGATTTACGAAGCAATAGTTTAAAAAATCGAGTTTCGGCTTGCCCAGAATAACAGGACATTTAAAAAAAAACCAATCTGGATGCGAAAATCATATTTTAGATGAATAGACTAATGAGCAGAAAAAGTTTTCACCAAATTGCAGCCAGATAAGTTCTGAGTTCTGATAATTTTTTTGTTGACCAGGGTGTAACAAAACCAAGAACGGGCTACACGATCTCATTTAAGTACTTATTACAACTTTATATGGGTAATAAACAGTGATTAAACGTTTAAACAAGCAACGCGAGCACAGAATGTCAACCGTGTTCTAAATTTAGTGAACTTGCTCACGAGGTCGCGATGCGCGTCAGTCAAATCGTAAAAGATGGCGCCCGTATATTCGCAATCTCGATGTCTCATTAGCTTTGCAGCCTTGCTCAACAATTCACAATGAGTAATTTATACATGTAGCAAATAGATTCAGAAGGCCAGCATAGCTAGCGAGCGTGAGAATTCATAGAATGTTCTGCACTGCACCTGCCTGAACTCTCCGAATCACATTTTATTGCCGACAAAAAATCTTGGCCTGAACAAAACAGACTGGTTGACTTTTTTTCTAATCCATTGTTTTGTGGATATCGGGTAATTAATTTTCTTCCACTACTGTATTATGTACGCTATTTTAATGTTATAGGTATTCTTTCTCATGATTAAAAGAACACCTAGTTTTAGAGTTGCCGCATACATTAAATATCCCTTTTTTAATCTTAGTCATTCGCTATTCTCAGTAGTATATGTTGATGATACACTAGTTGCGTTATGAACTTATGATTTGAACCTGCTTGATATCCATTTTAAATATTGTTCTTAATAACAGCTATTAAAAGCAAAGTAGAAATTATATACTGAGAAACATGTTGACATTATATATGATTGGAATAATAATAATATATTTTTCCATGATGATAAATTCGTACTGATTGTACGCATAGCAATAAAAATATTTGACATGAAAGTAGATAAAGAAAAGAAAAACACTTACAATGGCCATTTAGCAGCTGAGAATCCAAATAGATAACAATCCAATAATGACACAAATCACTTGTTTACAGAGCAAAACAATCAGAGAACTATGGTTGAAGTGTACACTGCACTCTTTATAAATCAATTAGCTCTGATTCAATTCTGTCGTTGCACAAACACTGACCGGATAATTCACGAACTCCACTATGAGTTTCTTCAATAACAGTATAAATAAGATTACATAAAACCACACACTCCGTATCTGGGTTCACACCCAGTTCCAAGTAGGTACCTGTAACAAGACAAAGCGGTAGTAAGTTTTATGACTTCAATGGTTAATCACCAAACCTGAAATTACGTCCTTAAATACAGAGTGTTACGATAAGACACGTGTCACTTACTGGATTTGTGTGAGTTTTAAAATAAGCACAAAATTAACTATGACGTAAAGAAGTCAGTAGTAGCTGGAACGCGGAACGTGCAATCTGTCCGCCGACCAAACGCTGACTGGCTGGCGCAATGGAGGAGGGGCGTTGGGGGAGGGGGGGAACAGGCAGACGGAGGACAAAGCGAGGGAGGGAGAGCGTCTGGTCGACTGGTTGGTCGACCTATTGGCTTGACACACACACAGCAGCAATGTCAGACAGAAGATTGTAGGCTGGTTTTGTGCAGTGCGACACTATACTTACGGTTTCGAACCGATACTCCGATAGAATTTTTTTTGCAGCTGCACGAGTTACAGGGGATACGCTGAATAATTCCAATAATGTTAAACCAAGAGATGAATCTTTTCTAGTCCATAACTGAGCGGCCATCCGAGAAGTATACGCAACCTTCATAGTTTCTCATGGTCAGGCGCCCGAGCGTAAAGGTCATAGCGTAGTTGCTACAGCAAATAACAATGCTTAGCGAATTGCTTCACTAAAACTGTAAATGACAACATTTTTTTTTTGAGATATCATAAATATAAAGAATAGTGAAGAATACAAAGAATAGTTGGATAACAACGCCTCTGTGAGCCGAGTCCTTAACTAGCAACATAAGAGCTGTCCATAAGTTATTATCAGTGACAAATGAAGAACTTGCTTCAATAAGATAGCTGCTGATAAGAACCGATAAACTGAGGTTGTAAGGGCCATGGAAACTATCTTTATGGTGTTGCGTTAAATTTCCTCGTCGCCTTATAAACTTATTTAAAAGACGACAAGGAAATAAGGAAATATACTTATTTATCGTCTTTTATATCAATTCGTGGTTTTTAGGATGCCTTTATTTTCTCCTGAATGATTAATCATACTAATATGTTAAATATGAAAGTCTGTTTGTTTGTTTATTGCGTTTCGACGCAGCTAACCCATTATTGAATTAGATTGGATGGACCTTGAAGAGGGAGATGGCTACTTTATAATTTTGTTTGCCTCCAGCCAGACATTGCGAAGACAAAATTGAAGTCAATTTCTGTTGTATACAAAATACCATAGATCAGGATAATGTAGACCAATTATCCACACTCATAGAATGTCACACAATGTCGCTGAATAAAATTATCAGCTGTAACAAGGTCGACAGCCCGAATTTAAATGTTGAAAAAAATACGCTTAGTAGATTCTAATAGAGCTCCGAGAACGAGACGTTATGAAGCTAACAAAACTAAATAAACTCAAACCGGTTCAGCTAATTTTACATACAACAAACTAATTACAAACCTAATTCAACCGCGATAAGCAACGAAGGCCTGTTGGGACACAAATAACTCGTTTTATTAATGATAGGTTAACTTCAGAGTCATATCCTGAACACAATGTCCGTGGAGATTGTATAACTTAAAAAGATTAGATACTTAAAGAGTTTTTGGGACTTAAAGCTTAGGACAGTTAAAACAATGTAGATGAAAACTGGTGAATATTGAATTTTAATTTTATTTATAAATTTAAATGGAATTTAAATTACTTACTTAAGACTTAAGGAAGCAAAACCAACAGGCATGAATTTATTTGAAATTGTAATATATTTCAAATAAATTAAAGTTGAATTTAATGAACATTATGTATCCTCATGCAGCAATGCCCGTTCAAACCGCTACGCAGAGATAAATAAAAATAAATACGCAGATAATCTTCGTGGGGGTAACGCACTTGTTTGGTTCTATACCTCTCTCTGTCTCGCGCTTCGATCGTTTTTTTTTTTCATTCCTATGCCAAGTCATTGCCTTACCAGTTTATTTATTTTTAATGGCAGCAATTTTACTCGTTGCAAAATTTACAGACCTTTCGCTGGGTCTGGCGCTACTGTTAAATTGTGATTGCAACTTTTATCGTCATTGACACCATGGATGTTTTTTTTTCAGATCGCAGTAACGCTGCTTTGCTCCTAAAAAAACATCGGTTGTGAAGGTAAATTAAGTATGTTTTAAATATTTTCTTTAATCGTTGTTGTTACTCAAGGAGGGTGGTTCTGGCTTGATGCCCACTAGGTGGCAGCACTGAGGCGCAAGGTCTTAAAGCCAACTCAACTTCAACTCTTTATTAATGGCATTTGTGGAAAACACACCACATTCTGCCACGACCATGTTTATTTTACAATATCTCAAACAAAGAAAGATTTATAACAAAAATATATGCAATATGACTGCGAAGGTCTCTTCTTTGTGAAGAGACATGGTCCGTCAGAGCCTCGTCAGTGAATCAGCAGGGTATACCACGTGCAGGTGAGGTTGGCTTTGACCCTGGAGGTGATGGTAGGGCAGGTCTAAAAGCCAATTAACTATTATGAAATTTTTAGCGATTTGTCACTTTTGTCAGAAAGTGTCAATGCGGCTATATTTCGTGTCATTAAGACCTCGCATTACCGTGGCGCTTACTAATAGTATAAATTTTCGCAAACACCCTCATTATGCCAAGCTCTATGGTAGTATACAAAGCAAAAACTAGCACAGAAGATAAATGTAGAGATTATAGAGAAACTGTCATAACAGCATTTCGTAAAATGTGGGTTAAATACTTCAAGTTTCTGTACTGAGTCTCTGTGTACATTTTGACGACCAACCGACAGCCGGCTGTCGGGCTGCTATTGTTTTTCTATTGTGTCTCAAATGACGATTAATACAATGATATAGAAGTAACAGGACTCGCAATTGTTCCTTGCCGACACTAAATTTTGCAGAGCCAATAACCATCGACATTCACGCGAACAGAGAATTTGTAATGTACCGTATTCACGAGTTTGGCAATGTAAAAATTTCCAATTCGATTCGCTTAGATATATTAGGTAGCCATATTCGGTTATATATATTGTTGCAATATCGTCATCTTATTGCGAAACTGCCAAGGTCAATAATTCTTATATGGTTAAGAAACACACGCACACAGTTTACCTTAGGCTCAGCACTTTTTAAGCAACCATTCAGACAGATATCACGTATTTCACAATATTCAAGATTATTTGCACTGCCGAGAGTCATTGCGATGCGTGAGAGCATGCACCTCCGCGGTTGGACCAAGACTGGTACCTGTTCTAGAGAAAGTGACTGTTTCCAAGCGAATACTTTTCAAGTGATCGTCGAGTTTCGGCGAGTCGTACACACCGAGCTGAGCCTTTAGCGGAATATCGTTACCCCGTTTTTGCGTAACGAGGTCGAGTTTAAAGTTTGTCATAATACATAAGTAATATATCCGTTTCGTTACGGTTAGCAACAAAATTTCACTTATTCCGACCAGTTACGCAACTGTCAAATGATTAACTGACACGACTGACACGTACTGAAAAAAATACAATATTATGGTTACGGTGACGATATCACGTGACCATGCCCATGTCACGTACATCAGCGAGGTGCAAAATCGAAATCGCATTGTATGCGGAAGTATCTTCAAAGATTTATACACAGGAACTAAATGGATTTTGCTTGCCGTGCATAACTACAAATAAATAACTGTATAAGTAATTTAATTTAATTACTTTACTTACTTTAACTGGAATTATACGTTGCATAAAAAATAAAAATTAAGCAAATAAATTAAATTAAAGGAACATACTTTACAGTCCACGTCCGCACCAATTAGCGGGACAGCGTCGCTTTATTTTGAAGAAACTAGCAGTGATTTTAGAGTGCAAAATAAAAGTGTTTCGAAGTAGACCAGTGCGACTATGAAGCAGTAGAGTTCATATTCATATTCATATTTATTTATTTGCGTTCTACAAGGTAAAAAGATGTTAACAAAAGCTTAGAGCTAAGAGCCGTTGTAGACCCTGCAAGGGCACAGCAAAATAGTTTTGTTACAGAATAGAAAACTTAAAATCTAAGTAGCAAAAGTTTTAAAATTAAATTAACTTATACATGAAAATTCAATCATTATATTAGCATATCAGTTAACAACAATAACATAAATAATTCAATTAGTATATATAGTAAATTAGTAGTAATAGTTAATACATATAATAAATTTTATATCACTGATCTGAGACAAACACTTATAGATTCAGTAGATAACATTTTATAATTTAATATACTGTTTTCATTCATGTCACATTTTATAATTAATATACTGTTTTCATACATGGATATATCTATTTTTATTAAAGTCTTTCATTTAAGAATTCTTTCACAGTATAATAGCTTTTATTTAATAGAAATACTTTTAATTTGTTAATAAAGATGTTGTATTTTTGTATATTTCTTATATCTTACTGTAACTTATTGTATATTTTTATCGACATGACATAGGTACTTGAGGAGTGCAATTTTAATCGGGATGTAGGTATGTTTAATCTATTTTTATGTCTTAAGGTAATTTTAGTTTGTATGTCTTCCCTTTTGGAGTAAAATTTCGGGTATGAACGTACGAATTTGCAGATTTCGAAGATGTAGATGCAGGGTAGAGTTAAAATTTTTTGTTCCTTAAAGTGGGGCTTACAGCTATCTGTTTGTTGAATATTGACAATTATTCTAATAAGTTTCTTTTGTAGGGTGAATAATGCGGGTGATTCTGTGCTATTTCCCCATAATATGACTCCGTATTTTAGCCATGCAAAGGCATATGCATAGTATGTTACCAACGCAGTATTTATGTCTGTAGTTTTTTTGATTTCCCGAAGGGCGTATGAAAATGTTGATAATTTTACCTTTAATTTTTGTATATGCGACTTCCAGTTTATATTTGTGTCTATGTCTAATCCTAATAGGGTAAATTTATTTACTGTCTCTAGTTTATAGTTATTAAAACTGAAGTTTATTGGTATAGGTTTTTTTTGTTGAGGGTGAAATGTCATTATTTTTGTCTTATTGTAATTAATTTCTAAATTATGTTCAGTCATCCAATTAGTTGTATCATCAAGTATTGAATTTAATTTATCATTAATGTTGGTATTAGTTTCGCATGAGGTCAAAATGGATATATCATCCGCAAACAATACACACGTTTCGCTTATATGCTTCGGGAGGTCATTGATATACACTAAGAATAGGAAGCAGCCTATCACACTACCCTGTGGAATTGAAGCATTTATTGGTATGTTTTCGGATCGGATTAATTCTATTTCGTTCGTTATTTGGTTAAAGTATTCCACTTCGACTAATTGCTCTCTATGCTGTAAATAAGATGTGAACCATTCGTGACATTTTCCACGGATTCCTATGTTGTATAGCTTATTTAATAAGATGTTGAATTGTACTTTATCGTAAGCTTTCGTCATATCGAGAAGTAATCCTATAGCATATTTTTTGGAGTTAATGATATCGAGGGCTTCTTGTATGTATTTGTAAATGGCGAGGGTTGTGGACCTGTTTTTCCTGAAACCATTTTGACATTCGTTAAATAAATTGTATTTTTCACAATAAGCGTAGACACGGTTGCACATGGCTTTCTCGAATATTTTTGACGCAGTGGGCAAGAGGGCGATAGGGCGGTAGTTATTTGGGTCAGTTTTTGCATTTTTCTTGTGTATTGGCTTTACAAGGGCCTTTTTCAGTAGGTTGGGAAAAACTCCTTCCTCAAAGGATTGGTTCAACAGTTTATAGAATGGGAGAGTTAATTCATCCGCACATTGTCTCAGTAACGTAGGAGGGAGCTCATCAACGCCGTAGCTCGATTTATTTTTTAAGTTTTTTAATAATGCATTCACCTCGTAAGGGTCTGCTGGACTCACAAATATTGAATTATCAGATGAAGCAGTGATAGATGTTGTTTTTGGTTTATTACCAGATGGGCACGTATTTGTTTTTCCGATAGAAGCGAAGAAATTATTAAAAATGGAAGCCACCTCTTTGGGCTCTGAAGTTGTATTATTATTGTTTGTTTGTATCGTTATATTCTTATTTTCGCGTCTTATTTTTTTGTTTGTCCGTTCATTTATTATTTCCCACATTGTTTTTACTCTATTGTTTGATTTTATCATTTTATGTTTAAAATGTTAAAATTAGTTACCATTTGGTTCTATTAAAATCCAAAAAAAGTATTAGGTATTTGTGAAAATTTAAAAGATAGAGGGACGGACAGACACTTGACACGTAGTTTGCTTTGCTCCTATCTTGCGAATGCTAATCCGTCTCTATCTTGCGAAGTTGCCATCATTTGACAACTGTACACAATTGCTACTGCTATAGTGCTATTTGTAGTTTTAGAGTCCCTTTAAGCACCCTTTGGTTACGGAATCATACTTAGATAGATCGTACCGTGAAGTGCACTCAAGAGCAACAAGATTTACACGTGCAGAGTGCACTGTTTAAACTCGCCTATGATGTCACATCGCTGCGTCATTAGGAATGTCGTTGTTTACAATTTGACAGATGCTGCAAGCGATAGCGATGTGGGTTAAGTAATTAATTACCTAATCACAGTGATTTGACACGCGAGAGACATGCGTGGGAGTTTAAAGGTCATTCGACGGATTAACACGGTTAAGATGCGCAGGATAAAATAATATAATATTATACAAATATTCTTATAACGCACGTCAATTAAAATAGGGTTTAATGTAAATCTTCGAACACATGTAATACGAGACACAATAGAAAGACTATAGCAGCGCGACAGCTGTCTCTTGGTAATAGGATTTGAAGAATATAGGTACACTATCTATCGAGATCCATTAGATTGTTTACGCTTTTCAGGTCTTTTGAATTATATTTTACTTTAGATAACGAATTTTCGGAAAGCTTTGCTTGCACATACATAGGTAAAACATGAGCCTGCCTGATATTTTATAGCATATAGCTTTCCACGATAAATGGGCTATTCAACACAATTTTTTTTATACGTATTTAGTTTCAGAGATTACGTCCTATAAATGAAAAACGAACTTTAATTACCTTTTTATAATCTTAGTACAGACTACCAATCAGCAACTTATTTTGAAACTGGTCACAATAAGTTAAAGTTCTACGTCATTCGTAAATCAAAAATCTAGTGTAGGTCCTGCACACAGTCCACATTTAATCAGAAAAGCAGAGATAATATTAAATGAGTATTATCTTTAAGTAAATAACGTTCAATGACACTTCCTTATCAAATTACTGTATTCATTTGCTGTTTACTTTATCTACTAAATGGTGACAGATATAAATGATGGCCTAAATGTCACTAATTACTAAATTACCTATTTTGATTATAATGCGTAGCAGTTGGCCCTGACTTTGGATGTCTGAACACTTGAATAAATAACTGGAATTAGAAAACGAACCCATTTTTGGGGGGTCCGTTCAGGATTCTATTACTAAGGTCGATATAAATACTTCTATGTAGGTATAGTAAACTAGCTTTTGCCCGCGACTTCGTCCGCGTGGAATAATAGTTCCCGTTCCCGGGGGATTTCCGGGATGAAAACTATTCTATGTCCTCTCGCGGCTCGGGTCCAAGACTATATCTGTACCAAATTTCATTCTAATCGGTTCAGTGGTTTAGGCGTGAAGAAGAGACAGACAGACAGTTACTTTCGCATTTATAATATTTGTAGGTAAAGTATGTAGGTATGGAAGTATGGAAAAGTATAATAGAATAGCTGAGCCAAAATACTTTTTGCCGATTCCCTAGACTCTATATCTATAAAATGCATTAAATCCTGAAGTTTATTTCAATGCTTCTGCTTTGAATAGTAAAACCGGCCAAGAGCGTGTCGGGCCACGCTCAGTGTAGGGTTCCGTAGTTTCCTGTCCGTAACGTAACGTAAGTGTATGAGTTTAAAAAAAGGCTATTTGTTACATTGACATTCTAAGTACACAGAAATTATTTTGTACAACCTTTTTGTTTTTGTAAAAAGACTGTTCTTTCCATCAAGTTCAAAATAATTTTTCTAGAAAGTCCTTATAAAGTTCTACTTTTTAGAATTTTTTCATATTTTTTAAACTTATGGTTCAAAAGTTAGGGGGGACACAATGTTTTTTTACTTTTGGAGCGATTATTTCCGAAATGTTTGACATTATCAAAAAAATATTCTAGTAAACCCATATTCGTTTTTAAATACCTATCCAACGATATATCACACATTAGGGTTAAAATAAAATAAAAAACACTTCCCACTTTACATATAGGAGGGCTACCGACCGTAAAATTCTACTCTATTTAGTGAGCAATTTGCCTTCGCAACATATTTGTAATCCGTGAATAAATAAGTAATTCTGCGAATGGAGAGATAGAAATTATTGCGAGTATAATTTTTCAATTGTGTGATTGTGTGGCACTGGCAAGTCTAACTTTTGAAGTTTCTTTAGCGATGGAAATATTTTGTTTACGATGGTACCTACTAAATTAGACTCTACTTTCTCCAAAAAAGCAGGACATGGTATAGTTAATTAGCTGGCTTGTAGGTACGTAACTTATACAATAAAACAATAACAAATGACCCAGAAATCCAAAATCCCACAACTATTGAACTAAATAATGTAGGTAAGAAGGCGATCGAGTTTAGTGATCGGTATAAAAGTGATTACAAGTGAACAAGAGCGCGGGGCGACCTTGCTCCGCTCATGGACACCACAATTAGGTCACTAGGCCAGCGATTTTGCGCTTTTTCGCTCGCTGCACTCCCCAACGACAAGTGACAGATACATTTTTTTTTATTTTGTAATCAAAACGAAGCGATCTTTATTTCTATAAACGTTTATGTTGCTGTCAATCCTTTTCTTATTTTAAATTATTTTGGAAACGTATTTAATCCAGAGAATGCTTTATACCTATCGTATTAATAAGAAAATACGTTATTGGTCGCAAAAAAGTTCGATGGACTATACTATTACGTATTGTAGAAACGAGAAACAAATAGGTACCAGGAAAATAGTACACTGAAGCAACTGAAATTCCTGCAAAACATGCGCATAATGCCTACTTAGTTTCATAAATATTAAGTACTTACATTAATTTACATTTTAACGTAAAACCTCGTTCCGTTTCCGTTACTAGAACCTATTTTGATATTATCTATTCAATTGTTTAGTAAACAATGGGGGGTAAAAGGGTGAAATAATCGCATTGTTGTTCAATTTATAGTTTACATTATGTAATTAATTTTTTGCTATCTAGGATATTAGATCATAGGCACAAAATGAAAACCCGTCGAGAGTTGCACGTCAGAATGAGCATAAAGAAAGTGATACAAACGAAAACCAAGAAGACTGGTTGGTGGGGCTATCAAGGGTTATATCAAGTGTTCACGGCTTGGACACGTCTAAAGACAAGCTCGTTAACTATTATAAATATCCTAACTACTTTGAATTGTGGCAATTAATAGTGTGAACAGACGATCGAACTTGGTTCGGACCGCACCACGAACATGGGCCGCTTCGAAGTTCGAACCAAATTCGATCGTGTGGCGCATGGTCCGCCGAACATTATTATTATTAATATTGGTACGGTGGTTCGGAGTGCTTGCACATCGGACGGTTCGGAGTCCGGTGCGCTCGTCTGTTGTGTAGACCCAATGACAATAATAATTCTCTTTGTGTAGACCGCACCGTACAACCGTACGGTGCGGTGCTGGCTGGTGCGGTCCGAACCAAGTTCGATCGTCTGTTCACACTTTAACAATTCATTCGAGATTCATTCTAACTAGATATTTGTAGAGTACAAGAAACCTATTATTATATAATTTGCTACTATATGTACCTATGTATATTGTATAATTAGTACTTACTGAATTATTTGGGAGGACTATTTCTAGCTACATTTGCAGATTTCTGATATGAAACAGTACAAAATTACTGTGTGTGGCACACACCAAACAAAGAGTAAATTCATTTTGTATCCTTGGAATGGGAAATATCTTTGTAATTTGTACGAGGAACTATGCACTCGGCCCCAACAGGTCTTATCTTTACATTCGCAAGTTAATTTTCCGCGAAGGTTGCGGTTCTGAGTTTTCAATGCAATCATAGACAAGATGTGGTTGCCGGTTGGCGGGAAACAAAGTAAGATGTAAACATTGAGTTATAATGTACTTCGTACTAGAGGAGTCACCTCAACTAAATTTTTTGTAACACGAGTTAGAGTGCATGCACCCTAACTCACTTAGTCTATGCCGAGCGCTTGCAGCAGCTAGACTATTACGAGTGCAAAGTTTTGTGCAAAAAATATGCCTTCGTGTGCATTGAGATACTGTTCAAACAGCTTGAGAAATATAAATAAAATTTAAGGAGTAATTTTTTACCAGTAAGTTCAAAATATTATCTTTAAAACATGCCTAATTTTATTATTTGTAATTATGTATGACGAGTCACCTCGACGGCGGCCATGTTGATGTTAATATCAAAGAGTAAAATATTTGTTGCATGCGCAGAATGGACACTAACGTCGCGTACGTAACGTTAAACAATTACGAACAAAAAAATGTTATTAATAATCATGAGAAAAAAAATATTTTTGGATTAAATTTATTCAGAAGAATCGCAGCAAAGTCACGTGATTGCCAATAGAATATTCACGGATATCTTCCGTTCATTTCAAGGAAAACGAGAAATACACCACAAAGTTAAGAAAGTACTTATATTATTTCATAGGAATTAATTTTTTTACAGTTTAAATTCGTTTCATTTATATAATATCATACAAGATATTGTGAGGCAACTGAAAATACTATTTATCTTCTAAATTCACGACTTCCCGACTAATTTTGCCTCTGCTAAGTTCCACGTATACACTGACCGATACTTTGATACTCTATCTCACATAATCGACACTACACTTCCTCACTACACACCCTTTCAATAATTTTATATTTTATTTTGTTATATTATTATTTTCCACATAATTTTATGTGATACATTTCTTATTTTAAATATAACTATTTTTATAACGATACCCATAATGCACATAATTATAAAGAAGTCTATTAGAAGACAACTTCAAAAATATGTCGCATCTGCGCGCATTGGTGTTATCTATGGCACCCGCTTGCACTGCGCATGCTCCGCTGTCACCGAATTACGCGCCATATTTTGTTTGAAATAGCTCCTCTAGTACGTAGTACATTATAACTCAATGGATGTAAATTGAAAATTCATTTATTTTCTTAAATAAATTGAGTTTGATGTAAAGTAAATACAAAAATAGAAATAAAAAGAGGAAAAGGATGTGTTATGATTATGATGTACACAAACTACTTTATTGGTGTGATATAATTAAGCAGACGATGATTTTTTTGAACTAGCATTGATAATAAGGTAACACGAATCTGCCATAATTAATACAAACTGCATGTCATATTTTAGAAATTCAGGTAAAAATATACAACTTACCTTTGCAACTTACTTACTTATTTTTTTATTATTAGCATAAATATAATACGTTTATTAGACGTCAAGTCGTCAATGATCCATAAACCAATCCTACGTTGTTATATCCCGTTCTCTGGATATAAGATTTATTTAGATGAAAGACATGTCGCGATTTTTAACATTTAGTTAATTAATTACCAAACCCGATGGAGTAAGTATAATAATTATTTTATAGGTAGGTAGTTACTAGCAAAACTAGCAACGCTTGCCATAGTTTGACTAGGTACTAGGTACTTACATAATAAAAGACAATCGCATAGGTACTATACTACCTCTCTTCTCATAATAAATAAGTAGGTACGTAGGCAGTAGGTACTACTGCTAATGCTAACAATCATAATAAAAACGTGTGTCAATGACCAGCGGAAAAATGAAACAAACAAATGCGAAGATGACGAATCTACTTAGGTATATGGCGAATCTTGTTTATAATTAAGTATTTAGGTATTGAAAGACATGTTTGTTTATTGAAAATTCCTAACGAGACTCGATGTTTTTGAAATATAAAGTTAAGTCGTCAATTTATACGGCAAGACTATTCTAGAAATCTAAACTACCTTTTCTAAAGTTCTTTGTGACCTTGACCTTGAAATTTTCGTGTGCAAAATAATAATCATGAGATCTTGCCGGCCATGTAGAAATAACCATGTAATTGTGATGATGCAAAGTTTTTTAATGACAGTAGAGGCCTACGAAGCCTGAATCACACGCATGGCTCATGGGAATGTTAAAAATTACCTTTGGACAAGGACTTTTGGACATTTCTATGTTTTGTTAGCAAAAAAAATGATGAAATTGAAAGATAAAGGCACGAAGGCAGTATATAGTTGTAGATAGGGCTGCCATCACCTAAATTGCCGACCCCGGACAAACACTTCAAAAACCCCGGACATTTGGATGAAATTCAGTATTTATCCCGGATATCTTAAAAAAAATAAATAAAAATAAAATGTATTCATTTAAGAACAGCTTGTTTGCTAGTTATTTAACAATGTTTGACACAATCAACTTAAACTACTGTTTAACAAATAAAATAGTCAACATTTTACACTCTTCTATTTATGAGAAAAATTCAGCCATAGCTGGTCTGCGCTTAACAGTTTATCTCCGTCACTAAGGCTCAAGCTAAAAGCTTTTAAATTTACCCATTGTCATCGATTTCTATATTAATATCCTTGAGGAAAATAACAGTTTTTTCAACATCAGACCATGGAGTACTTTCACTGATGTTTGGCAAAATCATCCAGTCGAATTTGTCAAAGTCTTGCATTGGTTTAACCGCCCCGGCAGTTGTAGCGGGTGGTGGCGCGCCGGGGGTCGTTCGGACATCGGCCGTTATCGGCTTTTTTGAAGCTTAGGAGTTAGCTTGGTTGCGCTTACCAATTACGAATGAATTTTAAACTAAGATTTGTTTAGATTTATCGCTTATCTTTTAATTAATTGGGAATACCCTGACACTAAAAGTGTCCGGGTTTTACCCGGACACTTTTTGCCAGCCCCGCCCGGACGCTCCCCGGACGCCCTCTAAACTAGGACAAATCCGGGGAAACCCGGACGGATGGCAGCCCTAGTTGTAGATAAGCGTGTGTTTTACTCGGATCTCGCGTTGGCGCCCGCCGCTCATTCGTCTGACCTTCAAGAATCCAACCTTCAGCTAGACTTCCACTCGATTATCGTTTTCATTGCGAATTCAAATAAGTAAATTGCGCCACGCTCACGGCTACGCGTCGCGCGCGACGCCCACATCGATGTTTTTTACGATGAGAAAATCGAATAGGTAGTTCTAAAAATAATCAAACTGATAACGTGGGAAACACCCCACCTTCATAATTATACGATAACATCCGTCAGAAGCAGAAATATGTACACAAATAAATATTCCTGTAACTAGTTAAGTATATTGCTGGAAAAATAATTTCTAAGAATTTTCTTGGTAGATTATCACGATAATAAAAGAAATAAAGCTGTAATTGGAACTCTCGCAAAGTTGAAAGTATTCAGAAAATTCTTATAGGCCATCTTTAATCAAATAAACCTGTAGAGTGCAGACGCTGCGTTTAATAATAGAACGCCAACGACAACGTTTTTCAATAAGTTTTTTTTGTGAAATATCCACGACATGAGTTGGGAAGGGTCCCCCATTTACTACATTATTTGTGATCGGAGCCACAGCAGGTAGTTTGACTTCTCGTTTACACAGGTCCAGAGAAGGGAATGGGATGTCATCATTTTTTGTTAAATTGACGAAAAAAAACTTTACAATGTATTGCCCTTTTGTATTATCGCTGGTGATTTACTATTGATACTATAAAAACTTGGGTTACGTCACACACACAGATCATATTTTTAAAAGATTAGTTTTATTTATCATTTCTTATCTTATCGTTATTCTTATTAAAGCGATGTCATCAGCTGCAACGATTCCACGACTCATTTGTTTTGATCATATAGATTTTACTAAACAAACACTAAAATAGTAAGCTGCTGCATATGCTCGCGACTTAGCTCTTCTGAGCTAAGTGCTACCTACTATTTCTGTCAAAACTAGGTTTCTACCTAGTTTTGACAGAAATAGTAGGTAGCACATCGCATATTGCAGCATGAAAATTTATTGACAGGTCAGAACAGAAAGGATTCTCATGCAACATAGTCATACTGGACCGAATCTATCCTTGCTTCAACATAACTTCATAACGATTAAACATGTAAGTATGTATTGGTTACCCACATAAGTAACTAACCAACATAAGTTTCAAATCCGCATTTAATTTCTCAAATGAACACGAGATGAACACTAACAAACAATCAATAACGTTGAGCTACAATAGCGCGCCCGCGCCCACGTTAAGTTTAACTGTTTAAAACAATAGGTATGTAGCGAGGGGGTACACAGGGTAAAGCTAGCTTCATAGCGTTTAGTTTACTGATCCCGGTGAGTTGTCCCTCTAAATATGTGCAAGAAAAACGAAAGAAGATTGCGACTTTCCCGGAACGTGAATGATCATCGAATGCGTCACGCACCGTTGTGTTCCACGCTTGTGTTAACACTAGAACATGCTTTTACTTGCGTTATAGTGAGTAAATCATAGCTCGGGATCCCGGTATTCATCCATAAGTTCCATTACATAGTCCAAACAACTTGGGGTTCTCTGATAATATCCAGGATATTATCCGATTGATTTAAGTAAGTACATAGGTACTTAAATCAATCAGATATCCGTATCCCACTATCGATCTCTTTTGTTCGCTTTGTTTTTACTTTGTATCACTTAACAATAAGTATTCTATTCCCTTGGTCATTGGTCACAAACTTAACTTCACTAGCTTCACTGTATCAAAATTCTTTTCATTTCATTATGAAAAGGAGAAATAATAAAATATAAGTTTAGGACTGTCAAATTAAGACACTCTATAGATAATTTTAGACACGTTTAAAAACATGGAAACTAAAGGTGAACGCAGACTTGGCCGCACCGCACGCGCCGCAGTCCCCGCAGTCATCGCATTTTCTTTGTTGTCGCTTCAGGGTCTGCGGCAACTGCGACGCGGGTAGGTGTGCGAGGTGGCATAGAACTTCATATAAAGAATTCGAATGCGAAGACTGCGGCGCGTGCGGTGCGGCCAAGTCTGCGTTCACTTTAAATACGCCGATTTACTTCAGGTGCTGGCTAATTTGACAGGACTAAACTAAAATGTATCTTTTGTCCTTTTCTTAATAAAATGGAAAGACAAAGATGCACTTAGGTTAAATTTAGTAAACGAGCGTCAGCACCATAATGGTGCTGACGCTCGTTTACAAACTAAATGTGTCCTTATTATGAAAAGGCTTCGTCGCACTGCGAACCGTTACATGATACACGTTCGTACCACGTTGCACAAACACGACACGCTAGACGCTGTTATGTTAGGCTCAATTCACACGTACCACAACCACACCACAGCGACAACCACACCACAACGCCGCGATGTGGTCGGGCGTAAATTTTGTATTGAAAATGAATATTACAATTCACACGCACCACATTTTGTGGTTGTTATCGACCACCTGTGTAATACGACTACATCGCAACCACATCGCGACGGCAACGCGGCGGCAGCGCGGCCACATCGCCACGACATGACGTCCACGCGCGCCTAGCTGGCGCCTGCGCTAACCACATCGACATTTTGTGGCTACCACAACGCAGCTGCAAAAAGCCGCTGCGACACTATTCACACGTAACCACATCTTGACCACATTTTGTCGCTGCGACGTGGTGTGGTTGTGGTACGTGTGAATTGACGCTTACACTTTTGTCTGAGAATAAAATAAGTACATGTATTCGTCACTTCCCCCTCACTCATAAGTCTTGTAATCTTAAATTTTCGACCACTTTATACTCCCTATTCTGGAATCGTTTATAAAGCTATTAATTTTATTTTTTGTGTGTCGTGATGTTGGCCGCATATGTTGCGCAACTTGAAAATCGCTAACAGTAACAATATTGCGGTACATTTTGATGTCGCCCGTCAACAACAACGTGTATTGTTCACCTAAATTATTCACGTTCACAATATTTTGTGAATTTATTAGTAGGTAACATGTGTCTTCTCGTGTTACAGATTATGCTTTAAAGTGCTGATTTCTTGATGAAACTAAGAAGGGAATAGGCATGACGACGGTATCAAAAAATCGACGATACTGATACTGAGCACAAATAAATCGGTAGACGTTAATTTTTCGCGAGAATTAACTCTGTAATAGTGCGTATACACAAATAACAGACGTAAGCAGTTTGACTTTGTTTTCATACAAATACTTTAAAAAAGAACTTCATTAATATGGTCCCAAAAATGGTCCGGTTACAAAAAAATAATAATGACTTAGGCGAAAGAATATAACCACATGTGTCTGTGTCTATGTTTATTTTACACTCGTCTTCCTTAACATTTTTAAATGTCCTTGCCAAAATTGCCATAGAACTAACTAACGATTGTCATCACCCTAATAATTATTTGAACGAACACGAACAGGTTAGGGGAGATGATAAATGAAACCCATACAAGATTATCGAATGGGGACAGCCATCACACGCATCGATACGTGCTCCGATACGAAACACTAGTCGTAGTCCCGGGGTTGGTTAACAAATAATAATAACTCGCAACGATTACAGGCGGCGAGTCATCGACCTTCGAAAAATCTGACCTGCGCCGCGCGCCGCAAGGTTGCGAGCACGCTGCGCCACTCGCTCGCCTGTTCGCTACTCGATTCACTTGAATATTTAAACACGCTTCCTTACCGACCTCGTGTACGTAGCTAAATCACTTATCAATTTCCATTGGCGATTATAATACCTTCACAGTATACTGAACTTGGTGTTTAGTATAACATCAAGTAACTTCTGTTATCGTACATTCGCTTGCCCCATACCTATGCTATGTCTACAGTTGATTGCGAACAGCTCTGTGATAGAGAACAACAAAACATTAATACTTATTTCGCTGTCATTCGGTGACCTTTATTGGCGGAATTGGTAAATCCAAGGCGCTCGATCGATTTGCAAAAAGTGCAAAAACTCGTTTTTCTTGAAAATAAATTTTAATTTGTCGGGGTCACAAAATGTCAACAAACTGTGAAGGTGATGGAGGTGGCTTTATGTAAACGATTAATTAAACAACCAATAAAAGTTTAAACAGCTCACGTATTGTTATCATTGTCAATAATTTACTACCTACCTATAGTAATGGTTTTAAAGCTAAGCTTATAACTGGAGCCTAAGTTTGCATGTCGGTCACCTAGAGTCGCCATAGCAACAGCAACCCGTATTCGCGGTGACTTTTACAATACATACGTTCGTAAAGATAAGGATATTGCTCTACTTTTCAATATCCAATCTTGAAGAAAACCAAATTTATAAGTAAACAACCATGCGTGATGCCATGCCAGCATACAAGGTATCTCTCATACTCATCTCTCTAACTAAGATAGTTTTTTATTGGTGCCGATTCTATGAAGTGTCTAAATTTGACAGGACTTAACTAATATTTTATCTTCTGTCCTTTTCTTAATTAAATGGAAAGAGAAAGATGCACTTAACTTAAATTTACGTTAGTTTGTGAACAAGAGAATCGGCACCATTGTTATCTTAAATGTACCTAAAGATTTTAAAGTGAGGGTAAACAATGACAGTACGGTATTAACAGAACAGGTGTATCAACGGCCTGGGACGCGGGCGCACGTGGTGGCATGTGAGTTTCGCCGGCGCAGGTCACCGTGACGAAAAAGCCAATCTTCTCGTGTAAATACTTGAACGGGACTTCTCCGGCCGCGACAAGATGTAATCACCAGTTTAAGATTCATGTCGGTGTTGTAAAGTCACAAGTAGACACTGTTATTGGTATAACTAGTACAGGGCACAACACGGCAACATTTAAGTGTGCTAGATTGTAGACCCACAATAAAGTTATTGACTTCTGGTTTTTCAAGACGTTTGGAAACTAAGATCTCATCTATTTATCTGTCTAATGTAATCACTCTGAACAATAGTCATTGTGCAGCTATGTATACTTAGTAAACAACTACGGACAATGTGCAAAGTAAAACATCTGGAGCGCCCGTTTAATTCGCAATTGGAACTTTATTTCTAGCACATTAAAAAAGTAATCGAGCTGTGATTACTGTGCAGAATACGTCAATTTACCTAATCGAGTAGCACAATACGCAGCGAATGAGGTCGTGGAAGGTGAACACCCCACCAAGGAAAACCGTTGACCCCCTCGGCCACATCCGTGTGTACACAGCCGAGCCGCTCGTCCATCGTACTCTATGACTCTTAAATTATATTTTTTATCGTCATTAAGCAGGTGTCTTTAGTATTGTAAAACATTACTAATACAAAAATATTTATTGACATTCGATTTAGTGTTATTTACCTATTTTCTACAGCTTCGGTTTGAGGTTTATGCCACGAATATCAAATCGATATCGGATTCAGGCCAAAAAAACATTTAAAACTATTGACCTTGGCAGACTGCCAACATTGCTGACAGCGGCGACTGCATTTCCCGGCCATTTTCGTTTATATGCGTTTTACTTGGAAACTTATACATTTAATTATGTAGTTGTTTACGTGCGAATGATTCAATCAAACTGAGGTTTTGTCAAGTCATGGCAAAGAATACAATATTTGTATTGGAATTTAAAGATGTTAACGAGGGTCAAGTGATTGTAATGAACATGATCGATGTTCGATGTTCTTCATTCGTTCTACAACAAGGTTGGCTACAGTACAGTAGCAGGGCCACATGTCTTGTTTGCCTCCTAACAGGTCTTTCTCTGTTTACAGGTGTCGCTGTGACAGGTTTTGCCCTGGGACATTGTTTGATTGGGGAGATGTATCGCATTCGCAACTCGTTTCTATTGCTATTGGAACCCCATGTCAATATTTATTGGGAACCGACACGTGCGTCCCCTATGGGCCCTTACGCAACATTATTAAAGAATAATAATCATTAGTCTGCACATGGACTGAGCAGAACTGGAGAAACTAAAGGTATACATACTACACGTGCTCATATTAGCACGAAAGTATGACACTATATTGAGCAATTGCTACTTGTAGCACGTGAGCTGAAACACTGCTAATATGAGCATGCTCATTTCGAATTAATAATAAGCAAACTCGAAATGAGCAGACTGTATATTATAACTAGCTTCTGCCCGCGACTTCGTCCGCGTGGATTAATAGTTCCCGACCCCGGGGGATTTCCGGGATGAAAACTGCCCTATGTCCTTTCTTGGATCCCAGACTATATCTGTACCAAATTTCATTCAACTCGGTTATATGGTTTAACCGTGAAGAAGAGACAGACAGACAGAGTTACTTTCGCATTTATAATATTAGGACTGATTAGGACGGATTTATGTCTTAAAAATTGTAAAGAAAAGAATTTGAATAGGTACTTAACCAAAACTTAAAAATGGATTGTCATTTTAGCAGTTCCTTTAAGAACTTTTTATTTATAACAATATCTCAAAACTCTGGATTTTACAAGTCAGGAGCGGACGTACGCAATGAACCGAGTGAAGGGAGATTGATGATGATTAAATCGTTGGGAGGTAGATAATTTGTTTTTTTACGCATACAATGAGCTCTTGTTTAATGTTTACCAACAGTCAACCCGTTTCATTGGTAGTAGACAGGAAAACATAGTAGGCTTTGTAATTAATTCAATTAATAGTACTGACACTTTAATTGCTTACTGAAATCACGTGCTACGCCACATTTTATTCCCACAAACACCTATTTTTACGAACAGGTACAACGACCTAAGCAGGTGGGTAAGATTAATGTTTTCTGTTTCGCAAAACTGTGCGAAAACAAACAACTGGGGTTGGATGGAACAAGAACAAAACATAGGTTTCAATGTCTATGAAAGGTGGAATGCTACAGCATTCCAAATAAGAATCATCATCAAATATGGAATTAGGAGGATCGCCTTTACAGCTCTCACATTTAAATGTGTAAATCAATGAATTAAACGCTTTTTATGTTAAACAAAAGTGCTACGTTGTTTGTTGGTAAAACTCAAACGTAAACAAATGTTATCTATACTAATATTATAAAGAGGTAAAATTTGTAAGTTTGTATGTAGGGGGTAAACTCTGGAACTACTGGTCCGATTTGAAAAATTCTTTCAGTGTTAGATAGCCCATTTATCGAGGAATACTATAGGCTATATATCATCACGCTACGACCCACGGGAGCGGAGCAGTAACGAAAAATGCGGGTGAAACCGCAGGGGGCAGCTAGTGGACAATAAACAAAACATTTACTACGTTAGAAATATTTACTAAGCACGTAAATATTTCATCAGTCAGTAACGAGAGAGACAAGCACCCAGTTTCATTTCTATTTATCTAATTTATTTATTTATTTATCACTTTATGTACAAACACCGTACAAAGGCGGACTTAATGCCTTAGGCATTTTCTACCAGTCTACCTTAGGGTGATGCAGTGGTTGAATTTCAATAAGTAACTCATTGAATATAACGAGGCATTCACATTCTTCCATTCAAAAGAAAGCATGTTGGAAACATAAATAATTCCTCGTTATTACGTTGTTTGTAGGAGTATTTAGCTCAGTTCTTAATGCTCATTGTTTTAAAAAGATAAGTTCACAGCACGACGCGGCCGTGGCGGTAGTTACGCAAGCCAGTGAGCGCACGTCATTACCAGTGGCAGCGATTGGAAATACAGGATACCGTTGTTAACTCCCGCTATATGAAATGGACGTATACACTACCTACTATACATTTATAATTTTTCCCTTCATTGAAACAAGTAATTTACCCACGGTACTAAAACAAGACAAGTGTTACTGCTCTATGATCGCAAACATTCAGGCGGCGACAGACCTTGAACTTCGCTTGTAATATCTCCGCAAAAGTATTAATTAACTTGCAAGTTCAATAATTCATTGGGTACAATGGTATCTCTCATATTTTTGTAACAAATGTTCAAGGTTGTCTAGACGAAGTTTTAAGAATATTGGCACTTTGTTTCACAAAAAGAAGAGATAATAGTAAAGTGAGCCGTTGACGAGTCTATGAGGCACGCTCTGGGTGATTTTTGCACCAATATTGTTGTTGGAGATGCTAACTTGAAGTTTTGTCATTGTAATATTGGTGAGCGTAAAAGTTCTAGTACCTACATACCGAATCAGTGGGTAAATAGTAAAATGATGACCTTGTAAGTCTAAATGCTAGGATATCAAAATATCAATTGTATCGATAATATTAAGTTTGCACGTGTCGCGCGGACGCTTTATTTACGCGCGTCGACAAAGCGCAATGCCAATGACCTCATTTAGCGAAATATTTACCTTCAAAATATGTTTCAGCCACTTGACACTTTAGGGCACTGTGTACTGGAGCATTTACTGTCTGCTTAAGTTACCCTACCCGAGCCCTACCCATAATAATGTTATGAAAGTTTATTTCTATGCAAGCATAAAAGTATTCTCGTATTGTTTCATTGAGTTGGGAATGCTCGTTTCCGTAAATTTTAGAATTGAAATTATAATACTGAATTACATTTTTGTCTGTAGGTAGGATTACCTACCTACAGACAAAAATGTAATTCAGTCAGTATTATATAGGTATTAACCTAAGAACATACTTTGATGATAGGGCTGGATTATTATTGATTAATGGCCCAGGAACTCGCAACGTCGCAACTCTACACCTCCATTATCCGTAAAACGTATAATTCCAGCAAAGCAAAAAAGAAAAAACTGTGGAAATAATTCCTGCAGAACGCTGGAAAGCGAGACGTGTCACGTGTGCGTGATGATGACAAAAAACATGAAGTAACTTTCGACTATTTTCGGCATTCGGTGTTACGAAACCATTTGCGAAAGCGATTGTTGCGACATCGCCGACCTGCGCAGCTCCGACTTTACGCTACTCGGCCATCGGCCACGTTGCAGAACTTGCAGTCGCGGTGGTTAAGCTTGGGGATTCTTGTGCAGGGAAACGTATTTCTGGAAATACTCAGTAACAGTCCGTAGATCGCCGTAAGTGGTGTGACTTCTGCAGTTCCACGTGCCTCGGAAAGTGTGTGAAGCTGATTGTTCCGAGACTGATCTTCTCCGGTTGTATCGGAATATGGATGTCGATGCTATCTCATAGTACTGTGAGAGAGGGAAGAGACATCTTTGTTAGTGTGGTTGTAATTCTAGTTTAGAATTATTAGTTCTGCTACACAATCTGTCTATGTTTTTGTTGGAACGAGCCGCGTGGCCACACGATCGCTTTTTAAATTGAACATGTTAATCTAATTTTTTGTAGAGTTACGCAAATTATAAAATCGTGACACTGATGTCTCTGTTCAAATTGAGTCACTTGTTTTGTGAATGTCATTGTCATTGTCGAGATGACTATTGTCTCACGTGAGTTTCATCTGGTGCTGTGTCGCTAGGAACAACATTTCAGACTGCTCGTTTGAATAATTAGCACAAAAATATACACCTATCTGCAACTATCTGTCTTTTGTTACGGGCAGTATGTACATGAAAGGATTTCAATAAGCTATGTAGGTCATCACGCGTCAAAAGGTTAACGATGAAAAACAGCTTATTAAATACTCACTTACTTATTTCTCTACAAATTTGAAATATACCCATGGGTTGGTTATACTTAAGTACAGTTTTTAATTATTGTTTGCTGATTTATGAGAAGTTAGCGTGAAATGAGCTGTCAATCCCTACGTCCAATAGTCCGTCAGGTGAAATGCCACCACAAACTCAAGTCTCCTAAACACAGAGGAAATCGACTGGTATGGTTTCACTTTCATAGAATCAGTCGTAATTATTCTGAGTTTATCCGTCGAACGTGAGGAGGAATAGTTCCAATCTTATACTCGCATATTGCAAGCTAAGGAGAATGTTCGGCAGGTAAAGCAAGTAGGTACTCGATGTAAACTAGATAGAGATGACGGTAAGCTACATGTAGAACTGGTTCAGGCGGGCTGGGGGCCGGGGGCGAAGCACGGGCGGGGGGCTGCGGGCCCCAGACGCGGGGCGTCATTGACCTGCGGCCCCGGCCCCCGGCCCCCGAGCCCCGGGCGCGAGCCGCGACACCGTAACTTCATTGTGTCGCTGCACTGCGAATCAAATTCGATGTAGCGGACACTTTTTGCTAGACCTCCTTCCACTTACAACCCCTAGACGTCTCCGACAATAAGAATTTCGGTGCGATGTAGGTACATCTACTAATCCACATAGAGGTATTCAACCTTAATCATATCAACATGAACTTTCCGCAAAAAGGGTTTAATGAGCCGCAAAACCCGTCACTCCAATTCGCGGAAACTGTTCAGTTTTAATTAATATTTTGGTGTTTGTTCTCTATATAAAACCCTGAGTAATAAATTAAGTTCAGTTACCTTACAACTTATTTTTACTAACAGAATGACGTAGTTCATGTGTGTACATTGTACAATTTTCGTTATGTCCGATTTATTAATCAATAAGTTTTAAGTCTCGAGTGTGCGGGGTTATAATGAATGGCCCAGTGAGGGCAGTGCCCGCTTTACCCTCTTACAAAAAGTATGTGGTCTGGTCTGGATTCTCGTTGATAAGTTGTCTTTCACGCTCTAATTCGACGATTAGTTTTTGAATACAAGTCTTTAGTAGGTAAGTACTTAATTTATTGATTAAAAATTGTCTCTGGTCTCATTTTTAATTAATTTTATTTTTACAAAATAAGTATTAAACTTGATTCTAATTTCGATTTCTCAGTCAACTGTTCCTAGCTATTTCAGGGTTGGCATTTAATCTGAGTTAGAATAATGAAATTACTGTTATCTGTGTAAAGTAAGAGGAACAACAAAACCGGCTAATTGCGAGTCGGACGAACGCACTAGAAGTCGCACTCTATATTAATTTCAACCAGAAACCGCCAAAAACACGATTCGTTGTATGATAAAAATAAAATGGGTCATAACCCTATTTTTAAGTACTTACCTACCTATTTATTATTTATTTTTAACTCTAACACAACACTAACAAAATGTCAACTTTCTATTATGCCCACGCAGGCACGCTCGTACCGCTACCGATCCGATCTACTTGCATTATATTCGGGAATTCCGCTGTTTTGGTTCGTAATTAGCTTATAAGTTACTTAACGATACAGCCCATTAAGTATTTTATATACAATTTCGCAACAAAAAATCGGTTCCACCTCACGCTACGTAAAATGAGCCTAAAGGGCTTTGCCTATTGAACACGTTTCCGTAAATTCGCACCCTGCACACAACAGCTGAAGCCCTACAAACTCCGCGGGGCAACAACAAGTTCAACGAATATCGAACAGTTTAGAAACAATCGTAGAAATGTTACAAAAACTTTGAAGGTCGTTCTGGCGAGACAAGTGAGTTGCGCCCGCCACCCGACCGGGTCAAGTTCATTACATAAGGATGAATACAAGAAGGGTGAATTACACGCGACTTAAACCCTTCAAAACCTTGCCTTTATGAAAAATGTCAAGGTGATCATATAAATAACTCAATTTTAAAAGCTTTTAACGTTCAACTCGTTATTATTTATTTTTAGGGTTTCATGTTCAAAGGGTGATGGGGCCCTATGTCTAAGACTCCGTTTTCTGTCCCTCTCCCTCTGTCACATGTGGCGGAATCTTTTGAACCGTAACGTAACAGACATAACAAAGCCTAACAACAAAAAAATAAAATAAAAGTTACAAATTAAAGAAGGTTCATAATTATTCCCCAAGCAAGAAATGTTTTTGTTTCAGTGTGTTTTGCTCAATCCCGTTTAACGTCTAGTTTTACAACCTGTTTCTCCTAGGTATAACTTCGAGTACTAGAATTATTAATGATTATTTTAATCGCAAAGAATACAATACAATTTACATAGGTATATCATATTGTTACGTAGGTAGGTATAGGTGACGTAAGTGTCGATTGTTCCGGGCACATTTACTAGAAAATTCGGGAAAGTTCCACGACGTTCTAGAACGTTCGATGGAGTTCCGAGGGGTCATTCGAGAAACTTCCAGATCATCGTCGATCATTCGCGATGTTACTGGAATGTTCTCGAATGCACCTGGGTACCTCGGGTTGTCGAACTTTCTAGAAAATGTGACCGGAGATATAAATAGCGGACGTGTCGGCACGGGGCAGTTCAGTTTTGGAAACGAAACGGTGAACATCGCCGCGAAGCGGAACTACGACTGCGATACGAAGTGTGTTTTGTGTTGTGTTAGTTTGTGTTAGTGAAGTGTTTTTGCGATTGCGAATTCTAATAAAGTGATTGTGTTTTTTTGAGTAAAACTGTTATTTTAATTTATCCCGAACCCCAGCTCGTAACAAATTGGTGTCAGAAGTGGGATAAATCATGCCGGTTTTACCGAAGGACGACACGGAAGGAATTCGTACTAGGAGCCAACGCCAGCAGGACGTGGACCAGAGGCGTTTTGAAGGTGCTTCGTTGCAGACATCGGGTGGTGATCAACCGACGACGGAGCCAGCGTCAGCTCAGGTAGCTGGTGTTTCTGCAACACCGGCGACAATGGACCTTTCTGCCCTTATGGCAATGATGCAAGAACAGGCCCGCCGTCTGGAAGAACAGCTGCAGCGGGACAAGGAAGAACAGATTCGTCGGCTGGAAGAACAGCTCCAGCGGGACAAAGAAGAACAAGCCCGCCGACAAGAAGAACAGGCCCGCCGTTTGGAAGATCAGCTGCAGCGCGACAAGGAAGAGCAGACCCGCCGACAGGAGGAACAGATCCTCCTCATCAAGGACTTGCATGCAACATTTGGAAAAGATATCGGAGCCGTAAAGGAGAAAGTTGAGCTGCATGAGAATCGAATCTCCGAGGCAGAGAACCGTATCTCCGGAACCGAACTTAAGATCGCTGACATCCAAAAAGCGTTGGGATGTCTTAAGGTTGGAGGCGAGATTTCAGCTCCTGTCGTTGCTACAGCATCGGTGCGTGGATTTAAAGCGCCACCCTTCGACGGAACATCTTCCTGGTCCGCGTACAAGCTCCAATTTGAAGCTGTCAAGAAAGCGAATGGGTGGACAGATGCGCAGGCAATGACCGCACTCACCTTGGGTCTTCGTGACCAGGCTTTAACGGTGTTAGAGACTCTTGGCAACAATGCGACTTACGAGCAGTTGGTTGAAGCCCTAGAGTCTCGATACGGGGACGCTCACCTGGAGCACGTCTTTCGTGCCCAGTTGAAGGATCGCGTGCAGCGCAGCGGAGAAAACCTGCAGCAGTGGGCTCTGGAGGTGGAGATACTGGTTCGAAAGGCATATCGGTCTGCGCCTGAGCTCATCAACGTAAATTTGGTGCAAGCGTTCGTCGATGGCATACGGAATTTTGAAGTCAAGGTTGCTGTGAGACTTGGGCACCATGAGACGTTGAGAAGTGCCTTGGCCCATGCCTTGGAAGTAGAGGCAGTAAGGCATGATCATCGTGCCCACCGTATTAGCGAGGTTGCGGCATCACCTGTGCGTGACCGTTTGAGGTACAGTCCCACGTGTTACAATTGTGGAGAGAAGGGTCACATTAGATCGAGTTGCCCTAAGCGACGTGATGCCAACAAAGACCTGTCCTGGAGAAGGAGGGCAGTTAATTTCACCGCCCAGAAGCAAGAACGACAAGAGACGCCTGTCGCAGGTGGAGTGCGAGAGATTGCGCGCCGTGGTAGAGAGGTACAAAGACGAAGACCAGACGTAGAGGCAGCGGATCTGGGCGAGGAACTGGCTGGAAGCGTATGTGTTCAGTGTGAAGCTAGTGCTGGACGATGCCGTAGGCAAGAGGACAACGAGGAGAGAATGCAACAATGCGATCAAGTGGCTCGACAACAGCAGCTTGGTGGAACAGGAGGAGTACGGGCACACGTTGAAGGAGCTGCAGCTCGTGAACACTCCCGTCATAGGCAAGAAGCTGGGGAAGCAGTTCCTGTCAGGATGTTAAGAACAGACCTGAGTGACGAGCGGAAGGAAACCCCACAGTATGCCACACAGTCAGGTCTGCAGATGCCTGAGAGGACGGAAACTCGCTATGACCGGAAGAGCGGATTTGATGAAGGTTCTCTGGTGTGGTTGCATAACCCAGTGCGTAGCAAACGGAAGTCGCCTAAACTACAGGCAAAATGGGATGGACCATACCGAGTAGTGACCAAGATCAACGACGTCACCTACTGGATACGGAAGAGTACGAGAACTGCGCCTAAAATTGTTCACGTAGATCTGCTGGCACGATACTACGGGAATAATGATGCTCGGGACGAGCATGTCTTAGGAGGGGGCAGTGTTACGTAGGTAGGTATAGGTGACGTAAGTGTCGATTGTTCCGGGCACATTTACTAGAAAATTCGGGAAAGTTCCACGACGTTCTAGAACGTTCGATGGAGTTCCGAGGGGTCATTCGAGAAACTTCCAGATCATCGTCGATCATTCGCGATGTTACTGGAATGTTCTCGAATGCACCTGGGTACCTCGGGTTGTCGAACTTTCTAGAAAATGTGACCGGAGATATAAATAGCGGACGTGTCGGCACGGGGCAGTTCAGTTTTGGAAACGAAACGGTGAACATCGCCGCGAAGCGGAACTACGACTGCGATACGAAGTGTGTTTTGTGTTGTGTTAGTTTGTGTTAGTGAAGTGTTTTTGCGATTGCGAATTCTAATAAAGTGATTGTGTTTTTTTGAGTAAAACTGTTATTTTAATTTATCCCGAACCCCAGCTCGTAACAATATTTACATCGGGCATAAACATCGGGTTGTTTACGTATGATAACTACGGTACGGATTTACGGAACCCAGTTTGCAAGTCCGACTCAAAATTAGTCGGTTTCTTAAAAACTGATTAATTATACAAACAATCTGACTTGTTAAGTTGTACACATTATAAAATAAATAATAAGCGGTGGGTATTTAAGAGACTTAAAAAACGTTTCCCTGTTTGGTCCGAATTTTTTAAATCTACTCTTTGTGAAGATACTGTAATGCCACATCAAAGGTTATTATTACACATCAACTCAACTTTATCAAGACACACTATCTGCCGATTCATGGCTATCATTTATAATCTTTAAGATAAACTACATTTCTTATTGATTGTAGCTCACAGTTGAATGGTAAGCTCATCCTATTTTTCGATTTCTTTTTTAACTCTATCATACATAAAGAACAGATAATTAGAAAATATTGCAATTTTTTTCAATTTACATTTATATATAATTTTTCGTATTCGCAAATAATGTAACACAACTCAAAAAACTCTGTATTAATATAAACAATATAATGTTACTAATAAATAAAACAATAGAACATTATTTTGACCGGACGCACTAATTAGAGAAATGGGCAGGTGTTTCGGATAAGAAAATAAAGTATAGATATTTTATCTTTCATTGTGTTCTTTTAGCTTAATATTAATGCCGGGTCTTTACAGCTGAAAATTTATTAATGGAATCGTAGAAATACTAACTGAAAAGGGCCCGAATTAAATATGATTTATTTTATCATATCGTTTATATCCGAATTCAATGTTTTGGGGACATTGTCCTTTGCCCTTTGTTATGGACTACGTACATTTATTCAGCTTATGAAAATGTCCATAAGAAAAAACGATTTCGTATGAAAATAACATACATGAAATATAAAATGAAAATGACATATATATTAAGCTGAATACAGCTGAAAAAATGTGGTAGTCCCCTAGGGTCGGCTCCCATCGCATCATTTCGGGAGCAACTGAGTACCGGTATTTTTGATAGAACGACTGTCAATCAGACTCCTCCACTACCCACAGCAGGGTTTTCTAACTCACTAGTAAGCTGGATTGCCAGGCTTTCTGGCCTCTGGCTACCGTAACGACTTTCGAAGTACTACGAATGGCAACCAGGGGCTAATATAAGGTGCAGTTGTGACATTGTTTTTAGTTGAAAACAGAAAAATGACCCCATACCAAGACTCGCAGTACACATAATTTATTAATTCTCTCGTAGATATGCAAATAACACAAAAGACAAAGATTCCACGTACCATGTTTATGAAATTATGAGTGATCCAAATAATATTCTAATGCAAAACAGAGTAAACGTAGTACGTTATGTTTATTTTAGAATGTAGGTAAACAGATTCCAATATGAATTTCAGATGGGAAACAGAAGCCTTACTAAATATTAATACGAAAACCAAATAAATGTTAGCTGTAAGCAGAGGCGCTGGGCTTATAATATTATGCGGGTCGAATAGATAACCTTCTATTTTGTGATGTTGGTTAAAAATTGGGTCGAGCGAGCGCTGGCACGTTTACCTACATACATATCTTTTATTAATCATGTTTGTATACTTAGTCCTGATTATAATTTCCCTACGAATGTAATTTATTGGTGTTTGTAAGTAAGCGGCATAAGTAAGCTTATTATGCCGTACAAGCACAGATTAGTGGTACAAGTGCGACTACACATGGCCCGAGGGAAAACTCCGAAGTCCCCGTAGCATACTGACAATGATACACCGACTTCGAATTTAGTGCTTGTCGTTCGGATCGGATGCAATGCACAAACGCACTAGATACATTTTCAAGGACCACAATACCTGATTGTTGATTGATGGCGGTTATAAAAATATTAAATTCTTTCCCATTCAATTTCGTCATAAAATTCACGAGCAGAACCGCGGTACAATGATGTTCGAATTACAATTATTAGGTATATAAATAAATCAAGGTGACGCCAGATGTCACTGGCTCTTTACTTTAGGCGCAGGCGTACGATTTCATTGTCGTTAATGCTAAAAAAAAACTTAAATTGTGAACGAATAATAAAGCCTACGTAAATAAAGCTAGTTAACTATTAACTACCTACAACAGTTTTTCTGCGTTCCGAATGGCCATGAATTTTAATGCTGCAAACTTTTCTCGACAGGTTACGATTGTTTTATGACGATACTAGATTGTTTCATACGATATACTACATACAGGTACGTATAATTGAAGCTAATAATGGTCAGGGAATAAACACATTCACACATATATACGTATGGGTCGCTCCTTCTTCACAAACATTGGAATTTATTAGCAAGTCTCTTGCTTTAACGTATTTTTTTATTGATGTAAAGAACGCGGTGTGCACGCTCAGTTTCCGAAAAAAAACCGCGGCGCACACTCGTATTGATCGCGCAATGCACATTCCGGGTGTTATGGTATAAACTATTACAAATACACAATAATACATATTATACGTTTCCTCGCGAACCATACAATATGAATTCTAAAGTGTCTGAGAAGACACTGCCTGAGAGAGAAGACGCGACCGAACGCCTACGCACACTTTTGTCGCAACTCGCAACGAAAACAATCACGCCGCCCGCCGCCGTCATAACGCGATCAAAAAGCGAGTTTACACGATACATTAACGTCCAGTTCAACTGATGATAATAGAAAAACAAACGTAGGTCTACCTTTTCCGTCTAATTTTAAATTTGAAAAATAACAGCAATATTACAATATCACGATGCATGGCACGCCCGGTTCCTACATAGTATTCCAATAAAAATATTAGGATGGAAAATCAAACGACTATACGGACTATTATACCCGTTCAAAAATATCCGAGTATTTTTAAACGGGCGCAGACAATGTGCTTGATATAAAAAAGGAGAAGGTAAAACTTTTTTCGTTTCCGCATATCGGAGGCACGGACCGACCGTCATAATCGTAAAGCTATTGTTTGCACGTAGTAAAAGCTTTCTACGGACAGTTTGTGTCCTATGAATATACAGTGGCCATTGTCGGAACAGCCTTGCTTATCGTAACGTGGCACCGACGTTAGACAACAAAACAGCTGACGGATACGAAGCAACAGAATCTTATGAGGTTTCCCTACAAGAATGGTGTGCAATAACTGCAAAAATAATAAAATTACAGTTTTAACGACAATTCCCTGTTAAAACGATTTTTTTTTTGTTTAAGGAATCTGAGTCCAATAGGGAAATGAACAGTGATAGCTAGACAGTTGAAAATTTCACAGATGGCTGGCTCTTATACATAGAACAAACGTGATTTGTCATGCCATTTTTGCCCATCCCCCTTGTGCGACGCGACGCTCACTCGCACTTGACCGGTTCTTATCTATCTAGATAGTACCAAAAATGGTTATTATTAAAACACTGAGTTCGAGGCTCTTCGTGGAATTTTATAACAGATGAATTTCTAATATGTAGGTACGAATGTTTAACATGTATCTCGGCAAAACGGCTGAGCATCTGGCTTTCGAGGTCAGAACATTCTTTTTTACGAAACGAATTTGAGCAATTGCTCCAAGTCTACGAGTCACTATGCAAACCAAAAAAAAAATGCAAAATTTTATTGTAAGTTAGTTTAGTTCACCCAGAACTTCTACAAACCGTATTTTAGTTGTAACTGTTAAAGTCTACGAGCCCTACGAGGTCATATATGTATTTAAAACCTTCTTTAAAGCCAGTTTAATAAAATACATATTATACATAATTAGGTACATGCTAGTAATTAAGTATTAATGAGAATGGATATAAGCAGTCCCTCCCTTGAAGGTCGTTCGAGGAAGTTATAAATAAGATTCTGTCATATAAAATACAATTTGAACGGTTGTTTTTCTGTGAAAATACGTTACTTAGCTTATACATTTTTTTACAAAAAAATCTTCAACAATATAGCAATTTCTCATCCTTACCTTTTTCTGGCAATATTGATGCGGGTAAATCTGCAACAAAAACAATAATTGCTATGAGTATGTTACCATAGTTTTATAAACTTTATAATATTAGAAATCACGTATATAAGCGAGCGACGCCGACGTGACGTTAAAGGTCATAGCCAAAGAGATTAAATATACCTATATAATTTAATGTCTTTGGTCATAGGTCATTAGAAGTTTATGTATTGTACCACACACTCAATTTAAACATACCCACATTAGAAACCAAAGCATTTTCGTTCATACTACAAGCTCATACACTTTATTCGTACCCACACGCACATGCACGTACATATACACACACTCACACACACGCAGTACACACCTTTACACACGCACACACATTCCCTCTCACTAACATACTTACACAAAGAAACACAAAAATAAAATAACTTGCAAAAATGTAACACTCATAATTAGACATTCTTACATGTATTTCGATGTACTAATCACAAGGTAGTAAAAATGTTATAAAGGGGTTGGCACTGTTACTCCTTAATACAGGCTACTCCGTAGCCTAGCTAGGAGAACGGCACTTCACCCACTTGATTGGAGATTTATTAGTATATAATACCCACTTTGTCAAAATTATGAATGTACTACAATCTGTTTTTATATGAATAAAGATTATTGTATTGTATTGTATTGTATTAGACCAACTCCGCACTACTGTCACCGGAAAATAACAAGATTCGTAAGTTTATCAATCTACTAGGAAGTTTATAAACTTCCGTAGGATTCTAATGATTTACGAAAATGTGGACGTAAAATATTACAATTTATCTCCCGTTTAGAATCCTACGAAAGTTTATAAACTTCCTAGTAAATTGATAAACTTACGGATCTTGTTATTTTCCGGTGACATATATATGGATTTGTATGGGCATGCGCTCACTATATCAACTTCGTAGCGTCACCGGATCGCCTCGGTTATAAGCCCTTCGCGCGCGGTCGGCGGGTTGGCCACTCGGTGACAACTCGCTGCCCGAGATTGGTTCTATTAACAAACTACTCGAAAATTCGTGGACCAAGCGGCGTCAACTCGTTGACGCCTCGGCATTCACTCGTTGACCGCGGGTAGCCCACTGGTTGACGCCGTGCGTCGAGGCGGTGTTAAAAAGGGTTCTACACGATCCAGACCGACCGCCGACAAAGGTCACCTTGGTCCAGTTGATGTGAAAATCTACCGTGTAGACGTTGGTCGGCCGATCAAATATGGGTGGGGTCACACGACCTTTGGACGACCTTGGTCGGGAGCGCATCCATCGCAACAAGTTGTGCCAACCACCGACCGTGTAGAACGAATACAAACATTGGTTGACGCGACTAAGATGAGCTTTGTCGGCGGTCGGTCTGGATCGTGTAGAACCCTTTTAACGCAGCGTCTACACGTTGTGCACGCAGACTACACGTCGCGTCACCTACGCGTCAGTCGCCTACGTAGCGTCTACGCTTCGGCAAGGCAGCAAATTGCCGGTGTTGGATATAATGGCTCCAAGAAAATACAATCAACTTGTTGAGCTAACAAAATGATAGAACATATCGTAAAATAAAAGAATTAAGCAATAAGACAACAAATCAAATTAAGGGACTACGCACACTTATTCAGCTCCATTCGCGTTTCGCTGAATAATTTTGATCACACTTATACAGTTATATTTTTATCAGCCGCGTTCCACGTCGTAAGAGTGAGAAAAGCCTAAGGGACTAAGCACAGTGATTAAACTCTATTCAGCTTAGGTCCATAGAAAACGACGATTTTATACAAAAGCTGAACAGACGCGGAAAGCTGAAAAGATGCGTACGCGTCTTCATACAAAAGCGTAGTTTTCTATGGACCTAAGCTGAATAGAGTTTAATCACTGTGCTTAGTCCCTTAGGCTTTTCTCACTCTTACGACGTGGAACGCGGCTGATAAAAATATAACTGTATAAGTGTGATCAAAATTATTCAGCGAAACGCGAATGGAGCTGAATAAGTGTGCGTAGTCCCTTAATTTGATTTGTTGTCTTATTGCTTAATTCTTTTATTTTACGATATGTTCTATCATTTTGTTAGCTCAACAAGTTGATTGTATTTTCTTGGAGCCATTATATCCAACACCGGCAATTTGCTGCCTTGCCGAAGCGTAGACGCTACGTAGGCGACTGACGCGTAGGCGACGCGACGTGTAGTCTGCAACTCTGCGTGCACAACGTGTAGACGCTGCGTTAAAAGGGTTCTACACGATCCAGAATTCCAGACCGACCGCCGACAAAGGTCATCTTGGTCGCGTCAACCAATGTTCGTATTCGTTCTACACGGTCGGTGGTTGGCACAACTTGTTGCGATGGATGCGCTCCCGACCAATGTCGTCCAAAGGTCGTTTGACCCCACCCATATTTGGTCGGCCGACCAACGTCTACACGGTAGATTTTCACATCAACTGGACCAAGGTGACCTTTGTTGGCGGTTGGTCAGGATCGTGTAGAACCCTTTTTAAGGTCATAGCTCATTAGAACCACCCGGCAGCCACCCCGCACCGCCTCGACGCACGGCGTCAACTTGTTTTCGATGGGTGGACCACCCGCGGTCAACCAGTGGGCCACCCGCGGTCAACCAGTGGGCCACCCGCGGTCAACGAGTGAACGCCGAGGCGTCAACGAGTTGACGCCGCTTGGTCCACGAATTTTCGAGTAGTTTGTTAATAGAACCAATCTCGGGCAGCGCGCGGGCCACTCGTGGCCCGCGCGTTGTCAAAGCATGGCAGGCATTCGTGCAGCGAGTTGTCACCGAGTGGCCAACCCGCCGACCGCGCGCAAAGGGCTTATAATCGAGGCGATCCGGTGACGCTACGAAGTTGATATAGTGAGCACATGCCCATACAAATCCATATATATAAAGAATACTAGCCGCAGGAGGCGAGTCGGTGCGGAGTTGGTGCCGGGTGGCTCTAATGACCTATGACCAAAGACCAAATTATATAGGTATATTTAATCTCTTCGGCTATGACCTTTAACGTCACGTCGGCGTCGCTCGCTTAGATACGTGATTTCTAATATTATAAAGTTTATAAAATATGGTAACATACTCAAAGCAATTATTGTTTTTTGTTGCAGATTTACCCGCATCAATATTGCCAGAAAAAGGTAAGGATGAGAAATTGCTATATTGTTGAAGATCTTTTTGTAAAAAAAAGTATAAGCTAAGTAACGTATTTTCACAGAAAAACAACCGTTGAAATATTGTATATTACCCGCCGTGGGATCTGGAGGCAACAGTCCTTGCACACACGTACGAGTGGCGCGTGGAAGTGCAACGCCGGGGTGAAGTCCCGATGCCGCGGGTTATCGCGGCACGGCTCACGGAGCTCCGGCGAGATCTCATGGCGGAATGGAGACAACGACTGTCGCAACCTAGTGCTGGGCACGCCGTTATAGCGGCGGTAAGACCCCTCTTTGAGGAGTGGCTGGAGAGGCGTCATGGCACTCTCACGTTTCGCTTGACACAGGTCCTCACCGGACATGGTCAGTTCGGGAGGTTCCTGTGTCATTCTTACGCCGCGGAACGCGGTTGAAAGAAGTAGAATTGTGTAAGTGTGCCAAAATCTTTTCGCAAAACGCGAATTGAGCTGAATAAGTGTGCGTAGTCCCTAAACGATATCATAATGTCAAAGTGGATATTTAACGCGACCCGACCGACGTCATCGACCGCCCCTTTGTCCTTTCTTTGTCGTAGGACTCGTAGGCTAGACATAAGGATTTAGGCGACTGGTTCATTTTCTAGGAACCATTCGCTGACAGTCTTCGAGTCAGATTTGAATGTTGACGGTTGACGCTTATAAGGTAAAGTTTAAAATGAAAAAAAAAAGCATCTTTTTGCTCGGATTGTCTTTCTGGTTATAAACTTTGGAAGTTGAAGAACCTAGATCAAGGTTTCTCCAATTTATGACATCTCTCTCTAAAGGAAAAATAAAATCCCCTTTGAATCAAAGTTCAAACAGATAAAGAAAATAAAGTTTTTTTTTATTTTATTAAAGGGTGATGAAAGTTATTGAGAGGCCGGCCGGGATTGTTACCGACGTAAATTGAGCCGACTTTAGGAGCAATTTTATTCAATCAAAATGTTGGTCTCAATTCTGACAAATCATCAAGACTATTTCTGTATACATATTTAGATTTTTATTAAGACCGGTGTCAAACTTCACACTCACGTAGATAAATTATTCAGCCGCCGTTACGTAAAATTTTGGTGCGAACTTCGCAATATCAACAAATGGCGGACCCTTGGCCAGGGTCCGCATACCCCATTTTGGAAAACCTTACTCTAGCTAGAGAGTGTCTTGACGTAAATTCAAGTTGGTTATTCTTTTTTAAGTGCTTTGCTCAGTTTGATAATTAAAATCAACTTTCCTTTTCTAATTTACGACTCATTCATCTGGCTGACATGTGGCACAGAAATAATGAGATACCAGTTTTTATGGCGAGTAGGAGAAGTGCCAACACTCAAACATTGGCTTTTCGGAAATCATATTAATGTTAAATAGACTTACATAATTAGGTTTAATGACTTGACATTAAACCTAATTAAGTAAGTCTATTAATAATAGCATATCTAGATCTACAAAGTATAATAGGTTCATTAACTAGGTACTTACCTAATTTTAATTTTGGTTAGGCCTTTCATGTTGTCCTTCGCAGTTTAATTTAAACTGTAGAGATAAAAGTAGGATGGCGACCCAAATTACTAGGTGCTTTTCATGGTTACCTAGATTATTAAACATTTAGTAAAGGCTTCACACAACATCAAATACAAAGGGATAAGTGGTTAACTTTAAAGAATAAATTATATCCAATTAAGTACTATAAGCTACAGAAACTACATTCGTTAACCAATGATTAGACCATGTTATTGTATGTACCATACACGTGGCTTTGTAAATGTATAACGATATAAAACAGTTAGTTATCTGCCGTTTCGCTAGAAATAGAGCACCTCAATCGATTCCCTAGGGTTCAGTACTTGTACACTCGACATGTGCTAAAATATTACATATGGTAGTTTGCCACCTTGAGGATGATTTTCAAGATTTGATTGGTTTTTATTTGATACTTATGAAATTTTAAAGTTAACAAAGTAATATCGTAATAACAAGTGTAGATATTGGTAAAATTAAACAAACGGGTACACCGACCCGATAATTAAAATCTGAAATTTGATTCATATTGTCCAAAGCTATAGAGAGCGCTTGGAAGTCCTTGTGGCCCATTGGTGGAAAACTGGAAACAGATAATAACGCCAAGACCGAAAGCAATGCCAACCCAATTATCTTGTTGACTAGATTATTTTCTCCGGTAGAAGCAATGCTAATGGTTATTTACTCGTGTATTATCAACATGGGAATATCCAATAAGTACAAGGACACATAATCCGAGTTCGGCTTTTTCAGCAGATCTTTCCAGTAACCTGCACGCAATATTGAACTCAAGCCGATAACAATATTGTTGGATTTCTATTTTCTACAAAACATAATCCTTTTGCATGAAAATAGCTTATTTCTAGGAATACTTTTAGGTACTTGTCGTATCAGAAAAATATTTTATTTCTTAGAAATGTAAGTTGTTGAAAGCTAAATATAGATACAATAAATAAGCTCAAAAGGAATTCTTTATTAATTCGACCGTTTGAGGTAAAAAAAAGAATAAAAAAGTACTACTTAAAAATATTTCATTTTTATTTGTAAACATTTAAAACTTTCTCTAGAAATCTAGTAGTAAAGTGATTAGACGTTGCTTAGCAAGTGCTTTAGCTAAGCACATTACTGTTTCCGTCTACTGTCTAGCAAGATAAAGACGGAGAATAGCTAAGCCACAGTACGTGCATAGTAACGGGTAACGTATAGTACTTAGTTCCACAAGCATACCTAGTTTAAAAGTACGCTATTTAATACCTAGTATACCACCTGATAAAGCCACTATGTTACTAGCCAGACACTATTCACCATATTCATCTTGATATAGGTAGTTCTAAAGAACGACAAGAACCGGTGATCCACAACAGAACCGCCAAGTATAATAATAATGTATATCATTGACTCTTGATAAATCGAACGAGTATTAAATCCCGATGCTCAACAGATCAGCTGAGTGCTCTGTAAATTAAATGCATCAAATTTCGTAACCGACTGTCAATATGAAACGAAACAGCTTTCATTGATTTAAACAGAATCGAAATTATTAATACCGAAGTCAAAACCGCAGTGTAAATGTATGAAACACTTGGCGGACACAATGTAACCAGTAACCGCATGTCATGTTAACCCACTGGCACTGGGAATACAGAGGAATGCCGACCGTTGCCATAAATGATGAGAGTGTTTTCTTTATCTCTGAGACTGACCATATAAGCTTGTATGTCCTTTGAGGGGCATACGTCTCCAACAGACATCGATAAACGATGAGCCTTTAGAGGGTTAGGAGGCCGCGCACTAACATGCTTCATCAATCATGAAGCTAAATTCCTGTGATGACATCAATTTTTAGTACCCATTTAATGAAGCTGTCATCTATTTAAAGCTAAAGAATTTGTTTGTTCAATTGATTCTAATCTATGTAACACCGAAATGGAAATCACTTTTTGTGTTATATGCTATGTAACATCCCGCTACGGCCTACGGGAGCGGAGCAGTGACCAATAACAATCTTAGACACACGAAGGCTAAATGTGGTGATGTAATAAAAGTATTATAAGTTAATTGTGATTTTATCAATCATCACTACTCACCTACCATTATTTCTTGATTTGTGAATGATTAACATAATTTTATGTGTAATAAACGACAATAACAAGATCATACTTTCCGCATTCATTACAATAAAAAGATAAATGACTCCTTATTGATTACACGTGTAAGATCTTGTAACTTCACAAGTTCTCATTATGGCATTTCATAATACATTGTAAAACCGTGCCAAGACGAAGACAGTCTCTGGCTCTAAAGATTTTCCTGAAACATTGACGTACGTGACGTCACAATAGGCGTGCCAATTCTTCAATGAACGGCGCAAACGCACGACATGGCGGCACCAAGATGGCGGCGGTGAAAGTGGCCGCGGTGGCCGATGGTCGCTACCGTCGGTGTCGCCTCGTTAAATCTTTGCACAACCTGTTCTAACTGTTATAACTAATACTAGACTAATTACTCGAATTTGAAGCCCCAGAAGTTTTCCAGTTTTAAACTAGTTTTAACTTATTTTTTAGCTTGCTAACTTAGTTATAGACATTGTACATTTTCGCATTAAGCATTATCGCAAAATCTGCAAAGAAGCCTTCAACTCAAATCCAATTCTTATAATTTGACCAATTACAATACCTCCGACTCTACTTATCTAGAAGGGAGCAATTTTTTGGTTTGACCTGTTTAGGTTAATACTGCGATAGTGAATTGTGAAACTACATCGATTTTAGCAACAAATAATCATTCAAGGATTATACAGGTAATAAAAACACAAGGCAATGTCAACGAATATTGTTTGATAAAGCAATCCATAACGCTGACCCTGATCGTAGATTGAGGCCGCGTTTTGCAACGAGCGGCCGAGCAGCGCATCCGGAACTTACAAACTGTATCACCTACATATGATCACGCGAACTATTGTTACGTGGACAAATAGTTTCCTGATTAATAACAACAATTATCATACTTAAACTCTATTAGCTACTATATAACTGACCGTTTATTACAGTTTTCTAAAAGGAACTATCTCAGACCCAATAATAAAGTTGTAGCACTGGCCATTTCAAGGAAGTGCGTATCATTACGTTACATTGCTGTTAGGTTAGCTATGCATAAAGCAGTATAATAAATATGCAACAAGTATTTAGCCAATAAAACTCGGTGGAAGTTGCCAGCACTTACATTTGTTTGGAGTTTTAACCGTGATTTTATATAAATTTTATGAATGTGTGATTGACAATGGGAAACAGTCCGATGTAGATCTATATTATTTTAAACATACATTGGAAAGGCTTAAAGTACGTGCCTTTTAATATAATTTGTATAAGAAGATTCAACGTGATTACGCACTTTATAAATACTTTGCTTTGATGTGAAATCAAATTACCTTTACAAAGTAGAAGAACTGTGCTGAAGTCACGGTTAGACTGGCCTGACTGTTTATAAAACACATTATTAAGTTAAGTCTGGTCTGAAACATCGATAACTCAGTTGGTTGGACGATGGTCCTAATTAGAATTCCAAAAGACCTCTGGCTTTTTCTGTACGATAAAGTTTCGCTTCGATCGACGACAAAGGTTACGATAATATTGCTTTCAGTACCATGAAATAAAATAAGATATTTTTCATGATGCTAAAAGCAATATCGAGGGAACCTTTAATTCGGTTTAAAGACATTTATTTCTCAAAGAAAGTGAACTGTAATTTGTTCTTTAATTAAGAGTTGATAGATGACTGTTAATTTTACATTACAAAGCATTGTCCACAAATTTCCTGTTCATATAGGTACGCATGGTAGTACGGTAGGATCTGAAAAAAAAAAAAACCAGTTGTAGGTATATTCTGGATTTTGTTTAAGGCTGGTGTTGCCCAGGGGCCCATGTTTGGTCCATTTCGATTCGATCGAATAGTTTTTAAGGACTCGAATAGTTTTGGGATACTTGGGAGATAGCTTTCAATTAAGAGGAAAACAACAATTTGTAGAATTTCGACTCAAGTCGATTAGGTTCTATTAGCAGCAATCATCGTGCCAATCAAAACACACAAATGTTGAATGAGTATCGTAAATATTAAACGTTATTGCCTGTAGAGCCATTTTTTATGGAAATCAGGTAAGGGTGCGATGGTTCCGAGCAAATAACATTTTTCACGCATTTAACGAGACAAAGTCCAGTATAGTCGAGACTCGCGAATTAATGGACATAAATCAGACAAACCGTCGGTTCTTACGATGAATTATTATGAATCATGGACGCGTGGAAGGCAATCTTGCTCAATTACTGCCGAACGCCTAACCTTGCTTGTTCGTGAGGATGTGACGTCATGGGCCCCGATATCACAATGTCTGTTTCCTTTTACAATGTGACTATTGATTACCGTACAAGCGCCAATTTTACGATATTTGGACATTTGACTAACAATTAAATCAAGGTTAAACCTAGTCAAGACTAAGCGTTGTCTGTCTGCATTTCTGCAATACTTAATAAATATTTTAGCTAAATACGAATTTAAAATTCAAGGTCATAACAAATTCGTGCTCCAATGTTGTTGTATCAACAAATATATTTTTCCTTGTTTTAACGTTCAATGTTCTTCAAAATTTTAATTGCTGATGCATGAAGTTGTAATCCAAATTCTCTAAACATATAAGTAATAAGTTCAGTTCTGAATTCGCAAAAATAAACATTGACAGAATCTTTCAATCAATTTAAATCTACTTTATCAACAAAATAATCCGATAACCCATCGACCTAACTTGGTGTGGAATAGGACGATACGAGCGTGAGCACCGAGACAAAGTCGAGGCTCGAGGCCATTAACCTCCGGTTATCAGCTGACGACATCGGTCCAACCGCGAGAAATTATCTTTCACGCCATATTTCGGTCGTTCACTGCCTCCGCCCTTCGTCACAGAAACAAGTGACATTCTGCCAACTACGACAAAGGGCCTCCAAACTTTATTGTTAGATGTACACATTCTCTCCAATTTGGTCTTTGGACCCAACTCAACCAGGTATTTACTTACTTATTCATAATTAACACATTGTCATGAACTCTTTGTTTATAACAAACATCAATTACATTTAATTTCAATAAAATATCAAAATCAGTGATTAAAATTTAAAATGCAGACATCGGACTGCAAGCGTGATTCACAAAAACTTCCGGTTGCTCATGTTATTTCGGGTGTTTGACCCGTTTATTCGGGAGCATTCTTCGAAATTCATCTCCGATAACCAAGATTAATTCAACATTCTTCTTACTCATTTGAGAGACGTCTTCCAATATTTCAACATTTACTACTACTTAATAAATCTTGTCAGGTCTATTTATCATGACTGATGTGTGGGGTTTGTTTTTATTACTTTGATATGGAGGTGGCCTATTTAGTGATAGATTTTCACGTCCTTCGTGCAGTGTCATTGAGTACGCATCGCCTGCGCATGTTCAGGTACGCGCGCAAATATCGCGACCTAGTTAGTTGGCGCAGACCGACCGCCTGAGCTCATCGCGCATGGCATCCTTCTATAAATACATGTAATGTTGAGAAAGCACGACTAACATCATATCATGTCGTTCTTTTGTCGCCTCTTTGTCTAATGCTTTAAAATGTATAGCTAAAGCTACTCATTTTTCCTAAGTTACGAACTGTTTTACATTTTTCAATTTCATTCATTGTATCAATTTTAATTTGAATGAAATTATCAATTTGTGTTAAAATTATCATCAAAGTTGTCATGAGTTCTCTAGAGCTTATTTTCCTGGTATTTTACAACGAAAATCATGTTTTCGAGATACCGCATTATGTCATGGTCAAGAAATATTGGCTAAAATTGTCCTCATTCCCATCAACGTATTGCAGTGAAGCTCGACATGAAGTGTTTTTATGGTAAGAGGTCTGAGGTTGGTATGAATCCATTTTGCGTCAGTCATCTCATCTCACTCACCCATTCAAATTATTAGAAAGTTTTATTTCGGTAACTGCTGAACTTTAAGCAATTGTTCCGACGTTGCCGCCTACTTCAAACTTTTTCGTTGAGGTGTGGTGGTGTGTGTTGGTTGCGCCAGCAAAAAACCGAGTTAATTTATTGCTGGAACACATTTGTGAATAGAAATGTACATATGTGTTTTTTTCAAAGTTGTTGTTGGACAAATGGTAACAAAATGAATAGAAATATGTGAACTTGAGTGTCTGGTGGTGATCCAACGCTCGTATAAGATTTCGAAACTTTTCAAGTGGGCACACTCGTATAGCACGATATAAAAAACCGTCCCCGAGAGCCTTGAAGCACTTGGCCACTTGCCACGCCCATTTGTGGAGCTGGCTACCATTTCAACAGACCGTTTTGTCAAAATTACTTCCTAATTAGAAAACAGTGTTCTCATTTTTTATCTCTTCGTGCGGCCTATTTCTATTCACTACTTCACATTCCATAATTTCTATGTAACAAAGGCCAGATGTTCAACACTCGCTGATTAAGGAACAATAAAGTTGCTCATCGTCGTTTCCGCATACGTAACCATCTTTATCGAGATAATGGCATTGAAACATGCTAACACGGTAAACATTTCCTTATTTTAAGACAGTCAACGGCGATCGCCTATTTAGAATCATTGCTGATCGTGGAATACCGCGGCTTCACTTCTACCTTAACTTTTGATAAAGTTCACAATAACCAGGAGCATTACAAACGAAAGCCTCTGCGAGCAGGCATCGACCGCGACGTCGGCTAACGGTACATGTCTTTCGAACTACGTTCAGCTCCGTGCCAATCGTGGCGAGAAGCGAATCCAATTACTTTGCACTAACTTTTTTTAAGAAATAGATTTCAAAAAAAGCACGACACCGCAATCCGGTTTCTGTCCACGTATGCGCTCTCCTCAGAGAAGTCTCGTCATTACCTCGCGAGAGTCGGAGGGACGACGCCAACTCAGGCACGACGACGGACGTAGCGCGACCAGCTCCAATTCACTGTCACCGATTCACTACAAAACCAACTTTCGTCACTTTGATAGCGCTCCTGCGAAGCGTATCATCCAGTTTTTATGGCTACTTTTAGAGTTTTTAAGGTTATTCGAAGAGAACACACGAATTAAGAGACGGCCAAAATCGCTCTACCGAGCGACAAGACGTCCACACACGGGCGAGGCTCGAGGTAGACTGAGTCAAGCAAGTAGGTACTGTCCCCGGGCGGGTTGAGGGGGGGCGAGGTCTCATTCGCTCTCGCAATCACGTCCAAGCTGGGGACGCGAGCGAGTCGCGAGGCAGGCCGAAAGGTAACGAAACGAGCCGAAGAGCGTCCGCTAATCCCGCTATCACCGCTATATGGCACGGCTGGCACGGCACGGCATGACGGGAGATTGCAGGGGCGTGCACGTGACGTGCAGACGATAGAGACGGCCTCGGCCCACCAGTGCATCAGGACTCAGGACCTGTGGCGTAAAAGGACATTGACACATTTTCGCCTCATGTATCGAAGCGATACAATAAAAGTAAACTGAGATAGACCCGTCTATCTCAGTTTACTTTTCAAACTCTAGTGACAGACAAAAAGGTGCTTAAAGTAAATAACAAAATTTTCCTTTTTCAGTTAAAGGTTTTCTCTGACAACAAAGTTATTGCCATTATTTTGTACGGTAGAGTCAGCACCCACCCCGTAACAAGGACCTATTCAACTTTGGCCGTTTTAAGAAAGAGTCCGGGTTGTTACATTGTTAAATTATTCTTTATAGGTACATGCTTTTTTGTATTTCACCTTTGTTATTATAACTTTGAAATACTTAGTGCTAATATCAGTAGTAGTAGTCACGGGCTACTGATAGAGTTGGTATCCATCCTAATATTATAAATGGGAAAGTGTGTCTGTCTGTCTGTATGTTTGTCTTCACGGCAAAACGGAGCGACGAATTGACGTGATTTTTAAGATAGTTGAAGTGATGGAGAGTAAAATAGGCTACTTTTTGTCTCTTTTTAACGCGAGCGAAGCCGCGCGCAAAAGCTAGTCTATTATGCAATAATTTTGGTAAGTTGCAGTCTGTTTTTGATGCCAAAGCAAAATATCTTCAACAAAGCGTAGCAGTATAAAAACAAATCCGTTATGTAGCAATCAAACACGCAACAAAAACTTGAACATGAAGCAAATTTCTCTGCGCGCTGCGTTTTTGCACAGTTCACGGTTGGATCGCGTTCCGCGGTATTGCCAGGAAACTCGTTACTTATCCCCAGCCCGAGTGAGAGGGTGACGGACTGCTGCTGGTGTATAGTGTTAACTCTTTTTAACACTTTACTAATAAAATGTTGGTGATGGTTGATCACGGTTGATGTATTCCGTCGACTTTCTTCGCTATCGCGCCGCGTTCGCACAACTTTCCGATGTCATTGTTCTCTTAACACGTGGGAAGGTTTTGTTTTTGTTCCACTTCCATTTGATTTTCTGGTCTTTATGAATAGCTTGCGTTGTTATTAAATATTGTACTTAATAAATTATAATAACAGTTACTTAATGGTTTTAGTCCTGTTTCAAACGAAGTAAGATTGCTCATGGAGTCTAATTGATAAGAATCCAGCGAATGCCCTTTTGCAACGAATTGAGATTTTGAGAAATTAAAATATCATAAAAATGTTTTGTTTGAAGTGATCACTGACTGCTCACGAATACTTGACACCGCTCCTGATAAGCAAATGAATAACGTAATTCTGAATTTCGAAGTACTTTTACAGATAATTAAATTATATATAAATGATGTTATAATTTACTTACCCAATACCTAAATAAATCGTGGGACACTCACTTAATTTATGGTACCTGTGCAATGATAGGTACAATGACAGCAGTTTTGTTGACCTTTAGAAGAAACTGGTTAAGTATGATAATGTACTACAAGGTTAAAAGAGGAGAATTTTGTATATTAATCTTAATTGTCATATAAGTACACATTAATCAAAATAGACCTAAGCCTGCTATAGATAAAAGTATAGAATGACATCATTATCTTTCCTAACGTTTGTAATCGTCAATCACGAGTCCACAACAATGCAATAGTAACGTGGAAAGCGACGCGATGACGCATTTGTGTACAAAACACGATTTACTACGAGCAGTCCAAACTGACGCCGCGTGAAAAATTGTAATGAGATTTTAGGTAAGTATATTCATTATATATATTATAAGTATTAGTAGGTGTATGTTTTCTTCCAGATCCTTAGCACGATATTAATTACGAGTGGGAATTTAAAGGCCATAAAAGTGTCTACCCACTACCAGACTGCAGTGGGCAGACTCAAAGCCCCAGGCTTAGGGCTTTGAGCTCCACCCCCTTTCCTAGAAATTCTACGTAATTTGATTTATATTCTATCGCTTCTAAGGGAGTTAAAATATGAAAGTTTAATAATACATGTTTAGATGATTCTGATTAGAAATTTCGAACCCAAATTAACACCTAGCTATGGCCGGGCGGTCTTGGACAGACCTTTCTATATCTTTATTTTACCCATATGATAATAATAATATTTTTTCCCTTTGAATCAAATGTATTTTTACCTTGTTAATAAACCCGAGAGACAAAATAATGGAATATGTGTAGTGTCAAAAACAACTTTCAGGCGGGTTTATAAAGATATTTTCCGAGAACTGTTCTCGGGAAAATATAGATCACGACCTTCTGACTGGGACTGGCCTATTTAATTAGCGGCGAGTCGACACGGCTCGCCTGTTTGTTTATGTTATTTATTTAAAGATAGATTTCGCAAGGAAAGATACGAGCGTAAATATTATTGATTTTCTTTTGCAGGAATTCGTCTACAGGTTTACTTCCTCAGATGCTTCATTCTCGTTATTTACCTTGGAATAGGTATTTTTGCGAATCTGTTTCATCGCTGGCGTTATTCAAATTCCTTCGTGTATTCTTGTTTTAAAAGATAGCCGCTCAGTCCGCTTACGGTAAGTTTATCGTTACCGACACAGTTAGGAACCGCAACGTTGTCACTGTGAAATACAGGTTAGTTTTTTATGTTCTTTTTGGGTCAAGTTACGCAAATTTTTCTCTCTCAGTTAAATAAATATGTGTCCTAACTAGCATTCGATGTATCGTGTGCAGTATGTTATGTCCACGTCAAACTGACGAGTGGCGCCACCTATTACCGTTACGCTGTACACACGATCGGAATTTATTATTGAACGCTGAACGCATCACTTTCCTCAATGCGTTTTTCTTCACGTTTTGTCGTACGCACATGAAACACATTATACTAAAAAGGTTTCGTAAGAATTGGCATTTTTATAGCTATTTTCGGGGCGCCGCCGGCGTGTCGTTTACAATATTTATGATTATTATGGTGTGTAATCACAATGAGATGATATCGTAATGTCTTATGCAAAGTAGGAAGATATGCGTATGAAATAAGTATGTGACTACATGCCCCAAACAGTTTATATTTACATTTGGCTCAATTTTGCAGTGTGTGGAAATGTGGGTTATTTATAAGTAATATTGTATAGCCCAATGAAAATCTAATTTATATTTAATTAGTAAAGTAAGTAATAAGTACATTTAGGAATCCGAACAAAACTGAGAAAACACTGTAAATATTTATGTTTTATTATTACCTTGACCTGTGACCATAGTTTTCCTTATCATCAACAAAGTGGAAAAATAAACAAATAGAATCAAATATGTTGATTGTTATATTAAAAAAAAAAGAGTTCGACTCATCATTGCGGCGAAAAGATTAGTCAGACAGATGACGCTGCGGTACCGGATTGATTTAACTGTAATCAAAGGGCATTCCTCGCAAGCCACAACATACGGCGATTTTTTGCTACTAATTTTCACTTGAAATGTGCAAAATATTTTGTTACCGGTCGATGTTCCTTTTTAAATTCTCGTGTACTTTCTATATTTATCTAGAACTTAACTGACATTTCGTACCTTGGAAAACACGAAATGACATTTCATTGTCATTAGTGCATAGTTACAGCCGCCGTTACTTAACACAAGCCAGAAAGACTGATAAATAATAATTTTAATCAGTCTAATTAACGGGTATTTTACCTGCAACTGGGTTGTGAAAAAGGCGACAACTAAGAAAAATGTCGTGCAATCGGAAAAGCGTATGGCACTGGACTGTCGTAGGATACGCTGGGATCTTAACACCATCAAACCGAATTGAGAACCTCCTCCTTTTTTAGAAGTCGGTTAAAAAGAAGAAGCTACAATAACCTCGAGTTGCTGTGACATTATTTTAGTAAGTCACATTATTTCCTGCCTATCTGACAATCTTGTCAAGTGTGACTCGAGTCTGCAAGGCCGCGCAGTCAATTCAAATACAGAACGATTGCTTTATATTATGGTGCTTCCTGTTTAAAAAGACCTGCCAAGTGCTACTCAATTACGTAACTGTTACAGTTAAATAAACCACTGCCGGTAACTTTTGTTTTGTTGCCATAGCAACAGACGTAATAAACTTTTGACCTCCTTTCTGAAAATGATCTTTGTTTTTTTATTATTAAGAACTTTATTTTGAACTTAACATGACAATATAAACTTTTCTATTCATTACTTCCTTCGTGATTTTTTAAATGACTGGTCTGGTTATTTCGATCGCAAATTCCTTTGAGATTGTGTGATAAAGTGTAGAATTTATAGTTAGTTAAACTTTAACCTCATTTGTTGTAATATGAAGGTGTATTTATTGTGCTGACCGAACTGAATAATAAGTAAGTTGAACGGTTATGCGGCTGTAAATATTAAATAGTTTAGACGTCACACATGGGTGTTACAGATTTAGGCTTCCGTTTACCGTGGTTTGTTTAAATGCGTTTTAAACTTTAAAGATATTGGTATGTTTAGAAATAGCTTCATCTAGCTTCTGCTTCGTCCATGAGGATGTCAAAGTATACCATAAAATATACCTACCTCATGCCGCGGTGCTAGGCGCCTATTAGATAATTAATTTTTGTATTCGGGCCAGTCATTTCACCTACCTTCATAGAAACATACAAACATTATTACTTTATAAATTAGTCTTGTCTTGATATCTCTAGCCAAAGTTTTATCTTCGTCACAGTAAACAAACCAACGAAAGACACTTCTTAAAGATTACTCGCCCACCACACTCACAGATTCCCATTTCTCAAAGCCATTGACAATTTGCGTGGGAAACAAAATGGTCGACCTTTCATTTTTATTTCTATTCCACTAACCTAACATAATTAATTAATTACTCTTCTGTATATGGCCATGATTATCAAGTTTTAATACATTTTAATTCGAAGACCAAGGTTGGTAAATTTGTTTTTAACTTCCACCGAGATTTACAATAATTTATTCAGCATTCAAGTATAATTTATCCTGGTTCCGTGTTTTGAGTGACCTAACAAACAATCTAGACCTATTACAGAGCTAGCGTAATCGTAACTTGTAAGTTAAGGATATGTAGGTTATCGTGCTGTGGCCTGTACGTAAACAATACAATACGTGAATAGGAAGGTAATGTGGCCATAGCGTTTTCGTGGCTTACTTGACCTAGAAAACAGGTTGTGTGTTAAATTGTTCCATAAAAAGCATACCTACTGCATATCTCGGCAAACAGTTCTTATTATTTAGAACAACTCGAGTGTGGGTTTCAGAAACGGTATTTTAATTACTATTTCCAGTACTGTGATTACCGTTTAACTTAAATTATATGTAAGTAGACATAATTAAGCGTGGACTAAGACTATTATCAGAGATTATGGCTCAATAAATATCCTCAGTAATAAGTTAATCATTTGGTTTTAATGGTGTTGTGTAAAATTATATAACAAACACGGACGATTGATTTTTAAATATCGATAGGTAAACTACTTTTATTAATTTAAAGCAGAGACATTCAGCGTTGAAAATATTTAAAAATAAAACACAATCATGAAAACTATAATTTGTTCACCGCGAGAGATTATTTACATTTCCGGCTTCGTAGCGCGTAGGCCTACGGGACCTACGAAGCCTACGGGCTACGCAGGGACCGCTACGATACCTTTACACGCTACGATGCACTTTTAAAATTGGATCTAGACGTACGATAAAACTTCTAACCTAAAAACTAGTAGTTAACACGAGTTATTCAACTATTTAAATATATTTCAAAAGAGAAATCAGTAACTAGTTTTTGACACCACGGTGACACAAAGTGTTGTCTGACCGTTCACCAGACTATACATATATTATATAACTTTCATACTATCTAAAATCATATCTCTCCGGATGAATAGAATAGAGTAATTATTTTTTATATAACGCAGGCATGTTCGCACATCTCTGCTTTGTATGTGTGGCTGTGATGCAACAAGTTGTGAAAGCCGATACACTGGAATTGGGTTAGCATTGCGCGCGCGTCGCTCACACCGCGCATGCGTCGCTCACAACGTTTTTTATTTTAATTTAGTATAGCTGAAATTGTTGTTATAATTTTGACTGTATATATGGATGGATAGGTTGTGTGTACGATTATTCGTCATAATTATATGGCTTGAACAAAAACTTTTATTAATAAATGTAACATAGCAACGTTGTTTAGTTATCTACTAGCTCTTATAAGATAGATAATTAATAATATTAAACACAATAAATGATGTCTGTTACCTAATAGAAAATCAGAAGCATATATACTTAATTAAATTGACGGAAACGGAAATATCACACGCCCAGAATGATAAATTCATTGGTTAACTAACATCTGTGAGAGAATATCAATAAGGGATTAAGGGCCTATGCAACAATTGCGAAACATTGACCTTCCAGCACACAGGTAATCACAGGTTTATAGAACAAACGGTGCTTCCATTTTCTACTTTTCTTCTGTCGGAACACGACAGATTCTGAACTTCATAATTACCTCGTCATGATTGTGATTATATCAGTTGATTAAATATATATTATTATATGTTTAACATATAAACATATATCTCCAATTATGCCAAACAAAACAAAAAAACCAACATCAATCACGTAATCGGAAAATATTTTAATTAGGTGCATTCAAAATAACAAATCGCTCTCAATCTTTCAGAATGGAATCTCTGTATAAATTACGGCTTGCATAAGTAATTCTTTTCGGTTATATAACACGATGTAACACGGTATATTATTCCGGTTACTGGTTAGGTATGAAAGTCGTTTGAACAAGGTCGACTGCAAGACGTTCGAAGTGACCACTTGAAAGGTGAATCTTGAAAGAAAGTCTGCCAAAAATTGTGGAGGTACCTAGAGATCTAAAAAAGAAAGAGCTACAATATTCTCTCTTCTATGACTCGGTGACTTTGATTTTCAAAAAAAAACACTCACTGTCACTTTCTACTGATTTTAAGATTTTAACAGCATAGTTTCTAAGTTTTAATTATTTTTAATTACATAAAGTATAAAATAGCTATATCTAAAAAAATGAGATACAATGTTCTCTCTTCTTACGGTGACTTTGATTTTCAAAAAAAAAACTCTCACTGTCACATTCAACTGATTTTAAGAGCTTGGTTTCTGAGATTTAATTATTTCTTAAATACATAGTATGAAACAAAGTCACTTTACGTTAAATTGTCTATCGGTCCGTCCCTACTTGTGCTTAGATCTTTAAAACTACGCAACGGATTTTGATGCAGATTTTAATATAGAGGATTCAAGAGGAAAGAGGAAGTTTCATATGTATATGTCACCGGAAAATAACAAGATCCGTAAGTTTATCAATCTACTAGGAAGTTTATAAACTTCCGTAGGATTCTAAACGGGAGATAAATTGTAATATTTTACGTCCACAATTTCGTAATTTTATCAATTTCCGACGTCATACGGTAAACTTATAAACTAACGGATATCTATTCGTAAGATTTTATATGGTTCGACCAATCACAGAAACTCGTTTAAATATACGCATTTTTGAAATACGTAAAATAACATACTGCTCTCTGATTGGTCAACGTTCATAGTTTATGTTTCGTGGCGAACAATGGCTGCCGCGAGGAAGGAGAAGTGACACGTGACAGTCAACCAATCAGATCGCGCGTAGTTGGTTACTGCTTACTTATTATTTTACGAGTGAGTTCAGTAAGTTAATCAATTTACGAAAATGTGGACGTTAAATATTACAATTTGCCGGGGTTGCGGAATGTTTATAGTGGTTACCGTGACCCTGGAACATAAAGGGCAATCGAAGGAACATGAGTGGGTTTTAGTCAGTAAGAGTCTGACACGCCCTCCCGTCGCACCCAGGACGGGAGCAATCATTGGATGATTTCCCAATCACCTAAAAAAAAAAAAAATTACAATTTATCTCCTATTTAGAATCCTACGGAAGTTTATAACTTCCTAGTAGATTGATAAACTTACGGATCTTGTTATTTTCCGGTGACATTACGTGCATTTGTAGTAGAGAAAAACCGAAATTTTCAAAGATTTACAACACTCTTGAGAAGCTGGGGCGGGTTGCCTTTTTATATAATAAAGTAAGTTATTTGTTATTAAACTATATTAAACAATCTTATCGCGTGTATATACACACATCAAAAGTGTCTAGGGATATTTCAAGTAAACCTAAATTACTAAAATTCTATTAACTTTTTGTTAAAACATGTACACATTAAAATAAACCTTGTTTAATAGACTATTTAATCTGATAATAAACTATTAGATAAAGTTAAATTTAAAAAAAACTTAGAAGAAGAGGAAAAACTCAAACAAAATTTCAATCTTAACTTTATTTTTGAAACATCAAAACTTAAACAAAACAACATTTTTTTTTATAAAAATTCTTGAAAACTTAAAATTAATATTCCGTGGATCCGCCTAAGACTCTCCTGACACATCTGCAGCGGTTCTGCATACTCAAAACAAGGGTGTCAATATCCTGTTGTGGAATACTGTCCCATAATTGCCGTTTCTGAAGCCATGAAGACCAGTCAGAGCGTTATATCCAGGCTTTGGTCATGTTATCGTGTCACGGAGGAAGTGGTGGAACGGCACCGAGGACCTCAACGCATTACAACACATGTACAGGACCGATTCATAGTAAATGCTGCACGAAGTCAACTAAATGCAGCGGCGATGCAATTGGTTCAAAGGCTACAAAGAGAGTATGGTTTGCTGGTAAGCGGTCAAACTTTGAGAAGGCGACTGCATGAAGTCAATCTACGTGCTCGTAGGCCATTTTGGGTATCAGCACTAAGGAGAGGTAATCGAGGAAGAAGATTACAATGGGCTATTGCACACGAAAACTGGAACCATTCTCAATGGTCACTTGTGCTTTTCACTGATGAATCTAGGTTTGGATTTCATCCTGATTCGCGAAGAGTACGCGTTTGGAGAAAACCTGGACGTTGGAATCGACTGCAGCACCCACAACAAGTTCATGCATATTAAGGTGGCACGATTATGGGTTGGGCAGGAATTCGTCTCGGCGGTAGAACGGACCTCGTTTGGATACAAGGCAATATGACTGCTCGAAAATACCGAGATGATGTGCTAGAGCCTGTAATCTTGCCCCACAAACAGCAAATGGGACAAAATTTTCAGCTAATGCACGACAATACCCGTCCACATACGGCGCGTATCGTTACAAGTTGGTTACAACAACATGTTATCCAAGCTTTAGACCGGCCTGCACAATCCCCTGACTTAAATCCTATTGAGCATGCCTGGAATATGCTTCAGAGAAGAGCTCGTAGGAATTTCCCTGTTGATATTGTGCATCAAAACCAGCTTTTCTTGCATCTTAGCAGGATTTGGGACAGTACTCCACAACAGGATATTGACACCCTTGTTTTGAGTATGCAGAACCGCTCCAGCCAGATGTGTCAGGAGAGTCTTAGGTGGATCCACGAATTATTAATTTTAAGTTTTCAACAATTTTTATAAAAAAAAATTGTTTTGTTGTTTAGGTTTTGAAATTTCAAAAATAAAGTTAAATTGAAATTTTGTTGAGTTTTTCCTCTTCTTCTAAGTTTTTTTTTTAATTTAACTTTATCTAAAAGTTTATTATCAGATTAGATAGGCAATTAAACAAGGTTTATTTTAAAGTGTAGGTGTCTTAACAAAAAGTTAATAGAATTTTAGTAATTTAGGTTTAATTAAAATATCCCTAGACACTTTTGATGTGTGTAGTAATAGCTGGATAATAAGGTCATTACTGCGACAATTTCATATTATTATGCAATTTTGCAACTCATGCGATAAATCAGCATTTTTCGTTTTCTTTGTGTGGAAATCGTATAATGCTGAACGTATTTATGTGCTTATAAATAATAAATAACACATAGAGCCTCTTGTATATTTTTCTCTAACTATCTATACAAGGTGTATTTTTGGTATTGCTCAACCCGTTAGGAGATGATTCTACCCATGAAAACAAACAACTTTTGTTATGGAACCAACTCTGAAATCGCGAAAAAAATATCAGCTGTTTCTAAGAAAAGTTCAATGCCCTCGGACTATAATGTATGAACCAGCTGATATTTTTTTCGCGATTTCAGAGTTGGTTCCATAATGAAAGTTGTTTGTTTTTATGAGTAGAATCATCTCCTAGCGGGTTGAGCAATACCAAAAATACACCTAGTATACAGGGTGTCCCACGGCTATGCCACATGGAGGGAAAGTACCTTAAATATTGTAGATAGAACATTTCACTGAAAGAAGACATTATTTGAATTTTAAAAACATTTTTAACTGCATTCATAGAAATTTAAATAATTACATAATTGAACCGGGAATCGAACCTGTTACTCGAGAAAATTAATCAGCCTTTAGTTTTATCCTACCGATCGAAAGGCTTCATCACAAGGATTATTTTTTGCTAAATAACATAGTGTCAAAAATAAAAGAAAGACCATGAATTTTAACATTTTTAATACAATATTAGTCAATTTTCAACTGCTCAAAACTAGTCCCTTCTTCTTGAACACAAAGTGATAACTTTTGATTATTTCGTTCCCTGACAATTTTTTGGTCTTGTTGTGGTAGATATTAATTTATTTAAATGATGCGTACTACTTAAGTGGGTAGATTAATTAGTAATAAGTAGTTATGATTGTCAGTTGTATGTCCTTACGGCAATGTAAGCTTTTAACTTTTCAGAACAAAATTTTACATCAAATGTTAAAATTCACGGTCTTCCTTTTATTTCTGACACTATGTTATTTAGCAAAAAATAATCCTTATAATGAAATCTTTCGATCGGTATAATAAAACTACAGGGTGATTATTTTTTCCCGTGGAACAAGTTCGATTCCCGGGCCAACCACTTCATTATTTAAAAATGTATGAAAGCAATTTAAATTGTTTTTAAAATTCAAATAATGTCTTCTTTCAGTAAAACGTTCTATCTACAAGATTTAAGGTACTTTCCCTCCATGTGGCATAGCCGTGGGACACCCTGTATTTTTTTATTCAAACTGTTTTATTTTCTACCTTACTAAAGGACACACAGACTGAATTTTAATCTTTTGATTATTAAAGACCCGAAGTGGTCAAGGAACCTGTTAACATAGGACTCTAGGGTCCGTAATAGGCACACAATTTCGGGACAAAATGGTTGCGTCATTTACCTCTTATTGTGATCTAATAATCTCAGTACATAATATTAAACACGAAGACTAACAAAAGGTTGATAGATGTAAGATAGCTGAATATGTTCATAAATATCTTCGTACGATAATAGTTTCATAGCCGGATTATGTCGGCCATTACATAAAACGTCTGTGCCTGCAAACCCGACGTACAGCTTCCATCGGATTCCATTTAATAGTTAATTCTTACGACTCGATTTATTCTAGCCAGCCCAGCAGTTTTGCTTTGAAAAGTGCCGGACTCAATCGTTATATACATAGGAAGAAATAAGTGGCCTTAAAAACCATTCTGGCCATAATGATAATGCGTATAACTTAGATTGGATTTAAGAATTTAAAATATTATTTCATATTTCTATGCGATTGGTATTACCTAGAAATCTCATAGATAAGGACAAAGAATAAATATTCTGAGCGACTCCGGTACTCACGATTTAAAAATAAAGGTAAAATGAATAAAAATAACTGATCAACCGTCAACTTTTTTTTAGTCATTGGTTAGCAGAGCAGGCAACCTAATAAGCTAACTACCCACCTGATGTTAAGTGGTTTTTTAGGTCTTACGACATTCCTAAGCGCGTCTCTAGCTTATTAGAAAATATTAAATTATAATTATTCCATTGCATGTCGGCTTAATGGTCATCATTCTAGGATTAGATTTGTTATCATGGCATCTGATCTAACATGCAAGATTTGAATAGAGATAGACCGAGGCCCACAACGAGACAGATGAAGAAACTAAATAAATGCATGAAAAAATATATAGAATCAACATGTCCCGAAATAAACGCACACCACCAGACACCCCAATTAGAATATTATGTATAATCATAATACATACACTGAATTTTTATTATTATGTTTAAAACATTGTTTTTTTATAAATTAGTTGTACAGATTGTGGGAGAAAATTATAGTTAGTCACATTACAAATCTACGCATGCACACAGTCGCACTTGCATAAGGGTCTAGCGTAGTAGGTATTTCATCCATATTATCCATATTATTTTTGGCTGGCAGAATAGTCGAAACCGGCTCAATTGCCATAGCGGAAAAAAATTATTTTTGGGATAAAATATTACCAATATTAAAAATTACAAAAATCGATTCAGTAAACGATTCTGAACAAACTATTTTCTCAAAGTGCATTAATTCATACATTGTATACGTATTATACTTCGCTCAGCCCTGTTTAAAAGTCCTTAGGTCGACCTCACGAATTCAATCGTGATAAAACCGTAGTTATAATGGTCACACTTAAAACAAAATATTGTCAGTGCGCAGTGGCAGCGCATCACGACAATCGTGCGCATCAAACAGCTGATTCTGTGAGTGAACTCATCGCACAATCAATTAACAACCTTGTGTGAGGATAACCTTGCCATTTTTATCTTACCCCAAAAATAACGATTATTTAATTATATTAGTTAAAAAATTGTATTATTGCTCAATCATTTTTATTTATTCCTAGAGTCAATACACCACTGGATTTTCTTATATCGTTTATTATATTTCTATCTTCGAATACGTTTGTAGTTAATCAGATTAACAAACCACCATACCCGCAACAACTTGGTCCCAAACATCATCTCCCTAGCCTTTTCCCAACTATTTTGGGGTCGGCTTCCAGCCTAACCGGATTCAGCTGGATATCAGTGTCTCACGTGAAGCGACTGCTTATCAGACCTCCACAACCAGTAACTGGGCGACACAATACCTCTTGGTTAGACTGGTCAGAGTTTCTGGCTTACCCTAACTGACCAACGGCTTTACGTGCTTTCCGGAGCACGGAATGTCAGTGATGTCCAAGATAAGCTTTAGAAAGCACATATATGAATTGAAAACTTGCCCGGATTTGAACCTACAACCTCTTACACGAGAAGCGGGCCTTATCCACAAGGCCATCACGACATTGGTCCAAAACAAAAGGAAATAAAAAGTTCTGAGAGAATCCTGCGTCCCAACATTGGGAATGCTGATTATACTATGCTTCGCTGTGCAAGTGCACTGAACTATTAATTATGTATCGCCGTTGGTTTGTCGGACCGACCGTAAACAACTGCTGCCACGTGGATGTACACTGTGCCAAAATTTATTGTATGAACACCTACTCAAATCGAGACAACTGCAGAAATGACGCAGCCAAGGACTGTTTAAATATCAGCCGTGTTTAGTGAAGATATTAACGAGCATTGCTAGATGTAATTATCAACAGGGTCATATTTTTACGGCAATGTAATCTATTACTTACAGCCACAGATTGGGTGTAATAAATTGCGAGTAGTGTGGTAAGAATTTCCGGGTGAGACTCCAAAATGCACATTTGTGTTACATATATGTTAATGTAAAAGTGTCGTTCATTTGTACATGCATACTAATATTATAAATGCGAAAGTAACTCTGTCTGTCTGTCTGTCTCTTCTCCACGCCTAAGCCACTGAACCGATTTGAATGAAACTTGGTACAGACAGATATTGTCTGGGTGGGACCCTCGAAAGGACGGCATTCTATTGTGGGGAAATGCAGCCGATATTCAGACTATATTTGTTTTGCAAAAAAGGGCTATTCGTTCAATTTATAAACTGAGTCCTCGACACTCCCTCAGAGACAAATTTAAAGAGGTAAATATTATGACTGTGCCGTGCCAATATATATATGAAAATTTGTTGTACGCGCATAAAAATATTAATTTGTTTAAAAAATACAGTGATATCCATAATATAAATACAAGAAATAAGGACAAATACATAGTTCCTTCAACTAGGCTTAAGAAAATAGGTGGCTCGTTTAAATGTCAATGTATACGCTTTTATAATAAACTACCCAGACAAATTCAAGAACTTAGCATTACTAAATTTAAATTATTTATAAAACGTAAACTTTGTCACAAAGCTTTTTACTCTGTCAAAGATTACATTGAAGATTCAAATGCTTGGGATTGAGCTGTTTCGATTAATACATTGGCCATTATTTACTTTATTTACATTTCTTTTCTCTTTGACATTTCAATTATTATTTTGACATTTATGTGTACTTTTTAAAGTATATAATCTTTTTTATGTATTTCTATTTGACATTGATGTGTACTTTTTAAAGTATATAATCTCTTTTTTTATGTATTACTATTTGACATTGATATGTACTTTTTAAAGTATTGTGTATATGTTTTTGTGACATTTTTTTTTGTGAATGTGAGGACTATGGAAGTCGTTGGTTTTTTTTTTATTAAATATGCGGTCTGACGGTTTGAGTATTTAATGCGGCCTACCCAAATGTCCTTACTTTGGTACTGTTCGTCAAGACGTTGGGCTCCTTAGTTTTTAGTTGAGCTAAACGATTACTGACAAATGCTTGCACTGTCTGGACAGGTCCACTCAAATCTGTGTCCTCCTCTCATCAAGAGAGTGCCTCAGACATAAACCTCCATGGTTCTCGCACATTTTTGACCAATACGATTGTATGGACTTTAAAAGAGACTTTGACCTCTGAGTTTGTTTCGGATGTTTCTTCTCAGAGCAGTCCAGCTACGAAACACCGGCCCCATCGTTCGCTTAAAATAAATAAAAAAAAACAAAATATTGACGTGTAAAAGTGTTATATATATAACCTATTTACAAAATAAATATGATTTTATGATTTTATTTTATGACATAGGAAAGGTTTTATTCAGGTGTTATGGAACGCGCATTTATGCAATGATGCCGATTCGTATCAGATTAACTAATTAGTCTTCTACTTTTAAGGATCTAAGGACCATAATTTTGGACCATACACCTCTGTTTACATTTGTTTGACCTTTGGTAACATGGACAAATTAAGATAGAAATCTCGTTGAAGGTCAGACAGAAAGCACACAAACAATAAAACCTCACAAGACCAAAGCTTATTAAAAGTCCAAGTCCAACCAGACATTACTATTCCGGCCGGCTAGGCTGTGACATGGCTTTGACCCGCACGGATTTGGGTCAAGAGGAATCGATTTATAACAACGAAGTTTGCATCTATTCGTCTGATCCGATGAATTATTAAGTGGCATCAAATTGGAGCGGTGTGAGTGAGCTCCCCGATTTAGGCACAACTTTAAATTATTAAAAGGGACTAACATAACCATTGCCAAGTTGAAAGTGGATCGATCAAGCTACAAGCTCTTTATCACGACTTTCAATGTTTGAATACAATTTGAGTTCGATGTGATTTATAGAATACTTAAGTCTGTTGTTGTTTGTCATAGATAACTTGCCACGTGTACTTAGAATTATTTTATTACCATGAATGCAGTGAAATAGACGATGGATGATGCATGTTTATGAATAGCAATATCTTTTATTTGTTCCTGTAAGAAATGAAGGGGCCAGAGGACGCAGTTTTTCTCCTCTTTAACCTCTTGTATGCCGTAATTAATAAAACAATTAAAATCTATTGTGTCTCGCGTATATCTGCGCTTCTGGCAGTCCAAGGGTTAAGGCGTTAAAACATTCTTCATAAACTATATGATAGATATCTAGAGATATACTGTCGTAGGCAGGAAAAGACGCATTTTATCTGCTAGACAGGTCAAGGTGTGTCATTATTATGAGATTTAAAGATCTAAAAACAAAGCGCCAAGCCAAGACAAACCATTTGAAACCGGTTTTGGCCTTGATTAGAGCACAAAAGGAAATAATTTGCGTAAATACTCTAATCTACTAAGGTCATCGTGCTCAGAAAACGAGATTTTCCATTTTTTCCTTCTTTACTTCCACTATATACTTAGCTTCGCAATTATTAGGAAGGTTGATGACTTTGAGGTTTTTAATGTGACTCAAGTATGTACATATCCCGATGGTGTCAGCGTAGTGTGCTACGCTGACGACACGCTAGTCCTAGCGCAGGGAGGGTCGTTCCAGGCGGCGGCCGACTTGATGACAAGTGGAGTTGCGACAGTCGTGGACAGGATCCGGCAGCTGGGACTCGAGGTGGCCCTGCACAAGTCCGAGGCCATGTGTTTTCATGGCCCTCGGCACCGGCCACCTCCGGGGTCTCAGATAACGGTGGGAGGGGTTCACATCGGTGTCGAGTCGACGATAAAGTACCTGGGACTTGTCCTCGACAACCGGTGGAACTTTACGGAGCACTTCCGACGTTTGGGCCCCAAACTGGCGAAGGCCGGAGCTGCCCTCAAGCGGCTCCTGCCCAATCTCGGTGGCCCAAACGCCTCCTGCCGGAGGCTCTACACGGGGATCGTGCGGTCCATGGCCCTCTACGGGGCTCCGGTGTGGGCGCCCAATCTAGCCGCGGCTCCGGCCCGACTTCTGAGGGCGTCCCAGAGGGTCATGGCCATTCGCATGGTGCGGGGATACCGCACGGTCTCCTGTGAGGCGGCATGCCTCCTTGCCGGCGTCCCGCCGTGGGATCTGGAGGCAACAGTCCTTGCACACACGTACGAGTGGCGCGTGGAAGTGCAACGCCGGGGTGAAGTCTGATGCCGCGGGTTATCGCGGCACGGCTCACGGAGCTCCGGCGAGATCTCATGGCGGAATGGAGACAACGACTGTCGCAACCTAGTGCTGGGCACGCCGTTATAGCGGCGGTAAGACCCCTCTTTGAGGAGTGGCTGGAGAGGCGTCATGGCACTCTCACGTTTCGCTTGACACAGGTCCTCACCGGACATGGTCAGTTCGGGAGGTTCCTGTGTCGGATTCGGGCGGAAGCGACGCCTGGGTGTCACCACTGCAGTAACGGTCGCCTGGAGGACACGGTCGAGCACACAGTCGAGGTGTGCCGCGCATGGGCGGAGCATCGACGTGTCCTCGTAGAGGCGATCGGCGGCGGTGACCTCTCGCGCCCGGCGCTGGTTCAGGCCATGCTTCGGGGCGAGACGGAATGGGATGCCGTCGCCTCCTTCTGCGAAGCAGTTATGCTAGTGAAGGAAGCGGCGGCGCGCGAGAGGCAACGACGAGCCTCTCGCCCCGGACTAAGACCCAGGCGAAGACGTCGAGAGTCGCAAGACGACTACCGGCCACCGTAGGCGCGGTTCTGCGGATGGCGAGCGATGGGTAGCTCGCCGCCCGGCTAGGACCAGGACCGCGTAGACGGCGCGTTTTGTTCCACGCGCGCCTCAAAGAGAAGGAGTCAGCACAGGAAGGGGCCCAACAGGGCCAACGCCTGCCGGGGTTGCGGAATGTTTATAGTGGTTACCGTGACCCTGGAACATAAAGGGCAATCGAAGGAACATGAGTGGGTTTTAGTCAGTAAGAGTCTGACACGCCCTCCCGTCGCACCCAGGACGGGAGCAGTCATTGGATGATTTCCCACTCACCAAAAAAAAAAAAAAAAGTATGTACATATCTCATTGAGCGATTAGAATTGAAGTGAGGTAGCAACTTAGCTTGTTTTTCTTTGAGTCCGACCTTTTTTACTTGCGTGTATTTTGGTGGCGAAGATTGAATGGTTCCTCTTTAAGCATTTTCAAAAATTTTTTTTGATGTTTGCATTAAATCCTATAGGACGGTAACACTTATAATGTGCGTGGGCTAGCAGTGGTACAGTCAGCATCAAAAGTCGCTGACCACATTCAGATTTTCAAAACCACTGACCACTATATCATCCATAAATCGCTCAACAAGATAGGCGCCAGAATTAAATGAACACCATTAAAGTTCAAAATTAACTGAACACCATTTTGTCAAAAATTGCTGATCGTTTTAACATCCAAAAATAACACAACAATCACTTTTGCAAAAGTCACTGAACAATATAAAATGGTTGTTGTGGTATCTAGTGTAATCATGGCAACGTCCAAAAATAACTTAACAGCATAACTACCAAAAGTTACTGAACATTACTTTGTTTCGGATATTGAACTGCAAACTAAAAAAGTGCTTGTTGCTATCTTCAGAGTTACACATCCAATATTGTCCTATCAAAACTAAATCATGTGAAAATATTTAATGGATGTAAATTTCCAAAATAGCCTTATTAGCCTTATTAGTAAAACTTTAAGTCTCACTATCAAAAATTACGCTGGTTCTATTATTGTTTAAATTTATACCATTGACCTCATTAATCATTTCTTTAGTTCGATTTAATTTTATAACCTTATTTGTAAACCAATGGCTCATTTTCAAAATTCACGCAGTTTCAGAAGAAGAAGAGAAGAAACATAGAAGAAGAGAAACATAGTTGGGGGTATTTAAAAAACTATTTATCCTTAAATATAAGAAGAATATTTCTTCTTAATTATAACTTTGTTGACAGTCTAGGTACACTGTTGTAAAAAATTTAATATAAAAAAATTTAATAAATATCTGCGAAGTACCCAGGGTAAATTATAAACGGTTTTACTAATAAGATAAGAATAATTTATCGTCTTGGCGGAGGTACTACCGTGCCCCCAGATGTTTTTGTTGTCAAACTTCGGAAAGGAATGTTATTATATTAATGTCACTTCACAAAAATACGAGTACACACACAGATATTAAACCTAAAAAACAATTGATACTGTTCAGAGACTTTTGAGATGAACGGTGGTATGCTATTTTTGTCAAAAAATTGTTTAGGGACTTTAGAGACGAAGATTGTCATGCTTTTTTTTACCATAACTTTGTTAAGCGACTTTTGAAAAGTGATGGTCACCTACTTATGCTCTTTTATGATGATCATTAATTTCTGGTGCTTGTCATGTTGAGCGATTTTGGTATTATACGGTGTACAGCGATTTTGAAAATTTAAATGTGCTCATCGACTTTTGATGCTGACTGTACACTAGACGTTGGTTTGGTGCTTCAATAATGAGTATAATGACCGTTTTTCTTAACCAGAGGGCAGCAAATATATAATGTTAATTATAAATGATATTGTACTTAAATTGTTAACATAACCATCATGTCATCTTTTAAGTATTTTTTTTTATAATGAGATGGATCATCCATCTCATTATAAAAAAAAACAAACCAGCCATCCATCATGGATGGCTGGTTTGTTTTGAAAATGTTGACCATGAGTCAGCTGTTTCCAAATATCATCTAGCATTTAGGCACAAACACTTGAAGTATCCTTCAATGTTCAAACATGTTCTAGACACTAGATTGATACATTACATGTTACAGCAGAGGTCCGCTTTCGAAAGTTCGGAATTTCCGATTGATTTTGCATCTTCAATTCCGGTTCCGTAAAATTTTAATCGGATGTTATGGAAGGTCGATGCATAAGAGCCGAGCACTGTGGCGAATGCGGCAAGAGAGCAGGCATGGGTCTTTTAGATCATATTCGACTTAATTTTAATGTTAAAGTCGAATATTTTTATTGTATATTTTTTTAACTAAGAAGAATGAATAATGTTTGCAATTTATTTTCTTGGACCTGCCCTTAACGCATCTCGGTTTCAATTTTGGTATAAATTACGATAAACCAAATCAAAATTCCGCTTACGAATTCCGTACTCCCATTTCCGTAAAATCCCTAATTTACATATTTTTCATTTAGCTGCAAATTATCAGATCTTATGTTTTTATTGAAACACCGAAATAAGAATACGGTTATACCAAAGCTTGATTCTATAAGGTAAACCTCTACTTATTCTCAGAAAATAAAAGAACGTCTTAAAAACTTCGCCTTTACACATGTGACTATGGGAATTTGTATGCGTCATATGAGTTTAATGACTCACTCGAAAGCTATCGACCTTACTAACGACATTACGTTTAGTGAAATAGGTGTTAGTCGTTCATTTTAATTATTATTAAGTAAAGAAAGAGAAAACGTGTAATTAGTTATTTATAAAATACGATAGAAAGAGTTATTTCTCTATTTTAAGTTCAAGTAGCGTACAGTTTAGTTTTTGCCAAAACGAAAATAGATTGAAAAAATTAATTATAGAATGACTAACTTTTGCCGTCGACTCCATCTGCACGAACGTTAGTTATAAGTAGGTACTTAGAGGATTGATTGATTTGTTTAGCTTTTTAATCATGTTTATGTAGTTATTGACTTTCATCGTTTACTTCTCCAATGTGTAATCTGATTCCACAACAAAATTTTATTTAATGGTTTACGAATGAATACGTAACAAACAGACTTATATGAACGAAATGTAATAAAGCACAGTTCAGTAACATTAGAGATAAAAGCTATTAAACAGATAGAAACACTGGCAGATAATAAATGAGCGTTATTAAATTAAAGAACAATCGTCACGCTTCTGTGATTCTTTTTCTCTCAGATCATAAAAATACTGTTAGGTTTATAATATAATGGAACTCTTTGCAATATAACTAAGACTTTTAAAGTAGTTATTAGATAAAGAACTTACCCAGGTACTTATGTTTAATAGTTTTTATCCGTTAAAAATATTAGTTTTTCATGTTAAAAAAATTAAAATACAAACTTTAACGACATTATTTCTCATTATTTTTTTTAATAATATAATATAGCCACTACAGGATACAGTGATTTCTTAATATCGAATCCATACTAATATTATAAATGCGAAAGTAGCTCTGTCTGTGTGTCTGTCTGCTTGTCTGTCTGTCTCTTCTTCACGCCTAAACAACTGAACCGATTTGAATCAAATTTAGAACAGATATAGTCTGGGAGACGAGAAAGGACACAGGATAGTTTTTATCCCGGAAATTCCCTGGGAACGGCAACGGGACCTATTATTCCACGCAGACGAATTCGTGGGCAAAAGCTAGTATACAATAAAGCATTTTCAGGAGTGCCAATGATCGTATGTAAGTCCTCTATTTTTAAAGTAGATTAGAAAAATATACAATGTCTAGGGCGTTATAATCTATTGGATATTACTTCTTATAGGATATGTTTACCATTTCGCTGGGACCTACGGGATCAAAGTAGAAACCAAAGACACGGAGATACAGCTACTGTAATATTTCACACATGCCCTGCTCCGACTGAATCGTATCAGTTGAATAACACTATGACAATGGGATATTACTTGCCATTATCTATTTATTTTGTAAATATTATTGTACCTATAACTTTATTTACCTATAAACTTGGGTAGATACTATAGCAGTACTAGTAAATATTTACGTCTACTTGTGCTCTTATGTTGTATATTTTTTAATGTTCGATAGAAGGTAGGTAACTACACAACAGTTGTATATATTTTACTGAATAACAATGTTTTACATTACAGTAAGGGAATCTCCCAATTCCCGTTTTTCCTTAACCTCTTATCTAATGTAGCGTGATTATTAAGAATATGTAGGTTATTTTATTGTGCGTAATAATACAACAACAAGGTAAATCATGTAAAACCAGTTAAATATTTTGATTTAAGACCAAACAGCGCTAACGAATGCGTGCGCACACCGTTGCACGTTGTCGTGTCGATATCGCAAAAAGAGCTTGCAACCGGTTTCGATACCAGGCCTCACCAATCAAGTATCACCATTATTGAACACACGCGACTGTCAGAACCACCGTATTGTGTAGCTGTAGCCATCACTCTCCATTTTTATAGTTATTAAATAGTCTTTTATAAATTAACTAGCTACGGCGTTCGATACGGTTAATGGGTCCAGCTTATATTAATAGTAAAAAGTTACTGATAATAAATGGTTAAGATACTTTTTAAGATTATGGGATATTGGGATCCTGCCAATATTCGAATTGTCTTGTAAAAATAAATCAAATGAGTGACATTATAGTAAGAGTAACGTGAGGTTTTGCACAAGGAAGCATTTTAGGACCAACTCTCTACTTACTCCGTCTCTTCATTCAACGCAATGATTGAACATTTTTCTTTAAACATTTTGTCTTAAACCCATACATAACACTCTGCAGACGACATATTCAGATGGCGGTGGCTTAGACCGGCCCACCATCACTCCCGGTTTGCCGTGTAGCAATTATTCAGGTAAAATGAAAACTGTGCCAATTACATAGGCAGATTCTAGAATATGAGAGAAGGTTTAAACATAGATGTAAGCATAGTTTATTGTCAAATAAGAACTAGCATCTTAGTACTTACCTCTTTGAATACTAAACACAATTTTTTAGACTAGTGCCCGGTGACCTCCTTGGTGACCTCGCGGCAACAAGGCAGCCTGGCTTTTGTTCGTGACTTCATACCCCGTAGTGAATATAATAGTTACAACAATCAGTCATTGATATAGTAGCTTCCTAGTAACGAAAAAAAAAGAAAGTGACTCAAAGTTGGAACAGTACATCCGGTCACCAGATCTCCGCAAACGACACCGTGTGTTATTCCGATAGCTGACATCAATCAATACGTTGAACACAGTAACTTCTGACCCTAGTATTAACGGATCCGACAACTCCATGGCTAAACTAAGCTACATTTTGCATGTCGTGTCGTGATACAGATAAAGCGGTTCCCTATCCATTTGCATAAAATTTTAAGACCTAATATAACTTAGCATAATGTTGTTTGGCATAATTATATTTTCGCATAATATACTTACGCATAACAGCTCATGCATAATTTTTTTAAGCATAATGTCTCTAACCATAATAATGATTAGGCATAATATTCTAAAGCATAAACTTTTTAAGCATAAAGTTCAAAAGCATAACTTTTTTAAGCATATAGTTCTAAAGCATAACTTTTTTAAGCATAATATCCCAAAGCATACATTTTAAGCATAAATTACGCATAAAAATATTAAGACTTATTTTTATAGGTATAACAATGAAAAAATTATTAACACCTAGAATATTAGACACTATACACGCATGCAAGCAAGCATGCAAGCGAACAACATGCAAGCAAGCACGCAGCATGCAAGCAAGCATGCAGCATGCAAGCAAGCATGCAGCATGCAAGCAAGCATGCAGCATTCAAGCAAGCATGCAACATGCAGCAGGCAGGGTTTCTGTGACGGCTCCGGCGCTGCGGGGCTCCGGCGGCCCCACGCGTGCTAATCGTCGCAGACGGCTTTAGCTCACCACCAAATAACACTCTAGGGGAAGGACAAACAAGACTACGTGGAGTCGGTTTTGCAGCAATTCGGTTCTGTCACTAACTTTTGCACAGCATATTAATTTTTTAACCAACAATACTATTTGATTGTTACTGAAACTATAGCAAATTGGTTTGCTTTACATAATGTCATGTATATTTATAATAAATCATTCAATTGTATGCCTAAATATTATTATGCTAATAGTCATTAGGCCTACTAACGTTATGCTAATAGTCTTTAGGCCTACTAACGTTATGCTAATAGTCATTAGGCCTACTAACGTTATGCGAATCAAATTTATGCCAAAACAATTTAGTCTTTAACATGATTATGCCAACATAAAATGTATGCCTAAAAAAATTATGCCGAAGTATCATTATGCCAAAACAAATTGTGCCAAAATCGTTATGCCGAAGTATATTAGGACAAAGAACATTATGCGAAAAGAAGGGATCCCAGATAAAGCCGATAGTACCGCGGAAAGAGTGATTTACGGAGGACCGCCCCAGGCCCCGGCTCAGCTCCGCTCATTACATCGATTAACAAACACTATAATTAAACGAACATGAACATTTATTATCGTGGCCTCCGGAAATTAACAAGCTATTTGAGGAGCAGATACATGAAAGATAAGTGTAGTAACTTCTCATCAATCACAGCTTTACTACCGTGCTATCTACATAAATGGAATTAATGAAATAATCAAAACCACCAAAGGAAGAAAGTTGTTTTGCGCAGTGAGTACTCATTTCAAGACACAAACCTTTATTAGTATTAAATTCGATTAAAATATCCAGTCAATCACGAGTCGGACTAGCACATGAAGGGTTCTCCATCTAACAATGTTAAAATAGAGAATTATCAGGTTTTTTGTAAGGAAAACTTTAATTAAGTCTAACATTTCATACTTTTTCTTACAATAATAATAATGCTCTATGAACATTGCAAGCGTTTATCTATTACGGTTTGAAAGGTACATCCAGTGACAGATGGGTAGACAGACAACCGTTTGAAATCCCGTTTACCACATAACTCGGAGTCATCTCGTGTTCTTGGTTATAAGAACACGTGTATGATCTCCATACTATAATTTATTAACCGAACAAAATTGTCATTTAAATTGAAATATTATTTTCAAACTGGACATTGGCAGAAATCACCGAAAATTCGGTGGATTGCCATAATAAGTATAAAAGTTGAAGTTAAACCACATAACTCAGTTACGGAACCCTAAAATGTAACAAAATATAATTTTATCAGGACACTAAACATATTTTCTATTTCTATAAAAGTGTCCATAAAATGTTGTCGCTGCGAGATAAGTGTTTGCGCGACCACCGCGTTTTATTGACATGTGAACGATTTTCACTTGTTTATCTGAAACAACAACAAACCGAACGTCCGATCGTCCCCACGGTCTGTGTACACACAATGTCAACATTTATATCTTATCCAAGGCACCATATTTCGTTTTTAATCTCGATTCAAACATTTTCTTGCAGATTCTTTGCAGTTTTTGTAAAAGATAAACGTAGATTTCGACGACTACTTATAGGAACATAAAGATAGACGTAAGGAGTTGGCTACAGGTTACGTTGTTGTTAGATCTCTATAATTTATTGTAAACCCAAAAAATAAATCTATTGTTCCTGCTAGCAATAATGTCTGAATTGAGTGGCAGTTGATTTGATATAAATCTTTAATCAAATCAATTCGATAAATGAACAGTTATTGTCCGATTGTCCTCATTCTGTTGATAGCTCTCAATAGAGTCACGTCACTTGTATGCTTGTACGTCACGTCAACATTCCATGTTTAAACATGGTTGGGCATGTGCTGCCACATGTCTCACTTTTGGGATACCTGGTTGTTTGGGATCTTACTATTGTCTTGCTAGGACACGGAATGCGCTTTTTCATGAATGTTCTATAAAAACTCCTAGAAGCAAACTTTATCCACTTCGCCGTTTTTCCACTTCCATCCAGATAAGACAGAACGAGAGAAATAAATAAATATGATTTGTTTGTATGTCTTTTTTCCTGTATCTTATGTTCCCATTGTCGCTTATTCCATTTGGGTTATGATATTTAAAGAAGCTGATCTGGCAACACTAATAATAAACTGTTTGTCTTGCGTCAAAACCAGATATCGATATGGAGGGTGGTACATTTATCTCCGTTGTCGTGGTCGTGGCGTGGCCCCGCATTGGCCCGTGGCTATGAGTGGCTATCCGTCGACAGTGGTCGGTGGTAAGCGTTGCGCAAACGCAGGCGGTCAGGCGAGCGAGGCCGCCGCATGGCCTCATTCTCGTTAGGTACGTAAATGTCAGGATCAAGGCCGCTGTATGAACAGTCAACAAGAATATAGATATTCAATCTAATTCTTCCTTTAATCGTAACTGGAATTGAAAGAAATAACAAGAATGGGCTAATCATTATCTGTATCTTTACTGAATTACCATCTGCCTCAGATTCTCATATAGATCTTTCTTTCTGTATATTTCCGGTTCCGATAGAGATACGCGGTTCTTTCTAAGGATTCTTGCTGAAAAAAACTATTTAATTGAGTTCTTGTCCTCTACCATTTGTTAAACTGAATGAAAACTACGTGTAAACATTAAAATCTTGGGTCGACAATCAGTCTTAACTGATTAACAGCCAAATTATAACTGTCAGAATTGACTGTTTTTCTAAATTCTGGCATTCTACTGTAAAATTCGACCCAAGATTTTAATGTTTACACGTAGTTTTCATTCAGTCAACTAGGTCACGGTATTCTATGATAAGTCATAGAATACCGTGACCCAGTAACTGGGTTGTGCTGGTCTGATAGGCAGCCTAATCACTTAAGTAAAACACTGGTATTCAGCTACATCCGGTGAGTTAGACTGGAACCAGATCCTAAGTCCCCAACATTGTTGGAAAAAGCCTAGAAGGATTGGGTAACAATGAAAAATTATTAACTTATTAGTGTGTTATTACATTATCAACGCAATGCTGCATTTCTTTAAATGCAAAAGTCTGTTTGTTTGTAACATGTCATCCCTAAAGCGATAAACCTATATTTAATTGACTTCAAAAAAGAGGAGGTTCTCAATTCGACTGCATGTTTTTTTTATGATTTTGTTAAACAGATGAATTGATTCTTTAAAAAAAACAGACTACTTTTGAACTGCGATTTTGTGACCGTGTGTCTTTCATATATTAATGCGGACGAAGTCGCGAGCTTAAGCAATTATGCCATTTTCAAATAATTCAATCAATACCGGTTTATAAATTTAACCAGATCCGAGCCTTGACTATAACTTACGAATAGAGTTTATTTTTAGCTGTTTATCTTCATAGGAACTCGCTAACATTGATTAATTGATATTTATTGAGACTGTTTTGTGTAATCGGCCAACCGTTAATAAACAATAAGCTCATTATTTAGTTAGTCCTGTTGACAAGGTTCCACCAAGTTATTTTCTACCCTAATACATCCGAAATTATCGGGCAATTGTCATCTATTTATCCGGCTGTTGTTATTGGATCTATCTATTTTTATCTAATATTAGTAATATTAGACATAAGTTAGTATTAGTATAAATGTAAGGTGCGCCTTTGTCCTCGGTAATACCGGTTTTCTTGAACCTCGAATAGGACAAAGGCTTAGCTAACACCGCGGTACCAAAATTAAAAAGTCAGTTTAGTGGTTACTTCAATTTATGATATTAAAACTCTACTAGAAGCTTTTTCTGCAACTTTGCCTTTCAACCCCTATTTCACGCCATTAGGGGTTAAATTTCCAAAGATCGCTTTTAAGTGCGCCTCATTGTTATGAAAAGAAAATTTCGATTCATTAGTTTTCCAGCTTCATTATGTTCAGCTGTGAAATGGTTACCGCCAAAAAGCCAGTGTCTGTTTACATACAGTGTATGGTATACATGTGTACATATTTATGTATAATAAAGATCAAAAGATTGATTGTAACTGGAGGCAATATTACAACGTCTAATCAAAATAAATATTTTATCTCGTTATTTTCTTCTTAATAAATGGATAAGTCGACGCGAAGTAAATACAAGCTTATGGATAATCTTATCGGCTCTAAAAATTACTCTCGAAATTTTGTTAAAAAGCTTTAATCAAATTTTGGTTGTTGTTTAGTAATTTATATGGGAAAATAAGAGGTTTACTTTTAGAGTGTTTCTTTATTAGGCGACTAGCGACCCGCCCCAGCTTCGCACGGGTGATACAAATCTTTAAAAATTCCGGCTTTTCTCTACTATAATAAGCATGGACTATACTTTAAAACATTCCTCTTGAGTCTTGAATCACTCTTTCTATTTAAAAAAATCCGTATCAAAATCCGTTGCGTAGGTTTAAAGATTTAAGCATACATAGGGACACAGGGACAGAGAAAGCGGTTTTGTTGTCTATATAGTGATAAATAAGTCAACCTCTAACGCTAAATATTACGGTTTTTTTTTGGGTGTGGGAAATCATCAAATGACTTCTCCCGTCCTGGGCGCGGCGCACCACAGACCATACTCCTAACGATTTGCTGTGTTGATCAATCAATGTTGGATTTGTAGTTACCTTTAACTACTTTTTATCCGTTTGCATACATAGAACTGTTTTCTTTACAATATGGTCAGATGCACAACAATTTTTTATAGGTCGTTAAGCTTACAAGCACAAAGTACTTTAAAAAAGGTTTTAAGGGTTCTACTAGCGGAACGTGAAGGTCAATCAAACTAATTGACAGGAGATTTGACCTCAAATCCAATTTACTGCATTCTCAATAACCAGAGAAAAAAAAACACATTACTTAATTACTTATTTTCTAAAAGATTGGAAAATATTGTAAGTAAAACAAGTAAAAAAAAGTCGCAACGCTCTTATTTATTCGATCAATAGCAATAAATGGTTTCTTAAACTCGGTACAAGGTTTCAAAGCTGAAAATAATTGTTTGGGAAATTGTATTCCAGTCAGAATTACCGGTGCGTATCATTCACAAAATCATAATAACCCACTTCACACGTCTGCCATTCACAGCGATAGTAAAAAGGTCTTTCACGGAGAAAAGTAAAAAAATATTGTAGGTAACACTGTATTCACGAAATGATTAAAAAGAAAGTTAGCAATGCGCATTGCTAACTTTCTTTGGTAGCATTTCCAAATTTCCCCTCTCTTGCAGTAAACAAAAATCTTTCATTATTTCACGCCTATTTTCCGCCCTTTCAAGAGTAATTAAAAAAAGAAACGTTTCCTCAGTAAAAAGCGACGTGTGAAACAGGCTTTACAACCAATCTGTCGACTGACCCGACACTGCCGTAATACAAACAATTTCTTACCGAAATAGCTGCAACGATCATCGAGCTTTAATTAAACAAAAAAACAAGCATTTCATTATTATCTATTTGAGCTATTAATAGAGTATTTTAATATTCAGACTTTAAATGCAATTATTAAAATGTGAAATATAAAATTGTACAGATGGACTGTCGGCAAAGCGCTCCAGCGGGCAATAAAGTAAAACTAACCTTTAATTAGTTCCAATTACCGCAGGCGTCTTGATGGCCAACGTTATTTATTGTAGGTATAGCGTCCATAATACATAAAATAATAAATTGAAAGCTTTTTTAACGGATATTTAGAGCTACTAGATAAATGTTTCACATAGATAGAACTACTTTAATTGCCAACTTCAATTTGCTTGTCAGACTTGATTACCTCTCAGTATTTACACGTCGTAAAACCTAATAAGTAAATAAGCAAAAGACAATACAATTAGAAGAAAGTTTTCAACTTTAAACCAAACTAAAATAATTATTATATTTATTTACACTTTTTGAAAGTTGAATTCAACGGCTGAATATTATAAGAAGATTCTGTTTAGAGTTTGCGCCATAAACTTATAAATTATTATTACTTCTGGTGGCGATTTGTAGTCCTAGATAAATAAATGTAATTTAAATTGTACGAAGGTTTAGTTATGGTTCCAACAAGGTTGAAATGTGGCTGAGATCCCGGCTCTATCTCGCCTTACTTATTTGACAGTGTGCGGCAGGGCGTTTATTTATCTCGACTTAAAACGTCTGTTTTTCACTCGTGTTGTAACCGTTGTACAATTATAGTGCAACGTTGACAGAAATAATGCTTAGCCACATTATTTGATAATATAAGTAAGATACCTTACACCCACAGAAACCTATATCGCGTCAATTGAAAAAGTGTAAAGCCTCGTTTACGGAAACGCGGGGCGTTGCGAGTCGCCTTTTAAGCCTGCTCTTAATTGAAAAATGATGTCGCTTATGAGCGTTTATGGAAACACTATTTAGACTTGCAATGCAGACCGACCCACGATTAGCATCGCCACGTCGACTCGTGTATCGATTCGCGACGACACACGTAGCACGCAACATGCATCGCGCAACGCCCCGCGCCTCCGTAAACGAGACCTAAGTAATATTTTACTGTCTTTAGGTAATACCTAAGCCCAATTAGCCATGCATATTCCAAGTAATTACACACGCAAACAGGCGCTACCAAACCGTAACTACTCAATAAAAAATGTCAACAGTGGTCATTATAGTTAATTTTAGTAAATACTTACTCATACCGTTATTCAAAGTTATGACCTACTTACTTACATATAAAACTAACAAACTCTACATTCATAAATTCTTCGTGAAACCTGTATTAGACTGTTTAACGAACTCTTTAAAACCTGTCACTAAGTATTTTGAAGGACAAAATATCAATCAACTGGCACAACTAAAGAAATATGTGAGTAAACATTACTACTATTTATATAAATATTTTCTTCTGAATTGTTTTTCTGTCCAGCCTCATAAAACTATACCTATGTAAATGTATCGTTATGTTATGAAATTCGTATGTTTTTTCGGATAATTCAATTATTTAATTCTTCGAACACACGTGATTCGAGACGCGATAGAAAGACAATGGTGCCGATTCTCTTGTGCTAAAACTATCGTAAATTTAAGTTAAGTGCATCTTTCTCTTTCCTTTTAATTAAGAAAAGGACAGAAGATCAAATATTAGTTAAGTCCTGTCAAATTTAGACACTCCATAGATAATTTAGACGCAATTTAAAAACATGGCGTCTAAATATACGTCAATTTTCATCAGGCGCTGTCTAATTTGACAGGATTAAACTAAAATGTATCTTCTGTCCTTTTCTTTAACAAATGGAAAGAGAAAGATGCACTTAACTTAAATTTACGATAGTTTGTGCACAAGAGAATCGGCACCAATAGCAGCCCAACAGCCGGCTGTCGCTTGGTCGTCAAAAAGTCAATTGCTGTCTTACATCTAAAATTTATGTTTGTGTTAATTACTTACTTAAAATGTTGTTAGACCACATCAAGTGTTTTGTTCCATCTATGAAAAACAGATGCGGGTTAGTAGGTTCACATTCATTAAAGACTTCAAAGCTAACCTCCGTGGGCTACTTCAGAATAAGCTGGGCGTTGTGTGGGCTAAGCAAACACCTACACGTAGCTCAATTAATTATTTAGACATCTTCAAAATGATCTGCCACTTCGTTATCTTTGGACATTAAGTGGACTCGCTTTTTATTGCATAGATTAACCTACTTATACTCGGAATCAGGACTTCCCTGAGATGAAATAATAAATGTACATAATCTATTGTTCACTATACCCACAAAAAATATGGCAGTCAAATTGAGATTCGTTACAAACAAAAACTTCTTTTATTTTCTTTCGTCGGTATCACGCCTATAAAATAAGTAAAATAAAGCAGTAGGTCAATGGTACGCTATATCGAATTCATTAGACTTCGATCCGTCTACTATACAAAACAAAACAGACGATTAATCGATGTTTTTAAAAACAAAAAGGAATACGTTTTGTTTCTTTACGTAATTAAACCCTATTTTCTTCCACCGATAAAAGGGAAAAGAATACTAACATTTACATGAAATAATTTTCGCAGTTGCTTAGTATGTTCATAAGCGCTCATTTCACATTGGCAACTTTATTTTCAGTGGTTTAACTAAAAATAAACACGTCAATATCAGGCTTCATGAAGAGTATATTCAGGACTACGGTTGAAAGGGCGCGTATGTGTTTAGGACATGTAAAAATATTGTACGTATTAATAACATAGGTACACAGGCCCTAGTACATATTGTTTACATATTATTAAAGTTTCATATTATTCATTTTCATCGTTTTATACTACAGTAAATGAGTCAGAAATTATCCTTGATTTTAGTATACATTTGATCGTGCTGTACTCAGAAGCAGCGGTAAGAAAATAACACTCTCTAAACTAGAAAACGTCTTACATTCTTCAACACATCTTCCTATTAAAACTGAATCCTATAATGATGTGTACGTTTGTTATCTTTCGCCGACTCCGCGGACCTTCTCCTGGCGGCTGCGTACACCGCTAACTTGGAAGGCGAGGGAAGACTGGAGTCCCGGGGACGGACTAATGATTCCCGGGACTCCGCAGCAGGTAGGGATGCGGATGTCGGCACGGACGGCAGCTTGCGAACCGTGTCATACGGCAGGGGAGAGCTCCGAGATGCAGTTGACGCGATTGAACCTGAGCCGTCAGAGTCCTGGAACAAATTGTCTCGTTAATTTCTGGGGCAATCGGCGTTTAATGACTGGTACAAAAAGAGAGTCTTGTACTTTTGGGAGTGGTTTTTACCCTTTCAAATGTCTTACATTGTGATATACTTAAACTTATGCTTCGGGTAAACCTCACCGTCAGAATCGCACAACTACAGAACCACGACTCAGCAAGATAGAGCCGGGAATATAATTAAGCCAAACTAACGCATATTTATTTCGGCCCGAGGCTTTAACGGCGAGACTTAACGGTCCGGTTATCCTACCTACTACACACGGCAGTGAGACGCAGACGATGCAAGACGAATTAGCGCATACTACTGCGAAATAATCCCTCATCTACTATTTCAAAACATATATTTCCATTTGAAATCATATGGAGCAATGTACTACTAATACCGCCTGCTAATATTATAAAACGATAAATTACAATCGCGTTGTTGTTACCATAGAGCGGCCTTGGCTTATTACAGGGCAATGACATCAATACAATACATACGCATTAAGCTTTTTATCGGACTGAATTTAATTGTACCTTTACCAAAAGTAGGAACGATTTCTTAATTTTATTAAAGCTGCTAGAACAGAAATAGAACTAAACTTTGTTTATGGTTTATTTATCCCAAGTTATTGTAGGTACGCTACGTTGTCACAACAATTTGTGGTTGGACTATAAATAGAGCAGGATAGACCGGCTGACGTCAGAACTATAAATAAAAATATTGAAATCTGCGCAGTGCGATAGTAAATCTAAATTTCTTCTTTCGTTGAAGCCCTGTATAAATTAATCTTAACCGAAGATTACGACAAAATCATAATACATATTTATTTATTGTTTGTTAGTAATTTTTTTATCTAATTTATCTGACGTATTGTGATGTAAATGAGATATCAAATTAAAACATGACACACTGTTTAAGTCTCTTCGACTTAACTGCGTCAGTACAACTGAGGGTTTTTTTTTCAGTTCTAGCTGATAGGATGAATTTTCGCAAACAATAAAATTTTAAGAATTTCAGTTTTTGACTATTTATGATCTGCCTCTCAGAACAATTATCACAGATTTTAGACCCTATGTTTCCTGCAGTGGGCAATCGAAAAGACCCGAACAAAACCAAAATAAATGTAGTAGGTACTTTACCGATGTATATCAACGAGACAAAATGAACTTGTTGTGGCGAATATGGGGAAAACTACTACGTAGGTATAAATAGAAGTGGTAATTTTCCGGCTAGTAACTATAAGGATAATCACAACAACTTCCCCTACCTACGTACGAGTCCGATTTCGATTTTATGAACGACTTTTTGCTTTACATACCCGCACTATTGCTTTGCTAGAAATTGATATTAATAAATATAAATTATTAATAAAAATACGCAGTGCGTCCGCCTCACATTGGAAAGCGGCAAAACGAGTTCTTCGATACCTTAAAGCTACAAAAGACAAAAAATTGGTTTATTCTAAAACGAGTGAACAGGTCATACCGATAGGTTATGCCGACGCCGACTATGGCGGTAATGTAATAGACCGAAAATCCTTTACGGGATATGTATTTATGATGAGTGGCGCAGCTGTTTCATGGGAGGCTCGCAAACAGCGAACTGTCGCCTTGTCCACAACAGAGGCGGAATATATGGCTCTCTCAGAATCGAGCAAAGAAGCCATATACCTTAAATCACTCATATCAGAAATTTTCGGAATTGACCAACCCATACAAATTTTTTCGGATAACCAAAGTTCACTCAAACTCACATCAAACAGCACTTATCATGCACGAACAAAGCATATAGATATTCGTCATCATTTCATTCGGGATGCCCTAACACGCAACGAAATCGTTGTTAAGTACATTCCGACAAACAATCAGTTAGCCGATATTTTGACTAAACCTTTACCTAAATTAAAACACAACAGGTTGTTATCACTGTTAGGTCTAACTTGATATTATTGAAAACTTTGTCGAATTATTATCTGTTGTAATTATAATTAATAAGATTCTTTTTTGAAATGTTTTAAACTTTTGTTATCTTGTCAAAACTATCTGTGCTTTGTTTTGTAATGACAATTTGTAACTATAACTTTTATACAGGCTGTTCTAAAAAGATGTAACTTTTTATACAGGCTGTATTTTTTAATAGGTACATGTAATTTCTATACGAATGTAATTTTCTCACTAATGATACAGAATGTATAAATTACGGGGAGGTGTTCGACTTGCATACTTTTTTGTTAATTTATACTACTGGCACAACAACTCTGTTCTATTTGATTTTTGTATCAATGTCTTTGTCACTTGACTAATAAAAACAAATTGATATAGGCGGACGCACTGCGTATTTTTATTAATATTAATAATTTAATATCAATTTCCAGCATGCTTTAAGTCTTTTGTGTTTTTCACTTATATTAAAAATATATACCTACACGGTTTAAATTTTTAAAATAAGATTAATGTACGATTTCGTGAGATAAAAAACAAAAAGAGAAATTGACACACTATAATAGGAAGAGGAACCTTGGTCATCTTATATTACCGTCCGGTGCTTCTTGATTCCTTACAAATTCTCTACTTATATCAATGTCCCAAGTACATTCTCTCATAATAGGGCCTGTATTAGCTTTAACCTTAGGCTTTAACATATAAAGTTTACTTTTCTTATTTTGCTACCGGCAAACCTACTTACTATGCGATTTTAAATGGTGGCAGAGTAGCTTTAGTTCCTAGTGAAAGCCGTTAGAAAACGAGTCCTCGACAAAAATGTATAGGGCTACATAACTTAATAATAATAATGATAACTGGTTGTCAGCTGAAGAATGTGCGGCTGTGTTCCAAAAATGTAGAGGCGACCTTACCCAAATCCGTTTGTTTGGTCTGCTCGTTGTAGATACCTACACATAATAATATCATAATATAATTAATACATAGTGATTCGTCTAAAAAGCCTTACCTTACGAGCATCTCTATGTTCCAAGCGATCGTATCTTGTGTTCCTGGCGGACGGTTTCCTGGGCGGGCGGGGTAGGGCGGAGGGCGGGGGCGGTAGGCTGGAGGAGCGCGTCTGTTGCGAGGCGCGCCCTTGTCGCTCTAGCAACAAGGCTTCCTCGCCGCGCCCCCCACCGCCTCGCGCGCCTACCGTCCCCAGACCAGGGAAACAGCATAGCCCCCGCTGAGAAAGTTATAATCTTCTTACAATGTCTCCTTTCCTAGTTCTCCTAGTTGCATACCTACTGATCTAAACCTACTCCCCTATCTATTACAATTAATAAAAAAGTGGATCAACACTTTCAACTTTAGTTCGGCTGTGAGTCAACGATTGTAGAAAACAATTAAGTAACGAGGCAAGTGGCTCACTTTTCTTGTTATAAAATGTATATGCAACCATGTAAGAAGGTACTTAGCCAGTGTTAACTGCGACCTAAAAATGGCATACCTACTAGAAAGTTACACTGTTCCGATAACCTTGACATTTTTATTGCATTTGTTTTGGCTCTGGTTTTGGCGACTACCCTACGACATTTGGATGGATATCTATACGTTTTATAGCCATAAATGATGTAGCCCTATTTACTATTTTTATACTATGTTGCTGCCGTCCTTCCGCCTAGGGTGGTTAGGTCTAGCAACACTTGCAGAAACAAAGTTCTATTTTCAAATAGGTATAGCTGACAGGCAAGAACCGCGCCCCCTGATGACGTAACTTTGCATAGGTTGTTTTATAATATCACTGCAATAATATTATTATTCATTACCAGAAGACCTTGTATTTCTATATATTAAATCCGCCTACAACTTCGCGTGGAAGTCATGCAATCCTAAAAATATAGCCTTTCGCACTTTGGGACAACATAGCTTCTTATCAATAAAAGAATATTTTGAATCGAACCAACAGTTCCCCAGATTTGTGCATTCAGACAAAGAACCACCTAGTTATAGAATATAAAGATAATCTAAAAAAAATGGGTTCAGGTGTACTAACACTGGTTACAGAGTTAATGAACCGGCACAATAGAACAATACGTACAAACAAACGCCAATAATTAGTGATTCTTACCTCATTGCGGAAGCGGCGCTGGCCGAAGAAAGTTATAACGCGACCACTCTAGTAAGACCACTCCAATTAATATACAAAGAGGTTTTAATTATACAATCTGTTACTATGGAACGCCATTACGACCCTATCGTTGGCCAATAAAATGACTCCATTTAAAATATGAACTCATTTATTTGATAATTGCGTAAATAATTGTGTTATTTTTAAATAAGTTGCAACAAAGTAATTAGACTCCTTTCGTATGACCCGCAGTTATCAGTCAACTAACACATGATAAAAGTGTTAAGTGAAAGGTTTATCAGTATTATGTATGTATGTTTAGGCACTCGTGTGAGATTGAAAGTGGCCTATTTAGAGCAGTCTTGTTATAACAGTGTCAGTAGGCTATCACTGCAACACTCCAAACAAAAGCGAATACATTAATGTTAATATTAGGAGGAGGCAAATTGTTCATTGTTTATATTTTTCTTTTATTCAAGGTACTATTTTGCACCAGGTTTCAGAGAGTTTGATTCATCGATTAATTTATGAAGTGACCTCAAGATGGGCATTATATTGGACATCAGCTTATCTGAAGTTCACTTCAAGTTTTCTACAGAATAGGCCATCTATACTATACCCTAGCGGTTTAGGTAAATAACTAGATGTATAAAATGTTTACATGTCTTTTTATAAAAAAAATGGGTTAAAAAGATATCAACATTGTTTCCAATGGGTTTCTTACCTAACGTCGGTTTAGAGACGAACACGAAATTACTAACGACATTAAATACAAATTTTTTCGATAAAAAGACATGTCAAGATTGTTTAAATTTAGTTAATTAATATAGATGAGTATAGTAATTGTATTGTCCTCTCAGAAACAAGGTGCATAATGCTGCAAAAGCCGCTACGTGTTAGGAACAGCCATTAAAACCACAACAAACAAAACATGATGTTTATTCTAAAACATGCTTCTAAAAATATGATTAATATTACATCGAATACATCAGTTACAAAAATATATCTGTATACAATTCCTTAGTACTTAAATTAATCAAGCCTCGGGAATAACTTCGAATATACATCGATTATTAATCGATATGGGAAAACAGTTCATCAAGATAAAGCCTGCAATTTTTACACTTTTTGGGAATAACAATATAAAATGTGCCATTTTAACTCTGAAAGAAAGTCTATATTCGTTTGTCGTTCGTTTGTACAATCTGATTAAACTGCGTCGTATAATGACTCGATTCTTACGTTCTAAATCTTCACAAGCACCTGTTGTTCTATATTATTTGTTTACATTGGTAATAACAACACAATAGTCATTCAATATCTATATAAATGAGATTTACAATAGGAAATAATTTTCCATAACCTATAGCTGCATGGGAATTTAGCCTTATTACATAATACGGCGATTTATAAGAATAAGATCGCCCTAAACAAATCAAAATAAAATTAATCTCTCAGTAATCACGCGGCTGGGCTTGTGCTACACCGACTTCTGGCAACTTACGAGTAACGAGACTTTAACTTACTATTCTAAAGATACAAAAAGACTTATCTTGTTTAATTATAGGAACATATAAGCTACTTCGCAGAACCTATAATCGAAACAATCATCATTTCAAATCCTTTAGCACGTTTGAATCCAAAATAAATACAAAAATATACGTAATTCTTATATCTAAGTTTATTTTAAGGAATACATTTCATAAAAGGGCCGAAATAATAATATTATAGGTACTAACTTTGGCATATTTTTGTGACCAATGCCTCTGTTTTACTTCTATAAAATCAGCATCACACGATATATATAATTTATGAAGTAATTATCATTATTTGTTAACTTTTCACCTTGTACAATATTTAAAAGTAAAAATCTATATTTGACATAACACGTTACCACTGTACTCAATTGTTCGTTAATTTTGTCGTATGGTAATTAGTTATTTTGGTAAGTTATATGGTAGATGCCTTACTATTTTCAAAGTAAACCAAAATCAGTTCTCGATTCTCTGTTCTCGGCGTGGACGTTAGAAGGTAGTGACATTATTTTTGATCCATCAAATGCAGTATAAAAGCGTCTTTACGTCCCGTTCATATGATTATCCTCAAAATTATGATTCTGATTTCCCTACCACAAAGTAAGGCATCCCATCTGTTCTATACTTACAATTTATATAACATAATTTAGAGACTAGGTAGATACTAGTGGAGTGTTAAAAAACAGTTGTAAATATAATTTACGGAGATTCTTATCGGCTATGACACCAACACACTCATGGCATGGTTAAGACACGGTTAAAGGCACAACTTGTAACTAAAGTTCAGACTTCTTTCATCTGTGTTAAGATTGTATAGAAGTGAAACTCCCTTTCCAAATTACTAAATGCATACAGTTCGAGAACGTAGGACGCGATAGAAGCCTATTACAAATTTTTTTAAACAGTATCATTTCTTGCTTGCAGCGCACATTACTCGTAACGTAATGCCGAATATTTGGCTCGAGCGACTTTGAGCCTTAATGCTTGCGGTGTAGGGGGTAAATATTTCGACGGCTCAAGCGCGGAAAGTACACGAGTTTCACTTCTATACAGATTTACTATTCTATGGTTAGGGTTAGGGAAACTAGTAATAATCGCTTTGTAAATTTAACTCATGAATAAAGTCAATTTAATCATATTATTAATATTGTTTAAACATTACCCAGCGATTATTACTAGGGTGTAAGAAAAAATCACACGGAACACAAAAACGAAGCGTAGTTCGTGATACTTTGTACAGCTCCGGAATGTTTATGTGTTACGGAATCAATTAGAGGAATGTTCTATTCAATCGGAAACCTGCAAGTACTTGCAGGTTTTATAAAAATGCACAGTTCGAGAAATCTGGTAAATTGTCGAAGAGTACAGATTCGATTATAATTTCGAGACATTAAATCGATTTTCCTTTTCAAAATGTTATTGTATCTGTTAACTATTCGTTCGTTTATTATTTAATATTTTTTCGACATCGGCCTTATGCCGCATAGATCAAATGCAAGTTTCGACGCAAGATGATACGACAAGAGTCTGTATGGTCTTATAATATCTTTAGTTGCCCTGTTGCAAATCCGACGCACATATACAGTTCTTTAATTCTTAACAAGGCGTAAGAAATATAAAAAAGAATATGTTTTCAGATGGTGCTAACATTTAGGTTTTATCTACCCCTAGCCGTTTTGTAAGGCCACTGAAAGACGGACTTTGTTACAGTGCTCGTGCTAGCTTGAACGGGCACAATGTAGTGTGTTATGTAATGTGTGGTATGAAGCGCATACACACCAAAAGCCGACCCGCCGATCTGTCAGCAACTTGTCGGCTGGTTAGTCCACGAAAGGAGGCCTTAAACGTGTATAGCGTTTATAACTCTGCCTCATTCAGACACGATGACGACGTCGCTATAACGTATCTAGTAATATACTGTATTCAGTAATACACACTTGGCGACGGTTTGGCAACTATACATTTCATTATTGACTACTTGGATGCTAGAGCTTAGAGCCGGTGACGTTGTTACGGCGTCTTAATGAAGCAGAGATGGTGTGTGGCAATGATATTATAAGTAAAAAGGTGTAGATAGGTTACATGCAGTCAAAAAGTAGCACTTCAAAAGTTAGCTAGTTGTCCAACATGATACTGAGTATCGCGTTGACATTTGAGGTTTATCTCTTTTTCACTGGCACTACTTCAATCATGTCCTACTTTGACGTGTAATGTATGTGTGCTAGTGTGCTGTTTTCGAAGATAGAATTTCGCGTATAACGTATCTTCACGTTTTTACTTGTGATATGTTTGGTGTGTAGTGTGTGAGTGAGTAGTGTGTCAGTAGTAGTCGCGGGCGGGGTGCGCGGGCGGCGGCAGGTAACTCACGGCGGGCACGGGCGGCCGCTCCAGGCGCGACTCCAGCGCCGCCAGCTGCGAGTCCAGCCGGAGAGACGTGCTGTCGAAGCCGCAACCTGGTAACCACACGGGTAGGGTCAGCAATATTCTCAAACAGCTTTCATGTATTTGTACAAGGTGTCTCTCAACGCAAATCAATAATAAAATCTAGTTAAATAGTACCGCACTTCCGTAATTACAATATTTGTAGATATATGTAGGCAGGTATAGCAGTTTAAAAAGTTTTTTTTGTTGAAGGAACAAACTTATGTACTCTAAATATGGCAAGTAACCTATTAGATTAAAAAAAATAACATTAAAAAATCCTATCATCATTTGAGACAAGCTATGGCTGCAACTAGACATTTATCCACTTAAACCAGTGTATTTAGCTGTAAGTCTTCCATAGTCTATAAATAAATAAATAAACTTCTTTTCACGTAAAAAGCCAATAGAATGTGGCTAGCTTTTTCGAAAGTAAAATTGGTGGTAAAATTCCAATTTATTTATTTAGTTCACCAACAATTCAATACACTATAAGCAAATTTAATACAAGAAACAAAACAGAGTATGTAAGGTGTAACAATTTAAAACTCTGCAAGCACACAAAATGTCGAAGTTTGCACAAACAGAACAAAATTAAACTAAAAAATGTATACTAACATGTGCGCTAAATTAAACTTAATATAGTTCGCGTCACGTAAGCTTGCCCCTCTGAAGATAGGCTTTTGTGACGACCGCGCAGGTACAATCACGTAACAAAGTGTTACGTTCGTAGATTTTTTTTTTGTTTTATACAGAATTAATTTAAGTTGTAAACATTGCGATTGTAAAGGTGCTTTTAAACAGGCAATATTTTACTGCAATCGTGTTGCTGTTCCATTGCCGGCAATATTTTCGGTATTGCCCGGCCACATAATGTTTCCGAACTCTCTGCATTATTAAGTATTGCCGGGCAGTTCAGATTTTGTTGCGGAAATTTTGATGTCTATGTGAGTGTCAGCGTAACTGTGTACGTAAAATAATAGTTATATTTTTGTCCACGAAACCAGTTAGCGCTCCTGCACACGATGCCGCCACCGCGCCGACGCCGCACAACTACAATGTACATACGAGTCGCGCGAAGACCGCCACCGCGCCGCCGCCGCGCCGCCACCGCGCGCGGTCCTCGTCTCGCCACCGCGCATCTACTTATTTGATTCATTCCATTACCGGCCGCGTGTTCATACGCGGCCGGCAATGGAATGAATCAGGATAATGAAATAACTGGGAACGCGCGCGGTGGCGGCGCGGCGGCGGCGCGGTGGCGGTCTTTGCGCGACTCGTATGTACAGTGTAGTTGTGCGGCGTCGGCGCGGCGACGGCGCGGTGACGGCATCGTGTGCAGGAGCGCTTACACGATTATCAGCCTCGTAAGTAGTTACTGTAACCCATTACGTTAAATAACACTTCTAGTTTTATTATTATGTCATTAGAAACAACAGCGTTAATATTTAATTATAATAGCAGTTACTAGTTTGATTTATGTTGTGGCGGTAAAAATAAAATAATTAAAAACAATAACAATGTTTAACAGTTTTGGCAACGACAGTACTTTCGCATTGAGCAAGCAGGACAGAAGTAAGCATCAAACGTATGCGAGTGACAGAGACGCCATTACAGGCGCCATCTTTCGCGAGACCGCGCATGCGCGGTCTGCGTTTGGTTGTAAAATTGACTACTGCGAAGCCAATTGCGCCGAACTTCAGAGGGGCAAGCTTACGTGACGTGAACTATAAATTAGATAAAAACAAAAGAATTACAAAAATAGTTTAAATTCGCACCCAACCAGTTATACAAGTAATGGTTGTCAGCTTACCGCTGGAGTTGTCGTTGTGCGGCGAGTAGTTCCTGCGCGCGAGGTGTCGGTAGCGGCCCGCCACGCTGGCGCCGCCCTCCGCCGACGAGAACGACGCGCCCGATGATAGGCCCACTGCCAAACAAATAACTACATTAGTATACCAATCACAGCTATCGACCGTCGGCGTCACCATCGACGGACTGAGAACTGGGAGCCGTGGATATATGGCGCTATCCGTTTTAGAATACTTTTCGTCACGCTAGGCAGCAGGGTTTAAAATTTTAGTGTGCCAGAAGTGTATCACGAAGACGTTACTGCCATTTCAAGTATTTCAACTTCTGCCACATAAGAAATGGTTTAACGTCGTTGTTCGGTTGCCTGATTGCTCTAATGGTGTACATCTTAAGCGGACGGTGGGGTCGCCCCCATTCACGACGCCAAATACAAATTATAACTTATCAAATAAGATGGTGCTTTTTTTAAAGTCATTTATAAATACTCCGTGTAAGTCATTCATAAATACACCGCGTGGTCACGCCGCGTCATTCACACGCCTAGCGTGAATGTTGATACCGCTGCGACAGTACTAATTTATTTATTTTATATTATATTTTTTTTTGGAAAACTTACAGCTGAACGTGTACAATAGTACAGTTGTAAATAACATTAATAAGGCCCATTTCAAGTTTTCACAAGTAAAAAAAACCGGCCAAGTGCGAGTCGGACTCGCTCATGAAGGGTTCCGTAGCAGCAAGTAACATAATATAAAGTTCTTGTTATATTTGAGTTGATTGAATGAAAGGTAAATTACGATATACGGTTTATGACGTATTAAAAAAAATTACTAGATCTCGTTCAAACCAATTTTCGGTGGAAGTTTACATGGTAATGTACTATCGACAAAATTGAATCATGACCCATTTCGACGACAAGTTGTTTGAAGCTGTCAAAATAATAAGACTAGACATGTGACATTTTTAATACATGTTTACGCGATTGGCGACCTAATTGTATTTGAATGTCTGTAGGAAAATAAGCTTATGGTGGGTCATGATTCCATTGGGTCGATGGTACATCATATTTTTTTTTTATTTATCATACTCTTATTTTGGGTAGTCGTGATGACCCAGTGGATAAGGCGCCCGCCTCTCGTGTAAGAGGTTGTGGGTTCGAATCCGGGCAAGTACCAATGTGACTTTTTCAATTCATATGTACTTTCTAAAGTTTATCTTAGACATCACTGACATCCCGTGCCTCGGAAAGCACGTAAAGCCGTTGGTCCCGGTTGTCATTCGTAGAACTTTGACAGTCGTTACTGGTTATCCAGACACTCTGGCCAGTCTTACCACACGGGGACACACACACACGCACGTCTACGGGGTATCGTGTCGCCCAGTTACTGGGTTGTGGAGGTCAGATAGGCAGTCGCTCCACGTAAAACACCGGTATCGAGCTGAATCCGGTTAGGCTGGCAGCCGACCCCAACACGGTTGGGAAAAAGGCTAGGGAGATGATGATGATATCATACTCTTATTTTGGAAGTTACAGGCCCCACCTGAGACCAACATTTTACCACTTTGAAAGTGTCTCTCGCGCAAACTATTCAGTTTAGAGAAAAATTATATTAGAAACCTCAATATCATTTTTAAAGACCTATCCATAGATACCCCACACATATGGGTACGATGAAAAAAAAAAGCGGTTCACAGAATATAATATCCACTCAGCAAGTTTCAACAGTATAGCTCTTGTAGTTTCGGAAAAAAATGGCTGTGACATACGGACGGACAGACAGACAGACGGACAGACAGACAGACAGACGGACAGACAGACAGACAGACAGACATGATCTAAAAGGGTTCCGTTTTTGCCATTTGGCTACGGAACCCTAAAAAGAGGACATAGATATATTTATACAGGTAAACAAAATGAACTAAAGATTATTATTAAATACATAAAAAATAAGTAATGTTAAACTAATCAACGTACCAAGTTCCTCTCGACTGGAGTTGTTCCGCAGTGACGCGCCGCTGTCGTAGGCGGCGCTCGTGTGCTTCTGCAGGACTTTGATCATCGCGTCGCGCTCCGCCACTTTTGACTCCAACTCTTTTACTCTGAACAAATGGTAACTTTTAGTGAGCGTACTTACAACACAAAAAACAAACAACACTTTTTCAAACTTTCAACGACCGAGCGATAGCTGGCTGTCGCGTTGCTATTGTGTTTCGAATCACGTGTATTCGAAGGATTTATGACAGATATAAAATCACCTTGCAATGATAAAAGTAGGATGTATAATGTTTTGCGCGCTACCGTAAATACCAAAAAATAACAGTCATTTGATCATTTCCCAGGAATCATCAATCATCTTATATTACTTCGATTTAGTGTCCGACCGAAGCTTCGGCTTTGGCTTCGACTTCGGCCACCTTCGGCCAAAAAAACCATCTTCGGCGAAACCTTCGGCTGCGGCCCAAAACCCGGCCGAAGCCGAAGGTTTAGCCGAAGGTCCGAACAACCGTCGAGATTGAACGAACTGTTACGAAAGACAGAGTGAGAGCGCGACGGACCGGTCGTATTTACAAACTAACCTAAATTTAAGTTAAATGCATCTTTCTCTCTCCATTTCTTAAAAAAAAGGAAAAAAAATCTATAAAAAATATCCTAATTTAAGCCCTAAAAATCTGGCTCATATTCAATTTACCGTAAAATTAGATTTTGAGATGCTTTGCAATCAATAAATAGTTAGACAATTGAGCTGTTTACTTAGTGACATAAGGTGTTTTGCCATACAAAATCGATGGGAGAATATCGTTTTGACAACTCATAAAAAGTACGTCAATTGATGGTAAAATACCGTATTGTTGCTTGTAGACAGGTGCCGATTCTCTTGTTCACTAACTAACGTAAATTTAAGTTAAGTGCATCTTTCTCTTTCCATTTAATTAAGAAAAGGACAGAAGATAAAATATTTGTTAAGTCCTGTCAAATTTAGACACTTCATAGATAATTTAGATGCGATTTTAAAACATGGCGTTTAAATATACGTCCATTTTTTTCCGTTTAATTTGACAGGATTAAACTAAAATGTATCTTCTGTTCTTTTCTTTTAGAAATGGAAACGAAAAATGCATTTAACCTAAGTATGTGAGCAAGAGAATCAGCACCACTATTGAACAAAATTATTTACTGAGAGATTATAAGCCTTCGGCTTCGGCCGAAGGTTGTGGCGATTGCCGATTAATCGGTTTCGGCTCCGTCAAAAAATAGACCTTCGGTCGGACACTACTTCGATTGAATATAAGTAGACCACATTTTGTGTAAAGATGTGTATACATACGTCAAAAATGAGAATTGGCAATATAACCATTTAAAAGGGAACAATCCTGATTGATTTGATTCCGGTCACTCTTAAGTTGGACAGTTTTATTGTTCACTGAGTGTACATTTTTATCTAACACACTACTGCGATATCTCAAAAAAACCCGAAATCGCGTCATTTTAGTAGGCACCATACGTGTATCAATATGATTCAGGTGTCAACCAACCTGCCCTCAAGATCAGCAAGTTTCTTCTGTGCAGAATGCAGTTCATCCATGTGTCGTATCTTTTCGTTGCGCGCCTCCGCCATGAGCCGCTCAGACTCGGCCGACGTCTTCTCCAGCGCCGCGATCTTGGCGTCCCTGAAAACGGAACTGTTTTGACTTACAATGGTACTCCTGTTAAGGTTTGATGCGATGGTATCGGTTTTATGTGGAGAGAAAAGAAAAAATAGGTTTATGTTATGGTTTTCATGGTCGATTTTTGCAATAAATTGGGCAAAAAAGTAGACAAATCAGAAAACGCAAGATATTTTTTTGTTTACTGAAATAACAAATACAGTAAAGTAAATACTAGACATCTGTTTAAGTATACAACTCTACTAAAACACTAAAGTATGTAGAAAAATAAATAAGCAAATCTGTCTGTTCGCCAGTAGATATGGCGGCCTAATGGCCAGGTAGCACTGCTCCCACTTGTAACTCGCAGTAGTACCACAGTAGTACGTAGTTTAGCGTAACGACTGACGACGGAACGAGTACGTAGTAAGTATAGAGTAGCGACTGACTTGTAGCTAACAGTAGTACGTAGTATGGAGTAGCGACTGACTTGTAGCTAACAGTAGTACGTAGTATAGTGTAGCTACTGACTTGTAGCTAACAGTAGTACGTAGTATAGTGTAGCGACTGACTTGGGTATGGAGGCGGCGGACACGGCGGCCTGTCGGAGTGCGGCCTCCTCCAGGTAGCGCTGCTCCCACTTGGCGCACTCGCCCTCCAGCGCCAGCAGCCGCTCGTCTCGCTCGCGCACTTGTCTGCGCAGCTCCGCCTCCCCTCCGCCCGGACCGCCTTGAGCACTCGCACCGCCGCAGTTGCACTCGCGCTTCCTATGGAAACAAAAAACATTCGGTTAGATACAATAGTATATTTCAGTACCAGAGTGTAGAAACCTCTCGCAGCTGCAGCGACATCACGTGCCGACACTGACACACACACGTGAGCACGGTACCTGAGTGTCTGCAGCTCCTTCTCGAGCTGCGCGCGCAGTTTCCGCTCGGTGTGCTCGCGCCGGTCGGAGGCCTGCCGCAGCGACATCACGTGCCGACACTGACACACACACTGAGCACGGTACCTGAGTGTCTGCAGCTCCTTCTCGAGTTGCGCGCGCAGTTTCCGCTCGGTGTGCTCGCGCCGGTCGGAGGCCTGCCGCAGCGACATCACGTGCCGACACTGACACACACACTGAGCACGGTACCTGAGTGTCTGCAGCTCCTTCTCGAGTTGCGCGCGCAGTTTCCGCTCGGTGTGCTCGCGCCGGTCGGAGGCCTGCCGCAGCGACATCACGTGCCGACACTGACACACACACTGAGCACGGTACCTGAGTGTCTGCAGCTCCTTCTCGAGTTGCGCGCGCAGTTTCCGCTCGGTGTGCTCGCGCCGGTCGGAGGCCTGCCGCAGCGACATCACGTGCCGACACTGACACACACACTGAGCACGGTACCTGAGTGTCTGCAGCTCCTTCTCGAGTTGCGCGCGCAGTTTCCGCTCGGTGTGCTCGCGCCGGTCGGAGGCCTGCCGCAGCGACATCACGTGCCGACACTGACACACACACTGAGCACGGTACCTGAGTGTCTGCAGCTCCTTCTCGAGTTGCGCGCGCAGTTTCCGCTCGGTGTGCTCGCGCCGGTCGGAGGCCTGCCGCAGCGACATCACGTGCCGACACTGACACACACACTGAGCACGGTACCTGAGTGTCTGCAGCTCCTTCTCGAGTTGCGCGCGCAGTTTCCGCTCGGTGTGCTCGCGCCGGTCGGAGGCCTGCCGCAGCGACATCACGTGCCGACACTGACACACACACTGAGCACGGTACCTGAGTGTCTGCAGCTCCTTCTCGAGTTGCGCGCGCAGTTTCCGCTCGGTGTGCTCGCGCCGGTCGGAGGCCTGCCGCAGCGACATCACGTGCCGACACTGACACACACACTGAGCACGGTACCTGAGTGTCTGCAGCTCCTTCTCGAGTTGCGCGCGCAGTTTCCGCTCGGTGTGCTCGCGCCGGTCGGAGGCCTGCCGCAGCGACATCACGTGCCGACACTGACACACACACTGAGCACGGTACCTGAGTGTCTGCAGCTCCTTCTCGAGTTGCGCGCGCAGTTTCCGCTCGGTGTGCTCGCGCCGGTCGGAGGCCTGCCGCAGCGACATCACGTGCCGACACTGACACACACACTGAGCACGGTACCTGAGTGTCTGCAGCTCCTTCTCGAGTTGCGCGCGCAGTTTCCGCTCGGTGTGCTCGCGCCGGTCGGAGGCCTGCCGCAGCGACATCACGTGCCGACACTGACACACACACTGAGCACGGTACCTGAGTGTCTGCAGCTCCTTCTCGAGTTGCGCGCGCAGTTTCCGCTCGGTGTGCTCGCGCCGGTCGGAGGCCTGCTGCAGCGAGGCGAGCGCGCGCTGCAGGCCCATCACGCGCTCCACGTAGCCGCCCGCGTGACGACACTGCACAGGGACCGGTCTTTAATATTGTGCACTTAGTCTGCACGTAGGGAGACCAATGCCAGTATCAAATTTCGCTGGAGGGAAGGGCTGAGCAAATAGCGCAGGATAAGGTATATTTTTTTCTGAACTTAATATCAAGTTGTCTAACTATATTAAGCAAAATATCTCTTATGATTTGAGAGTTATGAGTTTATGAGTTCCTGGAGGATGTCCGAGATGAAAACTATGTCCTTTCTCGGGTCCCAGACCTATATCTGTACCAAATTTCATTCAAATCGGTTCAGTGGTTTAAGTGTGAAGAAGAGACAGACAGACAGAGTTACTTTCGCATTTACAATATTAGTACGGATATCGGGGGCTCGAGACGACGCTGAAAAAAGGGCGTGAAAGGTCTTAGTCACGTTATGGTCAGTAGCCCCTCTACTACTAGAGAGAAATAACATAAAATATTCACCTCCTCTTCCAAACGCACAACATTGGCCTGTGCGTTAGTGAGCGCGGTGTCGAGTATGTCGATGTGCGTGCGCTGTTCCTGCAGCGTGGCGCGTTGAGCCGCCATCTCTATCTCTTGTCGCTCCTTCGCGCAAGCCAACTCTTTGTCTGCAAACAAAATTATATTTATAAATACATTTTGAAATATGATAATCAACGATGCGCTGGACTAGGTCACTAAGAAGAGGAACCCGGAGCAGAAGAACTAGGGGTCTGCAAAATCGCAACATAATGGCTGAATACTCTGAGCTTAGCAGAGCTATACAAAGCAGTTGCTGTCACGACAGGAACAACTTCGTTGAGGGCATCTGCAGCGACGTTAGTAGCATTCTAACAAGCTACAAACTGCAGACCTTTTTAAGAAGGTTAGACTTCTTTCCAAGCAGTTCAAGGCGAAGTCATGGGTCATAGAAGACGCTGATGGCACTGTATTGCAATTTGCACGAGCTCGACGGCCGAAAGATGGCGTGCCTACTGCGAACAGTTGTATACAGATCCCGTTTCAAGCCCCGGAGCTGTCTCGGAAGGGGCCCATCTAGAACTGGAACCCATGATTCTTCCTTCTGAAATAGCGGCTGCTCTTCAGTCACTCAAGAAGAACAAGGCGCCAGGAAGCGACCAAATAACAGCAGAGGTGCTTAAGGCTACGGGAGACTTGGGTTTAGAGACACTTCACAAGATTTGCTCACACATCTGGCAAAACAGTGAATGTCCGCAAGACTGGTCGGAATCCGTTATCCTTCCGCTGCACAAGAAAGGGTCAACCAGGAGCTGCGGCAATTATAGAACTTTGTCCCTCATCTCACATGCCAGCAAAATCTTGCTCCATATTGTCAACAACCGCATCCGCTACTATCTGGACTGGCAAATCCCGCAGGAGCAAGCAGGTTTCGTTAAAGGCAAGAGTACTCGAAAACAAATTTTATTTTATTTTTTTATTACTATTAGCAAAACTTACAGCTATATGATACAATAACACTTAGAGTAGGTAGAAAATGGCCAATTACAAGTTTTCACTTATAACAAAATTCTCAATGTCAGACAGCTCGTAGAGAAGGCATACGAGTTTGACACGCCCGTCATCATGTGTTTCGTCGACTAAAGCAAGGCTTTCGACTGTGTCAACTGGGGTTGCTTATGGAAGGTCCTACACGAACTTGGAGTACCGAAACACCTTGTCGCCCTACTTCGGACCCTATATGAATCGAGCCAGGGAGAAGTAAGTCGATAAATCAACCTCGGAACCCATCAGATTCCACCGAAGAGTGCGCCAAGGTTGTATTCTTTCGCCCATCCTGTTCAATGCCTATGGAGAATACATCATGAGACGTACCTGCGAGAATTGGGAGGGAGGCATCACAGTTAGTGGAGTAAAAATTACCAACTTACGCTATGCCGATGATACTACTCTTCTTGCAGCAAATAAGTCTGAAATGGTTGCGCTTTTGGAGCGGATGGAGCGAATTAGCGAGGAAATGGGGCTTTCCGTGAACAAGTCCAAAACAAAGATCGTGGTGGTGGATAGAACCGGGAAATTGGATCTCACTGACGCTTTGGACCTAGAAACAGTGGCAAACTTTACTTACCTGGGTTCCAACATCAGCAACGATGGTTCGAGCGAGAAGGAAGTTCGCAGGAGAATTTGCATGGCTAAGAGCGCCATGTCTCAGCTTGATAAAATCTGGAGGGATCGCAACATTTCCCTAAAAACCAAGACCAAGCCTGGTACGGACCTTAGTCTTCTCGATCTTTTCGTATGGCGCTGACACTTGGACATTAAAAGCTGCAGACCGGAAACACATTGACGCCTTTGAGATGTGGTGCTTGAGAAAGATGCTCCATATCCCCTGGACAGCATTTCGGACCAACGTCTCCATACTGCGAGAACTTAACATCTCGTCGCGGTTGTCATCCGAGTGTCTACGCAAGATCCTACAATACTTCGGTCACATTGCAAGGAAAGTTGGTGATAACCTCGAGAAGCTCATTGTGACTGGGAAAGTAGAGGGAAGAAGACCTCGTGGACGCAGCCCAATACGCTGGTCTGACCAGATCCGCACCACCCTTGACTCCACAGTCCACGAGACGCACTTCACACCGCCACGAGACAGAGTTAGATGGACGAAAATCGTAAATCTGAAATATTAAAGGAAAATTGATTGTTCTATGTCTCTCAGAAATAATAAATTGTTCGTTAAGCGAAGTTAATCCATTGCATATTCCTTTTGCTATACTACACAACAAAAGTGTAGTGTGTGAATGTAGTCCAAGGGTTCATTGGGCTCATTAGGCCCTTAAGCCTGGGTAGTGAAGCACTATTATTAATTGAGGACTTCATTTGACTGCACTTTAACTATGTTACCCCATCCCCTGAAATGAAGGTTAGATCTAAATGTAGCTACACTAAAAAAATTTTTGTAATCGAAAATTTTAAGAGGCATATTTAGAGATTATCACTTACAAACTTCCCATTTTTATAATAACAGATACCAACAAGAGCATTGAAGCGAACTGAGACAATCAACAAAATTTGTATAATCGACTTTATACCCACAGAAATTATGTTGAAATTAGTTTGGCAATGAAACCCGTGTTGCGCTGCGCTTTACACACACGTCAATTGACATGATAATTGCATTGGTTGCCTTATTTTATTGGCAAAATGCAACTACTAACAATATCCGATTTGGTCATAACCTGTCGATGGCATTCAAATAATTTTAATTAATCGATCAACATGTATGGAGGCTATCAATGGCGGCAAAACCGAAGACTTCATGCAGAAGCCGGTAAATTATAAGCGTATTAGCGTCGTGCTTATAATTACCGGCTTCTATTAGGTGAACTGCCGGGAGCTTGGCCCTTATCTGGAGTATTAATATGAAAAATTGTGTAACAATCAATTAGCTTCATCTTCATCCTTCTGACTAAATAACAAAAAGACTCCTTGACCATTCAAAAGTTTCTGTAAATGGTTTAATTGAAATAATGCTTTTACGTTGAAGAAACAATGTAACCATTTTCAGCACATTGGCCTTTGTGCACAACAATGTGAAATATTGCATAGACAAAATAATTGATATAGATCTTACTCTGTGTGATGAGTTGTGCGATGAGCATCTCTCTGTTCTGCAACTCTTTGCGCAACGCTTCCGCATTGCTCTCGTTCTCAGTGCGCACCCCTTGTGACAGTAACTCCACCTGGAACGTAGGATTGAGTTAACGCGGAAACAATAATAATAGTTCCTAACTTTGAAACCAACAACTATACAGTTCCCATTTTTTCAAGAAGTTGTCATGAATCTATCATTTATTCTTATTTACAGATCTAAATACAGCTTTTTGAACGAATGCGCACAATAAAAAGAGTACCTATTATGTTTTCAGGTATCATGTTTGTATGTGAGTTTCGTTATTTCACAATAACTTCTAAACACCTGAATGGAATTAGAAGTTTTAGATGTTTAGTATGGTATTCCGTCCCGAATAACATACGCTAGCGTCTGAGTGAATAAGAATGAGATCCGATTTTGTCATGACAGTCGTCTTCTTTAAGTATTTTGGTTTTGACCAAATATTCACAAATATAAAAATCTAATCTAAATTTTTTTTAAGGGATGGGAAATCATCAAATGACTTCTCCCTCCGCCACCCCTTGTGTCAAACTTTTACTGACTAAAACCCACCCATGTTCCTTTGGTTGCCCTTTATGTTCCGAGGCCACGGTAACTATCAGAACTTATTACACAACCCCGGACATAAAAGATAGTTGACATTACATTTAGATTGGATTGAAAACAAATGAAATTTTATAAATTAAACTGTAAACAAAATATAAAAGCATACCTGCTGCTTAAGCGCCCGGTTGAGGTCGTGCAGTCGGCGACAGTCGGCCTGCAGGCGCACGCGCGCGGCTCGCTCCAGCCTCTCGCGCCGCTCGCACGACCCCACCAGCTCCTCGTGCGCCGTGCGGACCTTCTCCACTTCCTCCTCCAGCTACGGGACAAAGGATGGCTATAGTGGGTGGGCTGACAAGGAAATATTATTTTTAAGTGAAGTGAACTTGAAACCAAGTCGAAATCGTCGGTGATTTGGTCCCCTACAATATAGCACATCTCATGATATACATGCACAGAATGCTAGCCTGTTAGTGAGTTGCCATATTTATACCCCATTTGCCGGGTACCTGATGCATACACATGGTCTCTGCTTCGATCAGGTAAGTGTGTCAAGGTACTCACAAAGAACAGCTGCCAACTAACTTCAATCCTGTGTCGATCTAAGTAAGTCGTCTTTGAGTTTTTGTTTCCTTTTAACAATTTTTCCGGTTTATATATTGTTTGGGTCTGCTGTACTCCTGAATCTTATCAATTGTAAAGCAACACAATACCTCGTCCATCAATTTACAACTGGTGAGATCCATTATCCAAGATCGATAGAGCCAGTGTACCCAGAAAATGCAGAACATTGCCTCTAATTTTTGAAAGTCATGGTACACTCGAATGTCATATCTATAAGTAGTTCAGAATTAATCGAAGCAGCAATTGGCACGGCACGGGACTCCGCCCACGGATCTGTGGGCGGAGTCCCACGTCCTTTCCTATTTCGATCTTTATCATTTTAGTAATTCGGTGTATGCTCGCTGGTGATATGGCGTGAGAATCTGTTAATGAACAGTTTAGGCTTTACGTCTGGTGTTATGATACCGCTTATGTTTACTTGTAGGCATCAAAAGCATGATAATGTGATTTTATTTGAAGATACGAAATTCAACAGCCCTTTTGGGCATAAGACGTATTTTTTTCTTCCCATTATGTGTTTTTATTTTTTTAGAACTTATTAAGTATAATGAGAGCAGAATTCTTAAACGTCACTTAATTGTAACACACTCACGTCTCACAAATTACAAGTACTTTAGGGAACTTAATCTACCTAGAGACATAAAATGTTAAGACCAGGACGAAGTAAAGACGAGGTTCTTAACTTCTAATTAAAAGAACTCACCTTGTTAGTCTTGGCGACTCGTTCGCAGGAGTCAGCGAGCTGTCTTTTCAGCTGGTGGTTCTCAGCGGCTAGAGCGTCGAGCACCACGGTAAATACAGTCGTGGTCAACTAATTAGGGACAACCTGATATACTATGAGTAACATTTAATTTTCCTTCCCATAAGTTTAGTTTGCTGGAGACTTTGGCAGTTTAGTTACTATTAATATAAAACTTAACCAATACCTTAACAAATAGGCATAGTCATTAAAGAAATTGACTATACGTAAAATAAATATCGATCAAAATTCAACTTAACTTCTTCTTCATCCTATTCGTGCCCTGGACAACTAATTAAGGACACTTAAGACAACATTAAAAATAATTATTGCAGAGAGCAATAAAGGAAAAAATATGTTTTTTTATTATTCAATTAGGCTTAATGTGTCGTACTGTAATACAAATCAATATCCAGAGTGATTGCTAAGGATTGCCGTAACCATGTAACAAAGGTATGGAATCGACGCAATCTAAATGTCACATTGTTCTTTAGTGATGCTGTTTCAGCCTTCTTCAAAGTTACTACTGTTGATTTTTAATAGTCAGTTTATTTACACTATTTTTAAACCTACTATTCTTTCATAACGTACCACAAAACTTTCCAAGCATTCAGGTCTGGGCTCTAGGCCGGCCAATTTATAACCGATACCTACTCATCAGTGAGAAATGTTCTAACAGACAGTGCAGTATGTTTTGGGGTAGTAATCATGTGTTCTTCAACATAAAGTAGTGTGATTGCTTGTATTATTTCTCTTTATTAAATTAAATCTAGTGTGCCTTCCATTTGCTCTAAAGGTCCCACACCATTTCCAGAAAACCAACGCCATAGTTTTATGTTCTTTCCTCAAGTTCAACTTGTTTATTGGAGTATTTTGGAGACTTTTTGCTTCTGTCTTCTCTTTCTAGTCCAAATACCAACACTATTCAGACCTATAATCAATAAAAAGCCCATAAGTGGATCTTTTATCGCCGCTATCACTGTTTAGCGATTTTTTTGCACAATAGTTTTTGTTGGTATTTCCTTTCTGATTGCACGTTTAGTCGTTTTATGGATTCAAAAGTATAATTTTTAAATATGGATTATAATTGTCTTGCTTTGAAAATCATTACAATGGAGCAATTTCAATGTTTTAATAATTTACGCTATGGCTATTTACTATAATAAACAATAATAATTATTTTTCGCATTGTTGTATCAGAACTTTTATTTCGCCCCAAGTTTAATTAAATACTATGTTAATATTTCAACAAATTCAAAGTCAACGTAAAGACTCTAACCTTAATTATTAAAAAAAATTACATTCCATCAAATTTTATAAAAATGGGAAAATAACATACTACTTTTGTTTTTGTCCCTAATTAGTTGGCCAGCCAGCACACGCCGCGATTTGGTTGTAAGAGATTTGTTTTTAAATTTGCTATTACAAAATATTATCAACTCCAAAGCAATGCTCACAATTTTTAAGTATTCTTAATATTAATTAGTATTTCATAAAATTAAACTAAATTATTTAGTTTATCTGATCTACCATGGACATGAAAGTTAAAATTCAGCTGAAACTTTGTTTGTCCCTAATTAGTTGACCACGACTGTATATCGTAGGGCTCTTCCAGCTAGCACCCGCTTCACCGCGCGAACATTCCTCACCAACTCACGTTATTAGTCTTGGCGACTCGCTCACAGGCATAAGAGTTTCTTGAGCTGGTGGTCCTCGACGGCTAGGGCGTCGAGCATAGCGGTGAAGGCATCGTCACTGTAGCAGCCGCTTACCTGCCTGGTATCGCGCAGACATTCCTCGCCAACTCACCTTATTAGTCTTGGCGACTCGAGCTGTCTCTTGAGCTGATGGTTCTCAGCGGCTAGGGCGTCGAATACAGCGGTGAAGACATCGTCACTGCAGCAGCCGCTTGGCTGCCTGGTATCTCGCACAGACATTCCTCACCAACTCACCTTATTAGTCTTGGCGACGCGTTCACAGGCGTCAGCGAGCTGTCTCTTTAGCTGGTGATTCTCAGCGGCTAGGGCGTCAAGTACAGCGGTGAAGGCATCGTCAGGCTCTTCGAGTTCGCCCTCGCCACCACTGCACCAGCCACTTGACTCCGACCCACCCGGCACCGCGCGGACGCCGACACTAACAATACACGTACATGTTATAATGGCCAGTATTTTCAAAAGTAAAGGATTCTGTGCTGTACTGCTTTAAAGTTTAGCTAGTAAAACTTTTCGGTAACTAATGTGTAAAGCTTTTTGGTTCAGAAATAAAGATTATGTATTGGCAAGGGATTATGTGGTTGTTTTAGTCAAGAGTCAGATTATCTTGCTAATTTATAATCACCCCCAATGGTCGAAGTTTAAATGTAAGTAATTTCTTTTTTAATTTTTGCTGCACACTTTTTATTCATAACCTTGAGTCAAGGTAATCTTCGGGCGAGCAAATTAAAAGTACCATAAATACTGGTTTCACATAAAGAATGTGGTTATGTTATAAATTATTCATAGATATTAATCGAAAATGGCTTAAAATGGAACCCAATAATAAACCTATTATATAATTTTCTATCGACGTAATAAAAAAAGAATTGTTGCGTAACAACATCAAAACAATCTAGGGATTTGTTGTTTATAGTAATTTTATTCTTAGGCATAAGGCCAAAATGATTATCATAATAAAAACTAGTTTTTTTGCCATTTCCAAACCTAAACATACCTCGTAAGATCAGGTTGTGACCTCGACAGATTCAGTTTCTCCTTGCTGAGCTTGGCTTTAGAACATTTCCCCTTGGCTTTCCGCGAGTCGTCGCGGGGCGGCGCGGGGGCGCGCGGGGACGCGGGGGGCGTGGGCCCGCGCGGGGTCGGCGACTGCGCCACTTCCTTAGCCAGGTGCTTCAACACCGACGATTGGTTGAGAAAGTCATCAGGGATTTCTGTTATTTCCTGTTTGGCATTTTAAAGTGGATAAAACAGGCACAGGACTTTTATTTTTACAAAAAAACAAGTCTATGGTGTAGAAAAAATAGCAACACGATAAAAATAGCAGTATTAAACCACAAAACATTATATTTAACGAAATTATAATTAACCGCGCTCAGCATCCACCAGGTTACATAATATTATGCAAAGTTTCATTTATAAAAGGAGAGTCAAATCAGTTATTTAGCAAATTATAAAATAACAGCAACTTCATCCACTATATAGAAGTCAAAATCAAACGTGTTTAAGTAATATAAATAAACTAGCTATCTGTTAAATCCAGGTTCAATAAACAAAAATATTTTGATGTTTTGGATTTTTGGCCAATCACTTTTATAACATTACTTTCAGAAGGTATTTATTTCATACCTGAACACCATGGTCAGGTGGGCTTGTGTAAATCCTCTGGCCTCCGATATCAATGTAGTTGGCGGTTGTGGTGACATTTTGCTCCTTATGCATCTTGGGTACAGGTATCCCACTAGGTTTCTTCATTCCTTCGCTCTTTTTCAGTGTGTGATATGGCGACGACTGTGTGGTTGGGTGTTTCACTTCACTGCTAGTTCTTTCGTGTTCTCTGTTGAAGGTTTTAGGATTTCAGGATAGTTATTTTTCAATTCATATTATGTAATTTAACTAAAGAGTTCCTAAAGTGTATGCTTCCTTTCGCGGTTTGCTAGTGGGCCCGATAGTGTAAAGGGGGCACCGTCAAATGGCCTTTTTTACGGAAGAAGTTTTCCATTACAACCTCTATCAACTAGTTAGTGAGTCACGACGAAATTGGAAGCATGTAAACGCGACGCAAATTAAAAATTTTGGGTACGCCCATTAAGAGACTTTAAACAAGATATTTGAATTTTTTGATCTTAACTTCTCAAAAAGTAGTTGAGACGGTAAAAGCACTGCTCTTAGACTATAAGAGGGAGTTCCAAATTTGCTAAATACCAAAAAAAAAATTCTGGCATACTTGGCTTGGCTTCACAGAGATTGGTAAAGAAAACGTCATTGCTAACTGCATAATATTAATTCTAAATATTAAATGTTCATACCTGATAGGAGTAGGTCTGGGAGGCCAGGAGTCATCTTGGTTATGAATAATGAGCGTGTTGTATGAAGATGAGGATACATCCAGCGAACTTCGGTTGCTGTTGCCTCCCCCCACTGAGTCTTTGAGGGAGTTACGGTTGCTGCTTGATACACTGTCCTAAAAGTGCAATGATTTTTACAGTTAAAGTGATTTCTGCGATATAATCACATAATACAACATGAAGTAAATAATTAAGTCACAAATAAATAAAATTTATAGTAATATTTCTTAAAAAATAGACTCAAAGGTTACATAAGTAAAATATTATTAAAATTATAATTGTTATGGAAATATTCTGTTTACTCTATGAATATTTGGGTGTTATTTATCTATAATATGTATGTATTTAAAAATTATATATAAGTATGTATATCAGTTATCTGGTTACCATAACACAAGCTCTGCTTAGATTGGGATCAGATGGCCGTGTGTGAATTGTCCCAAGATATTTATTATTATTTATTTCAAAACAATGCGATGATTAAGGTAATATTGTGTAATTTCTCTTATGAATTGTCGATGTAATCAGTAAATCTGCTGCACTTTTCAAATATCATAGCTGCATGACATGATGGCCTAATTTCAAATCACAAGTCATACACTTTGATATAAGATTTGCCAATAGATTAGATTAAATATTCCCAAAGAATGCAAAGGTAATGTTTTGTTTCCACTATGTGTCTATACTATAGTAATATACTATAACACACATTTGTTTTCTTGAACATGCTTATCTCAGGATTTAATTTGTGAAAAACAAAGATGTTGCTTAACACAGGTGAAAATATAAATTATTAGCCATATCCATTAAAATCATATTTTTTTTTTCTAATTTTGCCTGGTCATGCCTAACATTGAAAATAACTTAGCCAACTTTGGTAAAACATAACTTTATGATTTCTAATACTTTGTAAAAAAAAATTTATTAAGATGATTGTGCAAAAAAAATAAACAATAACAGCAAACTTACATAATATTTAAAGAATGTAAAGCTGAAAGGGAGAAATAGTCGTTATAATTACGTGTATAAAAAAATAATATTCTACCTTGAGTGAATTTCGGTTGTTGTTGTTGTTAGACTGTGCCTGATTCTCTTGTCCCTGCGGCTCTACTCTGGCCGTGTGTCTCACAACATAGCGCTCTTCTCGTGACAGGTTCTCATTTGATGTGGACACATCCGTCTCACTACCTGATAGGCTTTGTGGAAAACCGCTTGGCACTACAGATATAAAAATGATGATCAAAGGATTTTTATAAATTAAAGATGATATGTTTCATAGAGTTTGTCTTATTATAAGATGGCACATAATTAATCAATTCAGATACTTTACTTGACTGCTATAAGGACTATAATTTAGTAAGTTTTAACCCCATTGTAACAATACAATACTACCAAACAATGTTATTTTATTACAAAGAAATACAGAAACCATCATCAATTAGTGACTGACACGATTTTGACACACATCATCTGTAATAGTATTTGCAAAAACAAACAAGGACACATTGTGTCTATGAATCATAACTTAGGTATGTGGTCAAGTTTATAAACAAGTTAAAGTTACATATTTACCAGGTTGTTTCTGTGTCCTCTGGATGTTATTGGCGAACGATAGGAACCTCCCCGTCGGTCGCATGGACCCCATATTGCTAACGTAATGACCTGAGCGATTTCAACATGAAACCATTTCACACCACTGACTGACCAACTACACTCGTACACTCCTGTATATTATGCTTATAGCATCTGCAAATAAGATAAGTTACTCATGTTTATTGATACTGTCATAGGCACTGCTGTTCCGCATAGAAATAGAACACAATAAAAATCACAACGTATTGAGGATGCGTCGAGTCTCGACATGGAGACTTGTACTTTAAATTTAAAAAATATAGCTTTAGTTTTGATTGATTGATTATCGAACACACAAACACTTACAACTTGTAAGGAGATCATGTAAATTAACTATATTACTAAAAATAAAGGATATTTTCAAGCTTGCGAGCTTTTGGTTTGATGGATGGGGTCAGCTGTCAAAATGGGTATACCATACCATGTGTTAAATCAAATAATTATTGCCATGATAAAAAATGGAATGAATGTAAAGCCGGTTTTACATTAACACTTTCCGGTGATAGTACTTTTAGTGACTAACTGAATAATAAATCGACTAAAAAAATAAGATTAAAAAAGAAATACATCGTTTACCCCATCCCTATGCGTCACTTGCGTGTCTATTGGTCTATCAAGTCAAGGTCAAATCAGTCAAATCAAAAAGCATAAAATTCAGAAATCGGAAAAAAATTGTAGTATATACTATTTTGCTCACTATTAAAGTTAATACATAAAACAGAACAGTGCTTTTGATTCCAATTATTTATCTATAAAGTTATTAACCTACATACAAATTTTCAAAAATGTTACCACGAGTTATCCGGCTTTTTCCGACACCTTGTCAGGTAATAAAGGCGGCGGGAACTATAAATATAAGAAAATGTTTGAAACAATTTAATATACCGTGTAAGTATATAAGCAAAAGTAGGGTCGGTGGATCGTCTTAGAGGTAGAATGAATAGCCATAATAATTGATTGGTGTGATTTGTGGTATATTTTACATGAGATTTTAATAATAAATACATCCTCAAAAAGGTTAAATATTTTTTTTGACGAATCTGTAACAACGTGCTTCAACTTGAGAACTCAAAATTAATTTACACTATTCTCAGGTTTTTCTAGATATTACGCTTCCTCTATACACATACCAAGTATTGTCTCGGTGCGCTCATATTCAGTTCAAGTCAACCTTGATGCCTTGACTGTAGACTTTGATTATGTGAAGAAGGCAACAGCTAATGCCAATACTCTAATTGTTGATGTGCGGGAACCTGATGAAATCAAGGAACATGGCAAGATTCCAAACAGTGTCAACATTCCATGTAAGTTATTTTTTATTAGGTATGTTTTTTTTTTTCCTCTAAAAAGGAAAGTTTTACATTTTATTCTGCAAAATTAAGATTTTTTTCTTGTGATGACCCAGTGGTTAAAGCAACCCCACTTATACAAGAAGTTATGTGTTTAAAACACAGATTTTTTTTAACAGAGATTAAGTATACCTAGCCATAATTTTAGTAAAACTTGGCCATTACCCTTTTTGCCACCATAGCCATATGCCACTATAGTCATATTTGGTTTGCCATATAGATGACAAACCAAAGTTTTTTTGATAACAGCTGTACTTTTGTAAATCAAAATTAATTTGACAGAAATTTAATTTGACAGGCCTGTTGGTCTAGTCTCTAGTGGTTTGTGATCCTGACTGCTAAGCCAGAGGTTGTGGGTTTGATTTCCACCCAGGACAAACTTTGTGTGATGTATGTATATCAGTTTTCTGGTGACCATAACACAAGCTCTGCTTAGCTTGGGATCAGATGACCATTGTGATTTTTCCCAAGATATTTATTTATTTAAATTATAGGATTAATTTTTTTGTATTTTTTTTTTTGTAATTTGATATCTGACACCTTAACGTTCCTACTAGGAACTTAAGTACCAAATTAAAAACTTGCAATGTTTTTGTATTCACAGTGGGTAATGTCACACCAGCATTGGGGACGATGTCTGATAAAGACTTTCAGGAGACCTACAAGAGACCCAAGCCAGAAGAGAATACTGAGATTATATTTTATTGTATGATCGGTAAAAGATCTGGCATGGCACAACAAAATGCTGTCAACTTAGGATTCAAGAAGTAAGTTCTTAAGTAATGTTTATTCAGCAGATGAATTCCTATATACACTAATAGAGGCAATTTGTAATCAAAACAAACAGTATAATATTTTACACTCTTAAAACGGAAAACGATGACGATAATATTATTACGCGTTATTTTTTATTTTTGAGGATGGCAATTTCCGGAACCCCGGAGTGCGTTGAAGTTTCGCTTGACGTCACGCCCGGCCTACGTAAAATTTTTACTGAGAAGTGACGTCACAAGCTTCTACTCCAGAACTGATGCTCTTTATCTTTGTATTTTTTATTAAATGTGATGAAACAAAAACAAATGTGTTCAATATTTTTAATAGGTTTATTGGACAGACTAAACAGAATGCCATTTGTTATTTAATCAATATTACTTTTTGAACAAGAAATTGTGGTATTTAGTGGGGGCGTTATAAGCCATTAATGTATGGGGAGCAATATTTTTTGCATTAAAGCATGAGACTTGGTACACTTGTTAGTTAGGTGGGTTAAAGTGAAAATCGCCCGGGAGGCAATCGGAGGCACCCCTCTGGGGGGGAGGGGGAGGGGTTGAAGTTCTCTTCTACCGCGCGCTGTGTTTGTCGTCATAACTTCTAATTTATCGTTACTATGGCAAGTGGGGTATCATTTTCGGATAAATCAAAGATGGCCCATCGTTTTCTGAAATAAAAAATACATGTCTACATACAAAAAAAGTGAATTATGCCCTAAAATGTGAAAATTTCAACCGTAACAAAAATCATTAAATGGTCATAATTTTTCAAATCGTGGCTATATCGACTTTAAAAAAATATGATTAGAAAGTTATATGCGTATAGATTCTGAAAATATAATATATGTCTATAGTGTATATAGAAAAATCGTTAGAAAAAAAATGAAAACCGCTTGGCGGAGCAGCCAAAATTCATTGTAAAATAAGGACAACATAATCAATCAGAAATAGAGTTCCAAAATATCTTAATTGTAGGTTTTATGAGTTATAGGCCAAAATAATAGCTTATATCTGTTTGTTCATAGTGCTGATAATTTGGTGCAGTGCTAGCATTTGAGTCACTGCCCCTATCTCATCATCTCCCTAGCCTTTTCTGGGTTATATTGGAGTCGGCTCTCAGCCTTACCGGATTCAGCTGGATACCAGTGTTTTATGTTAAGCGACTGCCTATTAGACCTTCATAACTTAGTAACTGGGCGATACGGTGCCTCTTGGTTAGGCTGGTCAGACTTTCTAGTTTGGCTACCCGTAACGACTGTCAAAGTTCCACGAATGACAACCGCTGCCCCTATATTGTTTATTAAATACTTTGCCGTCCGCAGTCGCACAATTCCAATCACTTAAGTTCCCGCTGAGAACATCTTTATCTTTATTTATTTAACTTAACATCATGGGTACATTGTTTACCCTGGGTAAAGTACAATCTTAAATAGAGAAAAGTGTCTGAGATAGAATAGACACCTCAGACCGCCGCACTTCTTTTTACACCTGCACCGGATCATTTCCACACAGACGTCGAAAACCACTGTAAGTACTGGCAAGTCTCTCCATGTATGTTAACAGTAATATAACCGACCTTACTCTATCCCTTTTTAGATGGATCAGGTGGATTCGGTGAAAAATGATCTCAAAAAGAGATGCAGGGCAGCTTTTCAATAATAGCGAAAGCCTCGCTAATCCTTTTCTCATATGCTGCCAGAAACTCTTTTGCGACAGTTGGAAAAGCATTTCATGTCTCCGTTGTGCTTTTTTTCTCCACCATTCAAATAAGTCACAGTGTCACAGCTTTTTTTCAGGACCATCACACTGGTGGTTCTGTAAATAATCCTCATCCTATTTTAGTCCTAGGAAGTAAATAGCGGATGAAAGAAAATAATTCTAAGTATTTTTAATGGAGAGTACCTACTTGATACCTTGTGGCAAGGAAGGTACTGGTGGGGTTTTCCAGTGCCTACATTACCCACAGCTCCTCTAGCTCAGGCACTCGTCTATACCAAAACGACTGACGAGACGTGACTACTGCGTTATTCCTATCATCCTGTTGTTCGCCACTTAGTATCCACCGTTATAAAAAAATCTTTTTACAGGACCACTTAAAGCTAGTCTTGCCTCTGTTTTACGCTTTTCCAGGGTGTCACAATGTATCTTGTTTTTTAACTGTGAAGGGGAAAAGGGTTTCTGGCAGCATATGAGGGACGGATTAGCGAGGCGTTCACTATTATTCGCGGGCCAGTTAGTCTAGTAGCTAGTGACCCTGACTGCTAAGTCGGAGGTCGTGGCTACGATGCCAACCAGAACAAACTTTGCGTGATGAGCATTGTTTGTCCTGTGCCTGATTGTAATTTATCTATAATATGTACGTATTTATAATTATATAAGTATGAAGACCAGTTACTTCTAGTCTGTCATAGTATAGCTCTGCTAAGTTTGAGATCAGATGGCATGAGTTGTGGTACAGGATATTATTGAAAAGTTTATAAGATAGTTAGAAGTGTTTATTTCTGGTCTTGCACATTTTGCTAAGTAAATCAAACCTAAAATATCTGTTTATTAAAGATATTCGTTAACTAGAAAATGGTGTCTTACAAAAGCTGCCCTGCACCAACATTTCTTGAGCAGTAATTTTTCTGATTGGGGACGGAGTAAGGTCAGTGACAACTGTCAGCCTACATGGACAGACTTGCCAGTGGTTTTCAACCTATATAGAAATGGTCCAGTGCAGATGTAATAAGAAGTGCGGCGGCGGTCTGAAATGTCGAACAACTCTGCGTCCTGCTATTGGTGCTAACTCTTAAAGTGTTTATCATTGGTGCAGTCACCTTTTACATTATTTTATAAGTAAGTACTTTTAGCATAGTTATATGTTGTTACTTTAATTACAGACGTTTAATTCACTTAAACTAGTCAACAGAGCCCGCTCAGCTATAAGATCAAATATGACTAATGTCATTTTTTTATACTTGTACTAAGGGTAAAAACGAGAGATTTTTAACAAAAAAAAACATTTAAATTCATTATCTATTTAATTTGATCAAATCTCTATATTTACTGGTAAAAAGATTGGTCAATTTGTAAAAATCGATTTTGTTGTCCTTATTTTACAATGAATTTTGGCTGCTCCGCCAAGCTGTTTTAATTTTTTTTCTAACGATTTTTATATATACACTATAGACATATATTATATTTTCAGAATCTATACGCATACAGCTTTTTAATCATATTTTTTTAAAGTCGATATAGCCACGTTTTGAAAAATTATGGCCATTTAGTATTTTTTGTTACGGTTGAAATTTTCACATTTTAGGGCATAATTCACTTTTTTTGTATGTAGGCATGTATTTTTTATTTCAGAAAACGATTGGCCATCTTTGATTTATCCGAAAATGATACCCCAACTGCCATAGTAACGATAAATTAGGAGTTATGACGACAAACAGAGCGCGCGGCAGAAGAGAATTTCAACCCCTCCCCCTCCCCCCCAGAGGGGTGCCTCCGATTGCCTCCCGGGCGATTTTCACTCTAACCCACCTAACTAACAAGTGTACCAAGTCTCATGCTTTAATGCAAAAAATATTGCTTTTGGCTTATAACGCCCCCACTAATTTGAAATATTGCTGAGTGCCAAGCAAACGGCATAAATTATGACGTCACAACAACTCACCACCAAGTGCACCAGATGGCGTGCGCTTGAAGTACACCAAATTCTAAGTGCATTTTGTCTGAGAGTTATATAAATATCCTAGATAGAATACTATACTTGCATCGTCAAACATCACTATAGAGTTTTTCATGGTTAATTAGGCTTGTCTTAATTATCCCTTGTTATGTTTCATTACAGTGCAAAGAACTATGTTGGCAGTTGGACAGACTGGGCCACCAAGAACCAGTGAGGCAATTATATAATGATGATTTTTATTGCTGTCTTTGACTATTAGCATTCAGTTGTTTTGGTACTGTTAAAATATTCAATGATGTTATGTAACTTAATTGTGTGTGTTAACCAATAAATTAATTTTACTATCATGTTTGTGTGTACACTATCACTGTATGTGGTTTCGACTTCGATATTCGACTGACACATTTTTTTGTGGCATGATAAAGTCTTGCGGTTAGTTTTGTTTACATAAATGATAGTTTAATTTTTTAGGTAGGTAAATAGTTTCGAAGTGGCTTACCTACTTGATATTAGAGAACTGGCACTATTTATAGCACTCGACCTATCTCAACCTAATCCATGCTAACATTATGAATGCGAGAGTTACTGTCACGCTATTATTTTATTTATTAGGTTTACCAACAATTATTTATGCTTTTATGGCAATATCCATAAACTTATTTTGATGATTGGTACTGAGAAAGGAAATATTATTTATGTTACTTTTTGTCTAACTTTGAGTGATAACCAACATTTAGGCGGACAAGCGTGTTTTGCCCTCGACTTATCCGATAGTTTAAAATGAAAGATAAAAAGTAAAAAAGCACCATTTTATTATGGACATTTTGATACAATCACAGTTAGAGACATCACTACTTCCTTTTACTTGACCACTCCGTCCAGCTTCCCACATAATTTTTGGAACTGGAAATTAAGAAATGGAATAAATTAGAATTAAAAGTTTATTATGTCTAAATAATAAAGTAAAAGTTTACCTTATTAAACTAAAGAAAACACACTAAAAAAAAAACAAATTATAAAAACATAAATACTTTCTTTAAAACCAAGTAAAAATAAGTATTTTGGTACCCAAATAATGTAATTTGCCTAATGATAATCCCTTAATACTTACTTCTTGTAACCCAACTTCAATGCCTTGTTCAAGGCTTCATTAGCCCTTTTGCCAGAGCGGCAATAGAAAATAATCTCATCGTCACTTGTCGGCTTGTCACGTTGATATTGTTTCTTGAAGTCTTCTTGTGACATGCTCTGCAATGTGTCAGGGACACTGGACACTGTAACAATTTGAGGTATGAAGTCTCCTTGTAGTAAGGAGTTACTTAGAGCTCATTAGTTGGGGCATAAGGTTTAATACACACTTCTATAAATTATGTCGTTATTGTTTTTTTTCTTATTTTAATCAGACATTGGAGTCAGTGTTTTCTAGCTGACTACTCAGAGAAGATACTCTCTAAAAACACTTAAAGAGCCTTTCAACAATCAACTGACAGCCAGCTGCTGAGCTGTTGTTGTCTTTCTATTGTGTCTCAAATCACAAGTGTCGGGATTAAATAAGAAAGAAAAAACAAATTACATGGAATGTTAATGCTGGATGGTATCTTGCCAGTGCTTGCCACCTCGTCAGGTTCTCGGACATCAATGATTACCTTCTGTGGCTCATTGATCACCTTCAGCATATCCTCATAGCTCAACACTCGCTTAGGGTCTGTCATATTGCTATTATTTCGAGTCAAAGTTGTTATACCTGTGCTTGTACTTCCTATGAACTGTTTGTCTGTAATAAATTGATAAACACTTAAATATTAACTTGATATAAATTCATAGTGCCAATAGTGCTGTGTTACTCACAATTGAAAGTTATAATTGTATTAGTTAGAAACTGTGTACTGTACTGAGATACTATTTTTCGATCTACTTGCACCTGCTTTACATGTTGCCCAAATGTGACAGTTAACTAAATCATCTCAAAGATAATCTGTTTCTAAATACAAAAACTGTCAGATATTAATATCTATGCATCATGTTTATAAGAAAATCATGCTTATAAATAGAGGTATTTTTGCCAGATTGTCAAGAGATAAGATAGTAAATCTCAAAAAACTATAAACTTTCAGGTTTTATCAACAGATATTGTAATTGTGACATGTTAAAACAAATATTTCTTTCTTTACATCTCTAAAGAACTAAACAATCATAAAGACAGTCACTGTGATGACTTTCATTTTCTATTTGCCAGACAGAATAATATAGAAATATTTATTAGCATTTTCTTAATTTTACTGCTATTATATGTATACAATATTATTTGCCAATTATTTGCAACATTACTCCACTGTTTATTATTAACTTGATTCCTTCCATAGGTCATCACTCAAGGTTAGTAACGATTACCTAATACACAGTGTATAAAAAATATATATATATATTATATTGTAAGTACCACATTCAAAGCCACTATAAGATTATCAGGTTAAAATTAAACATAAACATTTGTGTTGTATACACTTCTTACACCACTTGCACACAAAATACTTAGAATTATTATATGAAAAAGACTAGACTTGTGTAACATGAAATATTAATTATTTATGAATTCTGCATGTTTTGTGCTGTTCTCAAGACAGTTATGTTAAAATAAGGCATTGATTAAACCACTGTTATTAAATATTTAACAATAGGCATTCATGCATTGAACTGAGGTAAAGTATATAATCATTCATTTCATAATATTTATCTTTGGCTCAACGAGATACGTACGTATAGGCGCCTTAGTAACAGCACTCCGAAAAGTAAATAATGATATAGGGAATGAAAACATCATGCTATCTGTAAATTCCTCCACCCACCGTCTAAAACATGAAATGAAATAATCAGCAAAACTGTTATTTAAATAATAATATAATAAAAAACGTTTATTTTTCACAACAAGCCAGTGTGAAGTAAATATATGTAAACTTGCCGCTGTTGTCATACCATTTATTTTGTTAATGTTTCGGTAAAATTCACAGGCTTCTTCAGAGTCATAAACTAAGAATTAACTGAACAGTTAATTCTATTGTAAGCGGATGTAGTTATAAACATTCACGATTAATTTTGTTTTGTTCAATGTTTATAAAAAATAACTACTTAGCTAGCTACAATGACACTTGAATTTGAATTTGACATGGGGCACACACACACACAACACAATTCGCTGTTTACACACATCATACTACACATAGATTAAAATTTTCAATGTGACGTAAGTAGTGATGTCTTCATCAACCTATTTATAAAACTAATCGATTTTTTAGCAGGGATTGAAAACCGGTTCTAATAACGGTTCTGGTTCCTCATTTAGGTTCTTATAAAGGTTCCTCTTTTCGGTACGGTTCCGGTTCCGGTATCGGTTCCGGTTTGGGTTCCGATGTACCGGTTCCTAGAACCTTTAAATTATACCGGTTCCTTGTCATCCGATTTAAAGGTTCTTTACGAAAGAGGGGATGTGTGTTCAGAGTAGGTATAGAACGCTCGCACGGCAGCGCCCGGCTCTTATCTCTGTCCTTGTCTATCAGTGACTGTAGGTTTGCGACTATAGCGTGCACCGAGTCCTGGGAGCCAATTCTCGGTTTTAGAGATGATGTCGAATTCGACAAAAAAGTCGAATGACGTCATTTTTTCGTCAAATTTTAAAAGTTGCTATTCTGGGGATGTCGAGTTCGACATTTGTCGAAGGCTAACGTTAGAGTTTATGTCGAGTGCTTCTGAGCAGTAGAGATGTCATGTCGATTGTAGAGATACGTCATTTCTGTGTGAATTCGTTTAGTTTTGGATTGTACCCTGTGTTTTTATTTCCTTATTTTTTTAATAAAATACGGCTTGGCATCTCATACCTACTGGAAATTCGATTTATACTTTTTGATTTGTGCATTGTGTTTTTTTGAAACGACGACCACGATTAGACTTGAAACCACTGAAAGATGGACGAGTTTATTTGTTTATTAGAATTTCTATCTTGCACACCCTAAAATACCTAATTTACGTGTTTGTTGAGTGCACAATTATTGTAACCGATTTTATTATAATTGATTTTTTGTATGACTTAACTATTTTTATTTTAAAATAAAGAACTTTATCATTTACTTCCTACCTAACACTTGAATTCTGTCATTGACAGACATTCAACTGTCAAACTGATTATTTTTACACTAAACGTTTCGTTTTATAATTAAATATTCGTATATTCAGCATTTTAAAACGAAATCATTCATTCACTTATGCTACTTTTACTAAGCTACCAAAAACGGAACGTGCGATTCTTCATAATGGTAACATTATCTTCACTCGACTCGACATTTTCGTGACATTTATTTCTATTTTGACTGAGAATACGGAATTCTGCTCAATTCGCCATTTTTTGGTAGAGATAGAGATATTTTTGATAGACATAGAGATAGACTTACAATCTCGAACTCGAGATAAATGGCGAAAATCGAGAATTGGCCCCCTGGTTTTCTGATTGCGATGTTGGCGCGTAACTTATCTTTCTCCTTTTAATATGTCGATGAACTTTGAACGACATCTATACATATAATAAAATTCTAAAAGGTCGGTGTCTGTACATGGAAGTTAAATAAGAAAAACTTTATTACGGGAACTTTATATACGCAATAGAACCCAAAACAATGATTTTTAGAATTTTTGTCTGTTTGTCTGTTTGTCTGTTTGTCTGTATGTCTGTTTGTCTGTACGTTTGTTCAGGCTAATCTCAGAAACGGCTTAACCTAATTGAATGCGGTTTTCACTAATGCGTTGCGGTTTTCTGGGATTAACATTTAGTCTTTGTTTTGTATTAATCGGTCCATAAATAAAAAAGTTATAATAATCTAAAGGATCGCATCATCACATCAATCAATCAATCAAATCAATCAAAAATAAAATATTGTATACATCCTTACCAAAATTAATAATTTTTTATTTAAGTCTGTTTCAACACCTACTAATTACTTTTTGAATTACTCAAATCGGACATTTCATTCAAAAAATATTAAACCCAAAGCGCAATGGTTTAATTTTCTCCATAGTTTCCGTTTAATTTCGCTAGATGGCGCTGTACCGTATGTCACGATTCCTAAAAAGTGATGTTAAGATTTTTGTGAAAATAATGACCCTCCCAGGCAGCTTTCCTTCGTGCGGGTTCTATCCCTCCCTGTTGTAAAAAGTGTTTGGTTATCGATGCGTTTGTGATAAATATTGGGTCATTTGGTCAAAAACAATAAGTAATCAATTAATTTAGTAAATTAATTAATTGTTTACTTTAACCCCTTGCAGGTTCTATCCCTGATTCGATTTGTATGTGGGGTGTCGTTTCGTTTGCTTATGAGAGTAGGTCGTGAAGCATAATTATATACTTATAAATTCAAAACTAGCTTTTGCCCGCGACTTCGTCCGCGTGGAATAACAGTTCCCGTTCCCGGGGAATTTCCGGGACGAAAACTATCATAATATGTCCTTTCTCGGGTCCCAGACTATGTCTGTACCAAATTTCATTCGAATTGGTTCAGTGGTTTAGGCGTGAAGAGAGACTGACAGACAGAGTTACTTTTGCATTTATGATATAGTACGGATTAATATTGTAGGATGATTGGTGATCGATACTGACGCCAAAAATGCAATCAGTAATTTTTTGTCTGTCTGTATGTGCACGCATGGGCTAAAAACTACTAAGTAATGGGATTTAACCAAACTTGGTACGATTGTATTCCATACTCTTGGCTTGTTATAGGCTATTTAACATAACGCTGAGACACATTGGTGCCCCGGCGGGCGCTCTCACGTATCGCCAGAAACAGGTCCTCACCAGAAACGGATATCTGAGAAAATGGTCGCCTAGAGCACACGGTGGAGCATACGATGGTAGTATGCCCCGCTTGGGTGGGCCACCGCCGTGTTCTTCCAGAGGCGATCGGCGGGGGTGACTGAATGGGAAGCCGTCGCCTCTCCTGCGAAGCAGTCATGCTGGAGAAGGAGGCGGCGGCGCGCATGACGCAGCGTCAAGCCTCACGCCCGGGACAATGAGCCAGGCGTAGACGTCGAAAATCGCAAGACGACTACCCACCGTAGGCGCGGGACTGCGAATGACGAGCGATGGGTAGCTCGCCGCCCGATAAGGACCGTTTGTTCCACTCGCGCCTCAAACAGCAGTCAGCACGTGCCACCGAGGTTACGGATTAATTCTAATAGTTACCGCTGCCCCGGAAGTAAACTCACTGACTAATATCAACGCGTTTGTTGATATTTAACAATAACTAACTATAGGCACGAAACTTGGAGGATAATTCTTTGTGAAGAGTAAGCCTAAGCCACAAAGAAAGGATTTTTTTTTTCAACTCCTAAAGGGCTTAAAATTGTGGATAGAAGTTCGACATCTACGCGGGCGAAGCCGCGGGCAAAAGCTAGTTTTTAATAGTTATGAGTTCTTAAAGTTGCTGCATAGGGGCGGTGTAGCGTTAGCGTCTCCTTGGCCGTTCAACTTATACATGGATAGTTGTTTGACGGATTCGAGAGAGAGTAAAGGTGCATTTAGGATCAAGGAGTGAAAGATAAAGATAGTTTATTTGCAAGAGTTGCCTGTCAAATGCGTTTTATACACAAATGATCAAGTTCTTCTTGTATCATCGACGGAGCCTGCAGTTGCAAGACATGGTAACATTGATGGATGGAAAAAACCCGGTCAAGTGCGAGTAGGGTTCCTTACACATTAGTGAATCGCAGTTTATTTATTTATTAGGGACAAAAAATAGTTACATGCTAAGTATACAATAAATTCTTATCTTAAAATTACAAACATGCAACCCACTACATTGTCCACATTATTAATAATTTAGAAAAAAAAGTTTAAGTAAAAGACAAAACGTATACAAAGACAAATGGGTCATGGGTAAAAAATGAGGTCGATTTGAGAATCCAAGATGGCGGCCGTGACCTATCTTACTACATGCATAATGGGTGTCGTTTTCATGGTTTTTTTGGGGTGCTAAGGTCAAAAATGAGGTCGATTTGGGAGCCAAGTTGGCGGCCGTGACCTTTTTCACAATATGCATCATGGGATTAGTTTTTATGGTGTTTTTTGGTGCTAAGGTCAAAAATGAGGTCGAATTGAGCATCCAAGTTGCCGGCCGTGACTTTTCTTACTACATGCATAATGGGTGTCGTTTTCATGGTTTTTTGGGGTGCTAAGGTCAAAAATGAGGTCGATTTGGGAATCCAAGTTGGCGGCCGTGACCTTTTTCACAATATGCATCATGGGAGTAGTTTTTATGGTTTTTTTGGGTGCTAAGGTCAAAAATGAGGTCAATTTGAGAATCCAAGATGGCGGCCGTGACTTTTCTCACAATATGCGTCAAGGGTGTCGTTTTCATGGCTTTTTGGGGTGCTAAGGTCAAAAATAAGGTCGATTTAAGAATCCAAGATGGCGGCCGTGACCTTGCTCACAATGTGCATCATGGCAGTAGCACAGAAGCGCTGAATAGTAGCTTAATCACTGTTCACAATGGAATCCTCAGCTGAATAAACCTGCTGAATAAGAGCGTTAGAGGCGCCTACTCAGCTGATATAACTCTGATTTGGGCACAAATTAATCAGCTGTTAACTGAATAATGTAGCTGGTTGCACTATATCAGCATTATGGGAGCATTATTAAAGGTAACAGACGCCCCATGAGCTGAATAATGGCTGATTAGCGGGGTATGTGTTACCTTTTATACACCACAAGGGCTGAATAATAGACTACTTGTTACCTATTTTTCAGCACAAAATACACTCCAGAATATTAGTAATTTTATGGAGTTGACATTCACAAGTGTCTAAATTGTGAATAAGTTTCACCCTATTACTTTATTAATTGGTATATTATGTTTTGTGTAAACAATTTTGTAAAGGGTTTTTGGTAAATATAATCGATAAGAAAACTTTGTTTTTCCTCCATGTTCATGAAATTCGAATGGGAAAGAGAGTTTATTGTCAAATACTATATAATTATAGATGAAAATTTTCACGCGCTCTCAAAATATCACTGTTTACTTAAAAATTATAGTATAAAATAGGTTGATGAAATAATATTATACCTTAGTACCTACACGCGATATTAAGTACAGTCATAATCACCCCCCCCTCCTTTCTCGCCTTTGACACACCTCTAATCCTTTCGGCGCTGAATAAAAAAGACTTCAAGGGCTTATTCGTCGGCACTAGCTGATTAATTGACAACGGTAGTACAAGTATTCAGCTCTTACGGAGCTTATGTGTAACATGTGAACTATTATAGAGCAGTTTGCTTTAACTTTGTATTATATAATAATAATAATCGGCGTGTAACAACTGATTAACAGTACACAAATTCCACCGTGTGCAGCAAAAGGCATTATATCTTTGTTATTTAAAGCCACAGAATACCTGATAACACTATAGTAGCTCACGTGTTACCGATGTTACCTCTTTGTGACATCTTGTAATGCAGTTTTGTGCTACTTCCCCTAAGTATGGTAAGTAAGTGTGTCTGGTGGTTTTAAAGGGCCTGTTGGTCTAATGGTTAGTGGCTCTGACTGCTAAGCCGGAGGAAAACAAAATAAAAATAATTATGATAATTAATTATAATTACATAAGTTGATAAAAATGCTATGCAATAGCTTTACCGCGGCAGTCTCCGAATGCCACACGTCTTTTTTTGTGCAATAGCTACAAATTTACGGTTTTCGGAGTTTTTCCTTTACTTGTGCTACATGATCTTGCTTCTTGCCAAATTTCATGATTCTTGGTCAATGGTAACTATCCTATAGGTTTGAATTCCCTTGCAAATGTCTAAATGTGCAGTATAAACCGCCGTATCTTTATATTGCGTTGATTTAGAAACTAGATTTTTTCACTGCTTTGAGAGGTAGCAGACCTGAGTATGTGATATTAATTCAGCTTAATGTCTTGACGCTTTTCTGAGAAAAAGGTCCTTGACAGACGGACGGAGTGGAGAAACCCCATTTCGGGCCTGATTCGTTACACGAATGAAATATGTATAAAAAAAAATCTATTTTGTTTCATTAACCCATTTAAATCTTAGCCCCACTAGAATTGGCCAAGTGTAGAAAATAAATAGATTTCGATTTGTTAGTTTTAAACAAGTATTGTAAGCTGTTACAGCAGGTATTTCTTACTAACTTCACAAACGCTGTCATTATGACATTAGAGCGTAATCTAAGGCCGTTTGTCTACCGCCGCCGTCACCGTCACCGTCAATACAACGAGAATGAGATGACGGCTAGCCGAGTTTAGTATGAAGTGACGTGACGCGCGGTGGACATGCGGCTATAGTAAATGTATGTGTTGCCACTTAGGCGCCGTCATCTTGTATTCTTTGAAGTAACTGTGACGGCGGAGGTGGACAATCGGCCTAAGAAGATAATTGATTTAGTTGATATCGATACTTTTTCAAAAATGAAATAATACCACCCCCGTTTTAGTCATACCTAACTGTGTTTAGTCATTTCTGTTTATTAGAAAAAAAAAACAAAACATTGTTGTTGTTATATAGCTTGTCATTAAATGTCAATATTTTTGACCTTAGCATAGCACCCCAAAAAACCATGAATAGAATAGAATAGAAAGATGTTTATTTCCCTAGTTCATATGTTACATTATGTCCACAGACCGGTGGTGTATTCGGCCTGTGGGTGTGTCAGCTACTTACAGTCTACTTATGTTTGTCTAAAAGAGATCTGTATAAGTGTCGTGTAGTGTGTGCTGTGTGCTTGTTAGTGTGTACAGTAATAAATTTATATAAATTTATAATGTTGTTGTATATTGCCCTATCCTACTTATAGCTAATTACAATCTATGGGGTCGTGGAGCGGTTGTTCGCTTACTGAGCAGCCGATTCCTGTCTTTTCTTGATACATAATCTATTTCACCTAGTCTAGTGTTAGTTAGGAGAGGATTGTGCTGTCCGTATTCATTGTAAGCGTCACCAGGTGTCTCTAAGTCTTCAATATGCATTTCACGGAGTCGGCGCAGCATATCCTCGTTTAGGTCTTGGGCACGAAGGTGCCAAGGATCCCAGTCTAGCATCTCCCAGAGTAAGGCTGTTTCTAAGCGTCTTGGAAATTGTCCACTGGTCTTGAGGCCATTCGATATTGGCGTTCAATTTTTAGCAGGTTGCTCTTACTGAAACGCGAGAGTAGTTGCACCACGCCATAATCCAATACAGGCAGTAGGCAGGCCTGAATGACAGCAAGTTTCACTTTTATATCAGTCTTGGCGTGCCAACCAATAACAGGAGCAAGCGCGCCTCGCGCTTGTCGCGCCTTCTGCACGACGTAATTCGTGTGTTTACCCATTGTCATGGTCTTGTCTAAGTGTACACCTAGATATTTTATGCTGTCTTTGTATTCGATTACCTCGTCTTTGATGCGAATGGTTCTACGATAGTTTCTCTTGTGGGTAAACATAGCACACTCCGTTTTGTCTACATTGCATTTTAGCCCCCAGCGATGATAGTAGTCGATGATGGTGTCGGCAGCCCAGCCCACCCGGTGTGTCGCATTGTCTGGGTCGGGGGATCTGTTAAGGATGCACAGATCATCGGCATATTGGGAGAGCTTGAGTCCACGGATGTGATCTCGTTGGTCCCAAACGTCATGTACGTATAAATTGAATATAATCGGACCCAGGATAGAGCCTTGAGGCACTCCGTGTGGCACCGGTTTTTCATCACCGTTGGTGGTTCTGAAGCGTCCGTAGATCTTACGACCGCTCAGGTAGTTCTCTATTACTTGGGTAATGTTATTTGGGACGTTAGCTGTCTGGAGCTTCTTCGTCAGACCTTCATGGTTTATTGAATCGAACGCTTTTGACAAATCCGTCAGGACCATAGCGACATTTTCCTTTGCTTCCAGTGCATCCGTGATAAACTTGCCGGTCCGGAGGATTTGTGTGCCTGTTCCTCTGTTCTTAGTAAAACCATGTTGGAACGGCGGTTGGAGTCTGTCGGCCGTTTCTCGCAAGCGTGACAAGAGCAGGCGTTCGTATAATTTTCCCATGATGTTCAAGAGCGTGATGGGTCGGTACGATTTAGCGTCCCTGTAGTTCTTGCCTGCTTTATGTAGGAAGATGCACTCTCCGATTTTCCATCTCTTGGGATAATAACCTGTCAGTAACAAATAGTCAGCTATCACTTTGTATCTGATGAGAAAGGAGTTGCCTCCGAGTTTGAGGGCATCTGCTTTAATTTTGTCCGGGCCTGGCGCCTTCTTGTTTTTAAAGCGTCTTAGCGAGAACTTGATTTCCTCTATAGAGGTGGGTCAAGAGCCTGGAACGGTGTAGTCTTCTCTGTGCCTTTGTCGTCGTTGTTTATCTCGGCTTCTGTAACTATCGCTGCGTCGACCAGGGCGTCGATTGTTTCTTTCTCTGTATTACAACCCTCAATGTGGGGGAGCCTCAGTATTGGAGCCTTCAGGTTACGTTGAATTCTCCACATCTGGACTCTATTGTTCTGTGGATCATTTATTATTCGGGTCCACTTTTCGCTGTTATATTCCACGAGTGCTTGTTGGACCTGGAGCTTTAGACGATTATAAGTTCTTCTTTCTTCCGCTATTCTATCCTGGTTGAAGCGTAGACGCCATGCTGTAGTTTTCGCTTGATTTCTTTTGTCAATCAATTCATTAATCTCTTCTGGGAGTTGATCTCTTCTGTTATTGTCATGAAGTGGGGCATATTTATCCAAGGTTTCTATGCAGGCTTTTTCCAGTTGAAGTATATATTCTTCGCATTCTGCGTCGGTTGCGATTTTCTTTGGTAGGTGCATGGTTTTATCCCATAAGGTTTGTTGGTATTGTTGTCGGACTTCATGGTTGTTTGCAATAGCGCGGGTATTCCTCACTAATGTTTTTTCTCTGTCCACCAATATGCTTAGGTCCAGCAGCCAAGGCATATGGTCAGAGCCAACAGATGTTATTTGTCGACATGTTATAGTGTTAAAAATTTGCGCATCTTGCGAAAAAAAAAATAGCTGCATCGAGGATGCCATAACCTGCACTATTAGGTCGCGAAGGTAGACCCGTGTGGTGTATGGTGCAGACGTCCGAGTTACAGAGGTCGCGTACTAGTATTCCAGCCCCTTCATCTCTCGTCTGGTTGAGCGTTGTCATTTTAAGGTTAAGGTCTCCAATGGTGATGTTTGGAGCTTCGGTTAAAATGTCTTCTAGCTCATCGTTCAGCGCTGCGGTATCGAAGTTCCCTGATCTGTGCGGTATGTATATCCCCTTGATTTTTAGGGAATCTCCTGTCAGATGATCATAAGTAAGGTTGATAGCGATGCCTTCTATTAGGCGGTCTCTTTCTTCGGTACCAGGGGATACGTCGGTCTGGCTCCAGCGTATTCCTCGCATTACATACATAGCTGTGGTTAGATGTGGAGCGATTGAGTGTGTGATTTTGTCGTAGTTCAGGAGATTCATGCGCATTTTGGAAAAGTCAACCCTGCACTCGTTAACTACGATTAATTGCGGTTTGTAACGGTCGGCTAAAGATTTTAGCTCGAGGAATTTACCTTTTAATCCTTGCGCATTAAGGTGCAGTATGCGCAACTTATGAAATCGATTTCTTGGATTATTTGTTGAGAATTTTAATGAGAATTTCGTGTTGTAACTTTAGTTGGTGTAATATTTGTTTCATAGTTGTTTGTAGCTCTAGCCCTAGGGGCTCCACGCTGTATTCTTTGTTTGTTATAGGCTCATTTTGTTGCAATGGTGGCTGGTGCTGTGATTGTAATTGAGGCGCCTGTTTGGGCAACGGTGGAAATTGTAAGGTCGAAGTTATGTTCGCGTACGAGATGTTTTCCCGACGGTGATTCAGTGCTGCGTGTCTGCGTTCAGCTGCTTCTCTCTTTTTCCTTTCTTTTTCTTCGTGCTGTGCCAATTGACGGTCCACTGCCTTCTGGAACTTCTCGCATTTGGCTTGGTTGGCCCCATGGCCCGGTTTTTTACATGCTGAGCATATTTCGATTTCCATGCCTTCGTCGTTTTGAATTATAAAGGTGGGTTGTTTTTCTTTACCGTGACACGCTGATGTTGCATGCGTGAAGAGAAAACATTTTTTACATTGTATTACTCTCCTGGGGTCAAATTTGTATTCCTGAGGTATCATGCTGAATGCCCCGAAGTACGCATGCTTTGTTGTCTTCATAAGCGTCGCAATTTCATCGTATGAGTGGGCACCGTCAAAGATAAACAATTGTAGGTTACCTTTAATTGTTCTCATTTTAATTGGTCTCACGCCGATGCACCTCTCCATTTCCTCAAGGCATGCCTCATTCGTCTCATCGTAGACGTTCGTAACGAGCACAACCTTCGTTTGATGGGTCTGCTGGGCTTTGGGAACACGTGCCACGAAGCAGAGCCCGTCGTCAAGTTTTCTTAATTCTTCTATAATTATTTTCCTCATGTCCGCGGTGTATACGCGGATCGTGACGGTTCTTTTGTTACTTGCCATGGCGTATCTTGCCCCATGATCTGTAATTATTTTTCTTATTTTGTTAAGGTATTCTGGATCGTTGATTTTCTTGACGTCTGTTATGATTATGTCAGGGATGTGAGTGGATGATGTGATTAGTCTTGGTGGTCGCTGAGTCACCGTCGAGTTAGGAGTGACAGCACCTCTTTTTCTCTTCTTGGGTTTGGGTGAAGTAAAAGACGCGTTTGCGTAGTCTTTTTCCCTTTCAAGTTCGTTTTTGTGCTCCTCTTCTGTAGAGAGCAAGGAGAAGCGGTTACTTGTTGTAATACCGTGACGTCGTGGCGAGGCGACGTCCGAATTGGTGCACGGTGGGCGTGTGGTGGGGTGCGCGGAGACTGCGCTCAGAAGCGTCGAGGTCGTGTCTTCGCACGCACGAATATCGGCATTGCGAGCTGGCGCAAGAGTGGAGGTTTCATCCGTTTTAGATAGCGCGGAGCTAGCGGTCACGCCGCCGGCACAGTTTAACGATCCATACAGTTGTAAAACGAATGTACTTGCATGGAGCAACGGCGGGGATCTCGAGGGGAAGTGGGCGGCGCGGATCGCTGCCCGCGAGAGCGCGTAGTTGGCGGGCCAAACTCTGTGGGGCTAACGCATCCGTGTAAATCGCGAGCGAGTTTTCAAGAATCATTGAATAAACTAATTATAATGGTGCACACTTCTTGTTCTGTGTACGGATGTACCTCGACAACGAGACACAATAAGGATTTAAGATTTCATAGATTTCCCCGTGACGCGAGGTAAGTTTATTCTTATAAATTCGTATTAAACAAGTGGGTACCTACTAATATTTATTTTGTATAAACTAATAATACCCGTCGTGTTTATAGTTACGTATATAATTATAGTAGGTACGAGTAAAGTTAAGTTATACACGTATTCGTATACGTTATATTATTACAATCGGAAAAACATTTCAATCGGCATCATTTATATTTCGTATTGTAGGTATATAATATACGCTTTGCGAACGGGCTATCTCAGGCACTTGGACAGTTAGGTTATTTATTTATACAAAAGTAAAAAAAAACTAAAACCTGACTACGAAAAAACCCGGATAAAACAATAAGCAAAGGTACCTAACAGTCTGTTTCCAGGTTATGACCGTAGTCGCATGCCGCTGTGACATGTCTTTTTTTCTTCTAAAGCTTGTATCTCGAAAACGGTGTGTCCTATCGCAAAAATAATGAAAAATTTGCCCCCCTTTATAAAACCGTCAGCCGCGTAATTCTCACATGTAGGTAATATTCAATTATGAAAAAAATAAAGTTTGTCTTTTTTGACAACCCTTGCACATTTGCACGCGGTAGCGTAAATACCTACACGGGCGGCGGTGTCGTCCGACATCAAAGGCGTTTTCCAACTGTATGGATCGTAAAACTGTGCCGCCGGGCACCGTCGCAGTTATCGCGCCTCCAAAGACGTGATGCGGAGTCCGGTGACCGGAGCGGCCCGATCCCCAATGCGATAGCTCAGACCTTATACTTTGGGTCTTGGATATCTCTTTAAATTTTGATACTATTTTGTTCACTGTTCCACATTCACAGGTCACGTTTTCTTCACATTCAAGTCCTATAATTGGCATGTACTTAACATTTAACTGTATGTTGCACTTGCGGCAGTTTATCTTATTTATTTTGCAGAAATTTATATTACACGAATATATATTAATTTCGTTTACGCTGTTCACCAAGTGTCCGTTCGAAATATTTACAGACGTTTTTATAAAACACTTCAGGGCACTTCTCTTGTTACATAATCTACAAGTTAATTGTTTGATCTTAGTTTGCAGTCCTTGCCACTCATAGAATTTTTTAATTACGTTAGTTTTTTCGCAGTACCAACAGGTGACTGCGTATTGTCCTTCATTGTCCGGGGAAAGTTCACTTACACTAGTTAATTTATAGTCACTGTTCTTTTTGTTGTTCACTATTGCACTAACCGTGTCCATTTCACTAGTTTCAATGTTTTCGGGAGGGCCTAAAGGGCCTCCCGTAGTCTCGACACTCATACGAGCGCGAACCGATGTGGGTAATTGTAAAAAATATCGCGTCACTCAAAACAGGCACGGAGCGCGCGAGAGAGCTCCGCGCGGCGCACGTCCATTCGCCCCGCGCGTCGCGAGCGAACCTCCCATGAAAACCATGAAAACGACACCCATGACGCATATTGAGAGAAATGTCACGGCCGCCATCTTGGATTCTCAAATCAACCTCATTTCTGACCTTAGCACCTCAAAACACCATGAAAATGACACCCATGATGAATGTTGTGAGAAAGATCACTGCCGCCATCTTGGATTCTCAAATCGACCTCATTTTTGACCTTGCCACCCCAAAAAACCATGAAAACGACACCCATGACGCATATTGTAAGAAAGGTCACGGCCGCCATCTTGGATTCCCAAATCGACCTCATTTTTTTACCTTAGCACCCCAAAAACCATGAAAACGACACTCATGATGCATAATTATTATGAAATAGGTCACGGCCGCCATCTTGGATTCTTAAATCGACCTCATTTTTGACCTTAGCACCCCAAAAAACCATGAAAACGGCACCCATGACGCATATTGAAAGAAAGGTCACGGCCGCCATCTTGGATTCTCAAATCGACCTCATTTTTTACCTTAGCACCCCAAAAAACCATGAAAACGACACCCATAATGCATATTGTGAAATAGGTCACGGCCGCCATCTTGGATTCTCAAATCGACCTCATTGTTGACCTTAGCACCCCATCGAAAGAAATACTCGACAAGCCGGCATCGAAAGAAAGTCGGCAAAATAGGAAGTAAATTGTTAAGAAATTAAAAGTCGGCATTTCGGGAACGAATGTATGGTGTTCCAAGAAAGTCGACATTTTACCTATTACACTAACATATTACAACGAATTTACACACAAAACAAGCCAAAGAAATAGGTACGAATAATTTAAAAACTATAATTTTGTCAATACGAACACGAGCGAGTGGCGCGCGCGTTGGTAACAAATCCATCAACCAATACAAACAAATGTGATGTCGTACAAAGTACAAACTCCCCTCTACTCACATTACGACGCGCGCTGCATCGCGCACCGCACCTCATAAAACAAGTTTAGACTCGCTTTGTCTAAGAACCGGTAAAATAAAGGTTCTTAAAGGTTCCAATTTAGGTTCTGGTTCCTGTTCCGGTATAGGTACCGGAACCCCAAAATACCGGTATTTTACCGGTATCTTGGAACCGTTTTCAATCCCTGTTTTTTAGAGAAATCCCCAAAACAATCAAATGAGCGATTTTTGTCTGATAGATTCTTAGTTAGATTATATTATTTTTTTGTTTGTTGAGGGAACATAAATAGTGAGCTGTAAAACGGCATGAATTAAAACAAAAATTCCAGAGGGATTTTTAACGTGATTCCAGACACAATAGAAAGACAATAGCAGCCTGGCAGCCGGCTGTCGGTTGGTCGTTGAAAGGTGTGTATGGAATGAAAATAATCGTGTAAACCCTCTTCTAAAATGTCTTCTCTGTAACTCAGTTCACCCCAATTTACGCGGTAGTATTTTAGTAAATCATAATTTATAAAATATTAAAAACGTTCCAAAATTTGGACTGTGCCAAACATTAGGCCGTATACAGAAAGAAAGCTGGAAACTTATAAGCGTTTGCCGGCGCTGTCAGCGCTGGTAATCCGCGCAGGAAAATAATATATGAACACCGACAAGCTTCAACATGCGCTGGTCAGCTCTGGGCGTTGCCATAACCACTGCAAGCAAATCATTCCGAGATTTTGATTAGTTCTGCTTCAACCTGCGCTGACAAGCGCCGGTAAGCGCTTATAAGTTTTCAGCTTTCTTTCTGTATACGACCTTACTCTTGATTTCTTGAATATTCAATCTGTGTCCCTTATGCATATCCATAATAGTAATCCTATTAAGCAAAAGTTTGTACGTATGGATAAGGATGAATTATATAAAAATAAACTGCGTAGATAAAATATACATTTTACATTTAGAAGTCAATAAAAGTAAAAGTTAAATGCACTGTTCAACTACCCACGTTACAAAAACTAAAAACCTATAATATACTTAAATACGAAAGCTTTAGACGATGCTAACGGGGACTATGAAAAGACATAAATGGTTGTTAAAAGTAAAGGGTGTCCAGCGGAAATTTTTCAACTTTAAACTGCAATTATCGAAATAATAGTGGGGTGAGGTGAGCGGGAGGGGTATCATTGAAAGCGCGGTACTTGCGGATTTGTTAGTAGCCATGAGTCGCTGGACAGGAGCGCACCGCTCGTTCGCGAATGAGCAATATCTAAAGAATGGTGAATCGTTGGTTCGCGCGCGTCGAAGGTTTTGTACTCATTTTAATATTCGGCGTTTAAGGCTGCGCTGTACGATTATATTTCCATACAAACGTAATTGTCTGATTACTTCACTATTAGATGTTGTACACTCAAAATTAAGCTCAATATTGATTTGTTCCGTTACAATCTAGGCATATTGCTATAAATCACCAGTAAAAAATCATAGATTTCGAAATTGTGAGCTAGGAAAGATTCTACTTTTATCACCAATTTTAACGGAAGTTTGAACGTCAATTTATACCGTTAAATACATCAAAACTTAAATATAAACTAGCATTAAGCCTAGTTTATTTATTATAAAGTTCAAATAACTTTATTTGATATAAATACGATAAGTACTTTTCCTATAAGAAGCCAATTCCTAAAGCACTGTTTAATATTTTTCACGCTCACGTTTTCGGGAATAATCATCGTGCATCTCTCTTCATCGTTCACCCCCTGGCGCGGGCAGCGAGGGGTAAAGCGCGTACGCCGGCCGCTCGCCGTGATGTTGTGAATCGACCGACCGGTCATTCATTGCGTAAATATCAGTGCTTGTTTGGTTGGTTGATACGTACGTAGTACCTACCTACCTAATAGCAGTGCCGTCGCGCACGTGCCGTCTTTTATTTACCTAAATGTGTTGTGATTTGTAATGAAATATTTTGATCCCTGGAATTTATACTGTGGATTCCGATTTTGATTTATTGAACTAGGTATTTTGAAAATTACCAGAAGAAAGTACTTACTTACTTACTGTAACCTACTTTGTGATTTGGACACCAAAATGGATTTGCATAAATATGAATACCGGTCAGGTGCGAGTCGGACTCGCTCAACGAGGGTTCCGTATTTTTTTTTTGTAACATATAACAAATTACCCGTTTTCGGAGTTTTTTCTTTATTTGTGCTACATGCCAGTGCTTCTTGCATTTCCGGATTCTAGGTCAATGGAAAGTACCCTATAGGTTTTGAATTTTGATTCCCTTGCAAATGTCTAAAAAAGCAATATAAAACAACAGTATTTTTTTATTGCGTTGATTTAGAAATTTGATTTTTCTGAGTACTTATGTGAAAAAAGGTCTTTACAGACGGGCGGACAACAAGGTGATCCTATAAGGGTTCCATTTTGACCTGTGGAGGTACGGAACCCTAAAAGGTAATATACCTACCTACCTATGATAATAATTTATGCGCTGTTGTATGACAGTAGAGAGCGACTGTCATCATAGTGTTGAAATCATTCAAGCCGGGCTGTGAGCGGCCGCGAGCCCGCGTGATACCGATGCGCAGTACCTACCTATTTTAATTTTTTTGCCTAAAATTGATATCGCGATGTCATTATTTTATAGCTTATAACTTGACCAAAGGCAGTTAAGTAGGTACTTGGTAGGTACTAACAATTTTAGGCTAATTTATTTTTTATGAATAGATACTTACCTATAATATTTATATCACAGATTTACACTATGCACTAGGGAAATAAATAAGCTAGGTAGGTAGTAAGAACTTACTCAGGGTCAATTTATACTAGCGCAGAGTCGAAGCGCATCGAAGCGTCAAATTTTTTACAACTAAAGCGAAGCCGCACGAATGCGCGCGTATTCGTTAGAATAACAGTGCACTATAAGTATTATAGGTATTATCACTTGTCAGTTGACTCTCGTAACTGAAACGTGTGTAAAATGTTTAAATCATATCATAGCAAGATCAATGGATCTTGCTATGATAATAATATGACTTAGGTATATCGGAAGTTGAAGGAGAAGAAAATACAGAAAAATAAAGCGGAATTATAGTGTTCCTTTTTTTTGTGTGACGCGTAGGTTCACTAGTGGGCGCATGTATTCGCGACAATGCGCGCGCACCAGTCAGCGTTGTTCATGCGCAGACGCGCGAATTCGAAAGAATGCGCGCGACTTTTTAAAATCTCAAAAGTAATATGTGCGTTACGCTGTGGAGTTAAGGTTGAATTTGTTATGTTCAGTTTTGGATAGACGCTTCGATGCGCTTCGACTCTGCGCTAGTATAAATTGACCCTTACAGTTCTCAATTTTATTAATTGCCACTACCTACTGAATAATGCAATGCACGTAATGAATAATGTGCCAACCGAATGATTTTAAATATTTCTTAAAAATAATAGATACAGATAAGAAACAGTAGGCAACTACCGTATCCCATTGTATTGCAGGTTGGTTCGCGTAGGTACCACTGCGTCAAAAATTTGTTTCAATCGCTTTCAAATAAAAAGACGATTTGTACATAATACCTACCTAGTTAGCTACCCAGTTCCCAATAACCTTGTTCCTAATTTTTATATAAGTACCAAATTAAATACCTACTTATAATGTAAGGAATTTACATCGTTTGTCCTAATCGTCGGCAATGTGGTGAAGCGTGTTCGTCTATTTCAGACTTGTGAGCGTAATAACATAACATAGGGGTAATTTATGACATCATTGATTGCCTCACTGGTACAGGAACAGCGCCCAAACTAGGTACCAAGAGGTCAGAACTCCAGAGAAAAAAATCAATAAGTACCTACAATTTTTATTATAAGATATTTAAATGTAACAACTTATAGGTACACTGTACACTACAAATAATCCTAATTCTTACTTCCTTTCTAATAATAATATTACATCGTTTCGTCAAAATCTTTGCATTACGTTAGCGCTAGCTTCGAACTGCTCATTGCTGGCGGTATCTCTTTCTCACATCGCGCTTGGTGAAATAGCAAGCATGTTAGCCACGCCCACCACTGAGTTGAGTCCGACGTACAGCGTACTCTTAAGTGATGGACCAAGCACGCAACTTATTTGGTCGTGTGTACAAAGGAAGGGACAACGCTCAACAGAACTCCTCCAGGGCCATCAACATCAGCAGCAACGCCCGAACGTGTGTCTGTAGTTCGAAATGAAATCATTAGGAATCCACGCAAGTCGATTAGGAAAATTGCAGCCTCCACAGGAATCAAAAAGTCAACAGTGCATGTTATTTTGCAGAAGAAATTAAGGCTCTATCCATACAAATCGCAAATTGTTCAGGGTCTAAAGGAAAGCGACTATCCTTTGCGAGAAACCTTCGCAAGAACAATGCTAACGCTTTCGAACACCTACCACGTTGGGAAACATTTTGTTTAGTGATGAAGCACATTTCCACATTGATGGATATGTAAATAAACAGAATATGAGATACTGGTGCCCAAACAACCCAAGAGAACGCCACCAGAAACGTTTACATTGCTTGAAAACCACAGTTTGGTGTGCCATTTCGGGTAGCGGTGTAATTGGGCCCTATTTTTTTAACCAAGGAGAAACAGTCACTGCTCCGGTGTATTGCCGTATGATAAACGAATTTCTGCTACCGCAGTTGCAGCTGTATTCAAGTTACAACAATAGGACACGATTTCAGCAAGACGGTGCCACTCCGCATACAGCTAGAGTGTCGATGGAAAAGTTAAGAACAATTTTTCCAAATAAATTGATCAGCAAGTACGGAGACATCTCATGGCCACCCAGGTCGCCCGACCTCACGCCCTGCGACTTTTTTCTATGGGGTTACCTTAAATTGAAAGTTTATGAGAACAATCCCCGGACAATTCAAGCCCTGCAGGCCAATATTCGCCGTGAAATTCAAAGCATTACTCCAGAGCTTTGCCGTCGCGTAATTGCAAATGTAAGGGTTCGTTTACAGGAGTGCGTACAAAAAAACGGTCATCATTTAGATGATATAGTGTTTAAAAAATGAAATCCGCATTAATGTAGTACATTTAGTTTTAATAAAAATAAATAAAATCCATGTAGTTTTTTTTATGTGAAATTTCGAAGTCGAAAATTTTCCACTGGACACCCTTTATAAGTAATATAAAAAAGGGAAACTGCAACAACTTAGGTCTCGTTCTCGCATATCCCAGCATAAGGCAAATACTTAACTTTTTCACAAATGTGGGAGAGGCTCCTCTTGCCAATAACACACCAGTCGCAGTCTTGGCAAAACTGAATCAGAACTGGGCCAATTTATTTTATTTATTTAAAAAACTTTATGCACATGTAAGAAAACAATGAACAACGGCGGACTTAATGCCTTAGGCATTATCTACCAGTCTACCTTGGGTGATGCAGAGACAAAACATGGCAGGTGCAAATTAAATTAATTAATTTATCTTATACTAGCTTTCGCCCGCGGCTTCGCTCGCTTTAAAAAGGAGACAAAAAGTAGCCTATGTTACTCTCCATCCCTTTAACTATCTCCCTCCACTTAAAAAATCACGTCAATTCGTCGCTCCGTTTTGCCGTGAAAGAAAGACAAACATACAGACAGACAGACACACTTTCCCATTTATAATATTAGGATGGATGGCCCGGCTACACGTTCAGTCTTGCCGGCGCAGTCCGGTTTGTGCATTCATGACTGTGCAAAAAGACGGAACACCGTGTAGTGGCCACACGGCAAAGGTAAGCTCGTGTAAACTAACTGTGCAGTCCCTAGTTGTGTTTTGAGAGCTCGTCAACGCACTATGTTGCCAACGGAAGAGGGTTTTTTTATTAGGAGCATTATTTTATTGTTTACTGATAAAGAAACAAATAATTACGTCGGACTGTTGCGCGGCTTAAATAACCGGCCACACGTTCAAGTAAAACCGTGCAAGTCAGTCAAGTTTGCGCAGTCCAAATCTTCAGCATGTCGACGATCGCACAAGCCGCGCTTTCAGGACTGCGCGAGCTACACCGTCACGCCGTCCACACGCGCGCGCTTACCTGCACAAACAGGCATGCTTGCAGGCAAGACTGAGCGTGTAGCCGGGCCATTAGTTTGTATCGTAACCCACACATGTCCTTACGGCAATGTAAGCTTTTAACTTTTCTGAGCAAAATTTCACATCAAATGTTAAAATTCACGGTCTTCCTTTTATTTGTGACACTATGTTATTTAGCAAAAAATAATCCTTATGGTGAAACCGTTCGATGGGTATGATGAAACTACAGGGTGATTATTTTTTCTCGTGGAACAAGTTCGATTCCCGGCCCAACCATTTCTTTATTTAAATAACTATAAATGCACTTTTAATTGTTTTTAAAAATCAAATAATATTTTCTTTCAGTAAAATGCTCTATCTACAATATTTACCTAAACCGTAGGCGCGGTTCTGCAGATGGCGAGCGATGGGTAGCTCGCCGCCCGGCTAGGCAGGACCGCGTAGATGGCGCGTTTTGTTCCACGCGCGCCTCAAAGAGAAGGAGTCAGCACAGGAAGGGGCCCAACAGGGCCAACGCCTGCCGGGGTTGCGGAATGTTTATAATAGTTACCGTGACCCTGGAACATAAAGGGCAATCGAAGGAACATGAGTGGGTTTTAGTCAGTAAGAGTCTGACACGCCCTCCCGTCGCACCCAGGACGGGAGCAGTCATTGGATGATTTCCCACTCACAAAAAAAAAAAAAAAAAAATATTTACCTAAAGTAATTTCCCTCCATGTGGCCATGTGGCATTGTGGCATAGCCGTGGGACGCCCTGTATAGCTAACGAGATTCATAAACTTAAGCGCGAGTTTATTACTCGCGCGATGCCGATGCTTGTGGACGCGATGTATTGGTGCCTAGTATCTCGCCGACGGGCGAGTGAATTCGCGCGAGTCGAATCGCGGCGAATTCGCCCTTCCTGGACAGGGCCTAACAATTGTGACCTTATCCCCGCAATTTTTTTTTTGTGCAATGGTTAAAGTTTCCATTATGACCTGTTGAATCCGGGGGTGGGGGCGGGTGGGCGGGGTGGGGGGGATTGGGAGAAGCCCCCCCATACCACTCCCAACCTTAGGAGCCCCATGGTTACGGAGATATCGATGATCAAAGTTCGAGGTTATGTTACGTCAATTTTGAGGTTAAGTTAGGATTTTTTCGTGTAAAATTAATTATTTTTCACTCTAATGTCTAAAAAGGATAACTCGACGGAGCCCCGCTTCGCGGGGCTCCTACTTCTGGGTGGTTTAAAAAAAAATAACCACGAAGGAGGTGGCGCGGCGGGGTCTGTTCGCTCCTTAGATTATTAACCTATAGATGTAGCCATGAGGTTGTAAAGAAGTGTGAAAGTGAGAAGCATATATACGAATTTCGTAAGAAAATTGAGACAAAGCATAACATGCTCTGTCTCGTTCGGCGTGGCCGGTTTTCGCTTGGCGAACATTGAAAAGTTAGCCAAACAAAGGGATGTCACTGTCATTGAAATGGTCGGCTCGTATTAGTTTTTACAATTTTATAACAATTTCGGTAATTAAACCAATAGTTTTAATGTATATTTGAGAAATTGACTCCAGTAGTTAAGTGTTTAGTGCTTTTTCTGTGCTATAAAATGGGAGGATGCACTATTTTAGGCTGCAAAAGCCGCACAGAAAGAAAGCAAGATAAGAATGTTACTTTTCACTCGTAAGGATGCAAATATTACAAGTTATTGTGCATTGATTGAATAAATACATTTGTGTGTATGTAATTACATGGCTTTCGATCAAAATTAAGGACATTTTCTAGCGATATCGTTTATATTTTTATCTACATAACCTATTACTTGTTTTTCAAAGTGTTACCATACCTCAGCTCTATTTTTCCCATAACTTGATAATAAAATTGCAACTAGTTAAATAAATAAAATTAATCAGATGATTAAAGTTCTTTTATGCCCTGTGAGGTATCCTCTCCCTTTTAAAAGGAATTTTATATAATTTTTATAGTTGGACATCACAGACATCAGTGAAGGAAAACATCGTGAGAAAACCTGGACTCGTAACTTAAATAATACTTACGATATAAATAATTTTGCACTCTTAATAAGGATTATGATACGCAACTCAGTACATGAATGTAATAAGTAGTTGTTGCAACGGAACACCTCACGGTTTTGGTCATATTTCGGGAAAATTTTACGTAATGACAACATTGAAATTTTATAGTGCTGTCTCATGTGCGGCCACGCGGTGGCTCAATCTATAGGTTAATAATCTAAGGTTCGCTCGCTTCGCTCGCTCACTATGACCCCGCCACCTCCTTCTAACCTAACCTGTCCGAGTCGGGGCGCCCTAAAATTTTGATCGATCGCTCTCGGATTGACGATCCTTATTAGTTTTCAAAATATAATTGTATTAAAGACATGATAAAATTGAACGAAACACCCCTCCGCCGTGAACGAAACGTAAAACGTCAAATTTGACATTTACTTTGACAATTTATCTAACCTAAAAATGGCGTATTATTTTTCATTTTGTATGGAAATAGGGTAAGTTCGCCTGTTCGCGTCCATAGACCAATTCGCGTCCATTTTACGGATCTCCTTCAAAAAATCCTCGAAATTAAGAAAACTTACACGCCAGTCAAACAAATAGTCATTACCGGTAATACCTCAATGTATAAGAGACACGCACATAAGGTCAAAAGGTCCGTGCGACAAACCAATCCTGTTTAAAAAAATATTTAGTCCCGGCTGTTTAACAAGAAAGCGCGAAAGCGCGGTTTTTTAGATAAAAAATAGTGTGCAGCGGTGCGTTCGATGATAAGTTTTTTATTGTTTTATGTGAATTTTAGGATTAATAGCTGTTTCTAGACTTTTATAATGATAAAAGGAATAATGTTAATCATGAATTTGCTTAGGTTTTTTACATTTAACGATTAAAATAAGGTGGACGCGAATTACTACATCGAATTTACAAAACTTCCACTTTGCGTCCGCAATGGACGCAAACTGTACCTATAGTGGATAATAATAAATCCAATTGCGTCCACTAAGTATTTTAGTTAAATACAATTGTCTTCCCGTTCCGAAATGAAAACTATCTATCCTATGGGGGTTTCCGAAATGAAAACTATCTATCCTATGTCTTTTCTCGGGTCCCAGACTATATCTGTAACAAATTTCATTCAAATCTGTTCAGTGGTTTTGGCGTGAAGGAAAGACAGACAGGCAAACGGATTATTAATCAAGACTGATATTTAGCAAGAACAGAACTGATTACTGTTTATTGTAAATCGTGCATTCATTATTTATATACTACTTTTTTTTTTGGTTAATGGGAAATCATCCAATGACTGCTCCCTTCCTGGGTGCGGCGGGAGGGCGTGTCAGACTCTTACTGACTAAAACCCACTCATGTTCCCTCGATTGCCCTTTATGTTCCAGGGTCACGGTAACTATTATAAACATTCCGCAACCCCGGCAGGCGTTGGCCGTGTTGGGCCCCTTCCTGTGCTGACTCCTTCTCTTTGAGGCGCGCGTGGAACACTAACGCGCCGCCGACGCGGTTCTGGTCCTAGCCGGGCGGTGAGCTACCCATCGCTCGCCATCCGCAGAACCGTGCCTACGGTGGCCGGTAGTCGTCTTGCGACTCTCGACGTCTTCGCCTGGGTCTTTGTCCGGGGCGAGAGGCTCGTCGTTGCCTCTCGCGCGCCGCCGCTTCCTTCACCAGCATAACTGCTTCGCAGAAGGAGGCGACGCCATCCCATTCCGTCTCGCCCCACAGCATTGCCTGAACCAGCGCCGGGCGCGAGAGGTCACCGCCGCCGATCGCCTCTACGAGGACACGTCGATGGTGCGCCCATGCGCGGCACACCTCCACCGTGTGCTCGACCGTGTCCTCCAGGCGACCGTTGCTGCAGTGGTGACACCCAGGCGTCGCTTCCGCTCGAATCCGACACAGGAACCTCCCGAACTGACCATGTCCGGTGAGGACCTGTGTCAAGCGAAACGTGAGAGCGCCGTGGCGCCTCTCCAACCACTCTTCAAAGAGGGGTCTTACCGCCGCTATCACGGCGTGCCCAATTTATGTACTACTTACAATCAATGTTGAGATGAAATATATTTATTTTTTTGTAATTTTTTTATGAAAATAATTATAATTTTTAGGGTTCCGTACTTCCGTTCCTAGTAAAGGTAAAAACGGAACTCTTATATGATCACTTTGCTGTCCGTCCGTCCGCCCGTCTGTCAAGATCCTTTTTCTCAGAAAGGCGTCGTGATATCAAGCTGAAATTAATATCACATACCACTCAACTCTCAAAAAAGTCTGTCTGGTCTGCTAACTCTCAAAGAAGTGTAAAAATTGAATTTCTAAATCAACGCAACAAAAATGTATCGCTGTTTACTTTCCATTTATATTGCACATTTAGACATTTGCAAGGGAATCAAAACCTATAGGGTACTTCCAATTGACCTAGAATCATGAAATTTAGCAAGAAGCATTGTCATGTGGCACAAGTAAAGAAAAAGCTCCGAAAACCGTAAACTTGAATTTATTTTACAAAAAATAAATACGGAACCCTCGTTGCACGAGTCCGACTCGCACCTGACCATTTTTTTTTATAATTTATATTCATAAATAAAGTTTTTTTTTGTAATTCAGCTTATTTTTACAAATTTTTAAAAATATCACCCCTTTATTCCTTTTCTAAGTGGTTGGACGCAAAATGGTCCACTGGTGGACGCAATTTGGATTTTTTGGACGCAAACTGGGTAAAACGCCTATTTCTGAAACTTTCCTATTTAAAAAAAAACACTAAAGGTTTCGAACAAAACTGCAAGTAAATCTTAAAAAAGACTAATATAACTAACACATCACATATTTTTTTCATAAAAAATAGTTTTACAACAATTTTATTATCGCCGTCAAAGTTGCCAACTGCACTAAATGGACGCGAACAGGCGAAATGACCCTATGTAAACTTCAAAAAAAAAATTCTCGTAAACCGTGAGTCTCCTAACCTTAAAACTACGTGAAAGAGCCTTCAGTTCATGGGCGTAGCCACACTGGGGCAAGCTGGGGCGCTTGCCCCACCTTGGCTCTGATCTATAAGGTGCCTAACAAAAAAAATCTTTTACTTTTTTTTTGGCCAGTGGGAAACCATCAAATGACTGTTCCCGTCCTGGGTGCGGCGGGAGGGCGTGTCAGACTTTTACTGACTAAAACCCACTCATGTTCCTTCGATTGCTCTTTATGTTCCAGGGTCACGGTAACTATTATAAACATTCCACAACCCCGGCAGGCGTTGGCCCTGTTGGGCCCCTTCCTGACTTCTTCTCTTTGAGGCGCGTGTGGAACACTAACGCGCCGTCGACGCGGTCCTGGTCCTAGCCGGGCGGCGAGCTACCCATCGCTCGCCATCCGCAGAACCGCGCCTACGGTGGCCGGTAGTCGTCTTGCGGCTCTCGACGTCTTCGCCTGGGTCTTAGTCCGGGGCGAGAGGCTCGTCGTTGCCTCTCGCGCGCTGCCGCCTCCTTTACTCAACAATGTAACAACAACAACAATGTAAGGTGGGCGGGGGTGTTTTCCGAGGAGTATAGATTGAGGTGCGGGGTGAGGCAGGGGGGGATAACTTCGCCACGCCTCTTTAACTTGTACGTCAACCAGCTGCTTGTTGAACTTAGCAACACTAATGTCGGTTGTCATATTGATGGAATATGCTTCAATAATATTAGCTACGCTGACGACATGGTGTTGCTGAGTCCCTCAATCAGCGCTCTTAGACACCTCCTGGAAATTTGTGAGCAGTACGCGGTGGCTCAGGGACTTAAGTATAATGCTAAGAAGAGTGAGTTGCTTGTGTTTAGATCACGTGGAAAGTGTTACTCTCACGTGCCACAAGTAACTATTAACGGTACTCCCCTGAATAGGGTAACACAGTTTAAGTACTTGGGTCACTGGGTCACCGAGGACTTGAGTGATGATCTGGACATGGAGAGGGAGCGCAGGGCGCTGGCTGTCCGAAGCAATATGCTGATCCGCAGATTTGCACGCTGTAGCAAACAAGTAAAAATGACACTGTTCAGGGCATATTGCCAGTCCTTCTACACGTGCAGTCTGTGGGTTAGTTTTACGCTAAGGTCATACAACGCCCTGCGAATACAATATAACAATGCGTTCAGGATGCTGGTGGGGCTTCCACGTTTTTGCAGCGCTTCGGGAATGTTTGCCGAGGCGAGGATAGATGACTATTATGCCATCATCCGGAAGCGCTGTGCCTCCATTCTTCGCCGAATGCGTGCGAGTTCCCACCGCATGCTGAGCACATTGTGCGGTAGGTGGGACTGTCCGTGGATACGTCACTGGATCGGGCAGCATACGTTTGCGGGTGTGTCCTACACGCTCCGTGGTTAGGGCGTTATCGTTTAGCCTTAGAAATATTTTACTAACATTAGTTTGTAAGTATTTATGTATTACTAACATTGAATATGGATTCTTAATTGTCCGAAATAAAGGTTTTATTATTATTATTATTATTTACTAGCATAACTGCTTCGCAGAAGGAGGCGATGGCATCCCATTCCGTCTCGCCCCGAAGCATTCCCTGAACCAGCGCCGGGCGCGAAAGGTCACCGCCGCCGGTCGCCTCTACGAGGACACGTCGATGGTCCGCCCATGCGCGGCACACCTCCACCGTGTCCTCCAGGTGACCGTTGCTGCAGTGGTGACACCCAGACGTCGCTTCCTCCTGAATCCGACACAGGAACTTCCCGAACTGACCATGTCCGGTGAGGACCTGTGTCAAGCGAAACGTGAGACCGCTGTGGCGCCTCTCCAGCCACTCCTCAAAGAGGGGTCTTACCGCCGCTATTACGGCGTGCCCCGCACTAGGTTGCGACAGTCGCTGTCTCCACTCCGCCATGAGATCTCGCCGGAGCTCCGTGAGCCGCGCCGCGATAACCCGCGGCAGTGGGACTTCGCCCCGGCGTTGCACTTCCACGCGCCACTGGTACTTGTGTGCAAGGACTGTTGCCTCCAGATCCCACGGCGGGACGCCGGTAAGGAGGCACGCCGCCTCACAGGAGACCGTGCGGTATCCTCGCACCTTGCGAATGGCCATGACCCTCTGGGACGCCATCAGAAGCCGGGCCGGAGCCGTGACTAGATTGGGCGCCCACACCGGAGCCCCGTAGAGGACCATGGACCGCACGATCCCCGTGTAGAGCCTCCGGCAGGAGGTGTTTGGGCCACAGAGATTAGGCAGGAGCCGCTTAAGGGCAGCTCCAGCCTTCGCCAGTTTGGGGCCCAAACGTCGGAAGTGCTCCGTGAAGTTCCATCGGTTGTCGAGGACAAGTCCCAGGTACTTTATCGTTGACTCGACACCGATGTGAACCCCTCCCACCGTTATCTGAGACCCTGGAGGTGGCCGATGCCCAAGGGCCATGAAAACACATGGCCTCGGACTTGTGCAGGGCCACCTCGAGTCCCAGCTGCCGGATCCTGTCCACGACTGTCGCAACACCTCTTGACATCAAGTCGGCCGCCGCCTGGAACGACCCTCCCGTCCCTAGGACTAGCGTATCGTCAGCGTAGCACACTACTCTGACACCATCGGGAAGGTCGGCGCGCAGCACCCAGTCGTACCCGATGTCCCACAGGCGAGCAGCCCCAGGACTGATTCCTGTGGAACACCGCACGACATCCCTCGTTGACTCCACACTCCCTCGTGACCGGGGTAGAAGACGGCTCTGTCCGTCAGATAGGCCTTGACCACACGACAGAGGTAGGCTGGCATCCGGTGATACCGGAGTGCCGCCCCTATGCACCCCCAAGGCAGGGTATTAAAGGCGTTGGCGATGTCGAGAGACACCGCCAAGACGATCGACCCTGCCCTGTGCCACCGCATCCCCTGTCGTGAGTGCCCGTACGCACATGATGGCGTCCACCGTGGAGCGTCCTCTGCGGAAGCCGAACTGGCCGTCCGCCAGATCCGGCCCCACCCGCATCAGCCGCTCGACGAGACGGCTCGCAATCACTCTCTGTTTTCATGCACAATCAATATCTTCAGGGAAATTCCTAAGTGCTCTTCTCTGAAGCATATCCCTGGCATGCTGAATAGGATTTAAGTCAGGGGATTGTGCAGGCCAGTTTAAAGCTTGGATGCTGTTGTAACCAACTTGTAACGATATGCGCCTTATGTGGACTGGCATTGTTGTGGATGCTGCAGTCGATTCCAACGTCCAGGTTCTCTCCAAACGCGTATTCTTCGCGAATCAGGATGAAATCCAAACCTGGTTTCATTAGTGAAAAGACACAAGTGACCATTGAGAATGGTTCCAGTTTTCTTGTGCAATAGCCCATTGTAATCTTCTTCCTCGATTGCCTCTCCTTGGCGCTGGTACCCGAAGTGGCCTACGAGCACGTAGGTTGACTTCATGCAGTCTTCTTTAAGTTTGATCGCTTACCAGCAAACCATCTCTCTCTGTGTCTCTCTCGTTATGTGAAATTTGTACATACTTTACTTAGGTATTTTGAGAAGATTTTATTATTCCTTATCTCTGGGGGGGGGGGGGGGGGGTTAGTTGGTTAGTTGACTTTTCTGCCCCGCCCTGAGCCCAAAGCTGGCTACGCCCATGCTTCAGTTAGTGAGTACTATCTACAAATAAAACATAAACTTCCAACTCGACGGGTCATAATGGAAACTTTAGCCAAACTTGAAGGCATAGGAATTTAGGAATACGCGGTAAAGCACTCCAGTGGTTCCCAGCGTACACAAATAATCAGCCTAGGTAACGACTAGTTATAGAAACTAGTCGTTACCTAGGCTGATTATTTGTGTCTCAACTGTGGATGGTGTACCTCAAGGCAGCTTTCTTGGACCCACACTTTCTAATCAACATTGATAGTCTCTGGCCTCTGCTCCTTACGACTCATTAATGCAAAGATATTCGCCTATGCCGACGACCGAACATGGGAGCCAGTCTATAAACTGAGTAAGGCCGATATGAACCAGTTAGTACAATGATGGTTGGATACAAACTTACTGGCACTAAATAAGGACAAGACAAAAGTTGACAACTTTAGTGTCAGTACTAGAAACCTTTGCCCACCTCATCCATACTAATACTATAAATGCGAAAGTAACTCTGTCTGTCTGTCTCTTCTTCACGCCTCAACTACTGAACCGATTTGAATGAAAGGTACAGACATAGTCTGGAACCCGAAAAGGTCATAGGGTAGATTTCATCCCGGAAATCCCCCGGGAACGGGAACTATTATTCCACGCGGACGAAGTCGCGGGCAAAAGCTAGTCTGGCATATTTTTACAATAATCAAAAAATTGTTTGGTTTTATATTATGATGAATTTACTTCTCAGCAGGATATTAATCTGGTCTCGAATCGTGTGTGTTCGAAGGTTTAAAGTAATAAACTCATTATAACATTGCTGTTTTTTCGATGATAGAGTTTCAGTCAGTTTCAGAGGATTATAATTAAAGTTGTTAGGTGTTTACTTAAGTAACTAAAAAACAACTATGAAGTTATGGTTTCATAAATTTATTGAAAAAATTGTTTTTAATTAACTTTTACAAAAATAATCTACTTATAAAATTTATCATTCTAAAAAAAGTCATTTTTAATTTCACATTATTCAGTCTTGTTACAGTGATGTTAAAATTATTTTGGTGATGTTTGATCTTACCTACTTTATTTTAAGTAATCGTTATTGTTTATGCACAACTTTATGCATTTAAGTAACCTTAATGTGTTAAATATCAACACTGATGTTAAATTTTAATAACAACTGATTATGTTTATAAAATAATTTGTTAAGAGTATATTAATTGATTTGTATATTAAACACGATAATTTTATGGCCTCATGTTTATTTTGTGTGTATTAATTGTAAAGATTGAGTTAGACAACACTAAATTACTTTTTGAAAATAGAATCTGTGACAAAAATGTAAACAAAAGAGTTACAACATCAAATGCTAACTGCGTGTCAACTAATTTCAGTGTTGAGTATTCAAAAAATGAAATGTTAAAACAAAGTATAATAGCTACAAGTACATAATTATCCTTATTCTCAAATATTAACTGAATTTGTGATTTTAGTATAAAATATCAAATTATTATGCTCTGGTTTTTCTACGAAAATTATTGCATAAGCATTAATTTTTTGCCACTTTTTCAAAGTATTTCTTCTTTTCATCTGGGTTCGGTATTATCTGTAATTGATAAAAATATTTAACATTAAAAGCTTATCTAACAAAAACACTTAAAGTATAGATTAAGAAATATAAATTAAAATCTTATCTAAAATTATCAATTTGTTTCTTTGATACGCACCGTATCTTGCCCTGGTTTCCAGCCAGCAGGGCACACTTCTCCATGTTGGTCTGTATATTGGAATGCTTGCACCAGCCTTAAAGTTTCATCAACGGATCTGCCTACAGGCAAATCATTCATTGTGATTTGCCTCAAAATACCTTTGTCATCAATAATAAATAGTCCTCTCAAAGTATGGCCAACATCTTCTAGATACACACCATAGTCTTTGGCAATGGAATGAGTCAAATCGCTCAATAGTGGAATCTTGATCTTTCCTAGGCCTCCTTCTTTGCGTGGGGTATTTATCCAAGCAAGATGTGTGAAATGGGAGTCAACAGAGCAAGCCACCACTTCAGTGTTTATCTTTCTAAATTCTTCTACTCTTTCAGAAAATGCCAATATTTCTGTAGGGCAAACAAAGGTGCTGAAACATAAATAAAATAAAATTTAATTATTATACAAATACCTTACCTGTAACATCTAATGAGTGTATATTTTTTATTTAATTACATATTTTTACTACTTGTTCAGCTTGTTCTATTTATTAACACAAAAATATGTCTAAAGTTTGGCTGTAAAAGAAATAGGTAAATGGTTTGTATTTTGATTGTTCACTAGGTTAGGAATTCTGGACGGAGTGGTGTCCTTTCTACACACACATAGATAAATTGACGGGCCTGTTGGTCTAGTGGTTAGTGACCCAGACTGCTAAGCTGGAGGTCGTGGGTTTGATTCCCACCCAGGACAAACTTTGTGTGATGAGCATGATTGTTTCTTCTGTGGCTGGGTGTAATAATTTATCTATAACAAGCTGCCCACGGCTTCACCCGCATTAAAAATGTTAAGGGTGAACAACCCTTATCACTTTGGGTATGAAAAATTGATAGTAGCTGATTCTCAGACCTACTGAATATGCAAATGCATATAAAATTTGGTAAAAATTGGTAAAGCCGTTTTGGAGGAGTAAGGTAACTACCATACTTATAGAATTTTATATATAAGATTATGTATGTATTTATAAATTATATAAGTAGGTATGTATATCAGTTCTCTGGTTACCATAGTACAAGCTCTGTTTAGTTTGGGATCAGATGACCGTGTGTAAGTTGTCCCAGGATATATTATATTTTTATTTTAAAAAAATTAGCTTACAAGTCCAATGGGTAGAAAAAGAACACTAAGTATTTTCCTTTGAAGCTTGTTAATGAAAGCTGAGTAATTTCGCCATTAACAACAGCAGTAGCTTCCCATTCCGGTGCCGGCTTAGAAACTGGAAATTATGAGAATATATCGAAAAGTTTAGTAAGTTTAAATCGTTAAATTTAATTACAGAAATATTCTAATTTACTCTATAATCATAAAACTTACTCATCGCCTTAGTAAATTGTAATTTATGATCAATCTTTCTTGCGCCGCCAGGAAAAACATTGCCGCTTCCGAATGAATAACATGAATCGCTCTCAAATAATGAAGATTCACATGAAATGCTAAATGTAAACACTAATATTATTGAAATTAAATTCAACTTCATGGTTTTTGTTTTAATTAGTCCCGTTGTAAGTGTACTGTGTAGGTAGTGTTAAGTTTTAAATTACTTGACACGTATCGTACCGTACGTAAACAGAGATAGTCAAACAGAGGGGGGCGGACTTGCTTGACGGACAAGTACAGTACAATACAAAAAGCCAATGGAGTTCAACCAACCTACACATACACAAAACTAAATAGATAAAAATACTATATTGAACTTTGCTACCCACAACTGACGGTATGTTGTTGTGTGCATCGATTGTGGTTAGAGTGGTGGTGTACCCACACCACACACGGCAAGCTGTATACGGATGTGGCCTTATCTCTGGAAATTGAAAAAAACACGTAAGCAAATGTCAAGTTTGCCTAACGTTACAATTTACATTCTTAACATAAAATTATAGGTACCACATTTTGACATACAGATTTTTTTTTTTTTCTTCATTTGGCACCGTTTTTTAACATTAGGTACAGATTATTATCTATTGGTTACGGTTAGTGAGGTTTATTAGAGACAAGAAAAATCTTGATTATTTATTTCGTTGTCTTTCTTACAGAGTAAAAAAAAAAAAAAGAATAACGATGACCATCGATACAAAAATTTGAATCGATATCCCTAAAATTTTAGTCGAATAGTTAATTGGCTTAGTGCTTGGACATCACTATATTATGCGCTTCGTTCGTTTCGTTCGCGTTTCGCGAGTCGTGTAATTTTTTCTGTTTTTGTGTTTTCAATGTAATTTTAAATAGAAAAATGATTTTATTACCGTATATAAGTTTTCTTTCCTAAATTTGACAAGTTTTGAGTCCATCGCAGCGTGTTGCGGTAAGTTACGAAGTTTACTTTGGATAACACTTGTCGACTGTCGTTCTCGTTCATTATGGCGGTCTCAATATTTCGATTCGATGCTAGTTGTAAATAATTTCATCATTCAGGAATATATTTACTTGAAGTGCAGTGTATCGTGTCTGTAATTCTGTTTACATGATTTGGTTCATTTTAGATGGACGTACAGGACGATACCGTTTTGGACGTTGATTTGCTAGCTGACGATGGGTCTGAAGAAGAAGAAGCCCCGCCGTCGTCAGGTACGAAGAGCATAATCGTTATTTATTTATTTTTATAAATGGACTCTCATAGGGACCCAAAACATTAACAAAAAAATTGCATTAAGTGTAACTTGCTTGTTTATATGTATGTGGTACTCTGTCTTGTGGATTTAGTCTTTTTAGTTGTTTAGTAAGTAAGGAACCCTTTAATGCTGTCATCCAATATTTATAATTTACTATACTTGTTAGATTTAGCTGCCTAAATTATGTGATTGTGTAAATTATATTTTTAAGTCAGCAAACATACTCACAAAGAACAAAGTTAATCTAATCTTACTGGTTCACAATGAAAGTTTTGGTAACAGAATCTGAAAACAAATGCAAGTCTCCAATAGGAACACATCATTTGTTTTCATTTATTCCAATGATTGTCAAATATAATCATCCTTAGAAATAATGTAGAACAAATTCTGTAGATTTCTACACCGGACCTGGATCAACACCAACATCATGTGCATCATCTCCGCGGGGCGAGGAACCAGCGTCTCCCCACGGTGGGGTGTCCCAGCCCGCATTCTTCCATCATCAGAGCTACACAAGGCCATTCTTTACATCAGGCCGAAGGGGGCCTGGTCGACCAAGGAAGGAAGGCCCCAAGTTGGTTCGAGAGGGGAAGATAGTTAGAAGGTAAATAACTTTCCATTATATTAGTAAATAACTAAATTTAAAATTAAATCAAGCAATCCAAATGCATGTGTATATTGTTAATAATTATCAAATGAATGCATACTGTCCCAAAGGCTTGGCCTTCCTTTATTTTTTCATTCTTTATGGCTATTTTCTTCCAATCCTTAAATCAATTTAAATGAACTATTTTTGCTAGGGTCTTCAAAAATGTGTTTTAGAGACCTTAAATTGGTGAGCTCTATATGGCTTGCCCAACACTGTTTGTGTTTGATCTTTTCACTTATTTAATTTACAATACAATCCTTTTGTTAGAGATTGTACTCTTAATACAAATATTGTACTAACTGCATTCTGTGTTAAATAAGTTTCTTGTTCAAAGCACTATGACAAATAAATTCATGACTTTTTATAACAGTTTGTTGTTGTGGAAAATAAGCTTTCTCGTTTTTTTTTTAGTTTTGCTGTATTTAGTGCCATCTTAATAGATTCCACAATTAAAAAATGATTAAAATGATTTTATTTCTGAAAATTGGTAAAAAATTACACTTTTACACATCTTTTTTTTTTTCTTATTTTGTTCGAATGATGGGGCTGGTGTTTCATAGCTGGACTACTCTGAGAAGAAACAACCGAAACAAACTCAGAGGTCAAAGTCTCTTTTAAAGTCCATCCAATATTGTATTGTTCCAGAGTTACCCTCTTTTTTAGCCTTACTTTTCGGTTAATTTGTCTATCTGTAAAATGTATTATTGAGTTCAGTTGTGTCTATTATAATCGAAATTTTACCTTTTCAAGTTAATCATTTGACTTATTGTAGAATTTGTTGATCAGGCTTAGAGTTTGGCAAAGAAGACTGGAATAAACTATGATCACTCTATTGGGAAATTAGGAAAAAAAGGAGTAGAAAAAGACCCCACAAAAATGTAAAAACACATTTTTGTGGGGTCTTTTTCTACTCCTTTTTTTTAGTAAAAAAAAAAAACTCTGTCTACAAGTTATTTTATGCTGCAAATTATAAATTTAAAAGTATCAAAGCTGGGCTAGACTTGAATAAAATTTAAAAGAGCCCAAGTAGTCATATATCTTATTAATAAGGAGTATATTCCACATTAATTTAATGCTTTTCTTTCCTTGGCGAAAACTCTTAGTGCATTGGGCTAGCACTCAAGTAATTTCTTTCTTTCATGAATTCCTTTATTGCAATATTTAGATTAAAAAAGTAATTCTAGTAAGTAATGAGTTTTTTTTTGTAAATCAAAAAGTGGCTACACCTGCCGTTAAAGGATTTTCATACTTCCTTTGTTAATCACAACTCCTTAAGATGTCCAGTGCGGAAACCATGGCTCAGATTCAGGACTACCTGCCACTATAATTTTGCCAAGGTGCACAATATTGATTTTTACTATTTAACAGGAACAAAAACATCTTCAAAACATTTGTTTTGTTGTAGTTGATAATGGCGGTATTCAAAGGAAAAAACACTTGTTGTTGAAAAAAAACAGCCTTGTGCGGCCTACCAGTTAATCATACCATGAGTATCTTTGACAACAAAGTAGATATAGGCAGAAACCAAACAGTTAAGTGCAAATTCACAGACCATGTATATAGCAAGCCACAGCAACAAAGTGGTAATACATTGTATGCGCCACTTAAAACTATTTCACACAATCATAATGTCAACAGTAGGCAACAATGTTTTTCCATGATTGTGTACATCTAGGTTCAACATTTAGATACTAAGTACTAAGAAAACAACTAAAATATCATTATTTTTATTTTTATGATCAGGTATAGAGGAGGAAATGCAGGATCTCTCAGAGGAGCGAAGAGGCATCGAGGGAGTCGCGACGATTCTCTCGAAGACATGATGGACGACGACGATTTCTCAATTCCACCCATACCTGAAGAACCACCTTATATGCCTGAGAAATGGTTAGTTACACATAATATTGATAGATTTATTGAACATTCATCTATGCTCCAAAACCCTTGATAACTGTAATTTCTTTGTGTCCAGGCCAGGAAAACTGTGCGCCCTCTGCAACTTAAGTGAGCGGAGTCAGTTAGGGCAGGGAGAGATGCGGCAGGTAGCTTGCAAGCTCGCTGAAGGAGATGGCAGCACCACCCCCGGGGTATCCAACTCCGGCGCCGCCACGCCCACTGCGACCACGCCCTCCAGTACCCCCAGCACGCCCGTGACCCCTGGGCTCGTGTCCCCCCCGCCAGAGCTCGTGGACCCCAACCAACACCCCCTAGCACTCCCTCTGAGTAGACGCCAGAAGGCGTTCAACAAATGCAAGTAAGTAACCTATATTTCTATGACTTCGCAAAATTTTTGAGTCCCTACTTCTTTTCCTACATATTTCAGTTATTTATCATCAATATACTTGTTATTGTAACTAAGTGAATTGATAGTGCAAGTTAGAAAGTAGATAATGATATGATTCACTTGATATTAATCTATTCCCAATACTTGAATTGACATCGATCTGAACGATTCAGTACACTTCCTTGTTGCTTGATTTAATGTTTTTATTATTTTACAGAACACCTCTTTACAATATGGAACACACAGATGAATTGTCCATCATTGGTTATGGAGACATTATGGAATTAGCTGGAGTAGTATCATCAGGAGCTCTGTACGTCCATCGCTGTTGCCTGGAGTTCAGCCCGCCGTTTCAGGACCATGTGATGGCAGCCTCGAGTTCTGACGAGGATAAGGACCAGTTAGAAGAAGCGAGGGTCAAAGGAATCGTGACCACCGCGCTGTCGAGGAAATGTGCCTTTTGTAGCAGATATGGTGCAAGCATACCTTGTAAAGTGAGTTTTAGTATTTATAGTGCTATGTGTACTTTAGCAGCTTCTGCTCCCATCAAAGATACCCACAAAATACTATTGATACTTAACCAAAAGTGTAATTTTCTACCAGTCGGAAGACAATTTTGTAATGAGACTAGTAAGGGTTATGTTTAATATTTATAATTATGTTTGTTACAGATGAGCTGCAGCAAATATTTTCATCTGCCATGTGTACTTGCTTCTGGAGGATTCATGGATTTCCAAACTAAGTCCTCCTTTTGCAAGGATCACCTTTATCAAGTGCCTCTTATTTGTAAGTTTATACTTTTAGGAACACTAATATTAATTCTCATTGAAACTGTGACATACACGTTTAAGAGAATTTAGTTTTAAAGATTTTTTGTATTTATATGAAGAAATTTTCGACAGGTACTGCAGACATAGACTGTAGGACGTGTAGAACTATCGGCGATATCGCTAACTTGATGACGTGCGTCACGTGCGGCGCGCATTACCACGGGACGTGCGTCGGTCTCGCGCAGTTACCAGGTAAGATTTCAATTATTTAAGAATTTGTAATACTAAGCTAGGTATTTAGATAATCAAATTATAGAAAACTTTTTTTTTAATATACCTAGTTGACAAAAAGTTGAATCGGAAATCCTCCTTTAGTATTCTGGTTTTTATTTATTCGCCAACAAACACATACTATGTCGAAAACTTATCATAATTTTATTGCAAAAAAAAGACGCGATTAAAAAAGACATAATAAGTAGCTGTTAACTTTCAAAACATTGAGCAAAATTTAATGCTGAAAACTTCCAGTTTTGGTGTGAAAATCACTTTTTTGGCACTTGACGCTACATTCGTACGCAAAACAGTAACTGTTTTTGTATAAACTGTTATTGAATGCACTGTGCATTCGGGATTTGGATACTTATTCTCTGTAAACAACAACTTTTTAAATTTATATAAATTTTACTGTACATATAATATACTAAACTCACAGCACACACAGAATCCAGTGGCGTGCCTAGGTGGGAAAATTTGAAATATTAGGGCAAGCCCGATATATAAAAAAAAACTGTAAAGTTTGCTTTGCCAAATCACACACATTTTTGCGTTTTTCGCCTCACTTGATGTAAGAGCCATCTATTAAAAAAATACTGGCGCTCTTGAATTTCGCCGGCAGACTTTCGCCACCAATAGATGGCGCAAAAATAATTAATGGTTTTATAATATAAAATAAAAAATTCTAATACACTTACATTGTAAACGGCCATAAATAATTACCTTCATTCTTCGCTTCTTTACTACAGATGACAAACAACAAAGCACACTGAGTGACTGAAGGCATGGTACCTATCACTAAATAGATTTACAAATACGTATCAGCAATCACATCACAAGCCGTTTGTTGTATCGTTCCATAATTTGTTTAGAGCAAGTTATTCTGGAGCCGCTTGAGTTTAAGTATATGACCAATATTATTTAATTATATTTATATTCTAATTTAAAACGCCCGCGTAAAAAGTTGTTGAAGGTTTTAATGCTACCAACCAACAGCTGTTTTTTAGGCAATTTTCATGTATAAAATTAATGATTTTGGTAATATTGCGTTACAAATGGTATTTGTCTGTAAAATTCAAAGTATTTACCTTCCCGAGTAATGATTTCACACACCTTAATCCATCACAAGTAACAATTGCATGCGTTTCCGAATGCATCTTCTACTAAAACTATTAAAAGGTAAAACACAGAAACTTAATCACAAATTCACAAACGTTAAAACAAAATAAACTGATAAAAGTTACACAATACTTTAAAACATTCATATTTTAAAATATGTTTATGTTTCGTATAAAAAAGCTCCAGTACCGCTCAAAACAAAGTTAGAACTAATTGGAAAATATTATTCCTCTAGAGAGAGAAATACGCACATGCATCGCGCTATCTTGCTTGCATTTCGCACGCCATCCAAATTACATCTCTATTCCTTTAAAATAATGTTCAAATTCGTCAAACTAACACATTCACAAGCCTGGCATAATTTCGTCAATTTTACTACGAATTTCATTCATCAAACATCGAAAAATTCTGTCGTATTTTTAAAAGTTGAATGAATTTGAGTGAAAGGGACAAGCTGTGGTTAAGCCCCGTAAGAAGCCAACGAGTGCGAGTGAATTAGCACTATAAAACCTTGAAAGCGCGTTGTGTTCATTTTGTATCTACGCACGTAACGAATGCACGGCACTTGTGGCATGGAAATAGTAACTACACCGGCCCGTGTGCTGAATTTTTACCGCGCGAAGTTTAAATTTTTAAATTTTGTAGATTTTATACAAAACTGATATTACACTATTTCAAAGGTGTTTTTTTTTTGTTATTTTCAAATTTTGAATAGCAAGCCCGGCTTTTCGGCTTCTATGAAAGGCACGCCACTGACAGAATCGGTAGATTGTAAGTAGCTGACACACTTATACAATGTAAAATTACGAACTAGAGTAATATACATCTTTCTTTCTCTGTAAAAACCACACATCACTCAATTGTATGCCACTCCTTACCCCCAATTCTTCAGGCGTGCGCTCGGGCTGGTCGTGTCGCTCGTGCCGCACGTGCCAGGTGTGCCGCGGCGAGGCGGGCGGCCAGCCGGCACACGACGCGCGCGCCGTCACGTGCGAGCACTGCGACAAGGTGTACCACGCCACCTGTCTGCGGCCCGTCATGGCCACCGTGCCCAAGTATGGCTGGAAGTGTAAGGTGAGGGATTCTGCAATGTTGTACCTATATTTTAAATTTCGGAAAACCTTGAATAAAACTTATAGTCAGCAGAATGCTTCGTCCAGTTAACACGACGATGAGCTTCGGATGAGCAATAAACCACAAAATTCACCTAGAGAGCGTTGTATATTGTGTTAATTATGGCTAAAACAATATTTCTACGTGGCAGTGCTGCCGCGTGTGCTCGGACTGCGGCTCGCGCTCGCCGGGCGCGGGCCCGTCGTCGCGCTGGCACGCGCACTACACCGTGTGCGACTCGTGCTACCAGCAGCGCAACAAGGGCAGCTGCTGCCCGCTGTGCCGCCGCGCCTACCGCGCCGCCGCCTACCGCGACATGATACGCTGTATACTGTGTAAGAGGTCAGTATTTGCACGCGCACTACACCGTGTGCGACTCGTGCTACCAGCAGCGCAACAAGGGCAGCTGCTGCCCGCTGTGCCGCCGCGCCTACCGCGCCGCCGCCTACCGCGACATGATACGCTGTATACTGTGTAAGAGGTCAGTATTTGTATAATACGGGTCCACCCTTTATAGCAGAACTTTTTACGTCATAATTTTATTTTGCATAGCAACGGATATCATAAACCTCTTTTCGCAGAAAATCGTTTGGCATACACTCATTTACCATAAACCGAAACCCATAATTTTGTAAGTCAGAATCATCTTTAGGCATAAATTTCATATCCATAATATTCAATAAGTATAACCATCACATCGTAGAAAGTTCAAAACCAGAATCATCTTTTGGCATATATTTTATGTCCATAATAATCAAAAGTAGAACCATCATATCGCAGAAAATTCATAGCCAGAATCATCTTCTGGCATGCATTTCATATCTTATTTTGGCATGTAGCAAGCATTCAGCAAGCATTCAGCAAGCATGCAGAAAGCATGCAGCAAGCATGCAAGAATGCAGCAAACATGCAAGCATGCAACAAGCATGCATCATGCAGCAGGCATGCAACATGCAGCAGGCATGGCTTCTGCCACGGCTCCGGCGCTGCGGGGCTCCGGCGGTCCTACGCGAGCTAATCGTCGCAGATGGTTTTACGTCCACCACCGCAGCTTCGGCTTGCTGGCCGGCCTGGCCGGCCAGCCTCAGCCGCGGCGCGGTGTGCGTAAAAACCACCTGCTCCTCAGCTCGCGGGCCGCCTCGCCCCTCCGCGCCTTCGCGGGTTTAAATTACACTCTAGGGGTAGGGCAGACAAGACTACGTGAAGTCGGTTTTGCAGCGATTCATTTCTGCCACATACTTTTGTAGCACACCATAGTGACTTTTTAAAACAATATATATTTTTTTTTCAATATGACTAATAATTATTTCTATTGAAATTCTGTGATCTTCATAGTATGCTAAGTCAAATTATGCCAAATAATCGGCGCTCTAAATAAACGTTATGCTAAACGAAATTATGCAAAATTGTAACTCTGACTAAGGTAATTATTCCCAATACAATTCTGCCATCTTTAAGAGCCATTTCACGTTTTCGCACGAACTTCTAAGTCGTAGAGCTCTTAAAACCCCATCTTATGTAATACCCAGAAATTTTTTAATGCATGCAAAAAATAGATCAATCTTTCTTGTTGATCATTCATAAATTACATTTACTATAAATAACTTATTTTACCCGTAGTGATCATTCTCCCACAACCAGTTTATCGAAAAATCGCCGTAGAGTCATTTTCAGAGTCCTTTATCTATCAATAATACTTCTAAACGAAACTAAACAAAATATTAGAAAAATCAGTCATGTACTTTAATTGTCCAATCTTATAACAGATTCTTGAATTTTATTACTATTAATTAATAAAGAATTAAATCCTTAAGCTAATTTTTAAGATTTACATTGAATTTTGATCGTGATTTTTGGTTTAAATACAGCGTAATTACAAAAATAAAATTATTCCAAAATAAACTATGTTCTTTGGAGAATCGAATACTACAGTAATATTGGATTTTTTTTCATTTATTTTCTCAAAATTAATATTTGAACATCAGTCCAAATTAGAATAAATTACGATACACAAGCGAGCACTGATCAGTACGGCGCAAGCGCCCGTCGAGGAAGGACCTGTGTCATTTTTTTTCAGCCCCGAGTTGCGAGTGATAAGTATCGTAACATCAAAATTATACTGCGACCACAAAGTTTTGATTCGTTTTGTTTTGTTTTTTCAAAAGGCAAGATTTTGTTTATTAAGCGTAATATGCATGATTTGAGTCATTCGTAGAATAATTAAATCTTCTCTATATATAAAATAAAGTCGTGTTAGTTACACATTTTATAACGCAAGAACGACAAAACCGATTTGGCTGAAAATAGGGAAGATGCAATATTTTTATTTTTGTTTTGATTTTAAAGAATTCCATGTAAAATAGACCACTTATATATTAAAAAGTTAAAATGTTGTAATTTATTGTAAAAAAAAGCGGTTTTAAATTGACAGTTTAAACGTCCGCGCGAAAACGGACCAGTAGTTCCGATGACGTCACTGCAGTGACACTGTATCTCTGGTTGTATTGTTCTTCTCTAATTTTTATAACTTTTTATTATTTTTCGCCATTCCAGATACTTTTATTGCTAAAATTTGAAAATAAACTATCAATCAACATCTCGTGGTCATAATAATACAGCATAAATTCATGAAAGCATGTATGCAATGCTTTTTTATGCAAAACAGCATGTTGCCTCATGTTGATATCTTCAACACCAGACGGGGTTACAAACTTTGTATCAAATAGTTTTGGTGGCTGAACTTATGATTTTAAATATTTGAAGAATCTGGATTTATGGAATCTTTACCTCCTGGACCTTGTATCATGGCAGAAAGAGGCTTCAAGCATATCGAAGGTGTGTTATTTCTGTTGATTAGACCATTAGTGAACAACACTAAGAAAAGTTCAAAAGATGAAGTACCTACTACAGTCGAAGAAAATTGCATGCCTTCGAAATCATATTCAAAGAGTCATTAGAAGACTGCGCGAATTTGCTTTTCTAAAGCTAATTTTATTCCTACTAAACTATTTTGTAGGAATGTTACTTTGTCTGTTTACTTTGACAACTAACTGCGGGGGTGCGTTCCAAAAAGGGTAAGAGTTACACGGAGTAGCGCGAAAGTTACTCTAAAGCGTTCCGCGCTGGCTTATTACCTATGAAACAGCAATCAGCAATATTTGCGCAGTGATCGCGCGATTAATCGCTTAACGTCTTAAAAAATCGTATTATGTATGAATCGATTGCTAATCGCTCGCTGATTGTTCTAATGCACTTATTGCTACGATGACGATAAAGTAGCAATCGCAGACATTTAGACATTTAGTCATGCTTTGTTTTATTAGATACCAAAGCGTTTTGTCATTGTAAATATAAATAATAATACATACCATCTTAAATAAAACAATTTTAGAAATATTGACCTTACCAAAAACAAATAATATAACAGTGTTTTATGTAATATTAAATTACCTACCGTGTAGGTCTTCTATTTAATAACCGTAAATTACATGTAATATTTTTTTATATAATCAAAGGCAATTTGATATTAATAAATATTAAATAAATAAATATCCTGGGACATCTTACACACGGCCATCTGATCCCCAGCTAAGCAGAGCTTGTGTTATGGTAATCAGACAACTGATATACATACTTATATAATTTTTAAATACATACATATTATAGATAAATAACACCCATAAATAATATTGAATTAAACAATTCTCGATTAAGATTTCATTGTAAAAACTCGATTGTATCACATCACTATTTATTTGGAACTAAAAACATGCAACACTGGAAATGTAATTTTTCTGACTCGAATTAAAAATCGTACTATAACCTCTTTTTAATTTTCGAGTGAATTCCTCGCACGTTTTGGAACGTGCCAGTGACGTCATTCCAGTCGCTTAACGCTGATTGGTGTTTTAAATTACGTTTCATTTCATGTAATTTTAAATTCATATTTTATTGATAAAAATAAACATTATGCAAAAAAAAAGTTGCAGAGGCCCATCATTTACATTTTTTCAACATTTTATCAATAAATTTTCAATAAATACTATGTTTGCATCTTCCCTATTGGTGGGGAAGGTAGCTTAGGACCAGGGGACGGACATAGAATACTTTTTATCTTCTTTTTTTAGTAACCAAAAATCTGATATTACGCGAGTGAAATCGCGGGGGACAGCTAGTATATGTATAAAATTCTCGTGTCACAATGTTAGTTACCTTACGCCTCCGAAACGGCTTTACCGATTTTTTTATTTCACTAAGTCTGAGAATCGGCTACAAGTCAGCGTATTTGCTGTATGGACTGGTCCTGAATTCCCACTAATATTGGTAAAAGTAGAAAAAGATGTAATTTTTTTAACGACGAAAATGCTGTCGGATTTAATTCGGTTTTAAGAATATAGTCCAGTCATTTTAGGTTTTATCTGCGGAAATATTCCTAGTGAGCTGAATTTTTGTATACACCTTTATTATGGCATTGTAATGAAGATGTAAAAAATCGACATTGATATCGTGCCGGCTAAAAAAGTTAAAGGTCAAAAGGTCACGAAAATCAGAGTTTCGCAAATATCTCGCGATCTACTGCTCGGAGGTCAATGAAAGTCATTACAAAATTGTTTGTCGTAAAATTGTCTTCAAAAAGTGTCTCTTGCATTTTTCTGTAGAATTAACCGTTTTTTAAGTAGAGACTAGGTGCACTCACATACGGTATTGTGTACCGTACGGCGTATACCAAGGCGTAAACCCTATTGCTGTTTATTCATGTTTGCAAATGTGTTGTTAGTAAAATCTACTACATACACAGACATATAGCACTATGTAACACTAGTATAGACGGGACAATTCGTGCCCGTGAATGCCTCAAACGCCCTCCACTGGTAAGCAGATGTTCCGTATAATTTTTATTTAACACTCAAGAAATAATTTTCAACTGAGCTAAATACAGCCCGACACAAAGTAGCAGGTATAAAGGTCCAATACCTGTCTATACTAGTGTTACTAGTGCTATATGTCTGTGTATGTAGTAGATTTTACTCTATAATCATGAAATTTGGCAAGAAGCGTCCTTGCCAAATTTCATGATTCTACATAGGTCAACGGGATGTACCTCATAAATATTGATTCTCTTGAGAGAGATAAACGGCCATATCTTTTTGTTACATTAAATTAGAAGGTTGATTTTTACACAACCTCAAGGGACCATAAACTTCAGTATATGGTTAATTTTAACTCAAAACCTCAACGCGTTGTCGAGATAAACGGTCACCGATATGGACTCCGATTTTTCCTTTTGAGGTACGGAACCCTAAAAAATATTAATCTAATAATCATTTATTTCTAAAAAGAGCATGAAGATGTTATGTTGTTTGTAAATTCTTTAATTTTAATAGTTACTTGATGCCTCCCGAGGTTTCCCCCGCGTTAAAAACGTTTGTGGTGCAAGTGGGCCTAAGTTTTTAAATGACTTTTATACTATTTAGGCATAATTGTTCAAATTGTAATTTAATTATAATTGTACGTGTTTAAGTTGACTGATTGGCTATGCTCTTTATTATTTTATAGGTAAATGAATAACACGTATGACATATTATTATAACGTGTGTTGATTATTATTTTAATACTTATATTTTACTCAAATTGTGTCTTATTATCCAGCTATAAATTTTCATCAGACTAAAAGATGAAATAAAATCGATTTTCAAAGTACGATAAAGGATCAAGATTTGTTTGCCCGTCTCAACTCTCACGTTACTCTGTTTACATTGCGTTTGAGTGAGTAACCACGCACACATAAACAGTGGTCCAGTATTTTACCTAAACTTGAGCGCAATCATTTTGTGAAATGGCTCTTAAAGTATTTCATTTAAAATTCGGACATAAAACATTAGGCAAAAAAACAATTATGTTAAATATTTTTTATACCTTAACAATATTCATTTAAAAAAGTTTCTGCCAAGTGAGTTATGCCAAATAGGTTTCGGAGAAACAAGTTTCTGCCAGATAGAGGGCACCCGTATAATACTATACACACACGTTTTCTATGCCTTTAATTTTCAAGCATAAGTGCAAAATTTGGGGATCACAATGAGATGTTTGCGACAATCTACGCTACTAGTTGGCGCTACTTTAGCAAGAAGTCTTATTGTACGATATACGATAGGAATCCAATATTAGCCAATATTTTTTGTATAGTTTTTGGACCTCACGCCTCAATGCTGCCGCCTAGTGGCCAACGTTTTAGAACAGCCGCATGAACTGCGTACCGTTTTTTTAATGGTCGGTAGTAGTGTATTAAAAATAAAATCGTATGTTGCGGGAAGCCCACAAAAAATCAATTTAAACTTTAAATTTATCGTAACTTGTAACTCTTTTTGTACAGATACGTGCATGGAATGTGTGATCCCGACGCGGAACCTCTGCAATACAGACAGAAGAAGGAACAGAATCCGTCTTATGAGTACAGCTGTCCAATTTGTAAGGCCCAGATGCAGCTGACCGGCTCCAAAACTGGATGTGAGTGTACCTATACTTCCTTCAAGTTATGTCAGATGATTGCGTTTAAACAGATCATATAGGTCAGATAAGTCAAGGACAAAAGTGGTTATTGATTGGAGCCTACTGCTCAATTAATATAAGTTTTCAGTTCCTTTGAAATCAATGAATAGTTTGACAATTTATTGGGCAAACATGTGTTTTCTCAGTTAGCTATTGCCATATGAAATCTATGGGGTGATTGCCTTTTGACAAGTCACAGTGTTTACTATAAAAATTTTCGGAAACAATCCTGATTATTGTGTCCTTCTACAGCTTTCGACGAAGATACAGTTGCATCAACATCTCAAGACTCGTCGTTCGGTGATGAGAACTCGCAGCAAGAGCAGGATCCTCTTGCTATAGAAGCCAAGGTAATTGCTTTCAATGTTTTCTTGTAGCAAATACTTTTCATTAAATTGTCTTTAAAAGAGCGAGGGAGCTTTCTGAGTAATATATTCGTTCAACTTTCTCACTTCTTCCAGCCGGATGTGGGTCTAGGCAAAGGGAAGCCTTTTACGGTTTCAGCGAAAGTGGCGAAGAAGAAGATAGGTGGATACAAGCTGAAGGGCGGGTTCCCTCCGGCTGGCAAACTGGGCTTCCAGAAGCGACAGCGATCAGTGCTGGACTTTGGGCGGAAGAGAGGGTCCAAACCAAAGATGAGAGGGGTTTTTGGAGTACCAGGGTTGGGACTGCAGCGGCCACAGGCTCCTGATAATAAAGCTCCTGAGGATGATCCAGGTGACGTTTTAAAAGAAGCTTTTTAAAGATAGTGTAAAATAATGTTATGTGTTTAAAAAAACGGTATCTAAAAATATATAAAGCATAAAATCCGTGTTAGTTGTATACATTCACTTTATAATAAAGTGAATGTATGAAACAACATTCACATGAAGTATGAACAAACATGAATTTTGTACTAAAATGAACGCCGTAAATAAAACACTGCACTTTATAGTAAGAGTCACGCAGTAGCAAAAACGTATTTACGTTATATTTAAACTAGACATGGTACTTTTTATTAAACGGTGTTTCTTCTTTTTAGGTGTAGAAAATAAGCTAGTGTTATGTTCAAGTAAAGATAAGTTCGTCTTGACGCAAGATCTGTGTGTGATGTGCGGCGCCATCGGGACTGACTCGGAAGGGTGCCTCATTGCGTGCGCGCAGTGCGGGCAAACGTACCACCCCTATTGTGTTAATATTAAGGTGAGTTGGCTATTGTGGAGATTTCATACCAGGTTATTACAATGTTTCAAATATAAGAAGTGCAATTTGACGTTTCATACTTTTCATGACGACACAACTTTGTACATGCGTAACTCAAAAATTGACATTTATTTCTTCCGTAAAACCACGTAATTTTAAAGTTATTTTTATTTTATTACAAACTGCACAATTCTTAATCACTTAATTTACATTAAAAATTTTCAAACAAAGCAATATAACCATTGTTGACAATGAATAATATTTTTTCTCGACGTCGTGTCAAAGTCACGTAGTAAGGTACGATACCGTAGTGTTGTGACTCTTCAAATTCACTTGTATTCCAATAATCGTTAAAAATTACCGAATAATCGAACTTACTAATAACGATCGTTTTCAATGAAAGCGACATTTATTATTTAAATATATTTTTGATGATTTCTAAATGTCAACGAAAAAGCATATTTAAAATTAAACATACTTATTATAATTTTAATAAGTTTTTGTAAGCAAAATCGCTCGTGCTCAAGTCTTGACAAAAAATATTTTTTCCTTTAATTTGGCAACACTGGCAAGTGAGAATTTGAGAATTTCTTTCATCTAAAATTAAGAAATTGACAGTCATAAAATAAATAAATCTGTAACTTAAATCGATTATAAATTATAAAGAAATGAAATCAATATCTCGTATAAATCGGATATTGTAGTAATCGATTTTTTTACCCCAATCCCAATCCCTATTCTTCAGTAGGTTAGAAGTGTCAAATTGCACTTCTTATAAAATATAAAATATGAATAAAATATGATTTATTTTTGTAAATAGGTAATAAATTACACTTTTACACGTCATTTTTTTTCCCCTTTTTTTTTTAATCGAACGATGGGGCCGGTGTTTCCTAGCTGGACTACTCTGAGAAGAAACATCCGAAACAAACTCAGAGGTCAAAGTCTCTTTTAAAGTCCATACAATATTGTATTGGTCAAAATATGCGAGGACCATGAAGGTAAACTGAAGGGATCTCTTGATGAGAGAAGCACACAGATTTGAGTGGACCTGTCCAAACAGTGCAAGCATTTGTCATAAGTCGTTAAGCTCAACTAAAAAACACGTAAGGAGCTCAACGTCTTGACGAACAATACCAAAGTGAGGACATTCGGGTAGGCCGCATTAAGTACTCAAACCGTCAGTCATTATAAAACATACTATATAGCAATCAAGCAACCCACATAGTCCTCGCACTCACAATATTACACATATTCACATATATTTGAAACACTGTAAGTAGTGTTATGAGTTTTACTTTTATTTTTGTAGCAGCCAATGGTTGTAGGCACTGTACACTACTACAACAATGTTAATGTTGATTCAGGTATGGAGTACACAAAAAGAGCCACGATTAGAGATTAAAGTTGTACTCAAAACTTGAAGGTACTAATGTACTATTGTAGTAGCGATTCTTTCTCTTGTTGCCTTACGTGACAAGTTGCAATTATAGCGTAATAATGGTGTCGCTAGATTGCTGGCACTGCAAAGTATTTCTTCTCTCCTTTCCATCATAAAAGTGTTCTCTCTCCGAAATTAGATATTTATAAGCTTCACGACCAACAGTAACAAGTTTCAATGCTATGTATGCGTAGGTGTCGGCGGTGATAGTGACGCAGGGCTGGCGCTGCCTGGACTGCACGGTGTGCGAGGGCTGCGGCGCGCGCGCGGACGAGTCGCTGCTGCTGCTGTGCGACGACTGCGACACCACGTGGCACACGTACTGCGCGCGCCCGCCGCTCGCCGACGTGCCGCGCGGCCCGTGGCGCTGCGAGCGCTGTCGCCGCTGTCTCGTGTGCGGCACCCGGGACACGCGCGCCTGGTGCGACAACTATACAGGTACTACTTACTACTGCTGTGCGACGACTGCGACACCACGTGGCACACGTACTGCGCGCGCCCGCCGCTCGCCGACGTGCCGCGCGGCCCGTGGCGCTGCGAGCGCTGTCGCCGCTGTCTCGTGTGCGGCACCCGGGACACGCGCGCCTGGTGCGACAACTATACAGGTACTACTTACTACTGCTGTGCGACGACTGCGACACCACGTGGCACACGTACTGCGCGCGCCCGCCGCTCGCCGACGTGCCGCGCGGCCCGTGGCGCTGCGAGCGCTGTCGCCGCTGTCTCGTGTGCGGCACCCGGGACACGCGCGCCTGGTGCGACAACTATACAGGTACTACTTACTACTGCTGTGCGACGACTGCGACACCACGTGGCACACGTACTGCGCGCGCCCGCCGCTCGCCGACGTGCCGCGCGGCCCGTGGCGCTGCGAGCGCTGTCGCCGCTGTCTCGTGTGCGGCACCCGGGACACGCGCGCCTGGTGCGACAACTATACAGGTACTACTTACTACTGCTGTGCGACGACTGCGACACCACGTGGCACACGTACTGCGCGCGCCCGCCGCTCGCCGACGTGCCGCGCGGCCCGTGGCGCTGCGAGCGCTGTCGCCGCTGTCTCGTGTGCGGCACCCGGGACACGCGCGCCTGGTGCGACAACTATACAGGTACTACTTACTACTGCTGTGCGACGACTGCGACACCACGTGGCACACGTACTGCGCGCGCCCGCCGCTCGCCGACGTGCCGCGCGGCCCGTGGCGCTGCGAGCGCTGTCGCCGCTGTCTCGTGTGCGGCACCCGGGACACGCGCGCCTGGTGCGACAACTATACAGGTACTACTTACTACTGCTGTGCGACGACTGCGACACCACGTGGCACACGTACTGCGCGCGCCCGCCGCTCGCCGACGTGCCGCGCGGCCCGTGGCGCTGCGAGCGCTGTCGCCGCTGTCTCGTGTGCGGCACCCGGGACACGCGCGCCTGGTGCGACAACTATACAGGTACTACTTACTACTGCTGTGCGACGACTGCGACACCACGTGGCACACGTACTGCGCGCGCCCGCCGCTCGCCGACGTGCCGCGCGGCCCGTGGCGCTGCGAGCGCTGTCGCCGCTGTCTCGTGTGCGGCACCCGGGACACGCGCGCCTGGTGCGACAACTATACAGGTACTACTTACTACTGCTGTGCGACGACTGCGACACCACGTGGCACACGTACTGCGCGCGCCCGCCGCTCGCCGACGTGCCGCGCGGCCCGTGGCGCTGCGAGCGCTGTCGCCGCTGTCTCGTGTGCGGCACCCGGGACACGCGCGCCTGGTGCGACAACTATACAGGTACTACTTACTACTGCTGTGCGACGACTGCGACACCACGTGGCACACGTACTGCGCGCGCCCGCCGCTCGCCGACGTGCCGCGCGGCCCGTGGCGCTGCGAGCGCTGTCGCCGCTGTCTCGTGTGCGGCACCCGGGACACGCGCGCCTGGTGCGACAACTATACAGGTACTACTTACTACTGCTGTGCGACGACTGCGACACCACGTGGCACACGTACTGCGCGCGCCCGCCGCTCGCCGACGTGCCGCGCGGCCCGTGGCGCTGCGAGCGCTGTCGCCGCTGTCTCGTGTGCGGCACCCGGGACACGCGCGCCTGGTGCGACAACTATACAGGTACTACTTACTACTGCTGTGCGACGACTGCGACACCACGTGGCACACGTACTGCGCGCGCCCGCCGCTCGCCGACGTGCCGCGCGGCCCGTGGCGCTGCGAGCGCTGTCGCCGCTGTCTCGTGTGCGGCACCCGGGACACGCGCGCCTGGTGCGACAACTATACAGGTACTACTTACTACTGCTGTGCGACGACTGCGACACCACGTGGCACACGTACTGCGCGCGCCCGCCGCTCGCCGACGTGCCGCGCGGCCCGTGGCGCTGCGAGCGCTGTCGCCGCTGTCTCGTGTGCGGCACCCGGGACACGCGCGCCTGGTGCGACAACTATACAGGTACTACTTACTACTGCTGTGCGACGACTGCGACACCACGTGGCACACGTACTGCGCGCGCCCGCCGCTCGCCGACGTGCCGCGCGGCCCGTGGCGCTGCGAGCGCTGTCGCCGCTGTCTCGTGTGCGGCACCCGGGACACGCGCGCCTGGTGCGACAACTATACAGGTACTACTTACTACTGCTGTGCGACGACTGCGACACCACGTGGCACACGTACTGCGCGCGCCCGCCGCTCGCCGACGTGCCGCGCGGCCCGTGGCGCTGCGAGCGCTGTCGCCGCTGTCTCGTGTGCGGCACCCGGGACACGCGCGCCTGGTGCGACAACTATACAGGTACTACTTACTACTGCTGTGCGACGACTGCGACACCACGTGGCACACGTACTGCGCGCGCCCGCCGCTCGCCGACGTGCCGCGCGGCCCGTGGCGCTGCGAGCGCTGTCGCCGCTGTCTCGTGTGCGGCACCCGGGACACGCGCGCCTGGTGCGACAACTATACAGGTACTACTTACTACTGCTGTGCGACGACTGCGACACCACGTGGCACACGTACTGCGCGCGCCCGCCGCTCGCCGACGTGCCGCGCGGCCCGTGGCGCTGCGAGCGCTGTCGCCGCTGTCTCGTGTGCGGCACCCGGGACACGCGCGCCTGGTGCGACAACTATACAGGTACTACTTACTACTGCTGTGCGACGACTGCGACACCACGTGGCACACGTACTGCGCGCGCCCGCCGCTCGCCGACGTGCCGCGCGGCCCGTGGCGCTGCGAGCGCTGTCGCCGCTGTCTCGTGTGCGGCACCCGGGACACGCGCGCCTGGTGCGACAACTATACAGGTACTACTTACTACTGCTGTGCGACGACTGCTGTGTACGTACGTGCGACAACTATACAGGTACTGCTCATTTGTTGTTCTGAGATAATGGCGACCCGAGTTTAGTATAAGGTGACATGACGTACGGTGGACACACGGCTGTAGTAAACTGCGCCGTCATCTCGTTTTCGTTGACGTGACGGTGTCGACTGCGGTGAACAAACGGCCTAACGGAGTTCCTCTTACAATGACGTCGGTCGCTTACATCTGTCGAGGCACTATTGTATGGGACACTGCAAAAGGACGCTGAATTGCGTGCCAGTATTTTTGTCACGCGCCGTTATTTACTACTAGCTAGCGACCGGCTCATAACAAAAAGCCGCTTAAACGAATTCATGATCAAAAATTTTATAAGGTAACTTTTCTCACAGATATTTCCATGATCAGTTTCGCACTGCGGAACCATTTCTGAGTCAGTGCAGGATGAAATCAAGCCCAACAATGCAAATCTTTATCCATGATGGACTTAGTTTTCAGCAGCAAAATTTTCACATTTTAACCTAGACCTCGAATCTGTCAAAAATGATGAGATCTAATCTAGTAATAAATACCACTTGTACTTATTTATTTACCTCGCCCCTTTAGAGTGTGCCCCTTGCGCATCTCTGGTGATGTGCTGCGTCTGTTCGGAGCCTTACTCGGACGGCGAACTGATCATCCAGTGCGAAGGGTGTCGGCGTTGGCTTCACGCGTCGTGCGACTCTATACGCAGCGAGAGTGACGCCGAAGTGTGCTGTCGCGCTGGGTAAGTGGTATTAGTAAATCTTAGTATCATCCTCTTTATTATAATATTCGCCTATTCGGTACTGGTAATAAATACTCATAAATTCTGTGCAGTCAACAGCTGCGTTAAATCCGGCAGTAACTTTACGTATTCGAAATTATGTAGAAATTGTAATAGTAACTTCTTGTAATAGAAGTTCTTGCCGTTAAGGAAACAGGCATTGCATTCTTATCTTCTATGTATTAGGGCCGAACTCCACCAAATTGGAAAGGAATGCAGCTGTCTCGGACATAATCAATAGGATACTCTATTCTAATGCGTTAGCACGCTAAGCGGTTTGATGTCAAAATAATACAAGCAGATTGGCTGCACCAGACATTTCTTCTTTCCGCTTTGGTGGAGTCCGGCCGTCATACTCCACTTTACAAAGCAAAATTGTTCATCTAGATACAAATGCGTGCTGTGTCGAGCTCGCGAGCTGCCGCCGCCTCACTTAGCGCGCGCCATCGAGGCGGGCTCGTGTGGCCCTGCGCCCGCCCCCGCGCCCCGCCCCCCACCGCGGCCCACGCCGCAGTCGCTGGGGCTGGCGGGCGAGTACTACGTAGACGACGTGTGCCTCTCGCAGCGCGGCGCGCACCACATGAAACAACTTGAGGCCGAGATGGGCATCACGCACACCCGCCGCAAGCGACGCTTTAAGAACGACAACACCGAGAAAGAAGCAGGTGATTGTGCATTTGTGTTGTTCGTGTCGCATTCGTCAGCCTTGCATGGGTTATAGTAGTGACAACTTCTTGTAGTTTGAAATATTATGTATGATATGCTTATTATTACCAATCTTATAAACTGTTGCCCAATGCCAGCCAGTATATTGCTTTGTATAAACTGAGGGATAGTTTTGCTGAATGTTTCCTTTTTTATTCCTATTATTACTTCTATGATTTATAATTTATGATTGCTATATGTAGGTATATGTAAAATTATTATTTAATATTTATTTAGTACATGTAAGATGTGTATCTAACATGAGTTTTTGTATGTTCGACGCTGGCATTGTGGATTAGAAATAATGGCATCTATTGAAACAGTGGTTCAGAATGCTGACGTCGAGATGGGAGACGACTCCAAGCCAGACAGCACTGCTGAAGTTAAAGAAGAAGCTGGTAAGTTTACCTTAATACTATAAATTTTTTGTTAAACTATTTATTAAATTATTATTTCTTTATTTAATACTAGTTGCTGTCTCTAGAACAATGTCTTTTATAAAAACTATATGTATTAGAAATAAAGAAACGTCTTCACCGAATACTCAAGCAAAGATAATTCACGGAATTGGTGAAAATGACAAATGTAATTTCCGCAATAAAGACAAACACAGTTCATCCTAATAAAAAATAAAAAAATACGCTCGTAATTTTTGAGCACAAATAAAATTCCAGGTGAAAACGTAGCTTAACCATTAAACATTTGACCAAACAGGTGTACCCAATACAAATTTTAAAGAAGGCATTCTATGGAACGTCGCGAACGACGGGCCGCCTCCCGAAGGCTTCACCATATACACTACAGATTCAGGACTCACAGTACTGCGTAGAAAGAGACAGAGAAACCTGAATAAGCTCGGGATTGGCGGATTCGTGGTTAGACAGAGACAGACGACGGCAAAAGCGCAGGCTGATGAAGAGAAGGAGGGAGATGGTACACAGGCTTCTGGAGGTGAGATATAATTTGAATGATAAAATACTAACTAACTAGTCAGCTATTTGAAAAGGAAATATCAACCCTGGTTAGACCCGGCAGATCTGTTTTGAAAATTAAAAAGTGCAATTCAGTTTTTTGGCTAGTATTTTATTTTTGAACAATAAAGCATTGCATTATAGACTAGCCTAGAAGCGAACCACACCAAAAAAATTACTACGTGTATACTAAAAATGCGCTACATTAGCAAGCAAAACGTAAAAAATACTTTTTGATGTTTAAAACTACTTACTTTTGGGTCTGAAATGGTCAATTTTATGATATTTTTAATATGTTTATTATTATTTTACATCTCTCATATTCGGTAAGTAGGTCCTTATTACCCCCAAATGGGGCTTGTAGGTAACCAATTAGCGCTCTAGGGTATTAATGTAGCTAGAAACTTAAAAAAATTAAAAAAAATCTTCACTCTTTCAAAAAGTTCGCGTACATCTAACCATCATACTGGCAATGGACACCATGCATTCAGCCTAATAACAAAAGAGGTCGCTTCGCTATTCAGCCTTGTCTTCGTATGAGTATAATAGTCATCAATTTTGAATATCGAACGGCGAAGCTCAATTTCGTTCTTGAAAAAAATAATTAAAAAGCAAAGATGAAAAAAGGCGGGAAGAACTTTTACTTTAAATATTGTTTGCTTTTGGGTTTTTTTTATAATTACGTGCTAATAAGGAAAAAAACATGAATTCTGCAAGTGATGAAGATATAAGCTGCACTCCCGATTCAATGAAAATGGAAGCTGAAGCAGCAATTAACAATATTTTGCCTTTTAACTAATAAAATGTTTTATTTTAGTAATGCCGGTTTTTTAAACTTACCTCACAATCGAGATGTAAAGCAGAGTAGTTAGCTCGGGTGTAAGCATCAATTGCACCCTCGAACTATAGGCGCCCTCGCTACGCTCATGCGCCTAAATATCACGGGCTGCAATTGATCCCATAAAGCCCTTGGCTACTAATCTACTATTACTGTACCGCTGTTACATTACCGACGAGTAAGCATACTAAGACATGGTAACATTCTACAAAGAATTTAAAGTTTTAATACGTAACTTTTTATACAGAATCGCCGAGCAACAAACGCAAGCCGCGTCGGAAACCACGCTCTAAGCTGATGGAACAATTTCCTTCGTACATGCAAGAAGCGTTCTTTGGCAAGGAGTTACTGGAGCCGACCAAAGCTGCTGTCACGTCAACTGGTAAGATTTTTACATAATACCTTTTAATGAAGTTCAAATGCAAATAAAACATACCTTGTGGCACTCCAAAACTGTCGCATAATATCAGTAAAAGTTTTTATTTATCGGACCCGTAATTTTATGAACTACCACTTTGAAAAAAAAAACTGTTACATCATTTATATACACGGAGCCGCTCGGCTGTAAAGTAGAAAAACATGCCTGCAATTCTTCTTCTCTACTCTGCCACAAAACACTCCAATAGCTTCTCTAAGTGACATTTCCTTTTTAAGTTGCTTTCGATTGAAGGTTGTAACGTTAATCGGCAATCCATACAACAAGCTTTTTTAGTGTAAATTCAACTTTACCTAGTAGGAACAGAGTCCTTATTTCATTTTCTTTCTTAGCGAACCCGGCAGAAAGTCCAGGCGGATCGCTCCGGCCCGCCACTCCGGAAGGCTACCGCGAACTGCGTGACTTCAAATGGGAACTCGACAACTCCGACAGCGACGGTGAAGATGTACTTGCGGCGTTGACCACCTTCAACGATCACGACTCATCTGTTATCATATCGCTGAACACGGTACGTTTTGTTTGTTGTAACGTGTGAAATGTACGAGATTCAATTTTAATGTAATTGTGTTAAGGTAGATTATTGTTTGTCAGCTAAAATTAGGAGTCAAACCTCTCTTTTTCACTGCTGCGGCTGCTTTTACAGATTTAAATGTATTTCAAAATCTTGCCAAAAATGCCGTAACTCATTCAATGGATTTCAAGTTGGTTCGTTTAGTCGCCTTGCTCTAATACCAAAAAGTAATTATAATCATGGGTACATAGGTAAAGGTAAAGATATAGAAAAAAGTGTCTCATGCAATTTTCTTTTCTTTCACACAGGAAGAAGTAGATATCCTAAACTCCCTCAAACCAAAAGACGAGAAGGATGAGGGTGCCACAAACGGAGACGGCACAGTGAAGATAAAGCTGGAGGTAGACGACGGACAACTGAAGCATACTGAGGACTCCACGGCGTTGAAGAATGCGATACTGGGCCCACAGCCCGCTGAGGCAGAACAACCGCCCACTGTTGCTACCGAGAGCATACCCACCGTGCATAGTACGAAGACTGAGACTATTAGTAGTGGTGAGTACATAGACGTTACTTCAGTGACTGAAAACAAGATAATGTGTATTTTAAGTGATAAGCGTCAAAAATATCGGAATGTACAGACTGTTCGAAATGAATTACAGAACAAAACAAAAACAATTTTACCTTAATTGCATAAAGTTATTGCCAGAATTTTCAGTTCTTGTGTACAGACTTCATTCTGGAATATTTCTTGTGTTAAAATTTTATTTTCATAGTTGTTTTGATCATTTTGACCCTGACTGTTATTATGGCTTTCTGTGAAGAAGCTTACTAAAGCCAAAAGTGAAAAATCTGGCGGTAGGTCGTCCTAAGAACCTTTTTCCCCATCGGCCATCGGTTCTTCGAGCTAATCAGCTACCTACCCCAAGTTTAATAATCCTCTTTCCTTACAGAAACGGGTGGTTCATCACAAGCATCAACAATATCTCCTAAAGACGACCTGTCGTTGCTAGGCGTGAATCTAGACGCGATGGTGCGGGATGGACTACCCGACATGGACAGCAACGATGTCGACGAAATATTCAAAGGAGTTCTCACTGATGATTCGCAGGTTTGTGACGACTTTTGAACTTTGTTAGGTCGAGACTGTATACTTGTAGTTTTTCATTGATTATCTGTATCGAGTTGTTTTAAAACGATAGTGATAGTCTTATATTTGTGTAATGTAGCTTACATGAGCAGGTTCCGAACCCTATAAGTTAAAACAGGTTATACAAACCTGTTATATGAAATTTCTCTAAAAACAAATAAAGAAAGCCGAAATTTGTGGTATGATCCACAAATTTTAAATTTTTACCGGTTTCCGGGCCCGACAGCTATCTATAAAATTACATGCCGACGAAATCGCGTGCTATAGTTGTTACTTATAATCTATCTTATATCTATCTTCATGTCTAAATACTTGCTTTGAGCCTTCATACTAAATACATCATGAAATTGCCCTTTTGACATAATTCGTAATATCCAGGAATCGCAAGAGTCGTCAGTATCGTACGTGAACTCCATGGCAGGCACGCCGTACTCGCAGCAGCGGCAACAGCTTCAGAGCCCCATGGAGTATACCTCGCCATATCCGGAGTTCGGTGGTAGCAGGTTAGTGTACAAAATATTTTTATTATTAGTGTCTTTGCCCACGTATGGGACAGTAAAGGCTAATAAAGTGACCAATATTTTAGTTTCGGCCTTTGAAACATCTTTGCTGTTTCCTTTAAAATTAACTTTGAGATTCCTCTTCTGATTCCGATTTTTCTTTTCTTCATTATAACACGCGAAAAACTAAGAAAGTCTTAAACTTTCGGAGTTGGACAACACTGGTTCCAGTCACCATAAAATCACATATTCTACTAACATTGCTACAGCAGTAACAGTGCGATGAGTCCTCTGTTCTCCGAGAGCGGCAGCAACAGCGCGGCGTGGCCCGACGCCGCGCAGGCGCCCGCGCCTTCCTACAACCAGAGGAGTGCCGACAAGATGCGAGCTGACGAGAGTATGTATAACATGTACTTTAGTTTTAGTTACACCTTTTTGACACAGCTGACGGGAACACTAATATTAAGTACCTTATTTTTAAGTTGTTGTCAAAATTAATAAACTCGTTTTTAAATTCATTGTTGATATTCAATTATCATACTGGCATTGCTGTGTGAAATAAATGTACTTTATTTCTTTCTTTCTTTTTTAGTTCAAGAAAAGATTAGCTGAATTAATTGGCAAAAGTCTAGTGTTCATAGGAAATGAAGTTGCAAAATAATTGTGCAACATGTGTTTGTATCGTGCAACTTAGTTGTTAAACGTTATTTTACCTGTTGGTAAAAGCAGTTATAGGTATTCTAAGCAGTGTTCTGCTTGATGGTAAAACCACGTTTGTGTCAATATGAGGCTTACAATTATTACAAAATATTGTAGTATTGTTACTACACAGAAAATCTTATCTATCAGATATATTAATATCCAGTGCAAAATATTTTGACTAAGTATACACATATCTTAAGTTCGTCTAACATTCAACACTCCGCCCTATAGGTTTAGGTTCAGCGGCGACGATATCAGCCGTCCTATACGCCAACACAAACCATCCGGAATGGAAAACTGAGTTCCCCAACTGGGTGGACCGCTGCAAACAAATACTGAAGAAATGGCGCGCCTTACCGTCCGACCAAAAAGCGCCATACTTACAACGCGCCAGAGACAACCGAAGCGCCATCCGAATGAAGAAGGCACAACAGGTATGTAGGCTTGTGTGTCACTAGATGTGGTGTGTGCTAACCCAACTCACTTACCACCGTGTTTATACTGTGTGTCATTCACACTGGTTGCTAGAACGGCCATTCTGAACCGCCGTTCAGTATCGCCCTACTCGGAACCTTAAGTATTTCACAGTGCGTTGAAAAACGTATATTTGTTCTAGTATAATTGTCTAGAGAATTTCCTGTTATGTTGTGTCACTCACGGTCGTTAGGAAGTGTTATCTGTTGTTAACGCTACGGCTGCTGTAGATTCTGTCGCCTGTCTCAACGCCAGCACAAGTGTACATACGCGGCTGTAGGATACACGTAGCACACCATTAGTTTTGTGTAAACTATGTCATTTTTGCAAACCTCAGCAGTTGAACAATGAAGTGAGAGGATCTACAGTACTCGCCATATAATTAGCATCACTCCTATGGGGCAAACACCCTGTGTTAACGAATTTGGGCTAGTTAGTTTTATGGTCTCAACATTCTAAATACTTTAGTGCTAGTGATGACATTGTAACTTTTATTCTATCATGTTATTTACTTTATGGGATATGCATAGTTGCATACGGGTTCGAATAGCACAGTTTCATTCACTTATTTACTATAGTTTCGTTCGAGCCAGGATTTTATCGTGCACGCATTAATACAACACATTATAATATTTGCCACGTCGCGTCGTCCGGTTCAGGACCTCGCATCTATTTGCCACGATGTTCATTGTTTAAAGTTGCTAGTACACCTCAGTATCAATCTCATTACACACATGAGGCTAGGTTAAACAATCCCGAACCGACCGCGTAGACAGAGACACTACCCAATTCCTTCCTACAAATGAACTAACCCTACCGATGTATTTCGCTCATTACGCGTCGACCGTCGACGTCTGATGGACCGATTAACCCCGGGAGTGACTCGACGGAAGCGTGCGACCACGAGATCCCGCCCGGGTTGCACGAATTGTTACTAAGAAGTGAATGGGGCGCGACAGAACTCGAGTAGCGGCGCCAGCGAGCCGGACAGCGGCGCAGCAGTGGGCGGCGCGGCGCCCGGAGCCGCGAGCCCGGCGGCGGCTCCCGCGGCCGCGGCGGGGGCGGCCGGCGCGGCGCTCGGCCCGGCGCTCGGCGCAGCAGTGGCGGCGGCGGGGGGCGGGGTGCGCGCGCCCAACGTCACGGTGACGGCGGGCGGGCTCCTGGAGGCCGACGCGCACATCCGCGTGCTCACTCCCTCCGAGATCATGCGCACGCTGCCGCGCCTCGCGCACGCGCACCCGCGACACACGGTACCGCGACACGCGACGCTCGCATATACACTACACACCACACACGCAGCCAGGGCTCACACCCACATTCTACATCACACGTCACATTGGACACTCACCGTTACAAATTATTTTAACTTTACAGACTAATATTTAGTACTCATCTCCATGCGAAAGTAGAATCAACACTATTGTACACACTATACCCTCGTCTACACTCTGACACTGATGACACGACACGCCACACAGACACATCGTGTGGCGTGTATATGCGAGATACGTTTCGATTTGTTGGGTGATAGCGCGACGTCGCACCACGTGATCCTGAGCACTTCCTCCGATTTTATTTAAATTCTAGTCATCACCCAACAATAATCTTGGCTGTTTAATGGCGTTGGACGCTGTGTGATTATTTTGTTAATTTTTTTTAAAGCTTTTTTATTTTACGAGACCATCACCCTCCCATCGATTCCCGAAAGCCTCCCGGACTCGTGTCCCCTGTTTCCGTAATGTTGATTTTATTATTTTCGCTTTGCCTTGGTAGTGTTGGCTTTAACATTGGACGCTGTTGGTGGCTGGTTGTGGTGTGCTAACAATTCTAACACAGTTCGATGTAGTTCACAGTTTATTTGCGTCGTTAAGCTCTTGTACAAAGCTTTGTGATGTAGTTTGTAAGTTTACAGGTTATATGTTAAGTTGTTTCTATAAATTCTATGCAATTAATCTATTAGGATCAGGTTTTATTTTACAGATACAGCTGTTATTATAAATTTTGTACAAATCATAGTTATTATTAGGTATCAGTATTATATTTTTGGTATTGTGTATAGTAAAAATATTAACATGACGTAACATATCATTATGGGATCATAAATTAGTGTTTATTAAGTTTACAAGCTAATATTGCGAGTACTCGATTAAAGCATATTTCTATAATTGTAACTTAATGTATACTAACTATGCATCCTCATAGTTCAGCATTATTTTTATTATTAACACATGAGCATGGACATTCCTTAATTTGAAGCATTACATACTAATAGACAAGTTAAAAAAGTAAAATAAAATATAAATTTCCAATTTTATTAGATGTAGTAATTATTTGAATAGAATAATCAACTTTATTATATAAAGAGGCCCATGTTCAGCTATAGAATAAGCTGATGTGATGATGAGCCTTCAATAGAATATTCAGTTTTATATCAAAGAATTAGCAGTAGTTCTTAAAATATAATTTTATAATATGTAAATAGAGTTAAATTATCATACTTTAAAACATTAACTTCATCTGTCAAACAATGTAAGTTGTAGTTACAATAAAATTGCCTGCGTAGTTACAGCATGTTAAAATAATGGACAACAAGTACACGGAACTGATTGTCATTGTATAGGTTGCAATTAATCTAATACTTAGTGGTGCGACGATATATTAAAATATTTAAAATTAATATTTAGTATTCTCTTAGGAGCTTCACGCACCGAGCGCAGTCTGGCGCGATGGTGCCATGCAGAAGGAATTGGATGATGCGTATCATGTGGATTTGGACTGCGTGCGTTGTTTCAAATATATAATAAACTTATCGCACTCAAAGACGCTCTATGCAGAACACAGACATATCTGCTCTAAAATTTGTTTTAGCTTAATTTATATCAGTACAATTTTGCTATTCCGCAAAATTTCTTTGATAAACATTTCTACTGAATTCATAATTTTCGGATCAGATATTTTTATGTTGAAAAATAAAAGCTTTAAAATACTCGGGCGTTTAAACTTGCAGTACGTCCTTTAAATGTGTCGATATACAATGACAATTGTTAGCCGTGTCCGTGCGCGAGGTGTCGTGCTAACGTGTGCCGTGTGACGTAGGAGCAAGAGCGCGCGTGCAATCAACAGCGCAGCGCGCGCGAGGCCGAGCAGGAGCGGCAGTGGAAGCATCTGCAGCAGCAGCGCCAGCAGCAGACGCAGCAGCAGCAGCAGATCATACACGATCAGAGGATGCAAGGTACCTCCACTAGCCATAAGCATGATGTTTATTGTATTTTAAAATTTGATATCTACTGAAAACAAAACAATTGTAATATTAAATCTTTTTAATAAGATCGTTAATTGTCGTTTTAAAAGTGAGTTTTTGGCAGTATGGACTTAATATTGTGTGATGACTTATGTACAATAGGCCTAAACTTTTATAACTGCTAATCCTAAGAACATAAATAAATAAAATACTTTTTCACACCAATAATCAAGAAGAATACATAATCATTATAAAATGACAGATGCATTAATTTATGATTTCTAAGACAATTTTTTTAAGTTGAGGTTTGTCTTGTTGCACTATCACATACTAACCGACACGTAAATTCGGCCCGAAAGCAGCCATGCAGCGGTTACGCACGCCCGACGGCAGCTCCCCGCCGGGCGCGGGGGCCGGCGGGCCCATGCCGGGGGCCCCGCCCATGCCCGGGGCCCCGCCCATGCCGGGGGCCCCGCCCGCCTCGCCCGCGCCCTCCGCTGAGGCCCCGCGCAGTGCCTTCCCCGCGCAACGCTTCCCGCTGCACTACGGGAACAATGAAGACATCAATAGGCAGCTCAGAGATCTGCTGCAAAGGCATCCAGAGAAGATGTGGCCAGGACGTGAGGATTTTTCACTGTTGACTCAAAATAAAATATAGAAACTGTCCAATATTGTACCGAAAACACAAACATTTTCATTTGGTGAAATAGTTACAGTAAAAATGAGCATCCATGGCAAATAGCAAACGTACTATAAAAAAAAAACCGGTCAAGTGCGAGTTGGACTCGAGCAACGAGGGTTCCGTTAATGGAAAGTACCCCATAGGTTTTGAATCCCTCGCAAATATCTATATCTTCTTGCCAAATTTCATGATTCTAGGTCAATGGGAAGTACCCTATAGGTTTTGAGTTTTGATTCCCTTGAAAATGTCTAAATATGCAATATAAACCACCGTATCTTTTTATTGCGTTGATTTAGAAACTTGAGTATTTCACTGCTTTAAGAGATAGCAGACCTGAGTATGAGATATTAATTTCAGCTTGATATCTCGACGCGTTCCTGAGAAAAACGTTCTTGACAGACGGACGAACAGACGGACGCCTGATGTGAACAAACTACAAATTTACGGTTTTCGGAGTTTTTCCTTTACTTGTGCTACATGACCTTGCTTCTTGCCAAATTTAATGATTCTAGGTCATTGGGAAGTACCCTATAGGTTTTGATTCTGCAATATAAACCGCCGTATCTTTTTATTACGTTGATTCAGAAACTTAATTTTTTTACTGCTTTGAGGGATAGCAGATCCAAGTATGTGGTAATAATTTCAGCTTTATATCTCGACGTGTTTCTGAGAAAAAGGTTCTTGACAGACGGACGGACAGACGGACGCCGGATGTGAACTAACTACAAATTTACGGTTTTCGGAGTTTTCCCTTTACTTGTGCTACATGACCTTGCTTCTTGCCAAATTTCACGATTCTAGGTCAATGGGAGGTACCCTATAGGTTTTGAGTTTTGATTCCCTTGAAAATGTCTAAATATGCAATATAAACCGCCGTATCTTTTTATTGCGTTGATTTAGAAACTTGATTTTTTCACTGCTTTGAGAGATAGCAGACTTGAGTCTGTGGTATTAATTTCAGCTTGATATCTCGACGCGTTCCTGAGAAAAAGATTCTTGACAGACAGACGGACAGACGGACGCCTGATGTCAACTAACTACAAAATCACGGTTTTCGGAGTTTTCCCTTTACTTGTGCTACATGACCTTGCCTTTTGCCAAATTTCATGATTCTAGGTCAATGGGAAGTACCCTATAGGTTTTGAGTTTTCATTCTCTTGAAAATATCTAAATATGAAATATAAACCGCCGTATCTTTTTATTGCGTTGATTTAGAAACTTGTTTTTTTCACTGCTGTGAGAGATAGCAGACCTGAGTATGTGATATTAATTTCAGCTTGATATCTCGACGCGTTTCTGAGAAAAAGGTTTTTGACAGACAGACGGACAGACGGACGCCTGGTGTGAACTAACTACAAATTTACGGTTTTCGGAGTTTTCCCTTTATTTGTGCTACATGACCTTGCTTTTTGCCAAATTTCATGATTCTAGGTCAATGGGAAGTACCCTATAGGTTTTGATTTCCTTGCAAATGTCCAAATATGCAATATAAACCGCCGTATCTTTTTATTGCGTTGATTTAAAAACTTGATTTTTTCACTGCTTTAAGAGATAGCAGACCCGAGTATGTGATATTAATTTCAGCTTGATATCTCGACGCGTTTCTGAGAAAAAGGGTCTTGACAGACGGACGGACGGACGGACAGACGGACAACAAAGTGATCCTATAAGGGTTCCGTTTTTACCTTTTGAGGTACGGAACCCTAAAAATGGTTGCTGCAACATTATTTTGTGTGAGAATTATGTTTGCTGCTTTGCGAAGCAATTCCAAATGTTTTCCAAATTAAAAAGAATCTTTACAGAACCCTAAATTGATTATTTTGTAGTTATTCATAACTGTACAAAAATGTGTTTGTTTACTGTAGAACACAGTGAGGGCTCGCCGGCAGCCGGCGTAGGAGACGGCCAGCCGTTCCGACAGCCGCTGCCCGTGACGTTGCGACCGCGCGCGCCGCTCATGCACCCCAACCGACCTGATCACCACTGTAAGTACTGTGTGGACTTGGAGCTCAACATTGAGAAGATTTAGGTACACGTTTACTAGAAATGTGAGCATCTAAAAGTTAAGTCTTACAGACTGACTTTCATATCCGGTATCCCTATTCTTCTAATTACGATTGTTTGTTATTCTTTTTTGCTTCTATATTATACTAAGATGAGATTGACATGGCTGATCCAGCCAAACAACCTACATCATCACATCACCAACTTGATAGACAAAAATAGTGAAAAAGCCTGTACGGTAATACGCAACAGCTTTCTTCATGATATGCATTCGTCACCATCGCAATAACTTGAATTAATTTTTCCAGTGATAATGCCACAGCGTTTAGTATCAGCAGATAACAGCCAACTTCAGCAAAACGTACAGAATCCCGCTGCGCAGCAGATGGTGGAACAGAAACAAAACGTAGCACAGAATAATGGTAAAACTAAAAAAAAAAAAAACTTTAAATTAAATCTCCACAAACGTTCTACAAGTTGACTTAAGACATCATCAACTTGTTTTTAGGGTGGAGTACATTATTAGGTAATATGTATTATTTAAAATCTTTGCCCGTAACATATTGTTAAAAAAAATTGATTGGCATTGATTTGAATATTGAATTACCTACATGTATGTTTTGATATAGAAAGTAGATTTGTATAATGAAAGTTGTCAAATGTGTAATTTTTTTTTGTAGCTCCAAGCAATGAACACAAGCATGAATCAAATCAAGAACAAGGTGCAGATGAGATGGATATGGGAGACATGGATAAACTTGAACAAGATGGCTCTAATATTGGAGAAGTATGTTGTGTCTTACGTATTTTTTATTTGAGGAAAAAATATTTAACTCAAACAATTTGTTGTATTTAAAAAGTTGATTTTACATAAGTAAAGCATGGTTAGAATAAAAAAAAGAAATACATGCTCTTATAATTAAAATTGCAATGTAACATTTTTACAATCATATCAGACAGTTCATTGTCTCTTCGTCACGAAAACCTTTTATCCAAACTTTATTTCCTAGGTGGGTGACATCCTAACGGGACTAGGTGGCGAGGACGACGAAGAGTTGTTCGAGACGTTAACAGCAGAAATCGGGGAACAGTTCAATATCCTGGAGTACGCAGACCCTGAACTTGCTGCTCTCAATGACGCGGAGCATATCCTGGACGGGTTGGAGCTAGCTGATGACGGCATGCCTGAGAGACATGCTAAGAGAGAGCCAGAGTAAGTATCTTTGACTAAATGTTCTTTTAGGCACAGTAAAGGGTTAAAATTGGCTGTTGGGATTGGTGATAAGATTCAACCAATTACTAATTTAGTCTGTATGATGTATTCATTTGTTTCCGTCAACTATTTAACGGCGAAATTGGTTCGACTATTCCGAAACTAGAGAACTTAAGAATCCACCCATGACAATGAGAAAATCGTAGTGAGTAAGTTCTTTTAAGAAAAGAGGATTATACTAACCTTTTCTACTTTATCCAGGGATGAACACGAGCAGACACGAGACAATAAAATGTATAATGATTTGCAAAAAGCAGTCAAAAATATAGAGAATAAGGCGGAAATCAAATCGGAGATCGATGATATGAAGGCGGAAGTGAAGCTAGAAGCGCCGGCCACTCCTGCGCCCGCGCAACAACAGATGTACAACGACCCTGTTCAAAGAGTTATTACACCCAACCAGCAGATGGCGCTACAGGCTAGTATTTATGTAATTGACCACTTTTTATTTTGTTTTTTTTTTACTTCTTTATTTATTTTTATTTAGATTTTTTTATTAACAGAATTAGTGTTACCTTTTTATTTAAATGTCCAAAAATATAAAAAGAGACCTTTTTAACTTATGACCACTTTTTTTTGTTGGGACAATCCCACCACACTGTTCCCAACCACTGCAACTCCTGAAAGCCAGAATCAACAATGGAGTTCGCCAGAAAAGCGCCGAGCAATGAAGCTCGACGAGTCCCGGAGAAACGATTCAACTGTCTTGGATTCCGCAACGAAATTAATCACTCTTTTGACCACCTACAAACAATTTTTTACTTACGTAATAACTTTGCGTGTGTAACACTTGTCTTTTTTTCCCCAAACAGAATGCAATGCAAGCCATTAAGTCGGAAGTGAAACTAGAAAACGATGACAAGCCACAGCGGCCAGTGTTTACGCAAATGTTTACAAATGCTCCACAACGGCTACAGTTACATCATCAGGTATTCATTGACCATCATATCTTTATTTAGCACCAATTTATCTTGTGTATTTTTGACCGAAATCCGAACTCAAAAGCCACAATGTTGAGAACGTCTGTACTGCAAATCATTGTCGAAAGGTCACCCCCTGCTTGCTGATGAGGTACTCCATCCCTCTCCATCCTAGTTAAGGTATCTGCCCCTGTCTATTTTACAAATTTTATGCATTATCGAAAACTAAGCGCTCGATAGCACTAATAGGCTAGTAGATAAAAAAAGCTAGTCCGTCAGTTAGATTATCAAAAAGTTTGGAACACGTATTTTTCCTTTTTACTTGTAAATAGAAAATGACGAAAGTACCAAGGACGTTTTACGAAACTTTAATGCACTGTACGTTAAAGTTTCGTAAAACGTCCTTGGTACTTTTTTTACTGAGAAGTGACGTCACGGGAGTTTTTTTAAAGCTCTTTATCTTTATTTTGTTATCAATTTTATCAAGCAAAAAATATGTGCCCAGTATTTTTGGACGGTCTAACAGACGGACTAAACAGAATGAGTAAGAGGGGACTTAGTAATGTTTTGTAATCGTGACCATTCACATTTGGTGCCTGCAAAGTTCCCTCCCTCAACAAGTACCTTGTTTGACTGTGACTATGATTGTAAATTGTTTTGCTGTGCAGCAACAGCGTCCACAACAGTTCCAGCCCGGGCAGCCGGTGATGAGCCAGCAAGTGGTGCAACGACCGCAAGTGCAGTTCACTGCGGGCCAACACATGCATTACGCTCAGGTATTGTACATAGTACTGACAAATATGTTTCCATCTAAAACTAGATACTACTTTTTTACTTTTTTGACAAAAAAAAGAGTCGCGGTAAGTTTATGTTATAAAAACAAAAATTTAAACTAGTTTAGCCTTATTTCCTACACACATACAGGGGCCCTAGTCTGCTATTACAATCGTGTCTCGACGTGTAACGTCAAACTTTTGACACATTTCCCATGCAAAAACTGTCAAAGTTGTCAAATATCCGGCCGATGACTGGTCATTGAGACACGATTGTAATAGCAGACTAGGGCCCCAGATCGCATGCTCATTTCATGTAGAACGTGGTGCTAATTGTCTCTTGTTCACAAACTTAACTAAATTTAAGTTAAATGCATCTTTCTCTTTCCATTTCTTAAAGAAAAGGACAGAAGAAACATTTTAGTTTAATCCTGTCAAACTAGACAGCGCCTGAAGAAAATTGGCGTATGTTTCGTCGCCATGTTTTTAATTGCGTCTAAATTATCTATGGAGTGTCTAAATTTGACAGGACTTAACTAATATTTTATCTTCTGTCCTTTTCTTAATGAAATGAAAAGAGAAAGACACACTTAACTTAAATATTGGTTTAGTTTGTGAATAAGAGAATCGGCGTAATTATGTTACATTTTTATATGAACTGTGTAAATCCACTACAGGGAGGCAACGCGGGCTCCGGCGTCGTAGGCGGCATCCCGGCGAGCGCGGCCAGCATCGTGAGCGCCATGACGGCGCAGGTCAACGCGGCCTTCGCGGCCGGCCGCAGCATCGCCGCCGGCACTCGGCTCGTGGCCGCCGACGGCTCCGTGGGCGTCGTGCGCGCCGACCGCTCCGTGGCCCTCGCGCACCTGCCCTACGCCGGTCAGTGCAGCACGGACACACCATACATGTGTGGAAATAAACCACGTGAAGAGAAAACAATTACTTTCAATGCCTTTGGGTCTATGTACCGGCTTCGTTTTTGATCAACTTTTCTAGGTTGAATACATAAAGTAACACAATTATAAACGACATTGTTGTGTCTTGTATCATGATGTGCACCAAAGAAGTATTGTATACATCTACTTAGATGAAATTTTAATCCATAATGACTCACCAAAAATTTCAAGACACCACCATCAGTTCTAAAAAAATTACGAAATAAGATTGCTTATAAAATGTCGAATTAAGTAGCGGTGTCATCTATTCAATTAAGCTCACCTAAACTGCTACATCGTGCAATTGCAAGACCTGCTTGATTGTCAGTCATGAGTACCAACGTGATAGGTGTATCACACAACAATGAAGGTACCATCCCCCCACAGCGACAGTGTCAGGCGCGCAGGCGGGCGCGGTGGGCGCGGGCCCGGGCGCGCAGACCCCAGGGGGAGCTCGCGCGCCGCCGCCGCCGCCCTACCCGGGCACGCTGCGACAGCCGCAGCCGCCGCCGCCACCCTACCCACAGGTAGGCGACACACCCAACGTGCCACACACGAACACACATCGGTTCTTGACGTGACCATCCACACTTATACTTCATTAACCTTGCGTAATAGTAATCATTTTGAGATGAATTTAATTATTTTCTAACTTTTTTATTAATTTAGTCCAATATACTAGAAATTGAAACATTCAACTAAACATTTTCAAATTGGTACGAGTATACGAGTAAAATTTAGGTTGTATCTAGCTTTTCAAATTATATTACTAAAACCTCTTCCGAACACAAATTCATACTCAGTGTCACGTCAAAAATCGCCTAATAAAATAACTATTTACTTGCCAGATCTAAAATACCATTAATGAAAACTTACGATTAAGTAATCTTACTAATATTAAGTATTTTGATAGTCTTGGAGGATTTTTGGATACATTGTCGTGCATGCAGTAATATTTTGATCTACGTGTTTTTTTTAATGAATTTGTTTTGGCACGGCGACGGTGTCGAAGTAAATTCATTGGCTTTAAGTGTATGCAGAAAGCTTGGGTTCACATTTACGAGTCACTGTCGATTTGTCACTGGACTGTCTCACAAGTGTTGCAATAAATGTGAACTAGTAACAATATTCATCAGTCGCTTTGATATTCAATCGCATCGCAGACAATGTGAAGTTGGACTTGCGCAATCATATCCAAAGCAATATTAATTTGTCTATGCGTTGGTGGCGGACCCTTTCGACTGTAAATATTCGCTGTAATGAGGCGTCGCTTGTTTTTACGTTACGAGCTTAGAAGACTAATATTGCATGGGTATGCAATCGTTTACAATTCATACGACCATGCAGGTATATTAGTGTAAGGTGTTCATTTTAAAGTTTATATAAACTATTCAGAAATTGTTGACAATAACAGACTGAGAGACAGACAAATCGTGTATTACAATGTCGTTGTCTGTCGTTGTCTAAAACTAAAAGTAGTTACAACCATATGTCGTATGAGTTGCGCGAGCGCGCTGTAAGGACGGCGGAGTACAGGCGGTGTTTATTGCATGTCGGTGGTTGATGGTTGTTGGCGCGGGCAGCCCTATGAGCCGGCCGACTGGGGCGACTGGCTGCACCGCCGCCCGCTGCTGCTGCAGGTCAGGCCCCCCCACACCCCACCCCACTGCCGCACCTAGGCGCACCCCACCGGAATACGATTCCTTTACTCCAAGCGACGACAAGAAGTTAGGGATTTTTGTTAAGTTACCCGAGTATTGTTCGTTGAAATGTGTTGATGGGAAGGCTGAGTAAAGCCTAAACGTAACTTTATATCACGACATCTTCACGTGCCTACGAGGCAAAAAGTCTTATGCCTATTTTGGTTTGAACGGTAGAATTCGTGCCGGAAAACACGGGTGACCTAACAATGATTCTCTATAGGTTAAGAAGAAATTCACGCGATAGTGTCAGAACTATTATTGTGGATTTCGTATTTATCCTAAACACTTCTTGTTCGTACCTTCACTATGTTAATCCTATATAGATTTCTCGACTTCCACCTTGTTCTTTATTGTTATCTAACACACTTGTTTATTTCCTGGTTAACGAGAATTGTTAAACCTGGAATATTCTTGTAACAGTCAATCGAGAAATGAATCTGTATTTGTATTCAAGTCTTTGATCTCCTCTTCCCTTCCCTCATCTTAGATTTCCTTTCCTTAGTCTCTAGCGGGTCCGAGTCGGATTAGAGGGCCTTGTCACCGCTAACCACCTTATTCGTGTCTGTTTTAACGCTTTTTACTTTGCTTGCTCGCGGCACGCATGCGTACTGACTACTAACCTTTGTACTTTTTCAGCATCCTTCCTAACACAATGACACTAACGTTCTAAACAAACTAGCACTCAAAATAAACAAAATTATAAAAAATATATCATTTTATTTATTGTAAAGACAGTGTAGACGTTAGGATAAGGATTACCTGTCTCATCTTGTAAAACTGAAATCTTGGTGGTGGAAATTCGATATCAATTGGTTGTGGTAGCTTATCCTAGATATCATGATGTTGTTACGGAAGGCAGGCAGAAACCATATCATTGGCAAAGAAAGCATGGATAGACATAGACACGTGAGATCGAAACGAAATGAAAAAAGAGTTGTGGGCGCCAAAGCTAGTAATGTGCATGGAAAAGACAAATGTATGCGATATCTATACAAGACCATTATAATAAATCCTTTATAATGTATAATGTATCCATTCTCTTGTAGCCTAGGTATTTCTAGTTGCAGTTTATTTAAGAGCGTTCAAAAAAGGCGGGATAATAGGTATCCGAAGTAAAAATATAAATTAAATTTTCTGCAGAAATTAAAAAAATAACACATTGATATTAATAGAAAATATTTCCAGAATTAGGCTTATATTCACAATATAAAATTTTACTTATTAATTAAATAATTTAGAAGGTTACAAATAAATAGGAATCATTTCACATTAAAGTATTCATTTATATTACACACACAAATTCAACTTTTGAATGACTGTTAGTTTTGAATAGTAATTTCTGTTAATTAGTTTGTTGCTAATACAAAAGTACGATTTATAAATGTACTTAGATGGTTCTGGCACTCCGTTGTAATTTCACATTTGTTATTTTTGATCAACAGTCTATCAATAGTGTATGCGCACTGAACTATTAGCTGACCTATTCCTTAAGTCACATCTAGTGAAACTGTTATGAAATTATGTTATTTTTCACTTCACAGTAAATGTAGATAAACCTTTTCAAAATTCGCTAGAATTTATAAGTCGAGCCGACTGAAAATTCTGTAGATAAATTGTTGTAATTTGTAGTCGAAGAAACTCCAAGAATGTTGTATTCTGCTTTTAGTTTTAATTAAATACATGTTTGTATTAGAATTACTCATTTGCTTTGAAAGTACCATTTCATTCGGCTCTTCACTCAAGATGAGATAGGTAAAATGATAGAAAATGAAACCGGCCACAACTGTTCATGTATGTATCGATATCAGTATTGAATGTCGCATCGTACGCACCGAGCTCGACTCACAAAACGTGACGCTAGGTGGCAATACTAGGAACCCTAGGAAACTAGCATCGCGACCGGTGACGAAGCTAACGGTGTCGGCGACGGCACAGGCCGGGCGTCATCAACAGGCTTACTTTAACCGTCAGAACGTAAACCAGGAGCAACCGTTGCTTCTCGAGGAGCTCCTGGAGCAGGAGAAGCGCGAGCAGGAGCGCGAGGGCGGCGAGTGGGCGGGGCCGGGCGCGGCGCCGCCCCCCGCGCCGCCCGCGCCCGCGCCGCCGCCCGCCATCCCGCTGTACGCCAACGCGCCGCCGCCCGCGCCGCCCGCGCCCGCCGAGCGCGAGCCCGACCCGCACGCGCGCCTGCTGTACGAGCAGTGGCTCAAGCAGTTCAACGCCTTCGCCGTGGACCAGCAGCGCTACTACGAGGGCGAGGTGCACAAGCTGCGCAAGATCCGCAAGGTGAGCCGCAGTAGTGCGCTTTCGTGTTCGTGAGCTTAGTAGTGGCGCCGTCCTCCCGGCCGCCGAGTAGAACTTTACAGGTGGCGTACCGGCCTCGTGGTAACCGAACGAACCTGTGACTAACTCTGGGGCTTAGACGCGCGGTATCGGCCCGATGTTACACTTGAAGCTTTTTGATTTGCAGTCGCTGAACAGCAAGCAGCGTCAGTTGCGCAAGTCGGGCAACGAGTTGCTGCCCAACGACGCGGCCGAGCTGCAACGCGTCTCCACCGAGCAGCAGGCGTTGCAGAAACATCTCGAGGCTGCGCGCAAGCAGGCCCGCCAACACAGCATGCTTATACAGGTATGCTACAAAATCATAAATTTTAATGATATCTAACTTAACGTAATGAAACTAAGTTTTAAACGCTCTAATCTCCGGAAATATCTGGACTGATTCGATTTTTTTTTTACATTTACAAAGGTTAGAATAGGGTATTACACTCTTTTTTTTTAAAGTATTTCAAATAACTCCTACAGTACTAAGAAACCACAAAAAAATCCTAAATTTTTATTTAAACGCTAAGTACCCTAAAAACGCTTTTAAAAATTGTATTTTCAAATTTTGCCCGGAAATTGCCAAAAACGGAAAACGCCGTGGGCGTGGTTTTGCTTTGGGGATATGACGTCCTTACGTCATGTAAGTAAACAAATGCGCTGTGACACTTTACATCATTATTATTGTTTTTATCTCAAAAATTAGTTACTGTTCGACTTACCGTTGGTGTGCGTTTCGGAATGCAAGAACACAAGTGTGAAAACATCGGAATAATTGTGAATTCTAGTGTTAACTGCTTCAAATTTAAGATAAACTTAATTAAAAGTTGTGGGATGAGTATTCCAACTATTACACCATAAAAACCCGTTTGTACTTTAGTAAATGTCACTTTGATGTAAGTACCTATGTGCATTAGCCATCTAAAATATCTTTCACAATAACTTCCATGAAAAAGTATATTTTTATAATAAAGATCGTATTAGGAGGTTCTATTCTATTTTTATTTAATGGCAACCAAAGCCGATGTCGACTATTCTGCCAATGTCGAAGTGCATTTGATTTCAAGTGTGTAAAAGAGAGAGAAAAAAAATTAACTGAAACAGTAAGCTGGACACACTGTAGACTGATGTGTTAGTACGGGACTGAAACAAACGTATTAGGAGGTTATAAATAAAACAAATATTTACGTCTAGTTGACACTGTTGACAGTCGACAGCTGTCACTGTCTGTGGTCTGTATTTCGGTGTGTTAAGGAACAGATAAAAAAAAACTGAAAATTTTGAATTGAATTTAAAAAAATATTTTCTAGTTTTATGAACTAAAACTAACACTGTTCGGTTGCTTGTTGCATAAGCTACCTCAATAATATATTTTTAGATTTTTTCTCTTATACAGTGTAATACCCTATTATAATGCTATAATATATAATTTCAACTACAAGCACCTGCGTCATTCATCGGGTCCTAATACTGTAGGTGCGTAATGTTTTTAATAAGTTTTCTCTTATTTCTCCCATAGGAATACGAGACCAAACAGCGTCAACAGAATCCCCAATTAGCGCAACAGACTGTCATCAACCAGCAACAAATTACGACAAATCAAACAGTATTTGCTCAGACTCAGAACATGAATCAAGGCCAGCAAGTGCAACAACAGACCACGATCAACCGGCCGATGCAACTGGGGCTGCAAGGGGCGACCATACAGCAACAACAAACACTCATCCGCACTCAACAGACGGTGATCGGTGCCGATGGACAACCAATATCTCAACAGAGGATAGGACTCGTGACGTCACCGTTGAACACTCAAGGACGACTACTACAAGGTGGTCGTACCCTTGTCATAGAGCAGTCGGGAGCGCAGCAGCAACAGCTGGTTAGGCAACTGTCAGGGGTGCAGGAAAGGCCGCAGTCTGTGGGCGGTATGGTGCAGTTTGGTCAGCAGCAGATGGGTGGAGTTCGAAGTGCCATGCAGCAAGGTCCTCAGACGCCGCGGACGCCGGGCGCGCGGCCCGCTATGTCTCCACTACACGTGCAGTCGCCTCACTCCCAGTCTCCGTTACACTCTCTAGCGCCGCAGTCGCCGCTCCACCACCTGACGTCACCGATGCAGTCACCGTTGCACTCGCAACAGTCGCCCCTACACCATACTTCTCAATCTCCCCTACACCCGTCGACACAGTCGCCTCACCATACGCAGCAGTCACCGCTGCACTCTCAACAGTCGCCGATGCACGTGCAGCAGACGAACATGCCGCAACAATCACCAATGCATCAACAATCACCAATGCATCAGTCACCGATGCATCCGCAGCAGTCGCCGATGCACCAATCTCCGATGCATCCACAACAATCTCCAATGCATCAGCAGTCTCCTCTCCACGCGCAACAAACTCAGATGTCTCAGCACTCGCCAATGCCACAGCAGTCGCCGATGCATTCACAGCAGTCGCCGATGCATATGCAACAGTCTCCGATGCATACGCAACAGTCGCCGATGCAGACGTCGATGTCGCCGCAACACTTCTTGCAGCAACTGCAGGCTCAAAGGACTAGTCCTCAGTTACCAACGCCTAGTCGAAGTCCACAGGTAAACTGACCTTATTTGAAGAAACTAAAACGCGATACTGAACATATGAATGGAAACTGAACTGTGTATTCTTCTTTCAGATATATCAACAATCTCAAATACAAAGTCCAGTAGCGTCACATTCGCCGCAAATGCAAAATGTAAGATCAAATTCACATAAAATGATTTTTTCAATCACTTCAATGTGTCTATCTAAATTAATACTTTTATTATTTTGTTTAAGGTTGACTACGCAACAGGCAGGTTCTCTCGGCCTGCGCCTGGCTGCTCTCCTTTGCCAACTCGATTTGCTAGACCACCGCATCATCAACAAGGTACTTGTATTATAAAGACAATTCAATTCCACCATTTCACAAGTTAATAAAAGTTGCAAGCTCTAATTATTGCTTCCTCGTCAGGTATAAGAGTTGGCGGTCCTTTCGGTGGTCGCCAACAAACTTCACCTCTCGGAAGTCCGCAGCCTCTACCATCGCCTGGGAACCCTGGCAATGAGATAGCTGTAAGTATACCTATATGAACCGACCTACATAGATATGACTAGCATTCCGTGTCTAACTCTCTATATCTTGTCTGTAGCGTCAACAAATGCTACAACGGCAGCAGTACAGCCCGATGGGCGGCGCTCCCGCGTCACCGTCAGTGGCTCGGTCGCCTCACGTGGCTCGTACGCCTACTCCGTCAGCATCGCCTGCGGCGTCCCCGGCGCCGGGCGGCCTGCACGAGCACGGCGGCGGCATGCACGGGCCGCACGGACCCGCACCCATGCCGCCGGGGTACCGCTACTTCAAACCTGGCCTGTTCGGAGGCGCGCCCGGCTGGCCACCACGCGAAGACGAACGCCGTCGTCCCGCACACCTCACTAAAGTGTCCATCCTCAAGAGACGGACACCCCCACGACCGCGGCTCCTCAATACCCCGTCGCACCACGCGGAAGACATCGTCGACCCGAACAACTCCCCCAGTGCTGCCGACGCGCGCAGTTATGTAGTATACACCCCTGATGCACTAGATTACGGGCCTCGGGGTTCTCGCGATGAACCTCGCTCCTCACTCACGCGCTCCGACGACGATGATGACGTAGAAGAATTAGTAGAACATCTCGACGATGATGATATCGTATTAGTTGAACCTGATGCCATTTCGCCCGAAGAACGTATTGCGACAGAAGAGGACTTTGAAGAGCTTATAGACAGCGGGAAACCTGACGACGAGGTTGAAGATGAAACGGCGGAACGCGCACCTACGCGAACAGAGACGACAACAAAGACCGTGGCCGTCATAAGTCTGTCGACAGGCAAGCAGCCAGCCAGCGTGCAACAGTACAAAATACTCAATCCCGCCGCAAACTCGCGGGCACGTTTACCGCTTCTTAGCGCCACCATGCTTTCTCCACATACAAACACTAAAATCCTTGACGAAGTATCACAGGCCACTGTCGCCTCTGTCTCTATAGCTAACCAAACTATCTCTGTGCCCGTACTCAAGAATCTTTCCGTACCGATCGCAAGCGTTGCGAGTCATGTGGGCGGAGTCGGAAAGTCACAGATCAAGAAAGTACCTCTGAACTTGACTAACCCACCTCTCACTATAAACATGTCTACGCCGCCGCTCTCTAAGCCGATCACCTCTGTTATAAGCGTCATATCTTCGAACGTACCGAAAGTCGCTAATATAAACCCACCGCGTGTCCCTGTGTCGATATTGACACAACACCAAGTTAAACAGAAAATAGTCAAAACTTTAGAAAAACCGATGATGCTAGCTTTATCTAATTCTAAACTGTCCAGCTTGGCAGTAACACATGACGCTACGCTACCTGCGAAGATATTCCAAGACGATGCTGCGTCCCCTGACAGTACTGTTTCTTCTGATAATAATCAAGAAAAGGATCTCAATATAAATACGATGTCTTCTACGTCTCAACAGTTATCAGTAGCAATGAGTTCTCATAGTTCATCACAGATGGATCAAAGGCCAGGATTATTCAAGGAGCCAAATAAAGATATTGACATAGAATCTGAAATCAGCCAGCAGACGGAACTGCCGCACTCATTGTGTCTCAGCGATCGCACTCCTCTGCTGTTAGGAAAGGCTGACATAAAGAGTCCCGACCCCATTCCAGAGAAAATTCCAGACAATATTATGGAGGGTGACGATGAGGATAAACCCGAAGACAACATGCCAAATAACTTACTGCTGGCGTACAATAAGAGCATATCCGAACCGCCGCCACCGCCACCTATGTCTGACAAAACAGAAGAAAATGTGGTAAAGACAATAAAAGCCATTGCTAATCAAACCAAAGAAATGGTAATAGATTCAAACATGCAAATAACGTCGGATATGGCACAGGATTCAGTTCAAATATCCATACCGTCTCCCACGCCGTCACAGGAGCGATACCTGAACGATATAACTATGCAAGAACATCATGAGACTGCAGAGAGCACAAAGCATGTCGAAACTTTTGAAGACATGCTTTGTATACTTGAAAAAATTGGTGATGATGCTAAAACATACGGCATGAAACAACCAACACCTAAATCTACAAATCAGAATATTCAGAATCCTAATGTTAGTACACCAAAACTAGATACGAAAGAAAGTCAAGAACAGTCTGCTTTTGCGAAGCGTGAGCCAGAAAGGCTTGCGTTACAAACAGCGACTGTACCTCAGCTGTCACCGCTGTCGCAACCTGCGGAGCTGACGTCAAACATGGCCAATGTATCGCAACAACTGCGGACTATCATGTCCTCACTCAACCCCAACACGTCTAAAGTGGACACGCAGCCTGTCATGAGGAAGAACAGTGACGCCACAACGCCAACACAAGTGAATTTCGAAAACTTGTTACCTTCTTCTAAAGTGGAGGTCGCGGTATCAAGGCCGTCGCCTATTCAAAGGATTGATAAACCTTCGACAGCTATCCCAAGTCCGGACAGTATACCCATGAGTGCTGCCCAAGCTATCGGCTCAAGAGTCAATACACTCTCATCAATGGGTCAAATGAGAAAGTCTCCTAATGTCTCTCCTATTAACTCGCCCGTAAGCCTACAAAACTCTTTAATGAAGTCGCCTGCTTCTATGATTTCAAATCCTTCATTCTCTCCTATGGATGATTCCGGGCCCACATCGGTCGCTTCTCAAATCATTCAAATGCCAGCTCTCTCAAAAATACACAGTTCTACAGCTCCTCCTATTATGCACTCAAATAACACGATCACTACAAGCATGAGTGGATTCCAGAAGACTCAGTCACTGCCGACCAGCATATTGGGCCATACACTATTACAACCCTCAAGACAAATAAGTACTAGTAATTTACCATTTAACCAACAGAGTATTAGTACTAGTCAGCCACCTGCTTTAGTCATGACGTCTCGACCACTGATCGGTAATAAAGAGCCAGCTCCGAATGTAACAGTGCGCACACACAGCATCGTCAGCTCAGGGATCAATCAGATTCAAGCAAAACCTGCTCCACCAGGCTCTATCAATTTCATCACGTCGTCCAAACTTCTTCATACGCAACTGACGTCACCTCTTAAGAGGTCGAAGTCTACGGATGAGCCAAAGAGCGAAGTTATCGTTGGTCACATACAACCGACAAAAAGACATAGCGTGGAAGCCGTAGTAGTCAAATCTGAACCTATGGAGACAGACGAACCAGCTACGTCAACAAGTAGTGACGCAGGCAACAAGCATAACAATAATATGCCACAATCGACAACTAATCCTAAGAATGATGAGTCCCAGAATGTGTTGTTGAAGCAACTGCTGCAGACCACCACTACAGCAGCGACAGTAGTGCCTCCGCGCACTTTGACCATACAGAGAACTGCGCCAGCACTGGGCACCATACCGTCTCTAGAAGCACAACTGGCGAGACCTTCAATACCACCTCCAACGCTATCTTTACCGCAAGAAGTAGAATTACCAAAGAATTCGCCGCGACATAACATTATGACCAGCAATGTAGTGAACTCTCCCTTCAATACACGTCCCATACAGTCAATTCCCACATCTACGATATTGTCTCCTTTAACACAAACATCGACACAATCCTTGATGGATGTCCGCAAGCCTCCTATCAAGATGATGAGCAAAGAGGAAACCACTCCGATTCCAGAAAGTTCACCTACTATAAAATCAATGCAAATGTACCCAATGAGTATTGAAAATCCACAGCTGCAACAAGCTATAAAGAAAGAGATTGCTCCCCCGCAACAGAGTCCGGTACATAGGCCGTTTACTCCTATGGATGTCAAGAAGGAACTGCTCGATGAGAGCTCCCAACAGTCGGCAACTTCTGGGGTTTCGACCGCATCCGATCAGGGCAAACTTGATCAGCCAATGAAAGAAGAATTCCCTGAGAACGTCAACATGGAAACGTCTACTGAAGTCAATGCTCCGGAAACTCCATCGGAAGCCAAAAAACGTAAAAGACGTGAATATCAGCAGAAAAAGCGAAAGCAGTTACAGATGAATATGAAAGCAGCGGCTGAAAACAACTTGAATGCTGCCAATGCTAAGAAGAGACCGCGCAAAGGTTCCCGGTATGAGGAAGACTACGACACGTTTATTGACAACCTCATGGCGCAGTTACGGTTGCTGCCTGCCATGCAAATACAAGAGCCTGCTCTAACCACAAACTTCGCAGTTTGTCCACTATTTGGCTCTGGAGACTTGACAAAATTAAAAAATAAAGATTATGATCTATTGAAGGGCGATTTGGTTGGGGAGTTTGGTAATGCAAAAATACCGAATGTTGGCGATTATTACAATACGAAACCCTTCGGAGAAGAGGAACCTTTGCCAGAGAAACCACCTGCATCGACCCAAAGAGGGTTTTACGACCAAGAATTTCAGCCGATTTTGTTTGATGATGATCCAGAGGATAAGAAGCTTGACTTTATTTGTAAGGAACGGGACACAGACACGCCTGATAGCATTGTTAGCTGCTCTAGTCCTGAATGTCTGGAAACAGAACCTCCCAACAGGTTCCCGGGACTCAAACTCATTGACGATGACGAAGAAGACGAGGATAGTGACTCGGCATCCGGTCGAATATCTCCGGTCATCCCAATCATAGCACCTGTGCCGATCAGAGTGAAGCCAGTGTCTTTGTATCAAATGAAAGATGATGAGGAAAATCAGAAGGCGCTTAAAACCCTCGACACAGACGCCGCCAAAATTAAAGGTGGAGACTCGCCAGGCAGCACTGAAACCAATGAAAACGTCACCGTCACGCTTACTCTCACATCTGGTGCTGCTGAAGATATTCTCGGCGTACTCAAAGAGCTCGCAGGAATTCTACACATACCACCACCGACTTCGTATCAAATTATAGAAAGAACTGCAACTCCACCGTCACATAAGCTTGGGCTGTACCGATCCAAGGGTAAAGACGGCAAGGAAGGAACACCTATTGATATTCAAAGTATATTGAACGGAGCGGCGAAGTTTTGCCGACATTGTGATGTTGTTATTTTAGATTCAGTAGTTAGAGCCAAAGCGTCCGAGTTCCCATTACTATCAGCCAACAAAGGCAACGCTGAAGAAATTCTGTGCGACAGTGATTCAGAACTATATTTCTGTAGCACACAGTGTTATGAAAGTTTTGCGTGGCGCCCGACCAACATCATCCTTGATGGCAAGGCGAAGCCCACCGTCAAAGAAGACAGCAAGTCTGACGTCGATACCAACTTATCGAAAGAACGCGACGATTTCGACACAGCTTCGACCGAAAGCATGGAGACCGATGATTTGGATATAAAACCAGACATCAAGGACGAGAAAATGGATTTGTCGTTCATGGACTCGCTTGATAACGACGAATTAATGAAAGAAGTTGGGGATGACGTCAGTGCGCTTGATGAGGACCTGAAGAGTGAACAAGACGACAAGAGCAACCAAAGTACTGAGAGGGAGAAATACAGAGGCGTAAGATATAAGGCGTGGTCACCTGGATGTATCGGACCCCCCGTCAAGTACAAGCGTCCAACTGATAGAGAGCTCACTGAACTGGTGTTCCGCACTGGCGTCGCTATAATGCCAGTGACGAATGAAGACTCAAGACGGTGTGAATTATGTGGAATACAAGGCGATGGAGTGGCTGACGGGGTGTCGAGGCTTTTGAACTGTGACGTGAACCGTTGGGTGCACTTGAATTGTGCGTTATGGTCGGAGGGAGTGTACGAGACTGTGAGCGGTGCGCTGATGAACGTGGAGACGGCGCTGGCGGCCGGCTCCAACGCGACGTGCGCCGTGTGCCGCCGCCTCGGCGCCACGGTGCGCTGCTTCAAGGTGCGCTGCGGCAGTGTGTACCACCTGGGCTGCGCCGTCAAGGACAACTGCGTCTTCTATAAGAATAAGACTGCGTTCTGCGCTTCTCATGCTCCTAAGGTACGTTTATCATTTTGTTTGTTCTGTTGGAATAATTTTCAAATTTCGTGTCTAGTCTAAAGTAATTATAAATCTAAAGTAGTTCTTTTTTGTCAAATAGATAAGACATAATATTGTTAAATAATTAACATGACATTCATAGGTCAGCTTTTCTTCTAACAGAGTTCTTCGTATTCTTTGTAAAAGTATGATATTTCTAGCAAAAATACATATTTCCGCTTTTTTCCCCCTAATATACTTAATTATTTAAAGCAAGAATACATAGTTCCACTTTTTTCTCTAATAGAATGAAAAAGACAACGAGCTAACGACACTAAGCGTGCAGCGGCGCGTGTACATATCGCGCGACGAACAGCGTCAAGTGGCGTCAGTGATGCTCCACTCGGACACCAACCATCTGATCAGAGTGGGCGGCCTCATATTCCTCAGCCCTGGACACCTGCTGCCGCACCAGCTGGCGGCCTTCCACACACCCAACTACATCTACCCTATAGGGTACAAAATTGTAAGACACTTTGGAAGTTGTTATTTCTTAGAGTTAGTACTACACTAATTGATCGACGATAAAATATTTTTTTCTTGTATATTTACCATAAAACATACAACGAAACAAATTTGAATTCATTAACTCTAGAAAACTTTCTTTGATATAATTTAACCAATTTGATGAGTATTCCGCATTGCTAACCGTATATTTGTTATCAGGTGCGTTTCTACTGGTCGATGTCTCGCGCGAACAGCCGCTGCCGCTACCTGTGCTGGATCACGGAGGAGGCGGGCCGGCCGCGCTTCCACGTGCGCGCGCAGGACGAGCCGCGCGCCGAGTGCGCCGCGCCCACGCCGCGCGCCGCCTGGGCCAACGTACGTATGCACACTACTACGTCATAGTGAAGTGTTCACGTGCGCGCGCAGGACGAGCCGCGCGCCGCCTGGGCTAACGTACGTATGCACACTACTACGTCATAGTGAAGTGTTCACGTGCGCGCGCAGGACGAGCCGCGCGCCGCCTGGGCTAACGTACGTATGCACACTACTACGTCATAGTGAAGTGTTCACGTGCGCGCGCAGGACGAGCCGCGCGCCGCCTGGGCCAACGTACGTATGCACACTACTACATCATAGTGAAGTGTTCACGTGCGCGCGCAGGACGAGCCGCGCGCCGCCTGGGCCAACGTACGTATGCACACTACTACATCATAGTGAAGTGTTCACGTGCGCGCGCAGGACGAGCCGCGCGCCGCCTGGGCTAACGTACGTATGCACACTACTACGTCATAGTGAAGTGTTCACGTGCGCGCGCAGGACGAGCCGCGCGCCGCCTGGGCCAACGTACGTATGCACACTACTACGTCATAGTGAAGTGTTCACGTGCGCGCGCAGGACGAGCCGCGCGCCGCCTGGGCCAACGTACGTATGCACACTACTACATCATAGTGAAGTGTTCACGTGCGCGCGCAGGACGAGCCGCGCGCCGCCTGGGCCAACGTACGTATGCACACTACTACATCATAGTGAAGTGTTCACGTGCGCGCGCAGGACGAGCCGCGCGCCGCCTGGGCCAACGTACGTATGCACACTACTACATCATAGTGAAGTGTTCACGTGCGCGCGCAGGACGAAAACACTCGTACGATAGCGCGTGTTCTTTGGTTAGATTGATAATTTCTTATTTCTGACTACGGGCAACGACTGTCAAAGATCTACGAATGACAATTTATTAGATTCCAATGACTTAACGTGCTTTCCGAGGCACAGTTTAACGATCCATACAGTTGGAAAACGCCTTTGATGTCGGACGACACCGCCGCCGCCGCCCGTGTAGGTATTTACGCTACCGCGTGCAAATGCGCAAGGGTTGTCAAAAAAGACATACTTTATTTTTTTCATAATTGAATATTACCTACATGTGAGAATTACGCGGCTTGCGGTTTTATAAAGGGGGGCAAATTTTTCATTATTTTTGCGATAGGACACACCGTTTTCGAGATACAAAGCTTTAGAAGAAAAAAAGACAGGTCACAGCGGCATGCGACTACGGTCATAACCTGGAAACAGACTGTTAGGTACCTTTGCTTATTGTTTTATCCGGGTTTTTTCGTAGTCAGGTTTTAGTTTTTTTAACTTTTGTATAAATAAATAACCTAACATTGCGTGAACAGTGTCCAAGTGCCTGAGATAGCCCGTTCGCAAAGCGTATATACCTACAATACGAAATATAAATGATGCCGATTGAAATGTTTTTCCGATTGTAATAATATAACGTATACAAATACGTGTATAACTTAACTTTACTCGTACCTACTATAATTATATACGTAACTATAAACACGACGGGTATTATTAGTTTATACAAAATAAATATTAGTAGGTACCCACCTGTTTAATACGAATTTATAAGAATAAACTTACCTCGCGTCACGGGGAAATCTATGAAATCTTAAATCGTTATTATGTCTCGTTGTCGAGGTACATCCGTACACAAAACAAGAAGTGTGCACCATTATAATTAGTTTATTCAATGATTCTTGAAAACACGCTCGCGATTTACACGGATGCGTTAGCCCCAGAGTTTGGCCCCCCAACTACGCGCACTCGTGGGCAGCGATCCGCGCCGCCCACTTCCCCTCGAGATCCCCGCCGTTGCTCTATGCAAGTACATTCGTTTTACAACTGTATGGATCGTAAAACTGTGTCCGAAGCACGGAATATCAGTGATGTCAATTCAATTCAATGTATTTATTTGCTAGACATTTGTCCTAGACAAAGTAAGAAAAACTTATAGTTAATTTGCTCGATTTCGAAACTGCATGCTCTCATACGCGAGCCTCAACCACGACTTTTAAATATTGTTAATACCTTTCCGTAGGTACTAGACGCCGTAGCAGCATTACGTGAAGGACGAAGTGAAGAGGGCGTTCTCAAGTTATGGCCCAACTACGTCACGGGAGAAGATCTGTTCGGTCTGACCGAGCCCGCCGTGGTCAGAGTGCTGGAGAGCTTACCTGGTAAGTGTCGATAACATAAGGATAACCTGCGTGAGATGTCTAAAGTGGAAAATAAAGACAAGTTAAATATCTGTCTGCTGTACTTTTCTGATTCATTTCATTGCGGAATCCAAGAGAGGTGAATCTTTTCTTCAGGACTCGACGAGTTATAAAATTCGACACTTTTCTGGGGAATTCAATTGTTAATTTTGGTTTTCAGAAGTTACAGTACTTGAGAATAGTGCAGTAAGATTGCTTTAAAAAAGAGGATTATCAGAGATGGTAGTTAGTAGGTAAGTTGTGTTGGTTGCAGGCATAGAGACGCTGACGGACTACCGCTTCAAGTTCGGTCGCTCGGCGCTGCTGGAGGGCGGGCTGGCCGTGAACCCGTCGGGCTGCGCGCGCGCGGAGGCCCGCGCGCGCGCGCCGTGGCGCCGCAGTACGCGCTCGCTGCTGCCCGCCGCGCCCGCGCCGCCGCCCGCCGCCGACCACCCCGCCTGCCCCTACTCCAAGCAGTTCGTGCACACCAAGAGCTCGCAGTACAAGAAGATGAAGAGCGAGTGGCGCAACAACGTCTACCTCGCCAGGTAACGACACCTTCCTTTGCTGTAAACGTTTGTTAAGCACAAACTTCCAAATAGGGTATTACACTCTTTTTTTCAAAGTTGTTCAAATAACTCCTACAGTACTAAGAAACCAATAAAAAAAATCCTAAATTTTTATTTAAACGCTAAGTACCCTAAAAATGCTTTTAAAAATTGTGTTTTCAAGTTTCGCGCGGAAATTTCCAAAAACGGAAAACGCCGTGGGCGTGGTTTTGCTTTGGCGATATGACGTCCTCACGTCGTGTAAATAAACAAATGCGCTGTGATATTTTACATCATTATTATTGTTTTTATCTAAAAAATTTGTTACTGTTCGACTTACCGTTGGTGTGCGTTCCGGAATGCAAGAACACAAGTGTAAAACATCGGAATAATTGTGAATTCTAGTGTTAACTGATTCAAATTTAAGAAAAACTTAGTTAAAAGTTGTGGGAAGAGTATTACAACTATTACACCATAAAAACCCGTTTGTACTTAGCAAATATCACTTTGATGTAAGTACCTATGTGCTTTATAGCCATCTAAAATATCTTTCACAATAACTTCCATGAAAAAGTATATTTTTATAATAAAGATCGTATTAGGAGGTTATAAATAAAACAAATAGTGACGTCTAGTTGACACTGTTGACAGTCGACAGCTCTCACTGTCTGTGGTCTGTATTTCGGTGTGTTCAAGAACAGATAAAAAAAACTGAAAACTTTGAATTGAATTTAAAAAAATATTTTCTAGTTTTATGAACTAAAACTAACACTGTTCGGCTGCTTTTTGCATAAGCTATCTCAATAATATATTTTTAGATTATTTCTCTTATACAGTGTAATACCCTATTTCGGACTATGCACACTTCTTCAGCTCTATTCGCAATCCGCTAAAAAAACTTAATCACACTTATAAAGTTTCAACTTATAAAGTAGAATTGGTTGCTAAAGGTAAACTGAAAAGGCGCGGAAAGCTGAACGGACACGTTCTTATACAAAACGTTGTTATCTGTGGACATAAGTTGAATTGCGCTAAGTGTGCATAGTCTTTTGATGTTTCTTTTACATTGCCATTAAAACATGACAAAAAAGGGGGACATGAAGAATTGCGCATGAATAACTAGGTCTTGATATGTAAATAAATTATAATCAATCTCAGCCAGCAAGTTGAGCAGCCTCCTCCGCCGGCACCCGTAGAACACGATGCAAAATCTAGCCGGCACCTTCGCCATATTAAAAGAAGAGACGACCAATTCCACACATGATGTCACTGCTTGCAAACATATGATAGCAAGACGAATGAGCTGTACAAAATAATAGCACTTATAATTATCAGTATATTCCAAAACCTACCCGGTAAGAATGAGAACAAGAAAATACAAACCTATTGTGTGTACAACTAGGTTGAAAACGCCTTGCAGTCTGCAAACTATGAATTTGTTTGCCGAATTTGCTTTTGTCGAAGTAGTGTTATTGTGGTGCGATTGTTTACAGCACGATTTTTTACTGTAATAATTTTCTCGCCATATTATATTTTAATATATTAATTCAAATGTTGCATTTTGACAATATTATACCTAGTAGCATTCCAAAAAATCGCAGTGCCACCTGTGTTATGTTAGAGAGTTGTGTGTGATAATTGTGATAATGTACAAATATTTATTTACAAGTATTATTGTTATCATAATGGTGATAGGTAATATTTTATTTAATTTATTGATTTAAGGAAAACTTACAGCTAATACAGTGGAGTATAATGAAGCAATGTGTAAAATAAAGCCAATTACAAGTTCTCACTTATATTTAAGCCAATTAATATATATTATTAATATGACAGTAATATGGTAGTAGCGCTTTTATTTATTAAACGCTTAGTGTTAGTAGGTGTGTAAATGGGGGATGCCTGAATAAATGTCTATGCATGTCAACAAAACGAAGAAAGAAGAATGACTTTACGGTCGATTATTATTAAACAAAGCCGATAGTTTATCTCCTGAATTTCATTTAGTATTGACCAATGAGCATTTAAAATAATGATATTTTACAATGTATTGTATGTCTCATAAAATTCCTTTGCATTTTGTAAAAAGTGATAAACTTTCAAATACAATACAATAATATCAATAATATTACGTCCCGCGACGTCGCATTTTCACGCAATCGTAACAATTTGTAATCGAAGCTGAAAGGGAAACGAAGTAAAGTGGCCAAAACTAGAATCCGACTCAGGGTCCGACCGAACATTTGGTTTACCCAAATGTTCGGTCGGACACTGAGAGATAAATAAATCTTATTTTGTACTGTACATGCTCTGACTAAGCTAGAAATATTATTATTACTATCAATCTACTATGTATGATAGACAACTAAGCGAAAGTACGTGTTTAGTCACGTTTACTCGGGTACCATACTAGTCCACCGAGTTTTTAGACAGTTCTTCGAATAAACAGTTCAAGGGCCAATTAGTAAACAATTATAATTATTTCTAGGTCCAAAATTCAGGGGTTGGGTCTATACGCAGCGCGAGATTTGGAGAAGCACACCATGGTCATTGAGTACATCGGGGAGATCATTCGCTCCGAACTATCGGAAATACGGGAGAAACAGTATGAAGCTAAGGTAAATTATATTATTGTAAGCTTAGTTGGAGCTGAATTAAGAAAAATTAACCAAAATAACTCATAATGGTGCCGATTCTCTTGTTCACAAACTTAACTAAATTCAAGTTAAATGCATATTTCTCATTCCATTTCTTAAAGAAAAGGACAGAAGATACATTTTAGTTTATTCCTGTCAAATTAGACAGCGGCTGAAGAAAATTGAGGTATATTTAGACAATTATCAGTATAAATTATGAGTAGTTGCCCTCACTGGAGGACACACTCTAACGTCAATCCCTCTCGGACCACATCTGCTTATAGTTGGCAACTGATTGCAGATAATACATAAATAAAAAAAATTTAGACGCCGTGTATTTAAATCGCGTCTAAATTATCTAAGGAGTGTCTAAATTTGACAGGACTTAACTAATATTTTATCTCCTGTCCTTTTCTTAATCAAACGGAAAGAGAAAGATGCACTAATCTTAAATTTACGTTAGTTTGTGAACAAGAGAATCGGCACCATTGGCTGTTGTGTTGAGAACAGCTGTTTAAATGCTAGAATCCTATTCTGGTTATTTTTCCTATACTTCGCTATTCGCTACTACAGTGGAATGTCGCTTGACACCCTTAACCTAATAGCAATAAATAATCTATCCCAAACTAGGCAGAACCTGTACCAGACAACTGTTACACAAACAATTATGATATTGAAATACATACATAATCTAAACAAATATCACCCAAACACAGGACAAACAGTCATGCTAACTAGAATAATTTCACAAATGCAGAACCGCGGCATCTACATGTTCCGCCTGGACGAGCGGCGCGTGGTGGACGCGACGCTGTCGGGCGGGCTGGCGCGCTACATCAACCACTCGTGCCAGCCCAACTGCGTCGCCGAGACCGTCGAGGTCGACCGACATCTGCGCATCATCATCTTCGCCAAGCGACGCATCGCGCGCGGGGAGGAGGTAATTAAGCCATTTTTTTTTCATTTATAGAAGAGGTGCTTGAACTGCAGAAGTGGAACTTTATTGTGTGCAAAGAGGAGTGTGAGATATGGCATAAAATGAAAAGGCATAATAGAGAAATAAAATGTAGCAAACCAAAATAAAGCTTTCATCGTTTTTATTATTATATACACTTGTCACTCTTCGTCCAAATCGGGAAATCTTCATAGATTCTTGCTTAGCATATTTGTTTAATTAATATAAATACAACCGAAAGTATTATAATTTACATATTATGCTCTATCTTGCAAAGCTCAGCGATGCATTAATAAATCACATAATTCAAACTGATCGTCTTGTCGTTTTACGCAGTTGGCATACGATTACAAATTCGACATTGAAGACGACGCTCACAAGATTATGTGCATGTGCGGAGCTCCCAACTGCCGCAAATGGATGAACTGAACACAACTCATCAAACGACTGGATGCAAATGTTGCAGCAGAATTGATGATGACTCGCTACCGGAGACTGAACGAAGACAACACCGGCACCCAATGTACGACACCATATTGTATATTCATGTGTAAACGTGACTTGTATCACATTCACCGTTCACACATTAATATACAAACATACTCGGTTTCGACTCTTAGCGTAGGAAAGGCTATGATAACTAGTTTTATGTACCAAAGTGATGTACTACATGTAAGTAAATGAATCATATTTAGTAGACTTATTTAAGATTTCACTCTGATAAAGCTGACGTGTGATTCTCTACGATTAAGACAATATCAAAAGAGTTTTACTGGTAATCTTCAATTTTATAACTATATATAACCGTCGCGGTAATCAATCTGAACGTTTTTTTGTAAATAATATTAAATCGATATAGAAGTTGTTATTGAATTTAAATGTTTTAGATGTGAACGTTTTACGAGAGTAGAGTATAGACTAAGTTTATAATTTTATTATGTTAAATGTATTTTATGGATGTTTTGTGTCGCTGTTTTAAATGACTTTTATTAATTAACATTTATTTCAAAAGTATCGCACCTAAGTCGTCACAGTCAATCAATGTTTGCGTATACCGAATGTATACTAGAAAATCTCAGCAGTGACTAATTGTTAGGTTAAGTTACCAAATAGACGAGTCTGCATTTAATATGCATAGAGCACAATTTATTTAGCGATGTAAATATCCTCTTTATTAGAAATTATGTAGGGCCCAGTGTTAGGCGGCACTGTTTCTTGGAACAGGGTAGTAATATAATAATTTCTAATGGAGCGGCGCCACGATGTGCCTGACCCGTTGTTGTTTAACGTCGTAGCTTAGATCTACGGATACCACATCGCGCCTTCCGACGGTGGACGAACGTGACTGTATACCTGTTGGCTGTTTGAATGTACCTATGTATGAATGTTCACGTGCGTACTTTTATTCACATGGTTTATAACAAACGTATTCATCTGTAGAAGATTAGGAAACAAAGGTTAGCTATCACGTTCACTTCGTGGTTAAAATATATTTTCGAGAGAAGACATGACATTTAGTGATGAAATTATTTTACGAATATTTACTCAAAGTAATTGTTTATACATTGTTCCACCGTCTCAAATAAATGGTGTGAATAAAACAACGTGCACATAGTAGTTAGCGTAATTATTTATGTAATTTTAATAAATAGTCCCAAATGTGATATTACCTCACATAATTTCGCGTGAATTTCACTACGTAGTGGCCATTATAACCTGTTAGGTTAGCTTGTTGCGTTACCGCTGCGCATCACTACGCGTTGTTTAATCATTGCAGAGCGTTCAAGACGCTTGTAAGATCTGGTTATAGAGAAAATATAAAATAAATGTATGTATGTAGCACAAGGAATTAATGTAACGCAGGTTGCCAATGTTATGAATTCATGCAATGTAATTTTAAGTGTTAAATGTGCAATATCATATCTTGAGTACAGATTGTAAATATGGCAGTAGCACAGAATCAGTGAGGAACAGTTTATTGTAATCATGGAATAGGTATGTTATACGAATTGTTTTGTAATCAGTTATACACCTCTCATTAAATATTTCCATCGATTTTATTTAAAGCATTCCCATACATTTTGCACTAAAGTTTGACTCAAATTATTATTTTCATGAGAGAACATTTTGAAAGTTGTAAGCTAGGTATGTACTTTTAGTAATATTCTATACATTAGTATTTTTAATGCATTATTTTCCTATAATTAAAATTTTAATTAGTATAAAACAGGTTTATTATTTTGTCTCGTATCCCTAAAGGTCTTCAAAAGGAACACTACCGCCAAAACCCAACCAACAAACCAGCCCTTGTTGCAGCTTCCCTGCAAGGGCTGGCGCTTTTTACATTCTGTAGCAGGAAAATCCTCATAATAAGTACTTTCAGTCTGTGAAGATCTAGCTACCACGAGCAAGCATATAAAAAATCACAAGATTTGATAGTACGTACGCCAAGGATAGCGCGGGCCCGCAGGTGTCCTCTCTGGGCGTTTGTCAACGGGTCTGGGAAGTGGGAACTAGTGGGAACAAAAACCCAATGTATGCGCCCGCGTTAGTTAGCGCCATCATCCCGAGCCTTTTCACAACTATGTGGGGTCGCGGTCGGCTTCCAGCCTAACCGGTTTCAGCCGGGTTCCAGTGTTTTACGTGAAGCGACTGCCTATCAGACCTCCACAACCCAGTAACTGGGCGACACGATACCCCTTGGTTAGATTGGTCAGACTTTCTGGCTTCTGACAACCCGAAACCAAGTTCTACGAATGACAACCGTGACCAAGGGCTTTACGTGCTTTCCGAAGGATGTCAGTGCAGTCCAAGATAAACTAAATGTGTGTGACTAATATTTTTTAAATATAAGGACCTTTGTACCTACCATACTTGATGCAATAAATGAATTATTATTATTATACATTAATATGAACTGACTGACTGGTAGACTGGCAGAAAATGCATTAAGTCCGCCTTTGTACATAAAGTTTTTAAATAAATAAATTGGTACTTTTTGAAAAAGTCACATTGGCCCGGATTCGGACCCACAACCTCTAACACGAGAGGCAAGCATCTTATTCACTAGCTAGGCCATCACGACCACTGACCAGTTAGTAGTGGTAGGTACCTAGTTAGCGCAGCTCATACAACTTAAATACCTACCACAGGTACTGCAATAGGCAATCAATCGATTTATATTCACTTGAGGGTTTTCTTGATGATTTAAATGATTATAATTCTGTAACTAATGGAAATGGTGTATTACTGTCGCAAATCATTCTATATCAACAGTCAACACACACCCAGAAAAGACACTGAGCGAGCGGCAAAATGGTTCAAAAAATTGAATTTCGCGAGCTACCGTGCATCTCCTATATTATATTGATATTGTAGTCTTTGTCGCCGGGTCGCCGCACATGTTCGTTGACGTTCATTGAAATCATGTGTGCAAGCCACGAGCCACCGTGCACCGTACAATTCAAAGCTTCTTCTGTGATGCCGACGACGTCGAGCCGAGTAAGTTCATGATCTTAAAAAACTGTGTGCCTAGTGTCTCATTGGCAACTTTTCCGTGTACTTGTCGTGGAATAAATAAATTTTATTATTTTATTTGTACCTACGTCTCGAGTTTTTTCAAAATTTAAATGATTTGCGTTTGCCTGTATCATGATACAGTTCGCAAACAAGTGATTCTAATTATTCTGTATATTAATTACATATTTTAGACTCCTTTGCTAAAGAGAACTGCTACGTTTACTTACTTATAAACTTTTTTTTTATATTGAGATCAGTAGAAATCCAGGAAAACATTTTTTTTGTTCGTCTATCGAGATATCTACAAGTTAAAATATAATAATTGTGATATTTTTTGCCAAATCCTTTGGGATAATAAAAAATATGTGGGATTACACGTCGAAACAAAACATTAAATTATTTCATATAAATTTTATTACAAACTTTTTTTTTACTTAAACTGCAAATAATATACCGAAGAACATTGTCTAAGTAAAGCTGGAGATCCAGCACACGTTGATCGCAACAAAGTTATGAGTGGAAACGGCTTGTCTAGCGACGCGACACCCGGCCACTGCACAAGCGCGTGTCTTCACGTCAATACACTAACACATCAACACAACAACTTTACTGATGTGACAAACTCTGATCTGAACAACAATACGCGTTTGAATGATCAAATTGATTGTGCTCGAAACAAACTGAAATGATCAAATACTGTTATGGGTTCCATTTTACTGCACCGTCAATTAGTATTAATGGAAGATATTTGTATACTATAAAACCTAAACTGAATAAGTATTCAAATTCATTTCATGTCTCAGCTACCACTAACGTAGACTAGCCGTTTCTTTATAATTGTCTATTTAAAGTTAAACATTCCGAAAAATTCAAATGATTGAAATAATTTACAAAAATATAACATTCGTCACTTTGAACACATACAACACAATGAGCTTTACTTGATAAATACATAATCGAGTCAAAACTATCACTCAAGTGGAATGAGAATAAGAAAATAAATATAATATTTTGAATTAAAATTGTATCTTACACTCGACTCGCACGTGAGATGGAGACAGCAACGTTATACACAAACTATATAGAGGACTGGGCGACAGCGCCGCTTGTACAGATTGATGCGGCTCTGCCGCGAGAATTGAAAATATTTGGCGATGAAATCATACATAATTCCAAAGTTACCATGCTTTGCACCATTACCTTACTTATATAGACACAAATTTAAATGGTTTCACAAACCTAAAGAACTTTGAAGAAACCCCTGACGCAATCGTTAGACTTACGTAAAATTACAATTGTTTTTTCAGTAGTTTACAGCCAAAAACAAAAATCACTGAACAATACAGCTAGCAGCTATTCGTAGCTGAGATATTTTAGAACCGCATTACATTGTACATCGCTAACTAGTAATGCTGGCGCGCCCCCGGCCCGCCCACACTTACAATTTGTACTTTAACACTAGTATTGCTAGTAACTAAGTACTTCAACATTGCAACCTTCAGGAAGGCTGCGATTAAACCTCATAGTACAGAGGAGTGATCACTTAGATCAGGGCACTGCCGAATTAGTTACTTAACCTATTAAAAAGAGGCAGCATAATAAATTATTATTTTATTGAAGGTTGATCCCTTAATAATAAAAGGATTCGTTTAGTAAACGTCTACTCTCGATACCGAGATGTTACAAACATTATTATAAAGCATTACTAGTGAGCGAGTGAGGCTGCTTACAAACGGGCGCGTTTCGAGCATATATACATCTTAGAAACGTAGCCGCTTATTGCTATCTAGCTGCGCGATCGTCACACAAGAAACGAACGCGTCGTAACGTGCTACAGTTACGTGCAGTTCAGAACGACCCAAGCTTGGTCAATAGTGCAATTATAGTAGAGAATAAGAAATAGCATCAGTCATAAAAATATGTACAGAAGAATCAAGTCCAATTCATGTTTAAATTATATAAAATATGTGATAATTTAAAAAGTTAAAATGATAGATAGGCACAAAGTATATTATTGCGTTTGGGCGGCTACGTTTTGACATTTATATGAGAAGCATACGCGAGTATAAGCGAGCCGAGCGGCGGCGTGCGAGCGCGCGCGCAGCTCAGTCGATGTACTGCGCCAGCCAGCGGAAGCCCTCGCCGTAGCCCTGGCGCTTCAGCACCGAGCACATGAACAGCTCCAGGGGCCGCCCGGGCAGCTCTGATCTGGACACCTTCCCCTGGAACAATACAATATTATCATCACTCAAATTACTAGTCCTTATCAGAGTACGTCTTTCTCAACACATACTTTTGAAATGGAACAGGAAATAGTTTATGTAGTATATAATTTTAAGATAACTGTGTAAACTTGAGTCCTTACATTTTAATTGAAACATTAAAGCAATCGTTTACTTAATATCAGTGCTAAACATATCCGGCAATAAGTCGAGTTTATTAAATATTCACAAACCTTGGTAAGCCCGCATGCTCACCGAATGTTATCTGGTAGGCAGATATTGCGATATGTTAATATTTATAGTTGAAAGTACACTCAAGTCATAAATGCACCAACAATACGCTTCGAACCATTAACAAGTGACCGTAGTAAGTACTTACGCTTATCATTGTACTGGACAAACAGAAACAAAAGATTTGCGTTGACTTTTATGATTATGAATAAGGAATCGTCTGTTCAAGGTATTTGTAATTTTCCGATTATACGCATATTTAAAAAAAAAATATATGCACATATAAATAAGTGCTCATTTCGATTGCATAGCAAATCAAACTAAAACATAAAGGAACCACGAATTACGAGTGATTATAAAAAAATATATCGTACGCGTTCATGCACTTATGAGGTGATATCGTATCTATATATTATCTACTATTTATTTATTTGTTAGTAACTACTAAACTAATAAATAATATAGATAATATATAAGGACAAGGTTTACGGTAGTTAGCTGAGTTGGTACTAAAGATTGTACCGTACACATAAAAACTACATGATGTGGATCTAGTTATTATCATTTAGTATTCTAAAATTAGAAGGTGACGTCATTGACATTTTGCAAGACAAGATTCATTGCATAATTATCTTAATACTAGCACTCCACTAGGCGTATTTGTACAAATGTCAGTTATGTCGCTAATACAAAATAAACTTTATTATAGACTGAATTTTGACAAATATTGCAAAAAGCAGTGGTAACGCTGACGTGGTCTTATGTGTAATAGAAAAATAAATATTACAAGATACAAGTTTGTTCATCCCTCACAGCAATAAGCGTGACAACTGACAATGTTTAGTGTAGAGATTGACAAGACTAGTACGGAATATTGATGCAATATTTGAACTGAATGTATTCAGCAGTATTAGAGAAATGTTCCAACATAAATCAAGTAAGTATTTCGTTACTACTTACTATGTTATTAAATGAATAGGTTTTAGTGTATGCTGTGTATGACTGTCAATAAGTACTGTATAATTAAATAGTGAAGTTAACATTACAGTATATTGACGCGTGCAGCAAAAAAAAAACCAAAGATAAGGATTACTTGAATGGGGTCAGCTGGTGGTAATGTGCTAATTTTAAACGGTATCAGATAGTGCAAAGTAGTAAATAATTATCCAACAATTAATTATGCCGTCTTTCAACACGTTAAGTGGACTCAGCTTATTTAAAAAAAAGCTCGTTATTATGTGGAAAAGCTCCTTATTATCTGGAACTAGCACAGGACATTGGAAATTCTTCATGTTTACCTGATTTATCAGGCATCCGCATAGTTTTGACTACATAATAGCACCAGACGTAACAGAACTCAGGGAACAGCTATCTACGTATTTATGTGACCAACCTTTCCAGTAGTCTGTTGGTACAAGTTGAAGAACTGGCGCAGCTCGTCTTCACTGGCGGCGCCGGGCTTGTCGATCTTGTTGCCGAGGATGAGCACGGGGCAGTTGCTGAGCGTCTCGTCAGTGAGCAGCGAGTCCAGCTCGGCCTTGGACTCGGGCAGGCGCGCGCGGTCGCACGCGTCCACCAGGAACACGATGGCGTCCACCGCCGGGAAGTAGTCGCGCCACACGCGCCGGGCCTGCTGATGCCCGCCGAGGTCGAATGTCGTGAAGCGCATACTGCCTATTGACAGCTCTTCCGATGCTGGAATACAGGGGGTTTGTTTGTAGCTCTAGTCAACTTTATATTGCTGGTCTTTGTTTTTTTTGTTTGGATGTCCTAATCTCGGGATATACTAATTTTTTTTCGGTAATAGACAGTTACCATATTAAGATTCATGTATATGACGTCTACGTGAACGAAGTCGTGGGCAGAAGATAACGCTTATAAAATCTTTATCTTCCTGTATTATATATATTCTATGTATATTTTATGTATATTCTTTCTTTATCTGATCTTATTTGGGGTCAGCGTAAGACTTACTACCTAACCAATAAGTTATGTGTTTTGACGTAGAGAATATCTAATGCCCTCAGTGCAGATACCAACGGATTGTAGGTATCTGCCCCAGACTTGATGACTCTCTCTTATTTCGTATCATCTTTACAAAATCTATAATTTCCGTACATTTAAAATAGAGCAATTATAACATTGTTAGTAAAAGACAAAGAAGTCGAAGCTCAGATAATGAATTAATTTACATTGCGTGGATGTGATATGTCGGGACGCCGCGCCGAGAGGTATTTACCCTTAAAATTCTTTTGTATCTTGTATTTTTCAAAATGTTGGTTAGGTCATAGTATAAGTTTTAATGACGCCTGTATGCCACGATTTATAATTGATGGGATGGTGAGCGCAGTGAGCGCTTGGCTGCTGCGCTACGTGCCTCGGGTTCAATATAGTGACGTGCTTAGGAATCAAAATTACAGCAAGCCCACTAGAACTTTAACGATTAAAAAAAGATCAGCAATTTATTTAGATATTCCTACAGTTGTAGCCGTTGGTTGATTTTAATACTTTGACCAAAAGCAGACTTACTGTGACTATGCTATTGACGGTAGAGTAGCCATTGGTTGATTTTAATATAATATTTACGACTTATCTGTGCACCTCGCTGGAATGCGATGCGAGTTCAGTAGTGAAAGCATTCTGTGAGCGTTACGTCACAGCGCAAGATGCAAGGTTCAGACATACGGGTAGTAGAAATATAAATTCGTATGGCATACAATCTACAGGTCATTCTGAGTCTGTTTGTTCGTGTATCAGTGAGTAATGTTTGTAAACTAGTCCAAACACAAGACTCTGACGTACAAATAATATCAGTAAAAGTAGACCAAACACCACTCATTTATTTATAACTCAATGATTATGTATCAGACTGTTTAAATGAGTAAACAATGACCTGCGGGGATTTTATTTTAATCACGTATTCATGTCAGAGGTAAAACCTAGAAACAAAACTACTTATATCAGATATGTCTGCCTTTTTTTCTTGGAAGTGTTAAAGTCTAAATGCTGATGTGTAATAAAAATACTAGTTTATCCGTTCCATGGCAAGGAAACGGCTTCTTCTCATAAAGATAAGGCAAGAGTATTGATCACCGCGCGCTTGGTTCCATCTACTTCGACAGTACAGTGAATATGAAAAGTACTTGCCCGGATTCGAACCAGTAACCTGTCACATTGTCTAATCAGTCAGTGGTTAAGGCACCCGACCCAACCACTGGGGCATTACGGCATTGCTAATAAATGTATAATAATAATAATTTTATTTTTATTGCACTTTTTATATAGTTATATTAGTCTCACTGCTTTTCTTTGCTGCATATATCCTAACTTCACAATTTATTTGCTGTGACCTTATTTCGCGAAATATATTAATATTAACTTATTGCAAGTATGCAAATGAAGTACCAAGAATTTTCCATGATAGCATACACTCATAACATAAATGAGATTCTTGGTTATCTAATAGGATGCAAAAATATGTGACATAACTAGGAAATCGATAAAAAAGTAAGAATGTGTTACGAAAATTAGCTTTGTAATTATACGTAATTACACATATCTTTGTTTTTTTTTTCACTATTGTTGTTTTGATGCTCTATGTGGCTTCCTAAAAAACGAGGTCTTCTAACAAAGAGTACTTCATAATATTATCTTTATTTATAAGTTTTGTGTGTATACTTAATCAAGGTTTTAAGTATTAAATTATAAATATTGTTGGATCAGTGGTTCACATAATATATTTTTACATCATCATGACATTATAAACTATAATTGTAAAAATAATTTATTTGAAACAGGAAATTAAACAGCATTTACAACCTTGAATACATCTTCATTATAATAAGTGGACACCCCACTTTTTGGCAGATTAAAACTAGTTTACTATTAAGTAGGTACAAAAAATATTCTTATTATAGCTTTGTGTACATATTGGCTTTATGAATCAATATTAAGTATGCAAATAATGTCAAAGGCACGGAAAACTGTAAATGCAAGTTTTATATACATCGGAATCCATCAAGTTCTACTAATATTATTTTTATTATGGCCTAGTGACATAATTACGGCCTACTTCAATTGTTGAGTGGCCAATTAAAAGAGTATCTTATCCATACAACCCTATAGAAAAGACCTCATATTAATATTTTTCTTTTTTTTACTGCTGACCTTCTTTCTGCCAAGATTCAGTAAAAAAATGGACTTCCAATTATACACACACATTCAAAACACAATTTTAGCATCAGTATTTTTACTTTGATAAATAAATTAAACAATGACAAATTGAATTCATATTCAAAGAGGCATTTAAAATTAATGAATGTGCAAGGTCTGCTTGCCAATATTTTGAAATTCTCTTTCGTTAAGTGTTTTTTTTTTTTGGTGAGTGGGAAATCATCCAATGACTGCTCCCGTCCTGGGTGCGGCGGGAGGGCGTGTCAGACTCTTACTGACTAAAACCCACTCATGTTCCTTTCGATTGCCCTTTATGTTTCAGGGTCACGGTAACTATTATGAACATTCCGCAACCCCGGCAGGCGTTGGCCCTGTTGGGCCCCTTCCTGTGCTGACTCCTTCTCTTTGAGGCGCGCGTGGAACACTAACGCGCTTGGTCGTCAAAAGGTTAAAAGACACCCAATGTATAAGCTAGTAATAATGTAGAGATGTATTTTTTAAAAGCCTTAAAGGAAAGCCTTAACATTTTAAGTAGAAAAATAAGGAAAAGGTGGGCATAGTTGGTACAGCGGTTGAGTGAATGGCTTCTGCATTGCACATCATGAATTTGATTCCTGCACATGACCAACATTTAAGTAGACAACATCCTCTGGTTATTTGTGAGTAAACATACCCATAATGTGTTTACAAAAAAAAGATAAAATAATAACCTTTGTCCCACAAAAGCATAACAGTCATGTATTTGTTGCTGTATTTTATACATACTTTGAACTTACTTGACAGTCACCTATTTTCTATCTCATATTGAGCAGTATGATGACTCACGAGTGTTTTTATAGTAAACAGTTTATTAAAATGAAGATAGTAATATTTTTTTACTATTAGCACTTTGTTACAGTCAGATCCTTGTATGTTCATAATAGCAAGGTCTATAGATTCTTGTCTGTTTATAACAGTAAGGTGATGCAGGTGAGAGTCTGTGCATACTCACTGGGATGCAATGTGGGGACATGCTGCGCCAGTCTGTCATCCTTCAGCATGTGCAGGAGTGTGGTCTTGCCAGCATTGTCCAAGCCCAGAAACAGTAGCTTGCCTGACTTCTTCCACAAACCTGATGGACAACCAACCTCATTAGTAACTTGTTTACTGAATTAAGTAATTATGCATTAAACAATTAAATTGCAACATTGTTCTGTGAAGTTGAAACGGCAACATTACAAAACATTACCAGCTCATAAATAAAGATGCTATATTTTAACTTAAAGAAGCAATATGACAGCTTAAAAAAGGTTAAGGTTTTTATAGGTCACCGTGCCAAGCTCACTACTTGTGGCCTTCAATTTTTCATCACTTAATAAAATTAGTTTCTTTGTTTGTACTTCAAATTGTAAATGTATGTTACAGTTATTGTGAGTTTCTCTAATGTGATATATTTATTATTTCAATACAATCTTAATTCAATCTTAGTTATTATTATACAGAGATATTAAGTTTACTGAAAAACAATGTATGCACACTTATTTGATTTGTATCTAAGATGATTATCAAAATATTATTATTTATTCAACTGAGCACCACAATTTAAATGCATAGAACTATGTTTATAGGTGGGTAATTAAGATGGTAATCCTTTATTTATTGTTATAATAGAAGAAAATTATACATAATGAAGAGGGAACATTAAAGTTACTTAACACAATGATAACTGTAGCTTCAAACATTGAGGAAGTATTACCAGCATTGTTTAATAATGAAAATCACTTCGAAAGAAGTTACCTTTCCAGTCTCCTAGGTCCTCAGGTTGTAATATTTGGTCAAAATGTAAGAATATTGGTTTATGACTTTTTTTTTGAGGATTTATGGCCTGGTTCAAAGACCTTTAAGCCAGGTTTATGACTCTCTAAAGGCACCACAAGAGTCTAATAAGAATGGTACTTACCAAGGAACCCAAGAACGCCAGTGAACCAATCCAAGATAAACATTTTGAATCTGGAACGTAGGAAATGATATTATTTCACCATTCATCACACATCATCTCCTCCTTCATCACAAAGAATGTATCAACGTATGGGATGAGTAATGACTTGCAAATCCTATTGTTATCAATTACGACGTAGTAGCCCGCAATGGAATATCACTGAGCAATCCCACCGCACATCACACATGCCGTCAAACTCGTTGAAACATCGAAAACGTAGTAAGAATACAATATCGAATTGAGTAACATGAATGACAGAACGTCATTCGCGTACTTGAAACTTCGAACTTGAATTACACAAAAACGCAAATGAAATACTCACTTTTTAAAATTGAACTAGTTTAACTAATGCTAAAAGGAAGTTTATCACAATATTTCACACTTATTTGCAATATGTTACGTCGCTAAAACCGACGATTTTTCTCAGCAACGAATATGCGATGAAATAAGAATCTGTTGGCAATGACCAATGACGTACGCTATTTCCGGATGTTGTCACATTGCTTTATGGATGTGATCATAAACTAATTAATTCATTGATAATTGAATGCAATAAAACATTATTATTGTGCTTATTTCCCGTTGAATATTTACCTAAAAAATTAACTTAAAAAATTCAAGTTAGGAATTACTAGATTGATATTTTTAGTAACACTTACTTAAAAAGGTAACTAAACTAATTGGGTAACATATCGATTTACGTACAGTTTGAGTTAACTAAATAGATTCTTTTATGTAATTTATAGCCGATTCCGGTCATTAGGAGAACAAGAATCATGTATTGTATTATGTGATTAAAACATGGTTAAAGCACTTTTTTAATTTGACTAATATTTTTGAACACATCAATAAGCGTATTGCCACGTTATAAATACAAAGTTGTCAAGTGATTTTATAAAAGTAGTACAAAATAGTAAAAACTACCAGGGGTTTTAACAAGACGTACCTACGAGCAAAAGTTACTTATAAGAGAAATTAATCATTATGTACGTCACTTTTTCATATGTGTATGAATCATGATGTATGAATTAAGCATACTCTGTTTTTTTTTTTTTTTATTGTGGTTTGTGGCCTTGCCTGAGAAAGAAAGTACGAATATTTATTGGGATTTTCTTAAATAATTGAACTGGAATAATAATAACAGTACTTAATCGGGTCAGTTTAGAAATTAGTTTTTTTAAAATAAAACTGGTATTTTATGAATGAAAATTCACGACTGAAGTTACATAGTAGTAGTTTTTCAAACTATATTGCTGGTAACATTTACATGCGGATTTCTTTCTAGTTTTTGACAGCTTTCAAAGCTAAAGGTATCTTCAAGTTTTATTTAAAAAATGCTTTAATTATTACGATTTAACGAGAAATAATTCACATTATGCATAGTTAAATCCCTAATATAATATCTAGTTCTCTGTTCGCGGCAAACAGTGTATGGATTACTCAGATATTTAAGGTTACAAAAGTGGTTCTGAAGACAGTGTTGTTATTTTCAGGCTGAGCCATGGCACCGAGGAAAAACAAAGTAGCGAAAGAGGAGGTCCAGGTAACACTGGGCCCGCAGCACTTGGTGGGCGAGACTGTGTTCGGTGTGGCTCACATTTTTGCCTCTTTCAATGACACATTCGTACACGTTACTGACTTGTCTGGCCGGGAAACCATTGCCCGTGTTACCGGTGGCATGAAGGTGAAGGCTGATCGTGATGAGGCCTCGCCCTACGCCGCTATGTTGGCCGCTCAGGTTTGTTTACTAATTTGAACATAGATTTGTAACTATCCATTTTGAGGTTATGTCTGTATTTTGAGTGATAAAATTAGTCAAACATTTTTGATGATCGTCTTCAGAAGTTCCTAAGTTTTTAAAATCCAAGTTTACATCAAATAAGCATTGCGTTACCTACCGATATTTAATTGATTAGCCTATCTTACTTCAATATCTTGTGTTTGAGACCTGTGACAAACCTATAACCAGGATGGTTTGATCCTAAATTTATTCTTCATCAGCTTCAACTTTATCTAAAACTGCAAAAGCATCGTTTTTAATTCAAATATGACCAACGATTTGTCAAAACATCATGTGTTGGTACTTTGTTATTGACTTGTTATTTAATTATTGTCCAGGATGTTGCTGAGAAGTGTAAGACTCTCGGTATAACTGCCCTGCACATCAAATTGCGTGCCACCGGTGGCAACAAGACCAAGACTCCTGGACCTGGTGCCCAGTCTGCTCTCCGCGCTCTGGCCCGTTCCAGCATGAAGATTGGCCGCATTGAGGATGTTACCCCTGTGCCCTCAGACTCTACTCGCAGGAAGGGTGGCCGAAGAGGTCGCAGGTTGTAATCTGGTAGTTTATAAGGACACTGTGGACTTTGAATAAAGAAGTTTGCGGTATTTCTGTGTTTTATTCTGTTTTATTATAATTTTGAAATGGTTGATGGCCTAATGATATACATTTGTTGGTGTAAGAATCAATAAGTTTGAATAAATATTCAAATAGTTATCAACAAAACTTTTTACTGATGTAATAAACAAACACCCTTTACACAATCATACTGACATAAGTACACCTACTATTGCATTTTTTAATAACTTTTACAGAACTTCGTATTTGTCACCACCATTTTCAGGAGCTAACATAATCCTAAAGTTTGTCACAAGTTAGTCTGTAGAGATTTGATGCTGAACCTTTACCTAATTATCATGGAAAGAAAATGTAATCCAATTTAAACTTAGTAAATAATACCAATACAAAGCCAACCATTTCCTAGTGTTCCAAAAAAGTTGAAAATAGACTTCACTACACCATGTAAATAGCCCTAGGAATTGATACCCAAAATAAATCCAAGAACACCAGATAATTTATAAAATCCAACTAGGTACCGTTACTATGAACACCAGCAAAGTACAAGGCTTCTTGCATATTTGTTCCATATGGGTATCGAACAACAAGTAACCCCCTTGGATGGAACCTTGAATATAGGACACGGAAACCTTGCCCAGATAGGGCGAATTCGACGCGAAACGTTACGCGCGAAATCATTCGCGCGTTGGTGTGATACTAGACACCATTACAATATTACATCGCGCGAATTCAAAATACGCGCGTAAATCGCATGCCCTACGCCAGACTATCGACTCGCTCGTGATTGAGTCGTGATACTAGGGCCGCCTTGTTGCGTCCAGATAACGCGCGAATTTCAGAGCGAGTGCTTGTATCCAGGGAAAGGAGCGCCCAAATTTTGATACGAAATTGTTTATAGACTCGCGCGTGGGCACGCTCTTTCTGGGCGCAAAAGACTACAGACGCGCGTGATACGCGCGAAAAAATCGCGGCGTATTCGTCCTTTCTGGACATAGCCTTAAAGAGACTCAAATCTAGCAATTTTTTCATAAATATCCTTTGTGTTGAACCACTTTTAGGCCACACAAATACTGAAGATCAAAGTTACAACTCATCGAACATAAATGTGATACAGTGTTACTTATGTTTTTATCATATCCTCACTTGCCCTGAACTGTTCCATAAGCCCGTGAGTAAGGAGGTACCGTCAAATGAGGGATGCAGGGGTGACAGAACTTAAATAGGAATTTTGTCGATAAATGATTATCGGTTGATATAATGAGTGCTCCAAGGCCACGGTCGGCTCTAGGAAGCGTAAGGCTAGTTACGCGCAGCGGAATGACCGTCCCTGAACATTTTTGAACAGAGGAAATGGACGCCACGGCGGGTGAGAACGACCGTGGCCTAATGGTTACCGCAATATATTTTTAAATTAATGCCTTTGTTAATAACTTTGTAACTCTAAAATAAATCCCTCAAGTTTTGTCCCGATTCAAACCATTTGACTTATCACCATTTATGCTCGTAAAGAAGAGGTGCTATTCCAGCAATACTTTTTGCAAAGTGTTAGCGAGGCTGGGGGAGCAATAAAAGGCTGCTTATGCCCCGTAAATCCGATTAGCGTCGACTGGGCTTCTGCCCTTGGACTGTCGCCTGAAAAAAGACACTTTACCAAGGGAATACTTAATAAAAACAAATGATTGTGAGAACATTGTATGTTAACCATATATTAATATATCAGATAAATAAATAGTTACCGTTTTAAAATATACACACTACGCATTTCTACCAAAAACATATTATACATAAAAACATATAATTTTGAAGTGTGTCATGTTTGTATATAAAACTTCTGGTACATATTATATTTTTTATAAAATTATTGCACTAAGTTGTAGCGGACAGGCCCTCAGGCCCGTTCCACCGCTTATACTATTCGCGTAGAAGTTAACGTGTTAATAATACATACATTAGTCTAAAAAAACCCCTTAATAAATCAAGTAGCTGTTTTATATCACACAAACACTTTGTTTCTGTTCCTATTTCTGTTTCCATTTTTTTTCCCGAATTTATTATTTAAAGCTCAACTGAATCATGTAGAAGAAACATGCTATAGACACAGAAATATTAGTGATTAAATGGATATGAGCACTCTGTGAAACCAGCTTCCTGCTAAATTTCATATATGAGATCAATAGTACATCGTAGTATATTAGCACATCTTGAAAACATTGCTCCATGAGCATTTAACTCACCTACAGTTGAGATGTTTTTTATAATTCACCACAAACAATAATAATTTGTCTTTATAAAATCTTACAGTAAATCTACATTTTTCATAAATAAATTTTTCAATTCACAAAATTAGGATCGTAACACATTTTACAGACTTCATTTTTTTATTTAAACGATAAAATTGACACAATTATAAAACATTAATTATGCTATAGAACACAAAAAATGTTAGTTCAGTCAGTCAAAATAATCACGATTTACGAGAAGATATTATTTTAAAATATTAGCAACAAAAATTTAGGTTACAACACGAGCTCACATTAGTTTATATCTCATGCCATTAAAAATATTTCTATCAATAATAAATTATAAAATAAAATATAAGTGTTATAACAACCGTCTAAACTCGTACAGGTGGCAAGTCGTCGTCGGGACGACGCTATCTTAAACATTACAACGAGACAATATTCTAACTAGATAAGAGTAAGGAGATTAGATCACACATAATTTTAATGGCATAAGTTACCGACTCGTCTGATGCCCCCGCCAGCTGTTCTGCTAACGTTCCCGATAGTTGGTCATTAAGTAATTAATGGCAGTGGTCTAGTTGCCCGATACGTCGGTCACCCGCCATTAAACAGAAAAAACATGTTTTATTAGGTTTATCGAAATAATTCACTCGTCATGGCAGATGGCCGAACAGTAATGACTGGAAAGGATCCACCCTAAACTCGGATGTGACACAGGATGGACGTGGTCACGCACGAGTGTGCTAGACGGCGGTCTTGAGGCGGATCTTCTTGAGGTGCGGCGGCGCGGGCGCGGCGAAGGAGCGGCGCTTGCCGGGCAGCTCGTGCGCGCCCGACACGTCGTCCCACGCGCCGCCGCCCAGCAGCGAGTCCGAGGAGGACGACGCCATGGCGCGGCAGCGCGGCGCGCGAGGCAGCCCGCCCGCGTGCCCGCCGCACCGCGCGCGAGAGAAGCTGCGCTTACTGAGCTTGGCGCTCACCACCGACACGCGCGAGCTCTCCGCGTCGTCCGCCGAGCGGCGGCTCACCTTCGCTTTCACGACGCCGCCCGCGACCTGCGTCTTACTCGAATTCGGTTTCCGTATCGCCAGAATGTTCCTTCGTTTTGTCGATAATGTCTTCGGCTTGGGCTCGTTCTCGCTCAGGTACCTGGTGCGGGAGACAGTCTTAGCGGGCTCGTTCTTCTTGCCGAACTTCATGGAGAGGTTGATGATGTCGTGTCCGGAGCGCGGCGCGAGCACGGGCGGGCTGCGCTTGCGCTCGGTGTCGGTCTTGGCGCCGACGTACGTGTTCTCCTTGCGCTCCTCGGTCACCTTGCCCTTGGAGCGCGCGTACAGCGGCGCGCGGGTGGGGGACGACGTCTTGGGCCGCAGGCGGGACATCGTCAACTAAAAACAAACGCAAGCCTTTACACATAACGTGGCAATTACAATATACGCATGGTTGATGATAACAATACAGACGTGTGCTACTAAAACTCTTAAAACTTTAGTATTGAACATTCTAGTGTATGTTAAATGATCAGATTGAACGGCACACTTCCACTCCCACAATTAAATTCTTACCACGACTAGTATAAAACGGTTGTTGTGTTTAGTAGTTTAACACTGAAAATTAAAGACGTTGTGTTACCAACAGAGAAAAGTGTATAGTATTGAAGCATGCGGTTACTGTGTTCAGATTTTTATTTATTAGTCATTTTGTATCTGCACATGTCTATTCGATCTGTATAGACTTTATAGTGTTTCAGTGAATTAGACTGATGTAGTTATGAATGATCATTACAATCGATCTGATATAGATTAATAAAAGAAGTACAAGCTTCATTATTCTACTTATCTTTCTTGTTACCGATAAGCTAATAACTCGCCAAGTATTTTTTGGCTTTAAAATATTAACTACAACTTCTAACTTAAGCCCAAAAAGTCCCCGACTTCAATCGCAAGCCCATTCAGAAATAGTGACACACCATCACATTTGCGACATCCAAGCGTTATTCTCGTGCACCAGAGCGCGGTTTTATAATTCGTAGACAGTTATTTTATTGTAATATGACCTACATTAAAAATAATCGATTTTTATTATTACCATTATGAAATTGGCACGTACCTGTGGACGCATGGTGCGTGTGTGCGCACGCAGCCACTCTCTGACGGCGGTGAGGTTGCGATGCTCGGAGCACGGGATGCGCGAGTTAGGATGTTGTCCGGTCAGGTCCAGTATCGACGCACCGAGCGAACGACCCACCTGGACATGGAATGTTGCTAGAATTTTTGATGATTAAACTAAAAGTTTAGAGGTTTTGGTAATTTTACAGTCATTTTTGAGTTGTGAAGCAGAAAAATAACAAATTCTGTTTTTTGTTCATTTACACCTTCGAACACACGTGATTTTGACTCGCACAATAGAAAGACAACAGCAGCCCGACAGCCGGCTGTGGCTTAGTCATCGAAAGGTTAAGCAGTTCTGGCAGAGTTCAAAATAAAAAGGGGCAGTTAGTAATTATTCGGTACCCCGGTGCCCTATATGCCAGGCCCGTGTTAGCTACACTACTGATATTAATTCAACGTTTATTATAAACGTTGAATAAGGAGTAATAAAGTAAAAATAAAGAGAACAATTTATAAAACCGCAACTTTATTCAACGTTTCAATGCTAAACCTAAAAAGTGAGAATGATATTTCAATTAATTACACTAAATACTTTTTATTTACAAGGGAGGAGGGGAGAGAGGAAACTTGATAAATAAAGGATAGAAAAAGAATGATTTTTTGGTAAGTAAGAGTTACACTTGCTGTACGCGTTTACCTTTACCCCTAGGGCGCTTGTAATAAGAGTTACAATTACAATAATGCTATGTTAAGTTTTATGAGGTTTTTGACTTCAGTGAGCCTTTCGCCCCCACTCCCAACCTTCCTTCATGGCGATGACCGCACCATACACCCGAATATGTATACAGACGATAACAATATTAAACAAGTGCTTCACAAGCAGCATGGTGGTATTAATAATACAATATCTGGAGATTTTTGTAGAGGTATTTACAAAGCATTTATTAAAGTACTAAAGCAGTGCTAAAACTACTTCATTTATAACTAATACATAAGTGGGACATTATAAATATTTAAACTGTACAATAAATACAAGGTTTTAGACAAACCTTATTGGGGCATATCTCTGCGAAAACCTCCAGATTCTTTGCGCGACTGTTTCTTACCTGAAACGTGTTCATTTTCTAAGGACCGTATTAATAAATCACTCTATAAGAGCTTTTGCCTCTGTAAGATTATATACCACACAGATTTTATATGACAATAACGACTGGTAACATTTGAGAATTAAATTGACCATGTGTTAGTTTTAAGGTAACTGAAAACCTAACTTCACACAGAAAATTAAAAATATTATCGGGTTGTCACCGCTATAAATAAAGTACTGGTTTTTGGGGAAGTTGTGCCTAGGTAGCAATATGGTAAAAAAGTCAGTCAGTAGCAGTTAGAGCAGCCCAGTTTTATGGAGTTTCTTATTTAAAAATTTACTCTCATTAAAATTTATCTTTTTGTTAATTTTAATTGGCGAAAATTATCTAATTCTAGCCTTTTTTTCTAGGGGTTGGATAATGACTTATTAATACGGGCCCATGTTTTTACCGACAACGTAGTGTCTGAGGTTGACATTACGATGACACTATTAAGATACTCTATATATATCGACACTGTGAGCAAACGAGCGAAATTTCAGACAAAAAAAAAAATTGTTTGTCTAGCGCAGACAAGAGACAGTTCTTCAGTGTACTTTCTTTTAAGAAAATAAAACACACGTAAAGTACAGAACGATAATAAGTGCGCTGGTATATTAGAATCAATTAAGATTACATCTACGATTATCAGACAAGACTCGAAGAACTTTTCACGGTCAAAAAAGTAAGTTGAAGACTGTCTTCTAGCCGCATAGGCCTTTACAAAAATCACAAAAAAAACCAAAACATTTTTTAGCACATTGTAGAAAATGATGTTTTTGGATGATAAATTTCCGAATTTCGCTCCAAAAAAGGTCTCGCATCTCCCAGTGTCGACTGAACCAACGCTTCGCAACATCTACCTAATGACGTGCGGCGCACAAACCTGGAAGGGGTTTACCTCTTCGAAGATGTGCGGGGTGTACTTGGGCGGCACCGGGGCCCCGCTGGCCAGGGCCGCCGCGCCGGGCCCCTCGCGCACCGTGGGCGGCAGCACGTTGACCAGGCGGCCCGTGTTGTAGTTACACTCCAGCGTGTACGAACGCACTAGGCCGGTGGCCTTGAACACTGCGACCCGGCCTGAGCCCTCCCTGGACATGCCGTCGCGGCGGTCCCTGTACGATTGCGGTGTTAGTGTACTGCTTTCTTTTATAAGAACACATTAAAGCAGGGATAAGCGTTACTAAATACACACATTTCTTAGCTAGTTTCTGTTGCTCTCGTGTCATGTAATTTGATAGGCGTGCAACAGAGATTGCTCATCTCAAGCACTTACAAAGCAAGTTTGACTAAGTAATCCTAAGGGTGCTTGTACACGGTGCATGTAGCTGGAGCAAGTAAAGATGCGGGTTACACGCGCGAGTAATACGCGCAAGCTATTTGTTCGAGTTTCTGAGGCACTGGACCCGCACATGTTTTTAAACGATATGTTTACGATGCATATAACCCGCGCAAGTGCCTCAACATGCGCAAGCTACATGCACCGTGTACAAGCACCCTAACCTAACAGTAGTGCGCGTAGTAAAGGCCCTGCTAGCTTATAAAACAAAATAGATCCAATACTTCTGAAGTATTCTGATTTCAATGATAAACCAAGCGACCCAGCCTTTATGACGTCACAAGAGAAGATAATCACTCACTTGAGATACATATTCCGCTCGGTAAAGTTGCAGGAGGAGAAGTGGAAGTGCAGGTTGTTCATAGACATGATGCGCGGCAGCAGCATGCATTCTACGCAGCTCTCCAGGTCCTCGAAGTGATTGCCGTACATGAATATACCTGGGGAAGATACGGTTTGGATATGAGTACTAATTTCTACGAAAATTTGGGAACTGTGAGAGCTGCGTTTTCTTCAAGCGTCGCCCTATATCAGTTTCATGATTTTCTTTATGGAAGGGAAATCATCAAAAGTCTTCTCCCGCCCTGGTCGGGGCGGGAGGTAGTGTCAGACTGTTACTGACTAAAACCCAGCCTTGTGACTTCGGTTGCCCTTTATGTCCCGACGCCGCGGTAACTATTAGAACAATTCCGCAACAAGAGTTTCATGTTACATGTTGCGGGATACGATTAAATTCATGTATGTAAAGTGACTAGAAGATTAGTGAGCTAATCAGACTTATGATTATAAACAATTTTTCAAAGAAAACTTTAATTTTTAATAATCTGCAGCAATTTTATTACTTTTGAACTTTACTAAATCACTTTTTATCTAAGATAAAGACCGGATGCGATATAATATTGGGGGTTATGTTCAATATTACCTTTCTTAGAAGCATGTCCGTGCAAGTCTATATACAAGTACAGGCCCGACTCCACCTCCTTGAGCGCGCTCTTCACCGGCGCGATGTTGGCGGTAGTGTTGGCCGGCGCGGGCGACGGCTTCTTCTTGCCTGTCTTTGTGGGCGGCGCAGATTTGGGCTTTTCCTCCTTTGGCCGTTGCTGGATGAGACAATTATTTATCAATAATATAATTATGTATATAAAGTGGTGAACTGACTGACTGTTTGCTAAGTAAGTCTATTTATCTCGCTCTAAAAGAGTAAAAAGAAGATGTGAAAGTAAGGCTGTGGCGCAGCGGCTCGGAGCTCCCCCCATTGAATAATAAAGCTGGGTGTACTCACAACGACGACAGGCGGTACATCCTCGACGCTGGCGGCGCACACCTCGCTGGAGTCAGTGTCACAGCGCTGTTCCGCGCTGTCGTCCGCCGACACCGCCACGCTCTGTGTCGACACCACGCTGCATAGTTTCTGTGCCGACGGACGCATGAATCAAAATCAAATCAAAGCATTTATTTTACTTTCCTCTTAGAATTCCTCTCCAGCGCTCTCCGCTGCTTTGCTTAAAAAGAATGTTCCCGCATGCTCTCTAGAGTTCAGATTTCGTCACACAAACCCCCAGGCCGTTGTAAAAGCCTTTAAAGATCTTAAAATTAAATCCACTGAAGATCTTTGGGGAATGTCGGTAAAAGTGTGTAAGTCGATTATCGACACTATTGCGCCGTATTTAGCTTTTATATTTAATACCAGTGCAGACCAAGGCGTCTTTCCGGATTTAATGAAACACAGTAAAGTCATACCATTGTTTAAATCCGGTGATAGTAAAGAACCTAATAATTACAGGCCTGTGTCGATTCTGCCAGTACTCAGTAAAGTGTTTGAAAAGTTAATGCTAAACCAAATGTTACATCACTTTTATAAAAACAACATCTTTCATGAACAACAGTACGGTTTCACCAAAGGACGTTGTACAACAGACGCCGGTGTCACACTTATAAAGAACATTTTTAACGCCTGGGAGGAAGCACAAGATGCCATTGGAATTTTCTGTGATCTCTCGAAGGCGTTTGATTGCGTTGACCATGAAACGCTTTTATTGAAACTGGAGCACTACGGGATTAGGGATATGTCTCTTGAGTTAATACGGTCCTATCTAAGAGGTAGGCAGGTTAAAGTTCAGATAAACGGCGTAAACTCACCAGGGTCTGAAATAACTATGGGCGTGCCTCAAGGTTCAATATTGGGTCCGTTCCTATTTCTTGTTTATATAAACGATTTACCCCTACTGCTACAAAATGAATCGAAAATGGTGTTATTTGCAGATGACACATCATTAATTTTTAAGATAAACAGACGATCACATAATCTTGACGATGTGAATAACGCTATTTTTCAAGTCCAAAACTGGTTTACAGTGAACAATTTGGCTCTAAATGAAAAGAAAACTAAATGTATTAGATTTATTCTGCCAAACGTTAGAAGTAGTGAATGTGACGTCATATTGAATGGAGAAAAACTAGAATTTGTTAGTGAAACGGTTTTCTTAGGAATCACGTTAGACGAGAAGTTGCAATGGGGGCCTCACATAACATCTCTTGCGGGACGGCTAAGCTCAGCAGCTTATGCTGTAAGAAAGATACGGCAATTGACAGATGTAGAAACCGCACGTTTGGTCTATTTTAGTTACTTTCACAGCATTATGTCGTATGGCATTTTACTGTGGGGTAGGGCTGCTGACATTGAATCTATTTTTATACTACAAAAAAGAGCTGTCAGAGCCATTTATAACTTACGTCGTTGCGAATCTCTTAGAGAAGTATTTAAAACGATAAATATAATGACGGTACCTTGCCAATTTATTTATGCGAACATCATGTATGTAAGAAAAAACCAACAAATCTTTAGTAAAGTAGGTGATAGACATAATTTTAATACCAGGAATAAAGATAAACTAGCTCAACCGTATTTTAGACTGTCCAAAGTAAATACATCTTTCATGGGGTACTGTGTTAAATGTTACAACAAAATTCCTTGTGATATATTAAAACTAAACGAAAGGAAATTTAAAACATATATTAAGAATAAATTATGTCAACAAGCATATTATAAATTGGAAGATTACATTCAAGATAAAAATGCTTGGAAGCATGCTGGTCCAGCTCCATAGGATATTTAACCCACAGTGTAGACAAAACCAAACTGGTGGCTAATTAAAACTGATAATGATTAACTACTTTTACTTTTACAATTATAAATTAGACACAATTCTTTTTTCTAATAGTTGGAAGCGCTGGCTCACACATTATTTTTCATTTTTTGAGGAAGGTAATTTATTTGTAAATGTGTTACACTAAATGTTCGTGAACTTGATTAGCTTCCATTTCCTAATTAATTTTAATTTTTATTATGTTTATATACTCTTTTCACGGAAATGGTTTTGACATTATATACATTCTTCTCTTCACATTTAACAATGTACAAATAGTAATATTGTAACAACATTATTTTAAAAGAGTAAGTATGGAGTTTCTTGCCCATTCTTCTCCATACGTAACAACATTTCCGAATGGGCGGTAGATTCACTTTTGTTTATAAGTATGACGTTTCAAAGTGCCTTTTTTGGTCTAATGAAAATAAATGATTTGACTTTGACCTTTTACTTTACAGGCAATTGTGAACCGTCGCTCGGTCGGTTAGGCAGAAAATTGTAGGTTAGTTGCTTGCTATATATGCAATTTACCCGTGTCTACGTGTATTAGGCGAAATTCTATACAATGATTCTCCTGATTTCTCCTGTTCACAAACAAACCTAAATTTAAGCTGAGTGCATCTTTCTCTTTCCAATTCATTAAGAAAAGGACGCGATTAAAAACATGGCCAATTGGCCACTTATATACGTCGATTTACTTTAGACGCTGGCTAACTAGACAGGACTAAATTAATATGTATCTTCTGTTCTTTTCTTAATGAAATGGAAACAGAAAGATGCACTAAACTTAAATTTAGTTTTATTTGATGATTTGATGCAAACTACAACAAAAACTTAAAAAGCTGTCTTTCGTTTATGTAAACAATGAAATACTTACGATTTCCTCGTTAGACTCTGTGATTACATATCTCTTGAAGCAGTTCGTGCAGAAATGGATGTTGTCGCCTTTGGACGGACCGTCCACGTCACTGTCATGCGACTGCGGACAAACGTACTATACAAACTATTTGTTCAACAGAATACGTCTTTCTTAAAAACGTTTAAAATCCTACATTTGGCTACGTACTACATATATGACGTGTTAAAATATAGTCTGGGTTTGCTGGGCTAGGAAAGAAGGATGTAGGTAGAAGGATCTTGGGCGTATTAAACCAAAAGTCTTAAGCCATAGAAATGATGGGAGGCCTACAGTGACATGCCTAGGGGACAAAACAAGTGCAAGTCGGTCTGACATATTTCTGGAAAAAGTGCAATACTTTTTAATTGTTTATTTACTGTTAGGTATGCTTCTTATGTGGTGGGGATATTCAGCCAATATCGGAGGAAATCAAATTAAAACAGCTGTCCAAAGGGCAGATGCTGGCCATGTCTCAATACATTACGTCATGTTCAATCAGTTTAAGGTTTTTAGATATATTATTACTAGCTTAGTGACTTCCGGCAGATTTTTGGTTTTACCCACATAGTTCCCGATCTCGCGGGATCTCTTCAAAAATGAAATGTGGAAGATATTCTAGGGAACTCTTCAAAAATTAACATAATGAGCTCTGCGTTTGAATTGAAGATATGTATGCTCACTTAGGGCATTAAAGCCGTTATTGCCGATCGAAAAAGGCGAAAATGTTATTTTTCCCTTTTTTTCAAAATATTAAAAGAACTTAAACTAAAGAAATATTACAATCTTTCCGAACTTAAATTGAAAAGAAAACTAACTGAAAACAAAAGAATTTGAAAAAAATACGAATTACGAACTTGATAACAATTTAAAAGAAATTATATTACAACCTATTCTCTTAATAACCAAGCTTAAAACTAAATAATTTAAAAGGAACGATCTAATTAATTTAAAAATTAAAACTAATTTAGACATACAATTTTAGTATCTATACAACTGGACCAATTTTGAAAACAACCACCAGACAACCCAACAAATCTCAATATATATAAATCTCGTGTCACAATGTTTGTCCTCAATGGACTCCTAAACCACTAAACAGATTATAATAAAATTCGCACACCATGTGCAGTTCGATCCAACTTGAGAGATAGGATAGTTTAAATCTTTATATATATAATTCTGCTGTGCGTGTGTATGTCATTGAACTCCTCCTAAACGGCTTGACCGATTTGAATGATTTTTTCTGTATGCGTATAGCAAAGTAGGTAGGTAGGTAGTAGGTGGGTAGTAGGTGGGTAGTAGGTGGGTAGTAGGTAGGTAGGTAGGTAGTATGTCAATTCGAAATTAATATTTATAGTTGACAGGACAACGTCTGTCGGGTCAGCTAGTAAAACTTATAAACTACTAACTAATACAACGGAGCCAATTTTAAATTTACGAAACGATCAATCCACAATTCCACGACTGTGCCGAACGAAGCGCTCGCTCGGCCGATACCCAACCAAATGCGTGTAACGAAACCATAGCGCGATCTATTTCGATCCCAACGCCATCTATCGAGCATAGTGACAACTCGACAAATTTATCTATACTCCATTCGGGCATTTTCTTTGTACTAAAAGTTTTATTATATTGATATTATTCTTTTCATACCTTTTTACTATTTATTTACTTTTTTACGATGAATTAAAACAATAACATGAACCGTACTCGTGTAACGATCGACACCATTGCGCGATCACCAACTCGACATATACCTAGTACTAATAGAATTATCTATACTCCGTTAGAGCATTTTCTTTGTACTCAAAGTTGTATTATATTGTTATTGTTTTATTTTCATACCTTTTTACTATTTATTTACATTTTTCCGATTAATATTTAGTACTGAATTGATGCCGACTCTTGACCAATAGATGGCGCTGTATGTCCGGAATAAATAAATTCTATTTTTTATTTAATTTTTTGTAATAAAAACTATCCTATGTCCTTTCTCAAGTTCCAAACTATGTCTGTACCAAATTTCACACAAATCGGTTCAGTAGTTTAGGCGTGAAGCAAAGAAAGACAGACAGACAGACAGAAAGACAGACAGACAGAGTTACTTTCGCATTTATAATATTAGTTAGGATTAGGATGTATACAGCCAAAGTATTTGTGTTGTTATAATATTGAAAACTTCTTTCACTGAACGAATGAGAAAGAAAAGTTACATTCGATAATATAAACACAGTAATACCTTCTTGCCTTGCTCGTTGATCTGTTGTTTTTGGTGTTCCCTGTAGGCATCTATGGTGGTATGGTAAGTTATCTGGCTTTGACGGTTCTGGATGGGAATAGGACATAGGTTGGACAGGATGCGGAATGTGAGGATTATAAAGATACTAGCTGTTCCCTGCGTTTTAACCCGCATTTTTGGTTACTGCTCCGTTCCCGGAGACAGTATCGTGATATTATATAGCCTATAGCCTGCCTCGATAGATAAGGTATCTAACACAAAATAATTCTTTAAATTCGAACTAGTTGTCCCTGAAATTAGCCCGTTCAATTAAACAAACAAACTCTTTAGCTTTATAATATTATATTATTATTATGGATTATAATTTAGAGTTTCATATTTGGAGTGCACCTAAAATAGGCCAGTCATCTAAGACATAAAAATCGCGTTAGGTCGCAATAAATTGCAAGGTCCTGATTTTTTGTGATGTTGTTAGGATAGATACCAATGGTGTAAATCTAGATTTGCAACCTCGAAAGACCTGTGCTAACTTCGGTTCCCTATCCATTTGCATAAAATTTTAAGACCTAATATAACTTCGCATAATGTTGTTTGGCATAATTATATTTTCGCATAACATAATTACGCATAACTGCTCATGCATAACTTTTTTAAGCATGATGTCTCTAACCATAATAATGATTAGGCATAATATTCTAAAGCATAAACTTATTAAGCATAAAGTTCTAAAGCATAACTTTTTTAAGCATAAAGTTCTAAAGCATAACATTTGTAAACATAATGTCCTAAAGCATAAAATTTAAAGCATAAATTTCGCATAAAAATATTAAAACATATTTTTATAGGTATAACAATGGAAAATTTATTAACACCTAGAATATTTAGACACTATACCCGCATGCAAGCAAGCATGCATAATGCAGCATGCAAGCAAGCATGCAGTATGCAGCATGCAAGCAAGCATGCAGCATGCAGGCAAGCATGCAGCATGCAAGCAAACATGCAGCATGCAAGCAAGTATGCAGCATTCAAGCAAGCATGCAACATGCAGCAGGCAGGGTTTCTGTGACGGCTCCGGCGCTGCGGGCCTCCGGCGGCTCCACGCGTGCTAATCGTCGCAGACGGCTTTCGCTCCCAGCCGCCTGCTCCTCAGCCCGCGGGCCGCCTCGCCCCTACGCGCCTACGCGATTTTAAATAACACTCTAGGGGTAGGGCAAACAAGACTACGTGGAGTCGGTTTTGCAGCAATTCGGTTCTGTCACTAATTTTTGTTGGTAATTGGTTTGCTTTACATAATGTCATGTATATTTATATTTATATATCATTTGCATGAAAATTGTTTTTGGTATTTATATTAATTGTATGCCTAAACATTATTATGCTAATAGTCATTAGGCCTACTAACGTTATGCTAAATAGTCCTTAGGCCTACTAACGTTATGCTAATAGTCATTAGGCCTACTAAAGTTATGCGAATCAAATTTATGCCAAAACAAATTAGTCTTTAACATGATTATGCCAACATAAAATGTATGCCTAAAAAAAATATGCCGAAGTATTATTATGCCAAAACAAATTGTGCCAAAATCGTTATGCCGAAGTATATTAGGACAAAGAATATTATGCGAAAAGAAGGGATCCCGCTAACTTCGTGGTGCTCGAAAAACCTCGAAATTTTCGAACTTTTTTCAGTTTTTGGCTTACAACTTCTAAAATATGCATTTTGCAGCAAAGTCATCTATGAAACTTTTAAATAAGACAAAATAAGCAACAAAATGAGTGTAACCCTAGCTCTGTATGTTTAATAGATCTCAAGATATGACATTTCGAAAATGGGCAATTTTTCCCAAATTTTATCAAATTTGTAGTTAGCTAGACTTTAGATCGAAATACTGTCTAAATTACTCATCCTACAAGGAAAGTCAATAGAAGTTAAGATGTAGAACAGTTATTTAGCTTTAATTTAAGTGTAAAAGGAACTGTTTAGCACCAATAGTTCTCATATTATGAGGTAAAAAGTAATAATAAGGATCGAATTTCGCAAGAAATAGTTATTTTTTCTTATACATTGTTGAATGGAATTTACAATACTAGCAGTCCGCCCCGGCTTCATCCGTGGTACATACATAGCCTATGTCACTCACGGATAACATACCTATCCAACGGTGAAAGAATTTTTAAAATCGGCCCCGTAGTTTTTGTGTTTATCCATTACAAAACAAACAAATAAACAAATCTTTTCTCTTTATATTAAGTATAAGTATGATTGATGGCGTCATAAGTTCTGTCAAAACCTTGTTATTTTAACTTTCGAGTACGGGCCAGATATACTTTGATTGACTAATTTAAAAAATAGAACATTTGTACTTGCCGAAAATAAAAAAGAAAATATTAAATATAGAGTGGTCGAAGAAGGAAGATAGAGTCGCGGTTATCGCGTTGCACCGCTATGGTTACGCGCCAATAGAGATTTTCAAAATTCTGCAAAAGTTGAAAATAACACTACGGTTTGTTTATCGCACTATCAAACGATACATTGAAGATTCAAGCTTCAAAGACCGTGAGAGGAGCGGCCGACCTCGCACAGTTAGGACACCAGCGGTCATCAAAGCAGTGAAGACGCGAATTCAACGAAATCCCTCGCGTAAACAAAAAATCTTAGCTTTTCACATGGGGCTAAGCAGAACCACGGTTAGAAGAGTGTTAAACGAAGACCTGGGACTACGAGCTTATCGTAAGATCCACCAGCTCATAGGGCAACGCAAAACTGGTTGACCGCCCATGGAATTGACTTCATCGGGCATGAAGACTGGCCCTCTTCTAGTCCAGATTTAGACCCCCTGGACTACAAAATATGGCAATATTTGGAGGAAAGAGTCTGCGCTAAACCTCATATGAATTTGGAGTCTCTCTCTCTGAATATCTCTGGTTAAAGCAGCGGCAGAAATAGATATGAATGTGGTGCGTGCTGCGGTCGATGACTGGCCGCGTCGATTAAGGGCATGTATTAAAAATGGAGGGGGGCATTTCGAATAATGTAAATAAATTTGTATTGTACATTCAATATCTTTCATTTCATTTATAAATTTCAATTAATTATCAAAAATTATATCGTTGTCAAGTCATAAATTCTGTCAAAAACTTTCAATGTTTTTGCGGCCAGTCATCGACCGCAGCACGCACCACATTCATATCTATTTCTGCCGCTGCTTTAACCAGAGATACTCAGAGAGAGAGAGACTCCAAATTCATATGAGGTTTAGCGCAGACTCTTTCCTCCAAATATTGCCATATCTTGTAGTCCAGGGGGTTTAAATCTGGACTAGAAGAGGGCCAGTCTTCATGCCCGATGAAGTCAATTCCATGGGCGGTCAACCAGTTTTGCGTTGCACTATGAGCTGGTGGATCTTACGATAAGCTCGTAGTCCCAGGTCTTAGTTTAACTCTCTTCTAACCGTGGTTCTGCTTAGCCCCATGTGAAAAGCTAAGATTTTTTGTTTACGCGAGGAATTTCGTTGAATTCGCGCCTTCACTGCTTTGATGACCGCTGGTGTCCTAACTGTGCGAGGTCGGCCGCTCCTCTCACGGTCTTTGAAGCTTGAATCTTCAATGTATCGTTTGATAGTGCGATAAACAAACCGTAGTGTAATTTTCAACTTTTGCAGAATTTTGAAAATCTCTATTGGCGCGTAACCATAGCGGTGCAACGCGATAACCGCGACTCTATCTTCCTTCTTCGACCACTCTATATTTAATATTTTCTTTTTTATTTTCGGCAAGTACAAATGTTCTATTTTTAAAATTAGTCAAAGTATATCTGGCCCGTACTCGAAAGTTAAAATAACAAGGTTTTGACAGAACTTATGACGCCATCAATCATACTTATACTTAATATAAAGAGAAAAGATTTGTTTATTTGTTTGTTTTGTAATGGATAAACACAAAAACTACGGGGCAGATTTTAAAAATTCTTTCACCGTTGGATAGGTATGTTATCCGTGAGTGACATAGGCTATGTATGTACCACGGATGAAGCCGGGGCGGACTGCTAGTATTGTAAATTCCATTCAACAATGTATAAGAAAAAATAACTATTTCTTGCGAAATTCGATCCTTATTATTACTTTTTACCTCATAATATGAGAACTATTGGTGCTAAACAGTTCCTTTTACACTTAAATTAAAGCTAAATAACTGTTCTACATCTTAACTTCTAATGACTTTCCTTGTAGGATGAGTAATTTAGACAGTATTTCGATCTAAAGTCTAGCTAACTACAAATTTGATAAAATTTGGGAAAAATTGCCCATTTTCGAAATGTCATATCTTGAGATCTGTTAAACATACAGAGCTAGGGTTACACTCATTTTGTTGCTTATTTTGTCTTATTTAAAAGTTTCATAGATGACTTTGCTGCAAAATGCATATTTTAGAAGTTGTAAGCCAAAAACTGAAAAAAGTTCGAAAATTTCGAGGTTTTTCGAGCACCACGAAGTTAGCACAGGTCTTTCGAGGTTGCAAATCTAGATTTACACCATTGGTATCTATCCTAACAACATCACAAAAAATCAGGACCTTGCAATTTATTGCGACCTAAATGTCTTAGATGACTGGCCTAAAAATTGAGTACCGGATAAATCTTAACAAAATTTCTGAAGGATGTCCTCAGTTTTGGGACGAAGGGGTATGCCAGATTCTAAGGGGTCCCTGGTTCATACAAACAACTTGAATTTATTAGCTTCTTTACTTTAGAGTGATACAAACTATTTAAACTAATTCTACCAACTTCATACATACCATAGTGACGTTATACCCGGGCACCATATTAGTGATTCCAGGCATGGTGTCCTCTAGCTTGGAGACCGCGACCCGACAGTCCTGACACCAGCCCATCTTCAAGTTGGACATGTTCGACTCCCTGCCGTTCATCAAACTGTCGCTGTTAAGGATTTGTGAAGTCAATTAGTGTTGCAAAGGAAATGTGTGAGTTGTGAAGGTTGAGACTGCCCTTTTTTTCTGGGCTGCGAAATCCATATTCTGGGCGGAGCTGAAGGGAATGTCAGACTTCTACTGACTAAAACCCACCTATGTTCATTCTTAGCCCTTTGTGAACCGGGGCTGCGGTATCTCTTTCGAACTTCGCGCGGCGCGGCCCCGGGTTGAGTCGGCCCTTGAAATAGAACTAACTAGAAAGTTTTATGGGCCTATAAAAGTTTCAAGCAATTTAAGTGCCACCATAAATAAATTAGCAATGCCAAAGGGTCAACTTTTACTGTTAGGAAACTTATGTCACGGTCACGGAAATTAGGAATGAAAACTTCTAAATAAAAATCCTAATTATAAGAGTGTCTTTGGTGGTTGGTCCTTCCAATTTTGTTTTTAATTATTTGGGTAGTCTTAGTCTAGCTCATTACGTCGTCTCATGTAAAGCGGTCGTATATTCTTCTATTTCATACCACTTTTTTTAGAGTGACATTTTAGTAACTTACAGTAAGTTACATTAAAAAAAATGCTAAAATTTTCGCTTGCAAAATTTAGATAGTTCTATGCGGCGGCTATGCAAACAGCATAGCGGTGCATAGTTTATCCCAAGCCATACGAAGGTAACACTTATCATATGTTGAAATTGGAACGCTTTATTGCTTAACCTTTGGAGCTCTCGCTTATAAACGACCTTAGTAAAAGATTTTAATCGCAACTGATTCACACCAATTTAACAAAAGAACAAACCACACTTACCCAGCAACAGACGACGTAGACCCCATAAGAAGACTGATACTATTCTTTAGCGTGTCACGTAGAGGTCGCAGGGGATTAGGTGCCTGAAACTTGAGCTCCTGGCTTGTACTGAGGTGGACCGTGGATCCCAAGCAAGCCCGAAGCATGTTGTCGTTGAGTAAGGAAGAATTGTCCTCAACGTTCGAGTTGGAAGCCTTGGAAGACATGTTGCTCGTTTGTGATGGCTGCTCTTGGAGTTTCATGTCGTATACCTGTGAGAGAAGGACCTGATATACTTACATATACTACTATATACACTTTTGGCCCTATCAGAATACCAGCGCTGCGGTATTTTTTATGGAAAAAATCGCAGCGTCATGCTGAGATAGGGACCGTTTTTGGCCTCGCACAGGTATTTTTTTTTATATAAAGTCTTGTGTTATTTTTCTTTCCTGTGTGTGACCAAAGTATATGTTTTTCTTTCTTTCTTGATATACTACTCTGTGTATAAAGTCCCGGAAATTTATAAATTACCGAACGCATGGCAAGCTTAGCGATAATTTTTTTTATTGTATCACTTAATAACACAGTAAGTATTGAGTTTCTGTGCGAATTTTGAGTGCTATCGGTCCCTCAGTTTAATTACAAATGATGTTTTAGTATTTCATTGTATCAAGTGCTCTGCGATTTTTTCTAAGGAACAATTTGTTGAACAAAGACTTTGTCTTAAGTTTTTATTAAACAAAATTTTCGAGTGCCGAACAACTAAAGGTGAAACAATAGATGTACAGCGACGTGTATCTCAAAAATACGGGCCGAAGAAAGGTATAAATAATTTAATGATTTCTTATTCTGATGGAACACCAATCTTTTTGAGTGGTGAAAACAAAGAGAAAGAAAGAAAGAAAGAAAGAAAGAAAGAAAATAAATTTATTTACACAGCAGTACTTGAAAAAGGTCCTATTCTATAGGTAATACGATGAAAGCGATAACCGACATTAACGCGGACGAAATCGCTATAAAAAAATAAAAGAAACATTAACCGCTAATTTTATAATTACAAGGGTATTTTATCGCAGGTAAAGCGAATTAGGTACAAATTATTCGTTTTCCATTACAAACCAATTAACTTTGTTATTAATGTACTGTCGTCAAAAGGTTAAGCAGATCGAGTTTTAATTATAACGAGAGGATATATAAGCTCAACGTAATCCGCTTTAGAGCCGCTTGGCTGACTTTCCAAATTGAGTCGATAAGGCTTTACGATGTATTAATCCATGCAGTTTTTACGGATCACTTGACGAACAAAATTAATTAAACGAGAAGGTTTAAGTAAAATTACAGAACATGTTAAAATTAATTTTCGATATTCCTCTGTTTCTGATTCATGTTAATATTAATAATGTGTAAACGTGTTTGTTTGTGTATTGGTACGATTACAAACGATTCAGTGATATTAAGATACAGTATTGCCAAAGAGTCTAAGTCCAAGGCAAATAAATATTGCTTAGCAAGTACTTCAACTAAGCAATTTATCTGCTACCATAGCACTACTATCAAACTACAATGTTAAGCTAAAGACTGCAAATAACTAAGCCAAAATATGTGCAAAGTATAGTTTATTTTTAACTCCACAGACCCTTTTAATTTGAAGTAAGTAAATTCGGTTAAAGGTTATTTAAAAAAACCGTTATCGGGCCCCGAAATGGTATCTTTATATTGAAAGTTCTTTTTTTAAATGGTTGGGCTTCTCACGATAGGACATTTCTTTGCCAAAATAGACAGTCAAAGTACCTACTGTTTATTACCAAAAGCAATGCAAGCAAAATTCGAAATATTTCGGTTTATTAAATACATCATTTTAATAGATATTTAAGTACCAGCCATTTAAACAGGTACTGCAGGAATGCAGTGGTTTTAAATAACAGGATCTTGGGAGTCATTAATGTCACAAATAATTAAGGGTCTGCTACGATTTGTTATCGTTGCTCACGCGAGCCATTTTTCTTTCGATGTTTATAGGGGACCGCGACTTATAAACTATTACATATTTTCCGAATCTGGTCTAATCTGCCTTTGTCAAGAATTTACCAGATTTTAGGATCACAGTTCACTGTTATCCATACTAATATTATAAATTAGCTTTTGCCCGCGGCTTCGCTCGCGTTAAAAAGAGACAAAAAGTAGCCTATGTTACTCTCCATCAAAATCACGTCAATTCGTCGTCCGTTTTGCCGTGAAAGGAAGACAAACATATAGACAGGCAGACAGACAGACACACTTTCCCATTTATAATATTAGTATGGATAGGAAAGTGTGTGTCTGTTTGTTCGTCTAAAGTCGGAGCGACGAATTGACGTGATTTTTAAGTGGAGATCGTTGAAGAAATGGAGTGTGACAAAGGCTACTTTTGTCTCTTTCTAATTTAAATTATACTCAGTACACTTAAATAAAAAGTGGCGGCTTTTGTTGTTGAGTCTACTCTACAATCTATTTAACACATTGTCAAGGAAAGTTACCATACTAACTTGTGCCAAACGCGCAGCCTCAACAATCCTCTTTTGGATGATTGCCTGATTGCCAAGTGGTTGAACAAGTCACTACTTGTTTTGATGTTTGGACACCCTTAGACAGTACCTTGATGGTGGTGGACGACTTGTAAGAGGTCATCGGTTCGGTGACTTCTCCCGCTTGTAAAATATATTCCAATAAACGAACAATCAAGGTGGTCATACTAACTTGTTCAGCCAAGTGCGCAGCCTCCCCGCCGAGCGACTTGTTCTGATGTTTGGACATGTCTGACAGCGTGGACGGCGCCTTGATGGTGGTTGACGACTTGTTAGAAGTCATCGGTTTGGCGGACTTCTCCCGCTTGTAGTAGTCGCCGCTCTTGTACGGCGACGTTGGACCTTTCTTCTTTTGTTTTGCGTCCGTCAACTGTGGGAAAGAGATGGATGTTCAGGTCTAGCCCTTCATCTGACTGATGGTATGGTTTGTCGACCAGGTCAAGAGTTAACCACAACCACACCACAGAACAAAATGACAGTGATCATAAGGGTCAATTTCGCGTGGCAGTAATACGACGCCGAACATTAATGTCACATTGACGTTTGGCCAGAGCAGAGGCTAGTGAAATTACCGGTTTAAACCAGCAAGTCGCCGAGACACTATACAGAGATTCTACATAATACGTTTAATGGTTCAAAAGGTGGTTTATGCTGGTTCTTTCGTTCGGAAGAACCTTCAGGCAGAAGCAAGTTGCTTTCTTAAACAAAAAGCTACTAGCTTATGTCTTTATTTAATTCCTAGCAATTGGACCTCAAATAATATAGTGATTGTTATGTACCTCGGCACTCTCGCTAATGTTCTGGATACTCCGAGACGTGAAGCTTTTGCTGTCATCACTCAAATCCTCTTTTTCACAGCCGTAGTGGTAGTATCTAGAGGCATTTACGTAATAAGAGACAATTTCTAAACCACCTTTTTTATCTGAAAAACTTTCTTTGAAAAAAAGGTGGTTAAATAACTTAAAAACAGGATGTGTTTTAATTTTATTTCTCAGATACAAGACCACTCGCCAATAAAATATCTCAGTAGATTGGAAAAAAATTAAAAATACCCAAAATAAATTTAAAATGCCGAAAATTTATGCTGATTAGCAACTTTAAACAAGTATTTAGTTCTGATGCGATACCTACCAAACTTTGATTACTTAACTGTTAAGTACAAATAAAAAAAAGGTATATAAACCTTATTTGTATACCGTAATATTTAGGAAAAGCGAACTTACCTTATCAACGCCCTAGAAGCGTACACAGTAGGATGCAGACTTAACGAGGGGCTCAAATATACCCTGTTCAAGTTAACCCCCCTCGTGTCCGTCCTATAATGACCCCTGGCAACCCCATCAGGGTTGAGGAAAGGGATCATCTTGAACACGTAAAGCCTCCTTAGCTGGATGGCGATGGGATCGTTCCTCGTCAACAAAAGGTTGAGAAACCCGTTGAACACGAAGCTTGATGGTGTCTCACCAGGATGTACGCGCGCTGAGATGAAGATTACCTGGGGGAATTGTTTAGGTAAATATTGTTGTAAGAGTAGCGAATTGGAAGGACTTTCTACAACTATGGGACAGTATAAACTAGAGTACAGTAGCACAGATTAACGATGCAGCGGCGAAGTTATGTGGTGCTAGTTAAAACTGAACTCTGATGGACGTTTTCTCATTTGGTCGAAAGTGGTTATTAAATAATTTCGGGTGAGGCAGTTTATAGCGTTGAGAGGCCTGGGTGCGACTATATTTGTTCCGATTTCAGTACTGAAGTACGTCAAAGTATTAATTGGACAATAAACATAGGTAAATAGGTAGGTCCGTACATTTAATATTTATGCCAACCTATTTACTTATGTTCCTGTGGAACAAATAACTAGCTTCAATTTTCTGACTGGCGCCTTGACAATTCAAAAGTACTTCTAAATGGCCTATTTGAATAAAATTATTTTAACTTTGACTTGTTTTACAAATAAAAAATCTGAGTCTGATTCAACATTTCATGTTGCAGAGTTGAGAGAACATTGTTGCGCAGTTGTTTCTTAACTTTGAATTTTGGATTCTTCCATTACTTCATTCTTCTGTTTATGTCTAATTGGGGCTAGTCTTTATCGAGAGAGCTCATCTCTGCCATGAAAATAGATCCATAGGGAATGTATGGCAGTATTCATCCTACGGTCTTCAAGTTAACGTTCGTAACGTTAGATTAACAGACAGAACAGAGAAGATTCATAACACTGAACTGTTTATAATAGAACATCTAATGGTTATGATATAAATGTTGCTATTTAATTATCAAAATGTCTCGCAATCCGTTAGTCAACCGCATAATAGCAATAGAATTGCTATTAATAAATAATTATTGTCGTCGTTTGCAAAGCATAACGCCGCCGCCGTTACTTCATGAAAACCGATAATAAAAGAATAAACAGGGATTGTGAACCTTTGATTTTGTATTATTTTGACTCGAAACGACTTGCGCCCATTGACGTTTCAAATCATTATTAATATAGGTATCCAATAAGTCTGGCTACGTTTTTGCAGGAGTAATATTTTTAGGGGAATTATTGAAGTTGCTTGCCGCTGTATTAGTAAAATATTGAAGAGAGAACACAAGTATTCATTAGGACAACTGGTTGAAGATTGGCATTCTATTTTTATGCAGGAATGTTTACTAGGAACGTGTTTATATATTGATCAAAGAACCGCAATAAAACGAAAGAGGAGATTCAAACTTATTTCCACCGCCCAGTTTCGCACTGATGAAAGTTACAAGTAAAAGCATAGAGATTATGGGCTAGTACCATAAATCTAAGTGAAATATTCATCATCATCATCAGCCGATAGACGTCCACTCATATTCTTTGTTTCTTTGTTCTCATATTATCTCTTCTTTATGAATATGTGATCTATTTTATCTAGTAAAAAATGCAAGAACACCACGGCCACGGTGCGCTCTAAAACGGGCACAATGGATGAGGGCAAAAAAAGCTGTCAAACTCAAATAAAATTTGGCGGGTCACATTAGCCGCAGGCATAGTGACCATTGGGCTAGTCTCTACGCAGTGGGTGCCACAGGATGGACATCTCTGAATCCAGCCTAGGAACAGAAAGCGAGATGAGCATGACATATACCACAAGGGCTGTTTCGAGGAAGCGGAGGAAAAGGGAGTCTGGAAGCAGTTGGGGGCGGCCACTGTCCAGAAGTGCGATAGTAGTCCAGTAAAAAAAACATACGTGTAACACAATAAGGGTCATCGTTGTATATTATTTTTGTAATGCTTACTTTTTTGTTCTGAAACTTGAATGGCCTCTCCTGGTTGTCAGGGAACAGGTTTCTAAGCCTCTCCTCTCGCTCTGATGTCATCCCATGGTGTGAAGTTATTGTCAATAGATCCACACGCCTCCCTGCATTTATTAAACAGAGCTCTTAACCTGCATTACAATAAGGTTCAAAATAATTGACAATGTAAGATTGTGGGAACAAAAATACACTGTCTAAACTAAAATTACTCAGAAAAGCAATTATTTGAAATGGGACCACCTTTTGTCTTTCTATTAACGTTTTTAAAATAGTTGGTCAATAGTATGACAAGTACAGAATGTTGCACAATTATCTTACCCACTCCGGTGTAGTTTTTTTTACAATAGCTCAAATATTTGTGGATATACCTTCTACTATTACTACTACCCAAATTACCTTCAAGAAAATTTATTTATTTAAATTACCTTCAAGAGAATAAATAAGACACTCCCTAGTATAGTAGATATCGTCCATAGACTGCGGTGGTGGTAACGGCAGCATCTTCAGGTCTATAGAGTTGAGCGCGATCTGCAGCTCAGCGAAGGAGAACGGGTATGTGAACGCGAAGAATGTGGTCGCCTTCAAGTTTTCCGGAGTTCGGTATTTGAAGCTCAGTGTGAAGGTGTTATCGTCCGTCTGTAACAAGGCCGTGATGAGTATATGTGTGTGTGGGGAAAAATTATACATAACTTTCTCACTCTGTTTGTCTCAACCTTTAAAAAAACTGATCAAGTGCCTTTCGGACTCACGCCCTGATGGTTGCCTACAGTCAGCGTCAAAAATATCAAGACGAACTGACGGTTCTTGTCAGAATGGCAGTTGACGTTTACTGTCTTCATTCTGAAACATTCCTTGTATCATTGATTTAAAGTTTAATTTTTGTAGTTATTTTGATATTTTGAACAGCCTGTTCATCTCGATATTTTTGACGCCGACTGTAACAACCTGTGCTAGTTTTTATTGTCATTTATTACGGTTTTCAATTTTTTTTTTCTTTTATTTGTGCTAAAAGACTTTGCTTTTTGTCATATTTCATGTCAATTCGAAATCAATTGGCAGTACATGTAGTAAAATCCTTTATGAGTAAAAAAAAATACAAACGAAACATATGCATTGCATTGACTTGGAAGTTTTTCTTTGCATAGCTTCAAGAGTTTGCAGACCTGAGAGACCCTGCTGACTTAAGATCTTTCTATGGTCTTTAGATCACAGTTAGAAATAAAAAATACAGAATGACGAAAAAAATTGGAGTGGCAAAAAAACGGCTAAATTCGTAAACATCAAGAAGCTACAATTATATACATACCGAATGTACAGGACGGTCCCTGATTCTCTCCCACTGAGGCTTGCCGGGCAGGGTCCGCGTCACTGGCGCCATTCCCTGGTTGTACATCTTGCCTTGTTTGTTCAGGTTTATAAGATTCAACCGCACCTGTTATCAGATTTTAAACTTACTTTGAATATAGTTTACAAAGAATTGTTTATAGGTGTTATTCTTGAAATTGGTATATTCTTAAATTCTATTTTAGGCGACAATCTATTAGGAACGAAAGTAGGTACATTATGTTAATGTAATTACTATCCACAACAAGTGATTATATACCTGCATTTGTTTTATTTGGTTATGTACTTATGTTAATAGATGTCAATTATTATTATTTTGGTTCTCACTCTTGATATATATTCATTCCGTCTACTCCTGTCTACTCGGTTTTTTTTCTGTTTCTGTTTATTTATTGTGTTATAAGTGGAAACTTGTAAATGGCCTTCACTTTCGTAGTTTGATGCTCAATTTATTGTACTAACTGTAAGTTTTCCTTTAAGTAATAAAAATGTTTCTTGTTTCTTGGACTTATAATTACAATTTAAATTAAATTCCAAAATATTAGTCTTAATTAAAATGTTTAATTACCAGTACACCAGCATCGCTAGCCTGCACTCCAAAATAGAACCAGGTCCGATTGCCATTCTCAAACTCCGTGCCGGCACAGTCAGGCCGAGTCCACAGGTTGAATTCATAATCCGGGGTTTCTGTCACATTCGTCTTCAGGTTCACAGACGGAACTGATGATCAAATAATTTACTGGTTAATATAAATCATAGGTTTAAATAATGTTTTTCATTTATATTATTATCCTGAGTGTGGAACTCTCATGTATGAGTATCTTATTCATAAATTTCTGCATGTCTGCATCTTGTGAGAGAATTTAAGAATAATATACTCCCAGACTCTTAAATCATGCCATCTAGCGTAATGAGTAAATATTGGCATTGATTTATTCAGGTATTTTTTAAAAGTTATGGACAATACAAACACATTAAGCTAGGTGGCTGGATTTAAATGTCCAGAAGTGTACATGTTTAAAAGAATAGGTAATTAAAATAGTGTTTACACTTAAAATATTATTTCTTTTACACACTACAGTTACATGTTACAACCAACATGTTTACGGCTATAACTCATTCTATACCAATCGAACGGCCAACCAAAACGACGGTGTAGTCATATATATAAAAGATAATATTAGTTGCACCATTAAAGAACCCAATTTTTTAAACGGAAATTGTCTTACTTGTGAAATAACAAATAAACTCGCATTTGCAGCTGTATATCGGTCGCCGTCGTATAATACCAGAGCCGAATTTGATAACTTCCTGAATAGCCTTAACAATGTCCTCTTGTCCTTAAAAAGCTATAAAAATATCTGCGTTATTGGAGACACAAACATAGACATTATTAGACCAACCGGCTTAGATGAACGCGCTATTGAATATCTTTCACTAAACGCCACTCACGGACTGCTACCTGCCCACCAGATACCCACTAGAAATAACAGCTGCATCGATCACGTGATGCTCAAAACAGACAAAACAGCCACAGTTCTTGTCGTTGAGTCACATGTTACCGACCACCTCCCTATTATACTTACTATTAATAACGAACAGCTCTCCTGCAGATCAACACCGGCCTACAAAACCCCAAAAATTGACTACACTAATCTAAAAAATCACATCGAATCACAAGACTTCTCGGAAGTATTAAAAACTAACGATCCCAACCTTGCATCTGACACACTAACTGACATTTTGCGCACAGCCTTAACTAACCACACAAAAATAGTAAGTATCCCTAAAAAAGATCGCAATATACAACCCTGGATCACACCCGGTCTAATACGGTGCATTCGCCACCGTGATAAACTCCATAAGAAAGCTAGGAAATCACCTGATAATCAAATTATCCAAACCACTTATAAACGTTATAGGAACTATTGTAATAGCCTACTCAAAAAACTTAAAAGACTATATGAGCAAAACGAGCTACGGAAAGCAAAAAATGACCCTAAAAGATTATGGAATAGAATCAAAGAGTTTACACACACCAGCAAACAAAAAAAAACCCCCTATGAATTACTGAGAACAGCCCCTGATCAACACAGCGCAGCAAACCTCGTTTGCAACTACTTTGCGAACATCGGCCAAAAGTTAGCATCTTCGAAAATTACCTCTGACCAGTCCTCCGTAACATATCGACGATCCCACTCGTCTCCGCCTGGGTCCTTTGTCCTTCTAGAAGTGGATAATGATGAAGTGGACTCCATCGTATCTAACTTGAAACAAGACTGTGCCACCGGCTGGGACGGTATACCTGTCAAACTGATAAAACTTTGTAGACAAGTCCTCGTACCGCTAATCACCCACATAATTAATTGCTCCATCGCCACCGGTATATTTCCTAACACTTGCAAAAAAGCCGTAATCCACCCAATATTTAAAAGTGGGAGCAGAGACTGTGTAAACAACTATAGACCCATTGCTGTACTGCCTGTCATGTCGAAAATAATGGAGAAAATAATAAATAAACAACTAGTGAACTACTTACACAAATATAACTTACTAGCAAGAAACCAGTACGGGTTCAAAAAGGGAGTTTCTACAGAGGACGCTGTGCTAGATCTCACTGAACTTGTGGCTAAGAAATTAGACAATAAACGCAAATGCCTGGGTCTTTTCCTCGATTTAACAAAAGCTTTTGACACAGTCTCTGTTCCCACCCTTCTTTCTAAGCTTCACAACATCGGCATACGAGGTATAGTTCACGATCTCTTTAAAAGTTACTTGATGGATAGAAAAATCTGCGTCAAAATAGGATCGCACATAAGTGACGATGAAAAAATCTCATACGGAGTCCCACAGGGCAGCGTCATCGGCCCAACGCTCTTCCTTGTTTACATTAATGACTTGTGCACCCTCACTCTGCCAACTGCTGATATTTTCACCTACGCTGATGACACAGCCATTATAGTACATGGGAAGAGCTGGGAAGAGGTCAAAAACAACGCCGAAGAATCTTTGCAAATCGTGATGGAATGGTTGCACATGAATTTACTTACTTTGAACCTGCAGAAAACAAACTATATCCCGTTCTATATGCATGCAAGTACGAAACCTCCAAACACATACTCAATTAGAGCCCATACTTGTCTGGACACCACAACCTGCCCATGCATAGCTATTCCCGCAGTGACATCTGTCAAATACCTAGGCGTGACAATTGATAGTGAACTGAAATGGAGCAAGCACATAGATTCTACCGCTGGCAAAGTCAGGAAAACCATTCACCTCTTCAAATCACTGCGGCATTCTGCTGACATAGAAACACTAAAAATGGTTTACACTGCACTTTGCCAGTCCATCACCGGTTACTGCATCCTAGCCTGGGGTGGATCAGCCAAAACTAAATTCCTTGTTTTGGAGCGTGCACAAAGGGCAGTGCTTAAAGTAATGTCACATAAGCCCTTCCGGTACCCCACTCATCAGCTCTACACTGAACTGAAACTTCTAACAGTGAGACAGCTATTTGTTCTCAGAGCCACCCTCTGGAAACACCAGCAAATTCCACCACCAGACACAAACAAAAGAGGTCATAAAATATCTTGCCCTACCCCTATTCACAGAACTGCTTTCGCCAGAAGGCAATTCTACGTTTTGAGCTCGCTTGTGTACAAAAATGTTCACAAAATCTCTCAAATAGCAGGATTGAACAAAAACGAAGCAAAGTCTAAGGTGATAAACATGCTAAACGACCTCGACTACGCTCAAACGGAGGAATTGCTGACTACACTGAAATAAATCTCATTCAAATTCTATTAATCATCACACATTAGACTGAGCTCACACTAACACAAACAAGTTCCACTCTCGACACCATCACACTCACTCACACACATATGCACAAGCATACACATACGCACACAAACACACACACACACACACACACACACACGCACGCACACACACACACACACCACATACAGTGCATCTTACCTAAAGTCATTTTACTCTTTAGTTTAATTTTTAAAATAATTATAATACTTTTGTTGTATAATAACTATCAGCTTGCCAGCACCTAATAGTCATAAGGTTTATATAGTGTCCTAGCGGCAGTAGAACACTGCCTCCTAAGACACAGGGATTCCTAGTTTAGGAGGCAGGGTTACAATTTTTGTACGCCTTTAGTTTATTAAGAACTACACTTAGATATTAAGTAAGCTGTAAGGAATTGTATCAATAAAGTTTTTATTTGATTTGTTATTTGTTGTGTACTTGACAAAAGAAACACAATTTCAACATAAACAATAAAATATTATGCTTACGGTATCTTGACAATTATATGACAGTAATGCAGTAGAGAAAAAAAGAATTGATAGAGAACAATTTTGTGCAATTTTATTGTTTGTAGTTCTTGGTAAAAAAAAATGAAAAAGTCATATACTCTGGCTTCAGTGGTCCTTGTGAGTAAATTTTGGTAATTCCTAATTTCAAATGTGGACCCAGTTGGACCCTGATGTGCTTAATGGCATTACATGGTAGACTTTCTTACTGCAGCTCAGATTTATGATAAGTGAAAGGTGTTAAATTATCTTATTTGTGTGTTTTTTAAAATTGCATTATATTTATTGTTGTTTCTGTTAAAACAAATATATGCTGATATATGACTGTACTCATTATGCAAAAAACCTGATGGTTTATTTGGACGCAAACAAAAAAGTTTAGTGGAAAATTCCACCTGATTAAATTAACTTTCTTTGGTGTGCTGTCACAGTGCAGCACATCATATCTGTGTCAAGTCAATATTGAACGAGTTGGAGCCCCAGGGCACTTGAAGTGCACTAAAATGTCCTCAAATCTATTTCGAGCTCTCAACAATAACAAAAAGTTCGTGAAAAGGGCATCAAATTGGCAACCACTACTGAAATTATTGTACGTCTTTGGACTTTGTGATTTTGCATTAATTATCAAATTATAAACTTACCGATCAGTTCCGTAGGCACCCGCTCTACATGTCCTAGATTTCCAGAGTCAAAATTGTGTATAAAATAAAATCCGCCGCACTCAATAATATTGTTGTGATCCATTATTATCTATTATTACAGCGGACTACATTATATACAAAAAATCACAGTCAATCGCCAATGTTGTAATCTGCTGGGTACACATTACTATAACAATTTGTCCATTGAAACATAGATCGAATTTTTCATGCTTGATTATTTCAAAATGACATTAAAAACGGAGGCTGCACTGTTTTTCTAAACAAAATTATGTAATTTTGTTGACATCGATTGACGGATAACAGCTGATTTGTTTTATTGGTGATCTTTTAAATTTTTTAAAGTGTTTAAAACCAGTTGGGATTATCAATTTTTACTTTATAAATATGCAATTTTTTATGGTAAGTTTTAACTATTTCCTCGATTGCTATATTTGCTATCACTTGATATTTGGAAAGACACATGCCACTGTGAAATTTGATTCAAGATGGCCGACAATTCAACTCGCTGGCGCTGCTCAACTTGCGTACAAAGGAAACAGAAAATGCCAGTATGAAAAATGAATTTTTGCATTAAAATTTATTTTTGTAAGTATTTTATTCTATGCTTCAGCAGGCGTAACTGCGTTACATTAAAATCGAGAAAATAAAAAGTAAGCCGCTTGTGTTAAGCTTTATACCTACTTTGCCGTGCCCCCGTATCTTATCTTTTCAATTCCATTCCAATGAACTAATTGCGTTTACGAGCTTTTTTACGCACTGTTAAACACGTGTGAACTTTTGATTGTTTGTTGGGCACAGACATATCAAGAGGTAGATTGTTGCGAAAGGATTAGATTCGTGGTTTGTTACAGAAGTACCTATTTGTATCATCAAATTTTGTAATATAGCAACACCTACAATAGGCTGCGATGTTACGTCATACTTGGGCGTTTCCGTCTGGATTTTTTATGTCTAGACCAATATCTTCACGCCTCCTGCAGCCAATGAGGTAAACAGTATGGTATCCTGCTTACATTGAAGTTAGCATCAGTAGACTGTCTGTGTAACTTTTTACAGCCATTATAATGACTACTGTAATACTAAACGAATCTTTTTTAGTCAGTTGTTACGGGTAATCAGAAGCCTGAAAGCCTGACAATCAGTCTTACAAAAGCACCTATATAGTAACTGAGTTCATCACAAGTGTTACAGACAGTCTCTTCAAGTAAAATACCGATACCTTTCAGCTGCGTACAGTTAAGCCCGGTTTCCACCGCGAGCGGAACGGACCCATTAATGACTTCGTTCGCAAGCGCAAACTGCAAATAACAAATAGTCAAACAAAAAAACAACAAATAGTCGTATAATAATTAAAAATAAATGTATTAATAAACAATTATGTATTTAGAATTATAATTTTGTTGGTGGAAATACAAGAATGCAGTTTGCGCTTGCGAACGAAGTCATTAATGGGGCCGTTCCGCTCGCGGTGGAAACCGGGCTTTAGACTGGTCACTGATCTTAGCATGGGCGTAAGCGGGACGGCAGGGGGGCAGGGGAGGGCTGGTGCCCAGGCTGGCTCCCTGAAAACTGTAATATTAACAGTCTATTTTGACCTGCCCCCCTCTAAGCATTTAAAGCAGGGTACACCTGGCTCTTAGCATGTTAATACCAGTGAAGAGAGCTGAGCGTAGCGTGTACCGACAATAGTACCTTGTTGTTATTGTCGGTTATTATCAGACTTTTTTTTAAATAACACAGTGGTACTCAACTCTGTCACCTGTTTTGGTTGAATCAGGATTAACGAGATTAGGGACGGGGGACAGGTAGCCAAGGGTGCAGGTTTTTTTTTAGGGACGTAAATCCACCGTGCTATTGCACTAAGAACACCTGTTCCTATTGTCATACAACAACTATTAGCTACCGGCTCAGTGTTATATATTTAATCCCTTTGTCGAAAAAATCACTCATGCGGCTGATGGTTTTCAAATAATATTTGAAATTGATGTTATTTTTTTCTTTTTTAAAAGATCAATGTCTCACCCTAGGAATTTCTCTTGTCGTGGTTGCGTTTACTAAGGCCGGTTTTAGTGCTCGACCGACCGTCGGTGCGTACATCGGTCGCGCTTCTCATTTGTATGAAAATTGACATTTATACGCGTGCGTACGGTCGGTCGAGCACTGTGACGACTTGTGAATTTTCATACAAATGAGAAGCGCGACCGATGTACGCACCGACGATCGGTGGAGCACTGTAACCGGCCTAATATATAAACTCACGTACACGACCAACTAGACTCAAACGAATACCTGCTGTGGATTATACATAAAATTGTCCAGTGCGGAAATTTAACCTGCGACACGCAACGCTGCAGCCAGTGGCCCAATAGTAAATTCATAAAAATGCCACTGTACATCTACAATGCAAACAAAAGTCATAACCAATCGCAAACACCGCATTTCGAGCAGGTTTCTGAACCAGACTGAACACTGGTTTTGGACCAGCTTGTACACAGAACTTTTTCAACTTAGGCAACTTTCCGCGATTGTATTAATAGACGTCACTCAATTCTGAGACGCTCTCAAGTCTCTTGCTGTCCTTGTCATTCTAAAGGGAAAAAATAAGGACAGCAATAGATTTGAGAGCGTCTCAGAAACGAGTGACGTCTATTAATACGGGCCTTAATCAAACTTAATGTATCATTTCCGATAGAAAAAAGTTTTTATTTTCAATCAAATTCAAAGGAGTACTGATTGAAAAAAGCCTTCGGCATTTTCTTTTTGTCTGAGCTGTCGCGGCTGTTGGTGCCGACAGGCCTGCGGAGTGCCCATGCACCACGTCTAAAGTCTAAACTTTTTTAGGAACGCAACGTATAAAAAAATCAAAGAAAAGAACTCGTTTTTAAACTCATGTTTGTATTTTCATTTTATCATCCTTACATTTATAACAATATTAAAATTAAATAAGCTTACATTAAGTATACAATACAATATTATAATAGATTATTTAGGCGTGGCACTTACCTACGGATTATAAAAAAATTACATTCCATATAATTTTGAATAACTTGGCCAATAAATGCCTTCATTTCATCACAAAACTTATAACTTGATAAGGTACTCTATGTACCAATAGTTACTAAATTATATATATGTGGACTACAACTTTCACCTACATCTTTGTTTCCTATATAATTGTCTTTTCTGAGCACAATTAATTAATTTAGTGTGAAAACAAACGATCATACGAGACATGACGCGACGAACTTTATTTTGGCATCTTCCTTTTGGCTCATTCACCAAAACAATGATTTATGATTCAACGAAATAGGGAGGAAAGTATTTACTGTTATATACAAATTCATTTCGAATTATATTTTTCATGAAAACCGCAGAACACATTTGCAAACTCTTCTTTTCTAAAAGTTTCTTTGTTTCTTCTGCGGCTGCAAAACATTTGCGTTTGCAAGTCAGAAGAATGATAAAAATTAAAAAAATATCACAATCGGAACTATATCTAGGGCGTGTTTGTATGTACTCTTACATAATATACTTACACTAATTTACGTGTTCGAATGTAATGGACAATTTCCTACAAATATTATTTAATATAAGGAACGATTATCCTACTGAGCCAATACATTTCTTCTACCGCGTACATAATATGAGTAAGGTACACCAACAAAATATAAGATAGAACGATACGACTAGAATGCCGGACACAGTGAGCATTGGGATAATCATTACATTGCCTTATTTACGTGATACTTTAGTCTTTACTGTTCTTAGACATTATATATTTGCCACGTACCTGATTAGGTACACAAATGCCTATTGCAGTACCTACTTATTGTTCAGTGCATTCGATAAAGCACGTAGGCGATTGTTTAGCGGACTTATTTTTCGAGCTAACGAACACAATGACAGTCCATTTTGTATCTAGTTAGTATTTTAGTCCAATATATAACTTGACCGACTTCTTTTGTGTTTATTCTTCTTCCAACAAATATTTTAGTATCACATAAATAAGACTATTTTAACCTAACATGCACAATGTTAAATGAACGAAATGCTCTGCTCAGTTCAAAATAATGGATGCAAAGAAATAAAAATAACTTTAAACACTTCACCATTTAAAAACATTTGACATCTAATAGACATTCTTAATCCAATCTCTCTTTACACTTATGATATTTGGCGCAATATATTGCTAATAGAGATAGCCTGTAATTTTATAATCTAGTGTAAAACATTCAACACCACCAGCCTCTTGAACGAAAGTCAAACAACTCAAAATATCGCTTGCAATTTGTTCGAAGGATGTGGACTGCTCTAATTGGCTGATTGCATTATCAACAACCAATCAGATTACTCAATTTAAATTTAATCTTGATTTCCGTTCTAGAAACCGGATGTTAGTCTTACATTTGACTGAATGTTTGTGATAACAATGGTCCTTTGTAAACTGTACATACACGAGTCACGACCCAGAGTTGACCATCACACCCTATTTGTGTAACAACAGACAATAAATCACGCAAATAATAAAAAATCTGCACAAACGTAAATGCAGCATGTTTGCGTCAATAAAAAGAAACTGTGATCAATTTCGAGGTGTCTAATCAGTGAGCAGTAGCGGAAGACAAATCGTGATCGTTTGAGCAGACAAATGTTATAAAGAAACAATATTGTGTGGTCCTTAAAATAAAACAATTTATATGTACATCACTTTTATCAGGGTGCGGCCACACTAGGCGTACTGTGACTGTCCTCACGACTAAAGAGCACAAAACTAGCATTACACACATACGCCCAATTTGGTCGTCGCCAACCTTACGCCAAATATTCCGAATAGCGCATTCCAGCTCACTTTGAACAATGTTAATTAAAAAATTGTCTAACCTAATGTGTGTCGTTAACCTTTCCCTTCGTCAGGTATCGTTATTGAAACTGTGTTGGGTCTTATTTGTTTGTTTTCTGTGTGTACACTAGTGTGGTGTGGGGCACTGCGATGGATCTCCTCTGTAGTGGTGAGCTTGCACTCCACGACGCGATAGTTACACGTCGGTGAGCCGCAGTCGAAGTCAGGACGTATGATCACGGCGTTAGGTATGTCCTCCAGACATTTCGGCTCCTCTTTGAATGGCGGACAACTGTAAATAGGAGGACATAACGTTAGTGATTACCCAGTTATTCAATGATTTAGTTAGGTTGGACGAAAAAAAACAAGAGTTTTTGTGGATTGGACAGAACTGTTTTGGATTTTGCAAAAGTACTCATTACAATTGGATATTGTTGGACCCAAAACAATAGCCTTAGAAGTTTAAAAGTCTTAAAAGCTAGGTGATGCCGTGCGCGATCCTCTAGCAATTTGGCGTTTTCAGTCCAAAAAGGCATTGAATAATTTCTATCTATGTCAGTTAAAAATGTCTTAACTTACCTCAATGGGGGCGGAGTCGGAGAGCGCGACAGTGGGAAGCTAGCGACCTCCCTGGATATCGCGAGGGACTTAATGGAGCCGAACGTCTGTTCCGGACTGAGAGGAGCTCCTAGCACTGACGCCATGCCTCTGTAATGACGAACAACGTTTATTAGTACTGAGTCACTTAATTAGTCAAGGGTCAGGAGTCTAAATAAGGGCCTAAATACACAATCATATATACAATGATATTATTATTACTGGCAACGAATATTTTATCTGTTTCTTTTTGTCAAGTAGAACTGCTCCCAGAATGTCGGTGATATCTTTGGCTGGCAAGTAAATTGACGAGCCACCGGCTGAAGTTAAGTGGTCACCGCGGCCGCCGCTTTATGTAAATATTTGCAATATCAGAGGCACAGGCGTTGCCAACACACCGGCAGTCATATCTTTTAAACAGGAATACATTAATGCTGTTTTACGGCAGAAATATATATAGCGCTACCGCCATTCTACCTGCTCTTTGTTCAACAACTAAGAGCTCTACTGTAAAAAATTAGATGTTGGTATTGGGCCATTGTCGCCTATTCCAGCCTTCTACACTATCCGAGAACAGTAGCAACTGTACAGTCCTTCCCGTTGTTTGGCCACACTGGTACACTCCAGGAGGACGAATTGTGGCGTTTCTTTTGCCTCTGAGTATCCTCTACATAGAAGGCTGTCTGTTACTCCTATTATGAATAGGTGCTTGTTCAGGGGACAGTGGTGCCGGTAATGGTAAAGTCAAAAATAATAAAAGTAACTTACACAACAGAATCGGAGGGCACCAAGAAAGGTAATGGAGGGGGACACGGAGCGTCTGCTCGTGCCGGCGATGCGGGCTCCGCAGACCGCGGGCAGCGCGCCGCCTCTCCCTCTTCCACCAGCCCCAGCCAGCTGCGCATCCAACGCCACACGCCGGATGGAGTGCCTGCAACATCCATTACTACTTTTTAGCTTAAAAATGTTCATTTATCCATGTGACGTCATATATCGCACCATTTAGGATTTTAACTGATGTTTTCTATATCGTGGAAACAAAGTTTAACGCCACATGAGGATATAATTATGTATACGCAACAAGATCGTAACCGGTACTGACCGGTTTAGCGGATAGCCTAAGAAGTTGATCTACAAGATGACGATATAAAAAAAACAACGTCATAACCGTCGCGCTTTGGGCAGTAAACCACCAGGCGCAATTGGGTAGTTTACACCATCCAATAAATGTTAGACACAATTTCTAAGTATAAAACCTCTCTTAATTTCAGCCCAATAAATTCGGTTCATTTTCAATTTGCTATAAAATTTGATTTTTGTTGCTTTGAAATCAATAAGTAGATAGTCAACTGAGATGTTATTTTAGTGACGTCATAAGTTGCCATTGCCATACAAAATCTATTGGAGAATTGCGTTTTGACAGCTCATAAAAAGTACATCAATTGATAATGGTGTAAACTACCGTATTGTGGTCAGAGGATCCTCCCTTTTGAGGATCGCAAATCCGCATTGCAGCGTTGTGATCAATGCTTGTGCCTTCTCTGTATTTAAAAAGGCTTTTGCTTTGCAGTGGGGCAATAATAAGACAGTATTATATAATTATAGTATATTTACTGGTTTCCTGGGACATGAACAGGTGTGATCAGGAAATACGATAGTTAATGAAAGAATAATTTCAGAACTATGTAGTTGTTGCAATGGCTAAAAGGCTGCCATTAGAACGATTAGGTGGAAAGTTTAAAACCTGTCTAAATGCTTATTAGTAAATTCAGTCTGATTGCATTTAATAGGTACCAATTATTTTTTATTAATTCATTTTTAATTTTTTTTATCTGCACATTTTATACAGACTTTCTAGTAAACATCGGTTAGCTAGAAATGTAGCTTAGCTAAACAACATTGCTGCCACCTTCCCACTAGTGTTAAACTACAATGGCAAAATTTGTCGAAGAATAGCTAAGCCAAAGTACTTGCTAAGTAACGAGAAATGGAAGCATTAAAGTTTCTAACCGTATATATGTAGAAAAGTTGTTGAAATCTAACAGTAACACAACCTGTTATCTAAAGGTGCTGATAAACTTGAGCATTCGCTTGTAACAGAACATTGATTTAGGAACCAACGAGCGAATGTTACATGGAAATGATTTTGATTACTGAGTTTTTGCCTGTAACGTATTAAAACTAGAGGTTGCAAAAATTCGATAATTTCAATTTTCGAATATTCGAATATTTTTTCAGTGCTATTCGAATTTTATTCGAATATTCGAATATTTAAGAAAAAAATAATAAAACACAGAATATCAGCGTTTATTGGTTTAGGAATTATATTTATATGCAGATAAGTAAACCTAGCACAATAATTATTTACTTATTCAACAAAATTTTAAAACAATTATACATAAAAATGTTAATCAAAACAATTATAATTTTTTTAAACAAATTTAAAAGTCTCTTTCTCGGTAATAATAAAAACAAAATAAATGTCTTTTGTTTTTTTTTTTTGGTGAGTGGGAAATCATCAAATGACTACTCCCGTCCTGGGTGCGGTGGGAGGGCGTGTCAGACTTTTACTGACTAAAACCCACTCATGTTCCTTCGATTGCCCTTTATGTTCCAGGGTCACGGTAACTATTATAAACATTCCGCAACCCGGCAGGCGTGGCCCTGTTGGGCCCCTTCTTGTACTGACTTCTTCTTTTTGAGGCGCGCGTGGACAAAACGCGCCGTCGATGCGGTCCTAGTCCTAGCTGGGCGGCGAGCTACCCATCGCTCGCCATCCGCAGAACCGCGCCTACGGTGGCCGGGAGTCGTCTTGCGACTCTTGACTTGACGTCTTCGCCTGGGTCTTAGTCCGGGGCGAGAGGCTCGTCGTTGCCTCTCGCGCGCCGCCGCTTCCTTTACTAGCATAACTGCTTCGCAGAAGGAGGCGACCGCTTCCCATTCCGTCTCGCCCCGAAGCATGGCCTGAACCAGCGCCGGGCGCGAGAGGTCACCGCCGCCGATCGCCTCTACGAGGACACGATCGCCTATACGAGAAATAAATGTCTTTCTCTCTTGTTAATAATAAAACAAAAAGTATCACATAAATACGTAAATGTGTCGTAAAAACGTTACAGTATTATTTTCATAATATGCAATATTACACTGAAAAATCAGATTCATCAATTATAATTCGGAAATAAATCAGATTTACCTATTATAACATTTAAAAAAAAAATGGTTGCCTGTAAAGTCGGTTTTACGGGCGAAGATTTTACGTGACAACGTCTTTTACCGATCATAGTTGAGTGGGAGAGAGACGCAAGGCATTCGGCGGGCCTCTCTCTCGTTCGGTGACTCATCGTAACGTTACCGAGCGTTACACTTTTTCATAAGTGACTCCCAGCCGCAACCTAATTTAAGACGTTGTCACGTCAAAACAAATTCAACTCTTCTGTTAATAATAAGAACAAAATAAACATCTCTCTCTCGCTCGTTAATAATAAAAAGAAAATACTATCACATGTCACCAAAAAATCAAATTCATCAATATTAATTCGGAAAAAAATCAGATTTACATATTAAGTATAAAATTCTTAAATAAATTTTAAAGTCGTTCTCTCTCTTTAATAATAAAAACAAAATAAAAGTATCTAAAATCACTTCAAAAAAAAAATGCACCACTTTACACATAATTAACAACGTGTTCTGTAAGTGACGAAATGGTGTCGAGTAAAGCAGTGTTGCCAACAACAATTTTCAAGCTCTATCAACATAGACTTTAAACTGATATTTTTTTTGGTAATATTCGAATATTCGAATAAATATTTATTTACTATTCGAATATAAATTTGGAAAGAGTATTCGAATAATTCGAATATTCGAATATTCGATTGCAACCTCTAATTAAAACGTAACGTTCGCGCAAATGCTCAAGTGTATCCTCACCTTAACAGGACCACATATTCGAAGCTAATTAAGTAAATACTTACGAGAATATTTTCTGCTATTTTGAGGGCTAAGTGGGTAGAAGTCTCCATGAATGGGGCAGTGGAACGCCAGTCTGCGCTGACGACGTTGCGCCGCTCGCATTAGCATGCATAGCACGATACCTGGAATAGACACATTCTTTTTATTTAGCTGCTGTAGTAGGCCAGTATTAAGGCGTCTATACGTAGGCAGGTCAAATGAGGATTTCTTTTGTGTATTGTTTCTATGCCTTTGGATGGCTTTTTTCCAGCAGTTTTTTCCAAATGTACTGATGATCTTTACCAATCTTTTATTGAAGCAAAATATTGTTTGTTTTGTTTGGTATGGTGCGACTTTATTTGGCCTATTTGGCAAAATATTTTGGCATCTCTGGAAGTACTGGTATGCTTATGCTTACAAATACCCATCACTTATACATATTTATATCTGAATATACTTAAACAATAATAGCTTTTTTTCAGTATTTCGGGTTATAAGTTATAACTTAGTTTAATTTATCCAATCCCCAATTTCCTTTTTGTACTCGAGTATTATGGAAATTTATTGTTTTAAATGCGTTTTGTTTCTGACCGTACAATCTATGAATTGAGCAAGAGTTGAGAATTGAGTATGAGTAAACGCAGATTGAAAGCAAGTGGCTTAAAAACTTTAACACATGATAATCCTTGCCTTAATTGAAAGTTTGGAACTAGCTTAAGCCCGTGATATTGTCCCCGTGACACTTAAATACCTCTACGATTAATATATCCTATGACCACCCTATGACACACGACACACGGCCATAATATTTATTTTCCAGTGAAAGATTTATTTGAAATAGGATGTGTACTTCCAGAGACGCATACATATTTTCCTCTTTTTAATATTAATTAGTTAGAAGTAATAGATGATTTTGTATTTATATCAATCTGATGCGTGACCACTTCACTCTAGCCCTGGCCGGTCGTGGTCGTGGCCCTTGTTTGAAAGATATAACCTTTATCTTTCAAACACAGTGTTAAAGACTTTTTGGTATTTAGACATTTCTTAGTATGCGTTCTAAGTTTGAATTAGAGCTCGCTGTTAGTTATACTAGATGGTTTCCTATTGTATAGTTCTTCCTATATCTTGACTAAATCTATCTTGACTAACAGAATCTTTATAAATCATAATTTATTTTACGTGTTCTTTTGACAAGTATAAAACAATCACCAACTGCCAAGTCTAAGTCCCATCAATATCCCTTCACTAATTTCTGCGTGAAAGATCAGCAAACAAACAGATCTATCCATCAATCTATCCTTTACTTCGCATCATCATTTCCATCCAATTACTTGGTCTACCTGAGACCGAACGTCATGTATGACGTAGTCGACGGCTCGGTGTATAATCAAGACAACTCTGTCGCCTATGATTGCGATAATAACTGGCTTCCGTGAATTAACTCCACAAGTGAAGCCATAAGTGTTTCCTCCACGTATCTCTAATTTGGTGGCACGTTCTTATTGAAGGTGTTAAGCTCTTTCCGTTTCTGACGACCGGTACTAAGAATAAGGAACGACGTTTGTAAATTGATATAATTTTGGTTGGAGATGTTTCTTGCCTACGTTGTGCTCTACAAAAGTATGGCGTACTTAGTATTTAAAGACTGTACCCGCAGCTTTCCTCACCTGAACCCAAAGACTATACCCTGAACCAGTGTAACGTAAATATAATGGAAAAGACATCTTACTGCAGTACTCATTTCCATTAGCAAATTAATAATGTATACTCTTTAGTCTGACCAAAGCAGGGCCATTGATGTTAACATAAGTTACTTCGTTAAGATTTTACTGCCTGTAATGTGTCCTACAAATGCACTGCATAAAAACCTTTTAAAAGATTAATTCAGTCCGCGAGGCCGCGCGATTGATTATCGTTTATCGATCCACTCTAATCAAACCCAATGATAGATGGGTTTGCCCTGATTTAGTTTTATTCTGTAGGTAGATACATACCAGCAATAGTCATAAGAGCTCCAGCGACGATGCAGACGGGGCCTAATACGCGAGAGTTGCCTGTGAAAGCGATGCGGGCCGCGTAGTGGTCAGGCTCTTCGTTCTCACCGCAACCGCGATACGATGCCGCTGCAATAGAACACTAGTGTTACATAATGTGTCGTTCACAATTATATCAAACAATCATCTCAGCCTATCGCTGCTCGGAGCTGCATAATAAGATTCTTTAATTAATGATGTGCTACAATACCCAGGTCGGAAAACTGGGTATGGTTCTTATCTTACGCATGCAGTCTTATACTTATCGATTGTATCTGAAGATCTTTTTGTCTTTGCGATATTTTTTTAAATCACAGCTTTTTGTTTTTTTTAATATTTTATTTTAAGATCTTCACGGTCTTGGACTTCTTACGAAATCAAGATTTTTATTTTACGAGTAAACTTTATACACTCTTATAACGCCTTTACTGTTTAAACCTATTCAACAGTCTACATAGCACCAGCAGTTCTACCTAGAACTGTAAGCATAAAGTTCTTTTCTTCCTACTTTACATTAAAAAGAAACTATAAAAACACACGTGAAATGAACTCATGTCATTGGCCAAACGCGCCCATTATCCCCACGCTGAAAAGATATTCTGGAACTATATCTTACGTTATGGATACGTTTCGTGACGATGCCATTTCATACATTATGCTTTAGTAGGTATGTGTAGTTTTGAAAGTGCAAATATAGAGGGTCAGAGCCCATACGTCCCCTAAGATTTGTCCCCCAGCATAAAAGTTGTGGATTCGGCCCCTATATAGGTGCCCATTGGTCTCCTGGTAGGGGACCAATTAATATTTTAATAAAAATATTATTTTTAAGGTACCCATTCGTCTCCTATAATATTTACACAATATAAGTTAAAGATTCGGCACCTATTCAGGTGCCTATTGGTCCCCTGAGATAAAATTAGCTATATTTTACCTAAGAAACGGTTAACATAGTACACTTGTGAACAGTTTATTAACGCACTTAATTTAATAAATCATAACAGATCATTGAAAAAAGAGCTATGATGAATGATAATCCGTCATGATAATAATATAACCTGTCGATAGGCTATGATGTAATATTGTCTCTCTACGAATGGCTTGTTAAAAAAACGGGTATTAATGATTGAAAACTTAAGAGAACAAAAGTACTAGGCGCGCAGTAACGTGAAGTAGTCATGTACGAAAATCTAAAATTCACTGTATTTTTAATTTTCTCACAAGATCACCTTAATCAATCTAAAGTACATAGGCGCGCAGTAACGAGAAGTAGTCATGTACGAAAATTAAAATTCACTGTATTCTTAATTTTCTCACAAGATCACCTTAATCAATCCAAAGTACTAGGCGCGCAGTAACGTGAAGTGGTAAATAGAAAACGATCGATCGACGAATCGATTAATTATTTTGAAGACTGACTTAATGCCTAGAGCCTAGAGGCATTTTATTAATTTTAATCTTATTTGAAATACTTAAACATGATATTTAAGGGATTATTATATTTTAATTTTACCCTTTTCTGCGCGACTGTACCTGGACTACCAACCTGCAGTATACACATATACATGTACTTATATTAGAAGAATGAATTAAAATAAATATTCTTCAGGGGACGAATAGGCCCCTCAAAAGTTTCAGGGGACGAATGGGCACAGGGTGCGAATCTTAGGAGACGAATGGGCTCTGACCCAATATAGATGCAGCTAATATATAATAATACAATAATAGAAATATGCAGATGTATGAACCATGTCTGTAAGCAACGTCAACGTGTATCGTGAAAAATATACGAAAGCGTCAGTGTTTATGGACATATATCATAACATTCTGACACCATATTGATGCAATACGGTTAGCTTAGTTATGACGCAATTATCTCGTGAAATTCTCGGGAAAAAGCAAATATGACTATTAATGTCGCCTTTTCACCTCTTTCAGGAAAACACTTTTTATGAACCAGTCGAGGTTACGTAAATATTATTCGGCTTCTAGTTCAAATATGAGGAGGATTCTGGCAGTGCCCGTATGTACCTTTATTGATTCGTTATTTGTATAGATACTTTTGTATAAAACCAAGTTGGGATGGGCGTGGGAGGAACAAGGTACATTATGGACATCTATTTTCAGTTTTAAATACGTTTTCTAGTTCGTTAGATACTGTATCTACTATATAATGAATTGAGCGTAGGCGAAGCTGCAGTTTCCAAGTTCGTTATAAAATCGAATAAAAGCTTCTGTTTTGATTTAGTCTAGCCACGACCATGAAGCGACGGAAATAGGTAAATTTATAATATCGATGGTTTCGAAGTATTTTTGTTTTCGCATCTGTTTTATGTCTGCGTTAAGAATATGAAGTTCCTTGTATTGTGGTTGATGGTTGCGGAGCGAGGTTTTTGTTGCAACTATAGCTCTACTTTTGCCAAGACCAGCCAATATATCTAGCTATGACGTTTAAATGTATTACTACTAAGTTGATCTTTCTTTAACAATTGTAATTCTTTCAGCTTTCAGGATAGTCTCCAAAATATGCGCCTGTTTAAAGAGTAAGACATTACAGACCTGTCCCTAAGAATGGTAGGAGGGTAGGAATTTCAGATTCCTATCAAACAAAAAACACTTACCCGTCAATACACATCCGACGAGCATAAAAAGGAATCCGAATATAGGCAGTACTATCTGGCAGTTGGCTGCTACTACGACGCCAGCCACTGCCAAACCACCTTCCACCTTCTCCACGCGGAGACGAGATATGGCTGGTGGGCATCTTGGCTTGCCCACCGGGGCCCGCACCAAGGGCTCCCCGGGAGGTGACGTAGTCCTGCCAACAAAGAAAAAAAAACATTAGAAAGTTGTTCCATTCTTTTTGTGCTCTGGGGCTCTGGGGTATTTGGATGATATGGCAAAACATAAAAAAAACAAGGTGAACGGACTTACGCCTAAAACTTACATTTAATTCTAAACAATTAATACGAATATAATTACTTAATACTTTATTGCTGAAAGAAAAGTGTGCTCTGTTGTTTGTTCGCACTTTATATCTAACAAAAACAATAGAGAATTAGAAACGACAACATTTAGCCGTCGCTAATTATTACTTAGAAAAAGCAAATATTTGGTTGGCGGTGGGTGAAGTATCTAATATAATCTTGGCTCAACCTTGAGGGTTCAACATAGACCAGGGACCGATCTATTTCTGTTCAGTCTCATGATAATTGCCACTTTTGTTACACATTATAGTTTCGTTCTAAGGGAAGCACGAACGCGCTGAGTAAAACGAAACGCAAATTCGAATTGCGATCGATTTTGAAATTGGAAGTTCGCGGTTCGCATTATGTTGATTGATTTAGTTTGAAGCTTTTATTCGTATAGGAATTGTCTCGTACTAATTTAAACCAGAAAGATTTATGCTTTTATGATTATTATTATACCTAGTATGTATTATTTTAAATTTACACATATTTGACGCAAATTCTTTTACGTCATCGTCGGCGCGTTTGGAGTCTTTGGAGCATTCCGTTTTATAATGGGTAAATTATGTTTTAATTTACACACGTAAGATATTTCCGAAAGAACTTTATATGTGCTGAACGAATGTCGGAGAGTGCAGGTATAGCGAATAGGGGGAATTTCAATACGAGAGTGCCACCTCCTTTAAAAGTCTCTTTGGGGATTTCAAATACTCGTTGATACGTGTAGCCGCTCTCAGGGCTAGTAAAAGCGGGTTGAATTAAAAGTATGTCCTTTCTAAAGACACGTAGGAATACGCTACAGGGCGAAGTCAAAAGGAAAGGTTTAATGATTTTTCAATATTAAAAAAGAAAAGGTTACACTCTATTTAACAATAAACTGAAAATTCAGTAATAAAAAATCCGGAGATTGCATTACAATGTCATTTAATGACATGAAACGTTAAAAACAAAAAGAACTAGGCAACGGTATTTTAAAAGCGACAAAAAACAGTAAACCGCTAATCTATCAACGTTCGGTTTTTACGAGGCTGAGCGAATCGTAAACCATGGCCAGATGCAATGAAGACGTTAATAAAAAAAACTTGTAAAAAGTCATTAAAGTCTAAATAACAGAAAGCAGCATGAGAATTGAACGGGTAATGAGCAAGCGGCCACGCGCAGGGGCCTTGCAGCATCAACACCTACGCACATTGCTAGCTAACTGACTGCTTGAGTACTATATTATTTATTTAGACTACCTTGCGTCCAAACAAGTTTCGGTTCAAATGAATAAGGATATTAACCTATTTTTTATCTTTACTGTAAGTACTATTGCATCTCCAATCCAAATGCGAAACTTGTTAATAATGGATTTTTGTTACCATTCTACTATTTGTCGTCTGTTCAACATAAATCTCTAATATTGAAATGAGCTTCTGATTTATTAAAGCGTCTATTAAACTTATGTAAACAGAACAGCGCAAACAAACTGGTTTTACCGTTTGCTACATTCTACGCAATCATTTTCACTAGGTAATATAAGTTTCTCCTAAACCTTCCTAATCTAAGGATGGTGTCGGATTATTTATGTTGAGAAATGAGCGCAGTTTAGGCGGTCCTAACCTCGACGCCCAAAACATTAAGTTTTGAGGTTACCAACATGAAAACATTAATCATGCGGCTTTGCAGAAAATTATCCTAGTTTTGGGTAAATATTTTGAAATGAATGGTCTGAGATGATTCTCAAGATGGTGAAATTAAATTTGCATACGTACATGGCTGAAATATTATTAACTATTTATATTTAATCCTACTTGACTACGCCAGCTGAGATTCAAGCTCTGCCAAGTCAAATAAAAACATACATATTATTAACGTTAGTTTTATTAATGTCCCTATTTATATTTATTCTAGAATTGAATATAATTATATGATGTCCTGAAAGACAAAATGAGCTTTCAGCACTCTAAATAGTTCATACTATAGATATTTATATTTTATTTTCTAATAACTATAATTTTTAAAGAAGTTAGCATTTTTGCGTTTTTTGAGATTTTTTTCACTTAAAGCAGCTGCTCCAGTACATCCTTATAGGAAAATTTGTTTGTAAGACTCTAGTTTTTTTTTGGTAACCTACTGCTGCTGATGTGCTGATCCACTTCTAATTAAAGGCTTTCGAAATTCCTTCTATTTTTCTAGCTTTGCTTGATCTCCTTAATAAATCCAGCCTGCACAACCAGTTAATACATAATGTTCTATTTAGTTGTACTAAACAACATCTACTCATTCCTAGGTCTAAAATTAGTAGTTATCTTTCAAGAACACTCAGAAGAACATTTGCTGTGAAGACAACTGGGTGTCATAAACACTACATCGGTGTACATAATGGTATTTTAAGTACCCTTTCCGTCTTTAAATTATATGTATATGAAAATAAACGTTTTAGAAATTACTCTCACGAATGTTAATGCAAGCTTGATAAATATGTTGTTTGGACTTTTGTGAGATAGATCATCTTCATCATCTCGTGTATGAATGTTACCTTGGCGTGTTTTGTTTTGATCTACTCCAAGTGTTTTTGCTGTGGCAAGTTTCTATAAGAGTTCACAAAACACTTTTAGTTTATCTTTGTCTCCGTTTTCAATATTTCCGCCAGAAAAGTAAACATTTAGCTTCATTTGTAACCTTTCCTCGATGGTGTCGGTGTCAGTGACATTATCGTGTCTATTGCTGGCTGCAGCCATTGCCAGACACATATTTCGAACGCCATCAACAAATGATAAATCTAACATATAATCTTTTAGCAAAAAGTGCTCCATTAATTTATGGCACACGTGGCTCTCAACGTGTAGTACTTATACGTGACGTGAGTTTGGCACTGAACTCGACGTGGCGTCGACTCGTGTGGTACGACTGTTGGCCAATAGGACGGTTTGTTAGTCAGTTTATTGTCATTTTACAACTATGATTTGTGTTCGTTTTTCAAATTCTCTCTCTATGGGACGTCACTAAACGTGTATAATTGAATCCTTGTTACGTGAAAATGTAATATCGCATATCGAATTAGGTAGATATTATAATTGATTGTGTAGTAGTGTACACCGCACAGTACGGAATTGCATATTTTTCTCGGTTTGGTTTTATATAATTTTCAGCATCGATTTCGTAGGCTCATGACTTTCATGATATTATTATTTATTATTATATTTTTAAAACTCAACTCAACCGAAATCCGAAAAAAAAACTGTGTAACTACTATTTTTGTAAATCGTTACAATACAAAGAAACGCTCAATTACGTTTGAAAAACGTGTTTTTATACGATGCTCACGTGCGCTGATGACAGTTAATTGGAGTGGTTTCTATTCATATACCTACTTACATTATAAAATATGAATAGTGAATTCTAAAAAAGTATTGTGTTAGTGTTATTATAAGAATGTTTATACAACCCTGTTGTAAATTAATATAATACGACTTATTTCCATATAAAATAGGAGCGCGCATTGTCTAACCCGAGTATAAGGCTCGATTGAGATTAATTCTTACTTTCTAAATGGATGCAAAATTGAAAATAATGAATGACTGTTTTGCATACAATACTTCAATGTGTTATAGTAAGCATTTGTGTTATGTATGCTACATAGAAGCTATGTTGAGTAAGTAGGTACGAGTTCAGAGTTCACGAAAACATAATGTGAATTTGATACTAAATGATTGATAAAGTTGATGTTGTTCGATGGAAATGGAACGTCCGTATCAAACCAACAAATCAACAACTCAATTAAAACAATAGGAGAACGCTGCTAACTTGTAAAATCGAAAATCGAATCGGTCTCTATTCAAAAATCGAGTTTGAGGTGCGGTTGGCTGAATGAGAGTTGGCAGAAAAAATATAACAAAAACCACAGACACAGTTTACGTCAGCAACGGGACGCACATACAATTAATTGTTCCCTTTGTACATTCTTTGTCGTCTGTGGCAATATTAGGTCGTAAGCCTTGTTACGTTATATTAGGTGCCATCGTTCCCTACCAATTTGGCGAACAATGCTCGTGTAGGACGCTAAATTATGTTATACCGCCTGGGCGTCACTTCCGTCCTTAACCAATATTAAATGCAACTCATACTCTAAAATATTCGAATTAGTAATTATTGCATTACTAATTTGGAACACGAACCTAAACTGTATTGAAATAAAGTAGGAATTCGAATAAGTAATTACAACGTTGACAAACCCCCTGCAAATGTCGGCATTTGCCATATCAAATCTAGAGTAATTAGTAGTAATTACCTATGTGATGCGTCTACGTTGCGATTTTTTTACTGTATCTGAGCCTAGTTGTGTCTGGTCCTATTAATTTTATTATACATACAAGGACACAATCTCACAAGCTATTCGTAGTTTTGCGTAGTTATCTTGTAAAATACAGTAAAGTTTTCCACTGCGACCTTTTGACTTTCTAGAAGTAAAGCTGGCCTGATATCTGGTATCACGTCCCTAACCTAAATATATACATTCACAATAAATTGTGATTTACTGTTGACACGACAAAAAGGATTTGGGACCAAATGAGGATGTTTTTTTTTTGTTGGTATTAGGGAATTAAGGCCCTTTGGCTTTGTTATTTGGTTGTGTTACATGACGTTGGAATGACATGCATTTATTTACTTACCTTTGATCCTTAGAATAATTATGCTAAGGTTTGATCAGTTTTTGTATTAAAACTATCGATTACAGAAAAATCCTAGCATACTCTTTGGTTAAATGATTGTATTATTTTTATATTCAAACTAGCTTTTGCCCGCGACTTCGTCCGCGTGGATTAATAGTTCCCGTTCCCGGGGGATTTCCGGGATGAAAACTATCCTGTGTCCTTTCGCGGGTCCCAGACTATTTCAAATCGGTTCAGTGGTGTAGGCGTGAAGAAGAGACAGACAGACAGACTGACAGACAGAAAGACATACAGACAGAGTTACTTTCGCATTTATAATATTAAGTATGGATATTAGTATGGATATACAATTGAGAATATTTTTAAAATTAGTTTTGTTTCTTACTGCGCTGCGTACCAATGGTAATTATGCATAGTAGGAGAGAAAATACATGTTTGTTATTGTAATACCCAGATTTCAGCAAACCTTTCAAAACAAATCAATTGGCGGCCATGATGGTAACAAACATGACAAGATCATAATGGCGGGAACTTAACGGTGGTTCCGGTTCGGCTGCGTCAATTAACCGTGGTTTCCGATCCACTGGCCGTGGACAAAGTTACTGTTTTCCATTATGGTGGATTGTGTACATGTTCGGGGATATTACGTGTTGCTGCACCGGATTTTAAACATTTTCTATTTTTACTTTGTTCCATAGGGGAAAGTTTTTTTAGCTAAGCTAATAGGTTAAACTTAATACTATGGTGTTATTTTTGAGCTCTTTGAAGTTATTTTCGTCGAAAACAATTTAGAAAATGGTTATTTTTAAATTTCGCTAATTTTGTTTAAACGTAATCTCTCGGGTCATAAAATAATCCAACATGTGGGATGCGAGATACGATCGACATGTTCCGACAAAATAAGCAAATAACAATCAACAGTTTCAGAAGCTATTCCTAGATAATTTCGATTTAGATTAAATAAAGATAATTTTAATCGTAAAACTGTCTACTTCGTCGTGTGTATGCACGCAACGTTTATTTCAGTTGGTTTATTCTGGTAGACGCAGGGGGCAATTTGCCGTCATTAGCTGTATGTGCCAGTATGTTCAAAAATAGTCGCCGTCCCCCCACACAATCAACTACATAATATGGAGGACGTGACGGACAGACGTATCCTGCCTGTAGGTATACGACCTATAGACATAAATGAGAGCGATTTGCTTCGTAAAAAAATATTGACATTTCCGCTGAAGACGGGCAAGATTTGAATTAAGAATTGAAGTGCGGAACCGGCATAATGAGATAATGTAAAAACTAACGATTACGTATGAATAAAGATGATGATAGAAAAAAAATTATACCTAATGCAACATTACTTACATACTTAATTAAGTTTTTATAGAGGACATTTTCTGAAACATACCTAAATACATTAAACCAGATGTATGGAAAAATTATTAATTTTCTTTTTCACGAAAAGGAAACCGTGTTGAAACCTTATAAGAGAAAAATAACTTAATGCATTCGGTGGCTTTGGTTCTGTTTGTCGTTTTGTATAACCACCTTTTAAGTTATATTTCTTTTTTTGGGTTTTAAAATTATTTTATTATCCGTTATTTACTGCTCACTTACGATAACACTAGGTAAATAACCTAATCGAAAAATAGGTATTTCAGTTACATCGCCTGCAATTTCAGAGATCCCTAGGGTGCCTTCGGAGTCAGTTGGACACGGATGGAATACCTATATAACCATCAATTGTATTTAATTCTTAGTACTTGCAATAACCAAACCACCATTTTTGTGATGTCCGTTGAGTTGTTTCATTGTTTGTCTTGGACGATATTTGTATGGAACTAACTCTTGATAAAATCACCTCAGGGTTGAGGAAAATATCAATGATTTTGTTTTAAAATAATTGGTTACCAAGTCACATCATAGCAGAACACCTTTTTGTATACATTTTCAAATCTATAGATAACCACTTTGGTAAAAATCCGACGAATCTCGTCATGAGTGGTGTGCTGTGACGCACTTGGCTCGCACAAACCGGGAGAGTTCTAATGAATATTTTACTATAGTTAGTTTAGGTTAGTTTATTTTTACATACATACGCACACGCAGCAATAGGTTCAAAAGTGTCTTCTACGAACGATTTTCCTCAAATAAAACTTTACGATCTACATCCGGCTTTTTTTATTGAAACAAATCTCGTAGTAAAACTCGAATGAATGATTTGGGATTGCACAAAACCGCGTAATAAACTAAAATAGCCGAATTTACGGAAATTTAAAGGCGTTGTTTATTTTAAAAGCCGATAAAAATTACATCGCATAAATTACGGCTAGATTACGCCCGGGAGTTTGTCCGCGTAAATGAGACAAGGACGAGTTGTGCAAACGCAAAAGAACAACTGAAGAACTGAACGCATGAAGTTGTGGATTAGATTAACTGAAACTGAATTGTTTATTTCCATAAGTCCATTAAATTCGTATGGAGGAGAATGGGCAAGAAATTATTTTTTAAATAGTTTGGAATTTAACGAAGTCCTACATCTCCAATCTTTCTGTGTACAAAACAAAATCGGTTCTGTGGTAGAGAGATATAGACAGAATTACTTTCGCATTTATAATATTAATACATTTAATAGAGATTGCTATTAGTGGGTCAGTAATCCGATTATAATGATAACATTATGATTGGTGAGTTGTGTTGTTGCACGACGACGTGATTGTATCTAAATAAATGTCAATTATATAATCCAATTACATAAGCGTGGTAACTTCCGAATCCTAGTTTAATTGAGAAAGTTTGGTTGGAACATAAAAATGATTTTATTTATTTATTAACACTTCATGCACAAAGATACAAAGAAGTCTTGGGTCAGGTCAGTTAGGTTAGAACGGGTCTTATTTCCATTACACGATGGGTTTTACGTTCCAATTCCAAAAATTATGAATGACAGATAAATGATGTCAGGTTTTCATGATAGAGGTTCGTTGTGACATTAGACGGTCAGTCATAATTGTAGACTGTGGCAAAACTAATACACAGACAGCAAAACTTACCGTCTAATGGGTGCCTTAGGCATTTGTTACCAACTCAACAAAGGGTGTAAAGAGAGATAACATGTCATTCATATGGGAATGTATATTATTTATTAGTATCTATTGGATGAGTCGTACAAAGCACCATCAGGACCATCATCTAGCCGCAATTCCCTGGTAAGGTGGGTTGATTGGCAAACTTTGAAACCGAAGGGATTAATAATGTAAAAATATCCCACTGCGGGATTTTTCAGAGAAAAGCGAAAATGAATTTTCATAAGGAAAGACTCGTCTAGGAAGGTTCTTGCCCTTAAGGAACTTTTAAATTAAAGTGACACCTTTTAGGATAAATTAAAATAAGAATAAAAGAAGAAACCACTTTACAGAGATTAGTAAGAAGATGACAGTTTAAGACTAAGCTCGTCTTACGCCCAAAAGCCGAAGTTTTTTCTTCCTAATGCCTAGGATAGAAAAAACTGCCGCCTTAATACACAATCGCCTCACATGTGGCCGTCGGAAGCTAAAATTAGATTAGAAAAGGCATTCCAAATGGTGTCGGAATGCCACAATGGGATAACAACGCAGGAATTCCGTCTCTGGGAAAAGATGGGACAATTATGAGAAATTATGGCAACAATTTGATCCCACGTCTGAGCCAGTATCTTGGGTTTGGTCCTTAAGTTCCTTTATTGGGATAACTTTAAACTTTAGAGAACTTTGAACAATCTAAGTTCTCGTTGATCATGATTACGCAGCAATGTAACTATGTGCGGCTTTTGATTTGTTAAATAGTTTTGTTGCGCATCTCTAAACTCATATTCTGTGTAGTAGGATGAGCACAAAGTTAAATGCAAAATGATTTGATTCTCGTAGATTTTCTAATTGAGAATTCGCAACTATTCTGCAGCATGTTTGTGGTTAAAATTTTACATGTGACAAGTGCAGAGATGTAAGTACTGTATTAAGTATGCCATTTGTATCGAAATGTATAAAACGAACAACATATAATACTGGAAGGTATAATAAAATACCGGTTTAATGCAAAGCCTTTTTACCACGCTAGACAAACGCAATTAGTACCGGTAGTTAAGCCTATGATATGCATAAAACCTTAAACGAAAAAAAAACATTATATGTCAAGCCAATTTAAATTGGTCGAACTTACGTTAAATTTAATCCGCGAGCTCACAACTGGCTCTCCACAGAGTTCAAAACAAAACATTATACTAGAGTACATATGCAAGCAATTTCATAGCTAGAAGTTATTATATCAACAAATGATAACATAGTCCGATATTGTTGTTTGTTACGTATTTTGCTTGTATTACGTAAAAGCATTCCGATTTATGCAGGTACTCGTAAGTGTTACATAATATCGTCTTTATGTACCAGACGGGAGAGGCTAGATGTACGAGAAGATTGGTCTAAATTGTGGCAGACGAGAAAAGAAAAGAAAACAAGTCAAAAGCTTATCTGCTTTTACACCAGATAGAAAAGATAAAAGATATAAAGGTTTTCGTACTTCGTAGTACAAGTAACTATTTAGTAATCTGTGGTACAAGTAATATGAACGAACACGGAGGTTTGTAAAGTTTTAGGTGGAAGAACAAACCTCCTCTAATCTTTCGAATACTTTTTCAGCTAAACTTAATATTTAATGCATTAAGTTATTTATTAACGTCGTAAAAGTTTGTAACAAAACTTAACTGTTTTTGGTTTCTAAGATTCTAGAAAAAATGGTTTTTAATTACTGATTCAATATCTCCTTTTTTGTACAAATGGTAGGATGCACCAGTAGTCAACCTTATAGTTAACACTGAATTTCGAATCCCTGTTATGAAAATGATTTCAACCTGTTCAAGTTTCTTAGGCCCGTATTAATAGACGTCACTCAACTCCGAGACGCTCTCAAGTCTCTTGCTGTCCTTGCCATTCTAAAGGGAAAAAATAAGGACAGCAATAAACTTGAGAGCGTCTCAGAATTGAGTGACGTCTATTAATACGGGCCTTAAAAACCTACCACTGTCTACCAGAGACATGATAGCACTGTTATGAGAAAATAATAACAAAAAACCAGATTTTACAGTCGCGTCGATTAAAAGAAATAAAAAAAGGGAATGTGTAAGCTGAACAACTTGGAAGTTCAACTAACGGTCTTCCACCAGCTAGCCACAAACGACGAGGAAGCGGAGAGGCAATTAAACACAATCACTTGAAACGGAACACACAATAGAATTGTACTACAGATTTCCTTTCCGAGCGGAACTTTCTGCGTTATCTGAATACTGATGAGGAGGAGCTCCGCCCACCGATCGATGGACGTGGCTAAAGGCGCGATTATACGAATGCAAAAAAACAATAGCCGTGCTACTTTGTAGTATTACAATGTGCGTTTAGTTGAAGTGAGCTGTCAATTTGAGCATGGATAGTTTACTTCAGCTTGACCAAATGTACCGACATTCTTATCCAGTCGTGTGCACAGTTTTTTTTTAGTCTTTAAATAAGGTTTGAATTTTGTAATCTTTACGAGCTATGCACTGCTTAGTTGCTTTTTTATATTTTAATGGTGGAAATATGTCTCAAAGTCTGCTTTATTATCTACAAAAACGTAAGATTATACGTCACACATTTAGAACGATTCCAAAGGCAATCAGATTCTAAAAATGTTTAAAATTCAGTCTATACTGTAAACGCGACTAAACTTTCGTAGTAGCGTAGTTTATCTTTTTAGAACGTGCGCGAGTGTTTAGTCTGAGGTGTGATTAGTGTTTATCCCCCGGATGTGGTGAAATGTGGTCGTTGCTCGGCCTGTTCAAAGGTTTCTTCGTTTTGATATGCGGTAAGCGATCAACGCCCGAGAGAACAGGATGGGACACCCATTTACGTGACCATCGTAATGTTAATGTACTTTCGGTCTGAGTAATACTGTGCCAAGTATCTTTATTCTTGTTTAAGTTCTTGTTCTTCTTTGTGTCGTCTAGCCCCACCTTAATATTTGGTTCGAAATTCGAATTTATCATGAAAATAATTTCAAAAGTGTTGCTTTTCCAAGAAGTTTGAAAGCACTAAGTTTTAATGAGTCGTTTGAAGAATATTATTAATATTATCTGAAGTTTAGTATCTATAACTTTTACAGTCTTTTGGAAATGTACTGTGAAAGTTTAAATTCGTTATAAATGGGTAAACAGCGTTAATAACACGCTTTCGTAAGAAAACTATTAAGTATTGGGTAGTGTGTGAGAGTCGCACCATAGATTATGCTCGTAATCTTCTAACAACAAGATTTTATCTTATCTCAAGTATTATCTAATATGATAACAAAGGCGTAGTATTTTAGTACTTAGATTAGTTAACTTTTAACTTGTTTAATCTTAACTATCTTATCTTTTGTTGGGATATTGCTACTGTCTGGTTTATCATTTCAGGTTTCAAAGGTGGCCATCTTGGTATTTATTAAAGTAGCTGTAATTTAAAGCCAGACAGACAATCTTGGTACCAGTTGGTGCTATGATATGTCGGCTAATGGATAAATTATCGAGCTGAGTTATATTATGAATATACTTCTCCGCAGATAAGTCATAAGTAGCTTTGTTGAAATGTATTTTCATTTAAATTTGGAACGAATCCGCTGCTTTTCAACTGTTGCATTGTTAGCAGAAATAGTCTTATTTACATTCAAATGCCTTACATGCATATGTACCGCCCATAAGAATGATATTCGTGACATAATAAAACATAGTTAAAGTGTATACCTATTTAATATATGTAATAAATCCCAGGTGCAGAAATTGATACTAAACATTTTACGGCTTCATCTCGGCTCTAATCATATTTTTTTCAATCTCGCTTCATTGAAGTTCCATCAGGTGTGAATGAATCCGACAACTGTATAACATGTAACACTGAGATGATTATCAAGTGCGGCAGGTGAATAAATAGTGGCAACACTGCCAACACTGCCAACGTGCGGAAGCGACGGAGTGGAAACCAGACTGGGTTCAACGTCCCTGTCCCGGTCCCAGAGCGAGGCCCGCGCTTGGTTACCGTGCAGCCGCAACCTTATATAAAATATGTATATAAATATTATGCACTTAAACAGGATATGAAGTAAACAAAGGCTAGACGGTGCCGACGAGGCGGTGCCTAAGGAAGCTATTTTGAATATTCAAGAGTAAATTGAAATTAATCAAGCAAAGTTCAAAGACTGAACACAGCTGAACGCATTCGTTTTACAGAATAGGTTTAAAGTGTTTTTGTTGATATTTTTGAGTGTACCTAATGGAAATGTGCTATCTTTTGTTAGTTCACGGTTTATAATAATAATATAATAATACCAGCCTATAACTGTCCCACTGCAGGGCAAAGGCCTCTTCTCATACAGAGAAGGCACGAGCATTGATCACCACGCTTGCTCAAGACGGGTTGGCGATGTTCACGGTTTATTGTTATTTAAACCCTAGATCAGACAGACAGACATGTCTAAATGGCAGACAGTCGTAAAATAAATGGCCTGATGTACTCTACATAGTTACTATTGTCTGTGCCTAACCTCTGCCTAAACCCTTGCGGTAAAACAATCGTTATGTTTATGGTAGATATAACAAATTAAGCGAGAGCGATACACAAAATATCTTTTTATAGGAACAAAGAAAAAAAAACAGACAAAAAAAAACAGTAAAAAAAACACATTAAAAAAAACAGACCGGACCACCAGTTGCCGTGCTGAAGTTAATTTATAGGCGCAATCAGAATGGCGCGTATTTATTATAACGGGGAATTCTTTTCAAATGTAATCGCTGTTAATTTATGAGTTCACACGTTTTGCAATGCCAAATTTCCCTGTGTACCCACACAGGGAAAATAGGAGGTATTTTATTTAGTTGAAATGAAGTGAACTGGGTAATAATGCAACAGTGAAACCACCGACGACATCTAATAGATATGAGAATTAGTGAATTATGACATTTGTTGTTGAACAACTTAAAATACATGACGCAGTCATAATATTTCTTGATTACAAATTCGGTCCTGATTAAAATAGTTTCTGAAATGCAATAATCTTGTTCCGAATTTCGGTTACGAATATATATTATGGTGAATAATAAAAAAAAAACAAACCAAACTCGAAAAATAATAAGAATTGGTTATTCCATATTTGAAATGGCAGTACAGTACTCGAATGTACTGTAATAAAATGTATCTTCTGCTTATGACTTGTGACGTCACTACACATGCCTTTAACACTATTCGTCGAAAACCGCGTTCTTGATTGACGCTGATGTTCGGATTTTGCGATTAAACCATTTTTCTGGGCTAGTGATTGGCTGTTAGCCAATTAGTAATCGGAATGTATTGTTAACAGAACCGAAGTACCTATAGTTTGTTTAATTAAACCTTCGTGTGAAATATTTCTTTGGAATATGAGGCTCAAGGTGATTTTTTATGTTACCCTGGTAAAGGAGATTCAGCGCTCATGTGAAGTTTATTTCACCGATTTTTTTACAGAATAAAAAAGAGTCTAGAGCCTTTGTGCAGCGATGCGAAAAATAAGGTTCTTATATTATTTGAGTTCCTATCCCGATTTTCAGCCATGTTTGTGACTATCTGACAATTTACAGTTGAGGGAGCAACGGGTCGTTTGAGGGATCATGTGTTTGTTCAAACATTTCTTCTATAGTGTGTTATGAATGTTAGAAAAATGGGGTGAAAATAATAATATGATTAGGAAAATTGTACCCTTCAATTGACTTTTAAATTTAGAGTGAGGTAAATGGGTACGGTAGCTTTTACATATCAGAAAAGATATTTTATACTATTAATGTTCTCACAAAGAAGCCCCGTAAATAGACATCGGTATTTTTACTCACATATTACCTATGTCAGTTCCTTTTCCTCACCTTGGTTACAAGAATAGAATAAAGGATAGGAAAAAGGGCGCTAAGAAAATGTAAAGAAATCTAATGTCTATTTACGGAAAAATAAAGTGCCATTACTTATGTATCTGTACCTAGGAAGGTTACTATAGAAAAATAAACTGAAGATTGTATACGAATAAATAATAAAATATAGGTACCTATCATTGAGTTATAATGTACTTCGTACTAGAGGAGTCACCTCAACTAAATTTTTTGTAACACGAGTTAGAGTGCATGCACCCTAACTCACTTAGTCTATGTCGAACGCTTGCAGCAGCTAGACGATTTCGAGTGCAAAGTTTTTTTCAAAAAATATGCCTTCGTGTGCATTGAGATACTGTTCAAACAGCTTGAGAAATAAAAATAAAAATTAAGGAGTGATTTTTTACCAGTAAGTTCAAAATATTATCTTTAAAACACGCCTAATTTTATTATTTGTAATTATTATTGGAAAATATGACGAGTCACCTCGACGGCGGCCATGTTGATGTTAATATCAAAGAGTAAAATATTTGTTGCATGCGCAGAATGGACACTATCGTCGGGTAACGTTATTCAATTACGAACAAGAAAATGTTATTAATAATCATGAGAAAAAATGTATTAAGTAATATTAATATTTTTTATTTATTAAATATATATATATATATTTAAGGTTTCGTCGGCGGTGTCCTAGTACTAGAGAATTATGGATTATATTTATTCAGAAGAATCGCAGCAAAGTCACGTGATTGCCAATAGAATATTCACGAATATGTTCCGTTCATTTCAAGGAAAACGAGAAATACACCACAAAGTCACTTATATTATTTAATGGGAATTAAAATTTTTACAGTTTAAATTCGTTTTATTTATATAATATCATACAAGATATTGTGAGGCAACTGAAAATACTTATGTATCTTCTAAATTCGCGACTTCCCGACAAATTTTGCCTCTGCTAAGTTCCACGTATACACTGACCGACACTTTGATACTCTATCTCACACAATTCACACTACACTCCCTCACTACCCTTTAAATATTTTTTTTATTTTGTTTAATATAACAAAATAAAAAAAAAATATTTTCCACATAATTGTATGTTATACATTTCTTATCAACGATACCCATAATGCACATCATATAAAATAAGCCTATAGAAGTCAACTTTAAAAATATGTCGCATCTGCGCGCATTGGTGTTATCTATGGCACCGGCTTGCACTGCGCATGCTCCGCTGTCACCAAATTACGCGCCATATTTTGTTTGAAATAGCTCCTCTAGTACGTAGTACATTATAACTCAATGGTACCTATCTGATATTTTATGATCTTGGTTTCGAAGATCAAATAACTGAAAAAGAACAGCACTTTCTTTTTAAATAAAGGTTAGAGACACATCAAATTTTAAATATAGAACAATATGGCGTCCCTTGGCACAGGTATCGCGTAAAACGGCCACGTTATACATACAACTGCTAAAAGTTTTTCTCACGTTGTAGTACATGGAATACATTCGAGGAGCTACAAAACTCATTACTATAAGTAGTGAGCAGCGAAACGGCAAGTCCTTTCTACCTTTATTTCTTTTCTACATGAAAGGTAAACGTTTTAAAAGAAAAAAAATCTCCTTTCAGTAAAATGGAAGAAAATTCTTTATTAAATCGTTACGTCTTTCTCTAGCCATTGTGAGAGACTGAAAAAATCTTTAGTGTGCTTACGTCATAGCTTGGTAATATAAAACTTACGAGTCCCGAATTCCATGAGCCTGGTTACAAGGGTTTTTGCTGGATATATCCACAATATATCTAATAGATGGGCGTAGGGTTTCGATTGCTCGTAAATTAAATTGCTACAGGCAAATGTCATAAATTTTTCTTTGGTAGCCATCGTTAAGCTAAATTATGGTCATTGTCGTGATTTACAACTTTGTCAAAAGTGCAAAACACTCGTGATTTTCTAGATATTAACTCGATTTTATTGTTTGTATACGCTTAGAAACGCATGACGTATTTTATTAAATTTAGTTCAGTAGAGAGTTGATAATTCAACAGTATAATGAACTAAATAATGTAATAGTACTGATTGTGAAATTATTGTAGTAGGCATCTAGTTATCGATAACACTATAAATGTTTATTTTGACGTAACTAATCATTGGGATTGCCACGCCACGTCAACGTGATACACGTGAGTAAATTGTGATCAGTTTAGGATTATTTAGCATCCACCAGTTATAGTCATAAATTGGTGTTGAACAGGCAAAGTTTGACGTATTTGCATTACTTTTGGCGTAAGCAAAACAGTTTCTAGTTTATGCCAGTTACGTACCTATGAGTTACGACTCAACGACTCGCAATATTTGCTAGTTTTACAAATAGTATTTTCACTAAACTGAAGTCCTAAAATACTACACTAATTGGATTAAATACGTAACTCACGTGTTGTGAAGCACGTTTAATAACAACGTATTTTGTCGACTAAATAGGTAATTCACGATCCAATAAGAGTCAGTAATACGTAAAGTGAAATGTTGTTAGAGGCACGCTAGTATACAATGAACGGATTAATTTCAATCACTCAAGATGGTCGTGTGGAATCGAATGATATATTCGGTTACGTGACATTTTATTGGAAAAATTTGATATGACTGGCTGAGTGCGTGCCGTAAATTTCTTTCAGGAGTACATACCTACTATTTCCACGGGCAGAATTTATTGAGTTTGTTTATTTTCTTGTGCTTTTAGGTCCGCACTAAAAGGAAACGTTTATGGCGCGATTCCATTATCGGGAATCTGTCACATACGATTAGCTTTCTAAACGGATCCTGTTGACTATTCTATTTTTAAATCTTAGTAGATTATCTTTGGTGACGAAAAATAAAAAGAAAATGAACTGAATGTCAGCCAAAGTATAATTTCGTTAAGATATAAAACCTTTTTTATTTTCCATTCAATTCATTTTAATAATTCGTAAGCTTATTAATAATATATAATACTGTAGCACAAACCTTCTAATGTAAACGGTAAATGAATCCGGGGCTAATATTTGCTAAGCTTTATAGGCAGGGCTGGGTGGATAGAATATCAGGTCAATATACCGCGGCGCCGTGCCGACCTTATAACCAGTTCTATAATAAACGTGAAGAAAAGAATTTATAAACATATAAATAAAATCTGTCTGTATTTGGAGATTCTTAAATTATAACTCTTATTGATTTGCTAAGCCAAATGGATTAGTTATGGTGGAGATTTTATTAGAAAATTTAAATAGTTTAGTAGGTATGTCAAACTTTAAAATAAACTTTGACATACCTACGTTATTTTTATTTATTGAACCTTAAGGTCACTGAATATACACCACATTTCGGAGATTTGACTTACGAAATTGTCTGACTGGATTTTTACATTTTCGAGCAGATGTACAGATCGTCCATAGGCATGTGTCAATGACCACAATCAATGATATTCATCGGCAACTGATACCTATTACACTATTGTTAAAATGGCGAGGGCTGTCCAATGTCACCTGTGTTCTATTTACGGCCCAGCTTTACGTTCTCCCCCTCCCCACTATAAATAGCCACATACTCCTATCGCTATTGTTACTGACGTCTCACGTCAACATGGAGGTGAGATGTCTTAATATATTTGAGTTTTAAAACTGAGAGCATTCTAAAGTTCGTTTATGAATTGGCGTTTGCTGTCAAAACAAATACCTAACTTTTATTTGTGCGTTCTACGTGAATGAAAAAATGTGATTGAAAAAGACTCGACATCGAAAATTTGTTCAACATTGTTACAATGTTTAGGAATATTGTAACAATCTATCCCATGGAATATTCCATAGGTTTGTACTTATGACCTCGTAGATAATCCAACCTATCTATCCACCTAGAGCATTTATCCATTAATATAAAGTCCTCATCCCGCGCTAATAACATCTTCCGGCACATTATAACGTTGGTCGAGTCACATAATTGACGCAGACGACCAATGACAATCATTTGTAAGGGCAACATATTGCACAGTGAGTGAAAACAAGGTGATTTTTGAATTTCGAAAATGGAAATCGAGCTGTTTGAAAATAATATCAGGCAATATGGCAGTTTATCTGCCTTGTTTTAAACCTATTATGGTGCCTTCTCTGTATGAGAAGAGGCCTTTGCCCAGCAGTGGGACAGGTATAGGCTGGTATTATTATTTATTATTTATGGTTTAAACGCCAATTATACAAGAAAACGTTATAGGTACCTCAGTAAAGTCATTTATTATGCCCACAGTACAATACAAAAATAAATTACATTTCTCTCAGTGCATTTTTCAATTCGGAACAACAAACTCAGACTTGTTTACAGACACTATTTGTGTTTAAATTGTATTGAACAACATGTCACCGCATTTAAATGAGCCGGCAAAATACGTCAATAGTAAATCCGCTTAGGTTGTTAAGCGTGTTAAATACAGTTCATGTATTGCGGCTCATTATGAGGATTACTGAAGCCCTACAGGGTTACGGCCGAGGTCGCAAGTATGCCTTACGCACGTGATCACATAATTAATGTTGCCAGTCAGAAAATATTGCTCCTTAGGTGGTGGTTATTTAGTAAAGAGTTTACGTTAGCGTTTTTATTGCTTAGCAAGTGGTCGGATGTTATTAAAATTAAACGAAGGTTACCGAGTCAATTATAGAAATGGGCCAAAATTAAAACGGATCGGGATTTAATTCATCTGTTGAGAATTAACAAATTAAAGGAAAATTTTACCTTTTGTTAGAGAATTATCCTGATTTAGACACTTTGAGAGACGAAGCAAATTGTTTTATTTTTGAGTTAGTTTGAATCCTCTTTCCTTCTAAAAATGCCCCATGTCACAGTTATCTGATAAAAATCTGATTTTGTTAAAATTGTGACGGGCTGACCAGCCTGGCCTCAGTTTCTCAGCGTGATATATTTTTTAAACGGCCAAGTCTTTGTTAGCAAAACTATGCAAGGTATCACAATATTTAATTTATGATTAAAACCGACAACAGTGTACGATGATCGATTGCCTAACAGTATCTATTTTGTTTTTTTAGTATGAATATACTTTTGAGAAGCGGTAATCATTTTTCACCATTTTTTTTCTGATGATGTTTATCTCGGTTGGTACTGTATGCATTCTTGCTGCTTTTGATAAACAAAGGAAAAAGAGATTACCCTGAAAACTATCCCAGTAGGTATGTACCTATGTACACTACCTACTTAGACAAATAAGAGCAGCAAATCTTAGTATGAAATAGTAACCGTAGGTTCTCGTGTGTAATATCAGATTGATAAACCCATTTAGATACTTATGTCTGCCTAATGCTAATCAAATATGTATTAATTTCTCCTAGAGACCTATAGGTATACGGGTACACCACCCTTTTGGGGTCCCATGACTTGGTACTAGGTAAATAAGCTGTTTTTTGAAATTGTAAATAATAAATTGATTCTTATTGTCACCACAGAGTAAATTTATATATATTTTTTAAGCCAAGTCCGCTACACAAATAACCATTGCAATCCTCTGTAAGCTCGATTCAGCAGTGCTGAACGATGCGAATGCAGTTCGACGAGCACCGGAAAATCAATTTAGCTGTCTTGATCCGCAACAAAATTTATCTGTATTTAACAGCGGATGTGTGAGGAATGATATTTTTAGCATTCCAACCCAAGAAATAAGGAGCCAACGTAGAATGATAAACGACGCATGCACCGCCACCAAATATTAATATAACCGAGTGTCCTAATATAATATTATAAATAAATCTGGCATCTCTCAGGGCCACAATGTAGGGCAGAGTCTATTTAAAATTAAAATGTAGGACAAACCACGAAAGTGCAGCCGCGGTTGGCCAGATAAAACTGTGCACTTTATTTAGTAGCTTGTGACGTCAGAGCTACAAAAATAGATGACTGTTTGGATGCTGTATGCAAATCTTGGTAAAATCGATAAGCTGCAGGCTGTATAGTTGTTATACTAGCTAGATAGCTACTCCACCTCTGCCTGGCTACAATGTCGCCGTCTGTCTGGCATTGTATCTATCTGTTTATCCGCATTCAATTCAAACACTTCTGAATAGCTTTTTATGTTGTTTTTATCAATAGACAGACTGATTCATTAAGAACGTTCAGGCGTACATATAATACATGTATTGCATATTATATATAACAGAGAAAAGACCAAAATGACAAAGTTTTGTTACAACCGTGCGAAGCTGGAGAGGTTCGCTAGTAAAACAATAATAGACCTGAGATGTCACCATTGACATCGCCAGTATGAGTAAGAACCATTCCAGCTGACACATTTTGAAGGGTCCTGAATGATTCAACACGCCAATACAAACTGATAATTCTCAGACAAAATTAACACATTTGGCAGATGTTCGCTTGATAATCTGATTAACCTTCATATCCTGTCTTAATAGTTCAAATGATTTTGATTGGTATAGTGAGTAAGACTGTCTTTTAACGCACTCGGCAATTTTGCTTGCCAACGCAGAAGTGAAAAAAAAAGCTCTTTTACGACAAAGTGATGATTAATGCGTCCATTTCACCGGCTTAGATTTATATTTGCTAGACTAGTTTATTTAATCCGCACATTTATATCTCTTTCACGTAAATCATATGATATTTGATCAAAGAAAAGTATTATTGAACGCCACTTTACAAAGTAGTTTGGACAATCTACATATATGTACGTTTTTTACACGTACGTAGGTAAGCTACGTACAAAATAAAACGTAGCCAGGTAATGCTTGCTCAAAGAGCAAATAAAGCTGAAAAGATTTTTACTGAAAAGCATGAATGTTGTTTCCACGACTACCTACTTTTCCGTTTAGATAAATTAAATTAAATATGAGCAATGTTTGAACATTTTCATCAAGTCGTGGGCACAACTACTGTTAAAATAAAAATAAAAAACTAAGCGCGTTATAAGAGAAAGAATACTGACTCATTTTCTATAGGAAAACAGAGAAGGCCTTGATTAGGTCAATCAGATAATAGTGACGAACACAAGATAATTTATCTTCCTGACTAGAACCTGCTTTATCACGTTTCAGCAGACGATTAATAAATAAGGAAAAAAAGCTTTGAGCTTACGCGTTCAGTTATATCGCCCAGGGTCACGGCTTACGTGATTACGTCTTATTAGAAGTTGCGGTAAATATTACAAGGCAATTGAGTACTACAAGTTTGCGATATAGAAAATAATATTATGTGTTTAAAAATGTTTTGTTTAATAGACCTACGACGGTGCTACGAAGGTGCTACGTTCGTAGCAATGTTTATGCCTAAAGTGGTTTCGCACATTATTATTTTTTTGGTCATTTACGAGAGAGGCAATCTGTTTCAATAACCTAAGTTGGTTTGGTTACCGCAATTAAACTATCCAACAGAGTTATAAATATGAAAGAATAAAACATAGTGCAACAAACAGTACCTACTTTAATTTTTCTTTGTAAAATCTTTCGTAACATTTTTCCACAGAAGTCTGAAAAGATCAAATGGCGAACTGAATTAATACAGCTGCCTTTATTAGATGCACTTACGTAAAATACACATTTTATTAGCACATTGCCCGAAAACGTAAACCAATAAAAGAACAAATAATTCTCTGGAGTAAAAATAGGTTGACCGTTACTGTAACCTGGTTACTGCGATTGTGTAGTTTATTCGGGTGTGGAAAAGGCCACATCTGCTGAACATAAGTGATAAATATTATTTTATCTTCAAAGGCACTGAACTAGCGTCGAGTTTCCATGGTAGAAGTACGCAATGTTTTTCGTGTTTTGCAGACATAATATGGTAAATTGTGAAGTCGTGGCGTGTTAAAGGAACAGCTTTAAACGGTGGTTCTTCTGAAATTAGTCGTTTTGCGTGAAAGCCGTGACCCTCGAGTGGTGAAGGTCGGCGTCGTGGCAGCCGGCGACGTAGCCTTTGCCGTAGTTATACAACCGAACACGGAGACTTTGTGTCAACCGCTATTTACATGCGCTTTGGATGTTTGTTTCGCATTAATATTTACATTAAAATAACTTACTTTGCAGTCGCTTTGTTTTTACCATTCCACGTGAAATATATAAAACTTAAGGGTATATTTAATAACTGCTTAACCGTTGGAGTTGAAATTTAGCAGGTGGGTGGATTTTGACTTCCAAAGAGTCAGTTCCAAAAGTGGGTGTTTTTGTCAAGTCACAGCAACTACGTGACACAAGCTGCAAATAAGATACAAGCATGTGAAAATCCTTGAAAAACTCTGAAATATGTCAGACTACATTTAAATAAATTTGAATTAAATGCATCCAGACTGACATGGAAATAATATCTGGACTAAAAACGAATGGTGTTAATGTTACTCTAAAAGAAATAGGCCAACCATAACGTTGAATGTATTTCCTGTTTTATTACTTTTATTGCTAACTGTTACTAAGATTACAGGTGGAAAATTGTATCAAGGAGAAATATTTTATTACTAGCTTCTGCCCGCGGCTTCGCTCGCGTTAGAAAGAGACAAAAAGTAGCCTATGTTACTCTCCATACCTTTTTTAAGTGGAGATAGTTCTCCACTTAAAAAATCACGTCAATTCGTCGCTCCGTTTTGCCGTGAAAGAAAGACAAACAGACAGACACACTTTCCCATTTATAATATTAGTATGGATAGAACATTGAGATGCACTAAGAAAGGTCGGTTCTGTTATTTATATCGTTAAAAATATATTCTCAGTTTTCATCTCCACGTTAGAAATTGACAAATTTGCAAAAGCAGGAAGAAAGAGGTATTTTTGACAGTTTTGTAATGAGACTAGAACGTAAAGGAAAATGCAGGAACAGTTCCTCAGGGTCAAAAGAAAATATTAGGGGCAATTCTACGACATTTTAGAGAATGCGATTTTCTCTAAAATGCCGTAGAATTGCCCCTATAATTTTATCTAAACTTTGTCTTAATTGTCACTAAAATACCATTTTTTAATATAATTGCGAAAAGATTTAGAACAATTCACATTCGAGAAATGGCGTTACTGTCTTGAGTGACCTCATAATGATGATTTCTGAATAATTGGCCTAGATCCATTTGAGGAAACGGATGTTTTGTAGTTAATAAACCATCATTGCTTTGATGATTTCATTAGTTCTGCGGTGCTAATATCTGGCGGATACGAATAGAGGCGAATAAATATTTAGTTAAATTGAAATGTACTCTGAGAATTTGTGGTATGCATACACAATGATGGTGGAAGTGGGAGGTGGGACACACGAGATTATGTTGCTAATAATCCTTTAGTGGCATCGATTATGCGGGTTTTAACATCTTATCTTCTATCAGATCACAACTTATAATGTTACAATCCCACCACACTATTCCCAACCACTGCAACTCCTGAAAGCCAGAATCAACAGTGGAGTCCGCCAGAAAAGCGCCGAGCAATGAAGCTTGACGAGTCCCGGAGAAACGATTCAACTGTCTTGGATCCCGCAACGAAATTAATCAGAAAAGAACAACGGAGGAGTAAGAAAAGTATATTTTTTCCACTTCCCTCCATAACAAGCAGGAGACAGAACAGAACTAGGCCGATAGGCACAAAGGGGCAATTACAACTGGGAGAAGCCCAGATTGCCTAGCACCACGGAATATGATCTGTTAAAAATTAATGGGTCCTAAATTGTGAGCTGTTACGAATGATTCCAATAGTAGGTATGGCAAAAACGCTTGAACGCACGGAAATTGGTTCTGGTTTCCACAAGGTCCGTATAATAAACAACACCGGATGTAACCTGTAAACTATCCAACATAACATTGCGCTCATTCTGCCAAAGAATACACTCCCATAGGATGTGATGTGCAGATTGTTCGAATTCACAGTTCGATGTGGAACATTGACACAATGGCGAAGCAACAAGTTTGAAAGAATATAGTTTACTTTTAAAATTGCCATGACCTGTGAGAAATTGAGCAACGCAATGATCAACCTCCAACCATGTCTTAGCCAGCCGCTCACGAACGGATGGAAAGAACAGATGGAGGTGACGGCCCTTCATGGAATTATCCCACCTACTTTGCCATTCGGATAAGAGTTCCTCCCAGACTTCAGTCTGCGGTTTAAATAATCTAGAAATTTTATTAAAGTCGCGTTGTGGTATAAAGTTAGTGTCCATGGTTTCCCGCGCGGAATAGTACATTGAAGCACGACGCTGTACCTCAAGATCGACTGGAAGTACACCTGCGAGTACCGGTAGGGCCTCAGTACTGACCGTTCTATACGCTTTGCATAAAAATATCAAAGCTAAACGTTGACTTTGAAGTAGTTTACGTCGTACCGCCCCTATTGTGGCCCTATCGGCCCAAACAGGTGCACCGTAGCACATACAACCTAAGTAGGTAGCCCCATATATAGTTTTTAAAGTTAAAAATGATAAACCCCAAGTTGCTTTGGATATTCTCGTTAGGGCATAAAAGTTCCTTTTAGCTTTTTCACCTACTGTTTTTATATGATCGACAAATGAAAAATTTCTTTCTAAGACCATGCCAAGGTAGCATACTGCTTGTTGTTTTTTGACGGGAACGTTATTAAATTTAATACTAGGCCATGATTTAAGATTCCCTTTTAGTATAAGTTGATATGTTTTTTGCGGTGCGAAGGTAAGACGATTACGATCACCCCACTGTGATATTAAACGTAGGCATGTGTCAGCCAAGTTCTCAAGTCCTGCTCGAGTACTTGACTGAATGAGCAGTAGGCCGTCGTCCGCGTAACCGGTTAGGGAACAGCCGCTTGGAAGCGGAATCGCGAGAAAATCATCAAAACCTAGATTCCATAGATAAGGACCGATAACAGAACCCTGAGGACATCCCATAGTTAGCGTTTTAGTCATAGAAAAATGTCCAAGCTTAAGTATCGCGGAACCGTTAAGAAAGTACGAGTAAATGAGATTATAGATGTTTTTGTAGCAACCGCGGGTTTTTAATTTTAGTAAAAGCATGGGCCACCATGCGTTATCAAATGCTCCAGAAATGTCAAGAAAGATCCCAATTACGTATTTGTGTGCGGATAGATTAACAGTTCTTCTGACGGAAAGTGCCGCGTCGACTGTAGATTTACCTAAGGTGAAACCGTATTGATTAGTATGAAATTTTGGTCCGTCCGGTAATAAGCGCGGAACGATGAGGCGCTCCAGAAGTTATAATGTTAATGAGCCTTTATCTCCAAACTCGCGAAAATGCGATAAAATATAAATATTTTATAAATATTCTTTCTTGGACAAATCACACAAGTTCCCAAACAAAGCAGAGCTTGTACTATGGTAACCAGACAACTGATAAACATACTTATATAATTTATAAATAAATACATATTATAGATAAACTACACCCAGAGAATGCGTAAATGTGGACGACTATAATAACAGGGTCGTGGAAACTGTCCAAACGATCGGATCTAAATATTTTAGAACCCATCGTTCGAAAAGTAACAAAAAGATCTCAGACTCTACTCTTATGCTCATGAAAGAGAGGCGCGACATGAAACTGCAAACACCAGGTGATGCTTCTCAGTATCGAAAGATTAACAGACAGATCTCAAAGTCACTGACTCGCGACATACGCCAATTCAATACCAAATGTATTGAAGAGGCTATAGAACGAAATAAAGGGTCCAAGGTGTTTGCAAGAAATCTGTCTGTTGGGCAGAGCCAACTGATGAAGCTGAAGACCGAGGATGGCAAGATCGTGTCCTCAAAGCCCGAGCTCATGGAAGAGATAGAGAAATACTACGGACAGTTATACGCGACAATACAACGGCCTGTTATTAGTCTGACTGACGATCCAAGAGCCAGACTAACCCGACACTATACCGAAGATATCCCGGACGTCAGCCTGTATGAGATTAGGATGGCTCTCAAACAGCTCAAGAACAACAAGGCGCCAGGCGAAGACGGAATCACAGCTGAGCTCCTGGAAGTGGCAGGTACGCCTATGCTAAAAGCTCTTCAGAAGCTATTCAATTCCGTCATACTCGAGGGTAAAACGCCAGAGGCGTGGCACAGAGGCGTGGTGGTACTTTTCTTTAAGAAGGGTGACAAACCACTAGACCAACAGGCCTGTCAATTATAATTAATGGAGTGGTTCTGTTTTACGAGTAACACGGACCTCAATTATAAAAGAAAATAATAAGCAAGTACTTAAAGAGAAATAAGAAATTATAAGACCAGAAAACGATCTCAAAGAAAAATGAACATTATAAAACCGAAAAGAAAATTAATTTGCATAAAATTAACATTTTTGTGTTTTGCACACTGGATCGTTTAAGTTTTGTAGTATGTACAGTCCGCATTGCGATGGTATATACTGCAAAGGGCAGATTTCACCGCGTTCGTTTAAATCGGTTACACGCGATTCTTGTTTAACAAATTCCCGGCGTTTTTCTCACACGCACGCCTTTAATCATATGTTACGTAAAACACAAATCACGTCAGATTTTAAATTGACCGAAGGAAGTGAAAATTGTTTCAAGATCTTCGTTGAATATTCTTGAAGAGCGTTTTAAGGCCTCCTGAAAATAGCATTGTTTTTATATTCGTTGTTTACGATTTTTGCTTTAAACATGTTAGCACTGTTGTTTTATTCCAATGTGTTTCAATATTTTATAACATCTGTAAACAGTGCGCAGTTTTCCGCCATATATTATCGGTAAGCTGAGGTGATTCATTGATATTCCGGTTCTGCCTTCGTGGTTTCGAAAAGTAAGTTTCATTTGTGGCTAGCAGATATATAAATCAAGTACTAGATAAGCTATCTAGGTCTCCTTTACTTCCATATATTCTCGGTCCGTCGTGGTTTCATGGTCATGGCTAGTTAACGCTAACTATAAACTTCCGTAGGTTATATATAGGTACTCTTTAAGCGCCTATTCGTGCGATAAAGTATTTATTTAACGAGTTTTCATACTGAAGCTATGTTCTATTTAAAGTTGACATATTTTATACAGAGCAGACTATTATGTTCTAATTAAATATAGCTTTTATCGGCCGTATGGGGGACTCTGCCTGAGTTAGTCATGATTAAACTAGTAGCTTCTAAACCATGTTCACAGATAATGCTATAATGCTAACGTACTTTTGCTTTAAATATTTCTACATTAATATTAATGTGTATACATAAAAGATAAATCAGAATGAAAAGCAATCTAATTTATGCTGTAAAAATAACTAGGCCTACGAGTAGTTTTGTTAGACTAACTTCTTCAAAACAAAATGTTTCCTTTTTTCGACGTGTTAAATGCTTATTTGAAGCAGCTGTTAAAATTGTACATTATTTTTTAATTGGCTTTAGTAGTAAGACTATAACACAACTGAAGCTACGTATTTTATCATTTTCAAGCATTCATGTTCTGTTAAATATCATTCGGCGAATTTAATTGAAATTGTAATGCAGTGAACTGATTATTTCAAAACAAATCTGTAACTAGTTATAATATTGCAGATCACTTAAAATTTCATGAAAAATTTATGTGATTCAGTGGTTTAGTCGTTGAAACGTAATAGACAGGTAGAGTTACTTTCACATTTAAATTAGTATGACTTGAATTAAATCGACGACTCGAAGATTGCAATTAAAAATTGGCTTCAAATTAAAAAGATATGTATCTCTTTGAAGTATAAAGATAATTTGATGGGAAAAGCTTGTTTGTCAGAAGAAGTAATGACGGTAGTGGCGTGTTCGACAGCAGTTGTTAGCGAAGCATTGCTACCGAGAAATATTTCTCAAGCTTATTGTGAGGGAGTGTAAAGTTGCTTCATGCTATTATACAACTTTATTACATTTGAACTGTTCATTAAAACAAGAATAATCTTACTTTAAGAATTATTTTTCATGTTCACGTCTTTGATCTTTGAATATTAGGTAACTGTTCGTTGCTATTTCAGTAAAGATCTAATAATATGCTGTAAATTTATGCAAAAAAAATGTAGACTCATTCGAGCGGTAGTAAGTTTGAAAGTTTCATATTTATCCTGAAAAACGCCCAGTATCGAAGCTAGTAACTACACTTTCTGGTTTCCTAAAATTTTAGACTTGTTTCACAATTTTCCTCAGAAGATTCCCTCATTTCATTTACAACGTTTTTTTTATGAATAAAATCTGCTTTAGACCAGCGTTACTGGACATGAAGATAGAAGGACAGTTCAATATAATAAATATAATATTGTGTTCAATATTCCAGTCCGGCAAACTTTCCTGTCTATTGCAAAACTTTGACCACATTTACGGACCTGTCTGATAATAATATGTACAACTTCCGCAACATCGAGGGCATTCAACCTTAATGTATACTTTTAAAACAACTAATAAGTCATCACATAACATTTTGAATAATTTATCATCTAATTCTTTTAGCGTAGCGAGTACAAACGTATCGTTTTGCTATGAAGCTTATGCCAACAGTCACTCAAAGTAATTTAAAGCAAGATTTGAGGCGGCAAAAAACACATAGACTATGCAAGTTTTATTACCGATTTCATTACTAATACCAGTTTTTTCATCAATTTAATTTATACGCAGTTTATAGTTTACAGAAAGCTCTTTTTGCTAATTTTTTTGACGTAAGTTTTTATTGGTTCTTTGTACATTTTGACTTTTTCTAAGTGTACACTTTTTATACGAATAGTAGAGGAATATTTCCATTTTAATCAAAGTTTGACTCTCTCGGGTTTTGTTTCGAAGTCCAATGTCCGAAAGTAATTTTGTTATAATAAATCAATTTATATACGCTATCACTACACCAAAATTAATGGCATGTTTGCTTTCAGTACGTAATTCATTTAATAAATAAACATTTATTTATATATATGTATAATGTTAAACAGTGTTATGTTAATAAACAGCATGGGAATGAATAATTTAATTTAGTAAAAGACACGTTGTATATTGAATCATTTTTTTTTCGTTAGTAAGGAAAATACAAAACGTTCTACTATTAAATGGCACCTCCAAAGAGGCCATTTCCCGACAGTAGATGGTTACAATACGAGTACATTGCCAATAGTATTTTAAACATTACCATATTCCAAAAAGCTCTCACCTACTACATAAGTATGTAGTACAACTTTAACGTCTAAATACATTTTTAGGATCTCCATAAAATACCTGCCTGTTCCTAAAGGATCTCTAGGTAGCAATAAAGAACTGTTATTTTAGTGAACCTGTTACAAAATACTTGGGTTGCTGAGACAGTAGCAGGTGGCCAATGAATTGAATTTCCATTGGGTCTGTAAGTAATGTAGGGATGTCAGCAGGTGTTGTACAGACATTGTTTATTTATGGGTATTTGGGTATCCTCTGTTTGTATTCTTTTGTATTCATTGGAAGCAGCCACGGTCGTGAGGATACTTTAAATATTTCAAGGTAGGTACATCTGCAAATACTATTCATTTATTTTTATGTGAAATATTTACAGCTCCCTTTGTTTTGTCCCTACCAAACACAGAAAAGATGATGAAATCATAACGTATTTTTTCGTGAATCAAATAGAGCTGAACTCGATTTACACACACACACTGAAACGCGTTCAACACATTTCTTTATATTTTTCAAAGGTAATTGGCTTGCAGACTCCAATACTTCGTATAGGTATCTAACTCACGACAAAGTAAGACTTAAAATGACCCAGAAATCTCAATACGAGACTCGGTGCTCGTATTAGTGTAATTTTTTACATCTAGTAACGGTAACGCGGCTAAAGGCGATAGAGACGTTCAAAACAGCATTGTCTATGGTACACTGGCTGGCAAGAAAAATTGGGTTCCTTGAGTTGACCGCACAGGTAATAAATACGTTTTACTCACCATTATAGTTATACATCGAAATGAAATCCGATGATAGATTTGTAAACAGTAATGGACTGTAAATTGAACATTAACAAATTTTATCGTTTATGTGTAGTTTAGACTTGGGGCCGGATGATTCATAGAGATGACGTTCTCTCGACACACAATTAGCTTACCGCGACCTATTCTAATTTTCTTTATAAAACATTGTATGGTTTTTTACGCTCGTTAGCATAAACAAGAGAAATTCTTTGTTGACTTTCATTTTTTAAAGTCTTTGTTTTCTCAATGACGTGAAGACATTATTCATATCCAATTATCGGCCTCAATTCTTGGAGTAGACAGACGATAAATCTCACATACCCATCCAATAAATTCAGACGGCCAGTTTTTGACGGGAAATATACATTATTTTGTTTTTCTACGAATACCATGACATGTACTGTGACCGTGACAGACGCCCACGTCCCACAAGCACCATAGAGTGAAGATACACTTTCGCTTCGATTTACGAATTCACTATTTGCGCGAGAAGGAAGTCTCATTCGTTCATTACCATTACTTACTTTCCCACAGTCGTGGGAAATTTATTACAATTACAGACAGATTTGTCATTTTAGACAGGTTGTCGGAACCACTTTTTATTTTTCACTCTAGTTACATTTAAGCCCGCGGTTTCACCCTTTACCTCTAAATTCTTTAAAGATAGTGCTCCGCACACGTGGGATGCACAATTACCTTTTTTGGCTGAAGTGCGGGCTGAATGACTGAATGACCAAAAGACAAAAGTTTCTACTAAGACTAGCGGTTCAAACAAAAACAAAGAGGCCAACGCAGTAGCTTTTTATTATAGGATTATTACTCATTTCGCTTTAATTTCATTCGTCACAAATGATGTCCGTTACTGAGGTTAGTTCACCGTCCTACTCTAATTGGCGAATATTAGCCCCAGATTCCGTTAGTACTGTTAGGAGGTTAGCAGTGATAACCTAGTTCAATGAGTATCGTAATTTATACTAATCATTCTTAGGGTCATAAACAGCGTAAGTATGTGTGTGTGTACTTACATTGTGGGCATGTATCCTAGTCTCTAGGTAACGGTAAACTGATGGGAAATAACGGTATGTTTGCGAATAAGAAACGAACTATGACTAATAAATGAGTGAGAGAAAAGATAACAATGTTATTGTAAGAAGAATGAGGATAGTTTAAAAATATAATAGAATACTTTAACTATACGAACAAGTCTCTATCTACATAATATAACACACTAGTTAGGTTGATAGGAAAATCTAATTTCGGAAAGAAAGTATCTTTAATCCTGCAGTACATAAAATTATTTTTAACTTATTAAGGCACTACGCACTATTGATTTAGCTGCATTAAGCTCATGCCCACAGAAAACAAAGATTTTGTACGAAAGCTGACGGACGCGTACATAACCGTGTTCAATCACCAATAGTTTCAATCATTGTTTTCTATTAACATGAGCTGAATAAAGGCTGGAGCAGACCAAATGCGTATGCGTGACGTAAGCGTAAACGTGCGCGTACCGCTGAGTTGTAATGCATGAAACAGGAACAGTACCAGTACGCATTTGGTTTGCTCCAGACTTTAAACTGAATAAGTGTGCGTAGGGCCATAATCTTAATAGAATGTCAACTCGGTACACCTAGTAATTGCAATGAAGTAAATAGGTATTACAGGCTTGATTGCGTAGTAATTATTAATTTACGCTAAGTACACAGATACATTAAATACAGAGTAAATACTCACATCAATTAATGTTAACGTGTTTTCAGTGGTCTGTTTTGAATCTGTCTGGGAGTTGTGTTTGTGAGTTTAGGTATATGTTTGTAAACGCAACCACGGTGCTGAAGAATTTTTCAGTGTGGGGCAACGATTTTTTAAACATAAATTGGTTCGAAATTGGAATCAATGCTCTGATTCTAATTTCAAACCATTGTCATTGAAAGAATGAGTGAGTGAACACTTCTAAATAAAGTGACCAATCTTATGCGCCTTACGTAAATTGGAGGACATGTAAACATATTCATTTCGACTATTTATATATTGTATTTAGTATGTTATGTAGTTACGTAGTAGCAGCATTTTTTGCTTTGTACGCAAAGGAAGGCTAAAGGTGAAATCCGCTAGCATTGAAATGCAAAGTGGTATTGTTTACACATCGATCATTGTTTGTCTAAAATTAGAAACCAGTATTTTAGCAGTTTTCAAAAGACATTGTCCTAAACAAAAACAAAACACTGGAATAGTCCCGCATTTCATTTACCTTTATTTTATTTTCGTCGCAGCCTTAAAAATGATAAGCACTTACATACCTTCATGAAGGCATTGATTTCTTTCATTTTGAATACGAAACTCAGACCTTCTTGGAATAATAATGGTATTTTGTTTGTGATATTGCGATTATTTGTATTCCCCAGACATTATTGGATCCGAAAAAATGCTTTCATCGGTTTGAACGACTAATCTTTTATGGGTTATGGCAACATATTTGGTATCCAAATAAAATAAACATGGAATTTCGAATAAGAGGTTACAAACACTATAAATAGGATAATGCGATGTAAGTATTACATCGTGTAATATGTCACTGCAAAGTTACGATAATAATCCGCTAGTGAGAAAGCCTTGGTGAATTATTCAGCCAGTGACTTTTGTTAGTCCAAATGTTTTGATTATCTCGTTCATTTTATTCGGTCTCTGTTTGTTCAACCGACTAATTGAATGAATGTTTTATGTTTAGGTATAACGTGTTGTTTACTTTAGCGTTTCATTTTTTATTATTTGGGGTACAAAAGCTTTCAAGAACATTACTTTCTTGTAGAACACTAACTTTTGATCTCGACTTTTTCAGTGTAAAAGTCAGATCAATACTTTTTAACATAGCCTGTGGAATTTGGCTATAGTAAATTTCCAAATGAAACAAATACTAATGTAATATAATACCATTTTTATATTACATTTATATTATAATTGGATGCCAAATAAGTTGACGGAAAAATTAAATGTAAGGGGGTCACCGCGGTCTATAGACATCAGTAATGGTAAGGTCTTGCAGATGTGTAGCTATACCAAAGACAAAGATGATAATATGTGTCATGTGCCAGTAATTACACTAGCGTCACCCATATCACAAAAAAGCTTAATCTCTTTATAATTTCAGTATGAATATACCTGCATATTATGTAGAGTTATACGTAAAATTTAGTGAAGAAATGTAAATTACGTGCGGTATTTATCAATTAAGATGTCTTTATTGTTCTTTGTTTTAAGAATGTTGTATTGCTTTTAAGATTAAGTGCATTTCATGTGCTCTACATACTTAAGATTATTTAATAAGAAACCGAAGTGGTATTTTTCATTTTAGCACTCCTAGCTGTGTGTGTCTTGTTAGTTAGACTTTTAACATTGGAAGTTGTAGGAATGTCTGACAAGACTATAATCCTTAGTACCCATTTTATAGAAAATATTTTGAAGTATCATCTTTCGAACAGCTTTCTAACAGTATGAGAGACTAATGGAGTAGGTTTAATGGAAACCCATTATACAGTTATGTTCCCTGATTATTAAAATATTGGTTTTTTTGTTAAAAGTTGTAATACAGAACTTTATTTAAAGTGAAATATTATGTTATATATTTTTTTTTCTCTTGCTAATTATATTATCATCCAATCCAAATCTGAATTTAATAAAAGAAACAGCCGAATACCGGATAACAACCAAATATTCGTCGAAAGTCTATGAACCAAAAAAAGTCAGCAGCATTACACGCTCGTAATTATCGAAATTGGTATCTTTTTATTACCAGGAACAGTAGTCTATTAAAATTCCCCCTAAAATGGCCTACATGAACAAGTAAATTAGTATATTATGTATATGGAAATATATGTCAAGGAAAGCGGCCACGACAATTGACCTACTATGGTGACGTTGACCTGTTTGGTAAGTAATTCTAAAGAAGTTAAAATTTATGTTGCCTATCTACAAAAATCTTTGGTGATAAATGTAAGCCTGGAACTGAGAGCTCTTCTTAATAACGAAAATTAACAGCAAGGCAATTTATATCCAATATAATCAAGGGTAAATTATTTCTATATTTAGAGAAAATCATTATTAGTTTATTTAGGCACCTATTTATAAGAGCACAAGAATGACAAGAGGAAAGTTTTGCTCATTTACTCAAAGTGGATGGTTATAAAAGCAAAGATAGCTAAGTAATAGATGGAAGATTTTCCAGATTTTCAATAGGAAGTTGATTAGGCGTTGATTTTATGGTAACGAGTGAAATGCATGGAGTATGAGAATTATAAGTTAGAATGTGACGGGGATCAGGAGATGCAGGAAAGTAGAATGTCGGTCGCTAAGACGGATAAACGGCGTGAAGATGATATGAAAGAGAAAGGTGATAGAATCCTGTCGGTTTACAGGATGACATTAAAGAAGAAACCTTAAATAAAATAGGATAAAGTCGGAAAAAGGGAAAAAATAGGATAAAGTCGGAAAAAGGGAAGAATAGATACACCGGCAGTATCAAGAAGGATGAATATTTCATTATTTTTTATTTTAGTCCTACTCCTTAGTTTTACTTTGTACAATTTTTGATTATACGGTATTTGACACTATTAACCGATAAATCTAAGACATATTTTTTATAAAACCTATCTTTTTATTAGTCCTAAGCATCGGTTTTGTTTTTAATTTACTGTAAAATTGAATTTTTAATTGCTTTAAAATCAATAAATAGTAAGTCAATAGGGTTGCTAGCTTGTGACGTCACAAGCTGGTATTGGCATACAAAGTCTATTGGAGAATTGCGTTTTGACAGCTCATAAAAAGTACGTCAATTGATGATGGTGTCGGGGTGTAAGTGGCCCTACCATCACCTCCAGGGTCAAAGCCAACCTCACCTGCACGTGGTACACCCTGCTGATTCACCGACGAGGCTCTGACGGACCAACCAGGTCTCTTCACAAAGAGGAGACCTTCGCAGTCAAATTGCATATATTTTTGTTATAAATCTTTCTTCGTTTGTGATATTATAATTAACATGGTCGTGGCAGAATTGTGGTGTGTTTTCCACAAATGCCATTAATAAAGAATTGAAGTTGAAGTTGATGATGGTGTCAAATACCGGATTGAATGTAAAATGAGCTTCAGATGAGCTTTCAATCCCTAGCAACGGTCCGACCGACATCTCACATTAAAATGACCTAATATCTATAGAATTCAAACATAAAATAAACCGGCTGATATAGGACAAGTAAGAATTAGTTCAGGGTTACATATTTATTATAAGTAGTCATAAGTTCAGATTACACTTAGTTGACATACTTTAGTAAAATAGGTTGATACGAGAATCTGAGTAATGACATAGTGGGCTGTCTGCAATAATGATACGAGTGTCGACGGCGCGTTAGTGTTCCATGCGCACCTCAAAGAGAAGAAGTCAGCACAGGAAGGATCTCAACAGGGCCAACGCCTGCCGGGATTGCGGAATGTTTATAATAGTTACCGTGACCCTGACACATAAAGGGCAACCGAAGGAACATGAGTGGGTTTTAGTCAGTAAAAGTCTGACACACCCTCCCGCCGCACCCAGGACGGGAGCAGTCATTTGATGATTTCCCACTCACCAAAAAAAAAAAAAATTATACGAGTTTGCTTGTCATTATTTCTGATGAAGCTGATTGGAGAATTAGTAACTGTGCTAGACGACACTTTTATTAGTACAAGAATACCTATAAAACTTCACATAGAATACAATACAGTGTACCATGTAATTTGTTTTTGCCGATTCAGCTGTAATTAAGGTGAAAGATGGCTCGAAGAAGATCAATAATTTCTTGCAGGTGAAACTACAACAGATGGATAATAAATACATTAATAGTATAATTATTTTTTTTAGTCCACCATTAAAACAAGCTATGGAAGAAAATAAAAATAAGGTTTAATACAAAACATAAAATTCGATAGATTGTAATTATTTAACCTTCCGACAACCAAGCGACAGCCGGCTGTCGTGCCGTAACGTATCATGTGTGTTTGAAGGTTTAAACTATGTTGCTAAGCAATTGCACAGTTGGTAACTTTAATATTAAAGCCATTAAATTGGAATGAACTGAAACCGCTGTAAAGTTTTAACGGAACGTCAGATTATGTCGTGGACATACCTATACAGAAGTTTATAACGTTTTGACATCTCTTAGCAATGATGGCACTTATGTACTTATCTTCCCGCTAGGTAAAGTTATATGGTGTATAAATAATTTATTTTATACTCCTTATAATAATTATTTTAAATTAGAACAAGTGAACAAGTCATTTGTTTTTTTTTGGGGAGTAGGAAATCATTAAATGGCTTCTCCCGTGCGCACGTCTGACACGTCCTGGTGTAGTACGTGCGTGTCAGACTTTTACTGACTAAAACCCACTCATGTTAGGTACTTCGTTTGCCCTTTATGTTCCGGGGTCACGGTAACTATTATAACCATTCCGCAACCACGGCAGGAGAACCAGTCTAAATTTCAGATTTATTTTAGCTTTCAGACCCACATGATCTTTAATCTTCAAACTAGTTTTTTTGTTCAAATATTCTCTGAGTTATGGGCAATATTATGAAAGTCAGCTTTTAGTATCTCTCCTCGGTCATTGTACCTTTCTTTGTTTTACAAAAATACGAACAAAAGAATGTTCTTTACAAGGTTTTATTAGCCTGTTCGAAGACCCAGGCTTATCAGATTATCAGGTTCTGAAAATGAGATTTCTTGACATTATGATAAGAGCCCACCCAGCCTCCGGAAATATTTTTTATCTCGTTTTTCCCTGGTAGCAATCAAACGCCTCTATAGAGGTCACGACCTAAAGGAATTAGGGTACTTTCTGCGCTACAAAAGGTCATTCAGGGGTGAAAAATTATTTGTGCGATATTCGCGGTTATTTCCTTGTTGACAAAAAGAAATAGGGGAAAAATACAGATTTATTTGCAAAGATTTTGAGGAAGTCTTTAACGAGTCAAGTTGTTGTTTGTTGTTACTTTCTTGTTTTATTTCTTTCTTTATCTTTATGTATGTGACAAACATATTATTGTATAGTGCTACACACTACGTCGTAGGGAGAGTTAAACGAACATTGCTTAGCACGTACTGATTCGCTTTTGGCTTCCTGTAAATTTTTCACAACTGTCAAACGACTAGTGTAAAGGTGCGACTTTACTTACTTCTCGTATTTTGCTACATATTGGCGTGTTTGATGCAGTGTAACATGAACCTTAATCTTCACAGTCTGGAGTATAGTTTGTATAAACCAAGGAATGCAGATATTTTGACAAATACGCCAAAAGAAGTCGCAGTATAAGATAGAGACGGAAAATAGTACAGCCTAAATATTTGTCTCAGCCTTAGTGTTATCAATATTAATATGTACTTCTTTAAGTGTGACGCTTGTCACGCTTGCATGCACCATAGAGCTTTATTTTTTTGTACTAGGAACCTATAAAATTCAAGTTAGCCGCCTCATCTTTATTCATGCCAGTCTATATTCGAGGCGTTAATACCGTTAGACTCTCAACACTGTTGCAGCTTTTCCATCTATTGAATTACGAGATGAGTTCTAGAGCTCCAAACCTCGTTAATATTTAGGTATACCGATAGTTATTTGTATTCCGTTTTGGTAACAAAGCCGTGTTGACAGTTCTCCGCGGCTTCAACTTTGGCCTTTGTGATGAATTGATGATATAACAGGCGGAGGCTTGTCTTGCTAATGTTTGTTATTGAGATGGGAGTTGTTATTAAAATTTGATGTTTGGTATTGTGCATGGTGAGTGCTCATTTGTTTTTCTTGATAGGGGATCAATATCAAAAAGCTTGAGAGTCATGACTGATAGAAATCATATTTACCTACTTAACATGGTTTAAAAAATAAACAATGAAGCTTAAACCTTCGGACACGCGTGATTTGACACACAAGAGAAAGACAATAGCAGCGCGACACCCGGCTGTCTCATGGTCGTCGAAAGGTTAAAGTTAAGGTGGCTCTCATAGTAAAATTGTCTACAATGGTAAATATAATAGTCTTTTTTCGGGGTTTCTGGTTAACATAAAATAAGACGATGTAAAAGACTTTAAAGAAGCCAATAGTTACATCTTCTGGTTACTCTTCATGTTCATCTATTCTCGTCTGGTGTATATTCAAGGTTAAAGTTCAATATTTTTTTACTAAAACCAGTTTTAAGCGTTGCGTGTAAACATTGATTATTCACACTAAAAATAAATAGTTGTTTCCCGACCATAATTTGTGCCCCATTTGTTTTTTTGTTTGGTGGCAGTATACCTACGTATTTAAATAGTGTTAAAATTTTACCCTACAGGGCAGAGAAACCCCATTAGAGTCTTAAAACATTCATTAGTTATCTTATTAATTGGACTAGTGTTTACTTTCTCTTGTATTCCTTTTGTTTTTGTTGGATATGTAAAACAATATTATAGTAAGTGATGATGATGAACAATAAAAAATCTGTGTACTCCCACGAATGTGTTGTTTATATTGTTATTCATTAAAATATTTATGATATTTCAATTCAATTTCGTAATATTTACAGTTAGGATAATAGAATAGTCTCTGCATTGATATTCCAAATCTTCCAAATATTCGAAAATGGAACCTGCTAATAAGTGCTATAGAACCTAAAACCATGTTTTATATCCAAAAACACTGTTCAACCTGTCGTCTTCACCTTGCAACACTTTAAATTGTCCATTGCGTAACAGTAGAATTTCATAAGCACTATGTCGCGAACAATGCACAGTTGTCGACAATTTTAATGAGAGTCGGCTAAGAAAGGGTTCGCTACAATGTCCCCCTTCCTGCACACTGATGATGACAAATGATTACGTACGTCCGCGCGTCCATCAAAACGGAATTTGAAAAAGGAATGTAAATTCTCCTCCATTTTAAAAAAGCTCAATTTGAAATTAGAATATTGTTTTCTTTTTCCAAATTAAAATAAGTTTTTATTTCTTCTGTCTCTGTTCTCAGTGGTTAGTCTACATTGCCAGACAAATAAATAGGGTTACATTCTTATCGACACAAAATCTTTTTGTCTGCGAGCGTGGCAATCCAATTTGGGATCCCTCCATGTTCTTATTTTGTTATCCTTTTTTATAGTGTCCTTTATGACGCATAGGTTAACACACGAGTATCATATGGGGGCCATTCAACTCGTTAAGGAATGTCGATTAAGGATCAGATAGCTTGGGACTTTGGTCCTCTCACAATGGGGATTAAAAAGGTTAAATTAAAAGTATTAAAAACAGACCAATCCTTGCTATCTAGAATCATTTTTATGTAACAACGACAAAAGTTTTTATTAGGGAAAAATCCTTATGTAAAACGAAAAGAACTGATGTAAATTGAAAAGCTTTTAGTAATGAAATGAAATGTATAATGGTAAAATACTCATCTTGTTTGTCTTTAGATATTCAAAGGTGACAAGGATTTTTTTAAACTAGAAATAGCACAATAAAAGTGACTAGGTAGCTGAAATCAGCTTTAGTTAAAGCTCTTCGGTTTCTAGTTGAAATACGTTTGCTATATAGGTATGTATTTTTGATTATTAAGAACAGTCTTTAACTATTTTCAATTCAAACTACCTATCGCTAAAAATTTTACTATCTCTTGCGAAACGAACGAAATTCTTTATCCAACTTTGACGTAGTTCAAACGAAAGTAAAGGATGTTGGCAACAGTACAAGTTTGTACAAACAGACTAATAAATGACCGACGGGTTTATTTGTAACAACAGCAGAACAGCTGATAGGTAAACGCTTTATTTTTGATAACTTCTGCGGTTTGCAGCGCTCGAGCGCTGTTACGTCACCATTCAAACAATGTTCTCACATTAAAATTGAGTTTAACTGGCTTTTAAGTGGTTGTTCGTCTGTTTTCTTTATAAGAACCATTAATTTTGTCGGGCTTCCGCGAAGTTTTTTTTTGGACTTTTACTGAGGCCAAAATCGTCATTTTCAAAACTGTTTCAGCTGGATTATAAATTGAATTTCATTTACCAGAATTATTTAAACTTTTGAGAGATCGTGGATTTAATATACCTATTTATTATTTAAAAGAGAACAGAAGTAGTGTAAGTAACACAGAGACTACTTATTACAGGTTCCCACGATTAGAAGTACAGTTAAAACAAAAAATGGCATTGAAATTAAGGGGACATCCCTGCCACTAGCACCGTCACCGATAATTCCCAGAAATACACGTTAAGAATAAAATAAACTCTACATCATACAACCAAACACATCACAAGGAAAACAGTGTAAAACAAATCTCAGATAAATCAAATAATACATGCCATTTTACTTTCTCTAGTTGCATCGTTATTGAAGTGTAACAACATGTAAATGCAGTGAGTTTATTGTCTCAATTCAATTTCATATGTAAAGGCAACGTGACACTAGTCACGTGACCCTGGAGGTAGATACTCGTTAATCGTGACCACATCACCACAAGATGGATCTAGATAGATCAGCTAGCACATGTTGTGGGCACGTGCTTGTCTCTAGGGTCCTGTTCATCGGTTTCTGATTTCTTGTCGTGTGTTCGGATAGTTCCCAGGTGTTACACGACACGTGTGCTGTTGTCCTTCTTTATTTTGTGTAGGCATAAGATTTGTTTCAGTCCAACGATTCAGTCCAGTCGGCTTATAAAAGTGTTGTATTCATTTTTATGACTTTATACTATAGGATTACAAGCCGTTTTACTTAAGAATAGTGTTTTAGAACATAAACATGAGTCGAGCGTTTGAAACGACATTTATGGGTAGTTTTATCCAACCTTCTCCTAACATTGACTGGAAACCTAGGGGTAGAGAAAAATAGAAAAGCGTGGGTTTTCTTAGGCAACAATATTAGAAGTGGAAATCAATCAAAGACTTGTGTAGGACAAGCCAACGTGTTTAAAATTAAGCTGTGGTGTTGCTTAAGAGGCAATCTATACGATTTTTATAAAGATGAAATAAATAAAGCATGAATTTAACAACACGTTCTGGGTTTAATCAAATGCGTCTGTAATTTGCGGTTTCGTTAACATGTCAATAGAGAAAGTTTGTGAGATTGGGTAGTTGCACGTAATGATGAACAATGATCTGACTAGGCATATAAACAGTACATTGTACTTTCAAATAGTAGTATGCAAGCTAAGTTTTTGTTTACAAGAAAATAGTGTTCCTAGGACTCTAGGCTTTTCGCGTCTTTTGAAGGCTGGTCTTATGATTAAGGGTTTTGACAAGATAAGCTTATAAACACTATTAGTCCTTTAGCCTAGGCCTATTCTAGATTCAGGCTTTCTTCTGCTTGCAGGTTTAAAGGGGCGTATGTAAGGCTAGCCTGGCAACGACTGAAATGGATAAACGTCTGAAATTGCTAAAAAGTCTATAAAGGTCTTGGCCCTCGAGGGTATAGATAGCTATACACGACTTACTTTTGATTCTATTGTTTATTCTTTGTAAAAACCTTCAAATGTACTTACAAAAGATAAGGTTGTATAATAATATCACCTCTTACTTATCAAGTAACTGCTTATTTTTATGGCATTTTGCTTCTGTCAAAAAAGGTGAAAAAGAAATTTGCCACGGAGACGTCTCTTGGCCCTTAGAAAATGCTCTTGAACTTTAAGAATATAAGTATAGGTGTACCAGGAACTGATGACAAATTAAAAGTAAAACAAATAATGATTTTTATATGGTATACTTGTCATGTCATCTGTCAAGTGACATTACGTTTGTTTGTTTACATTTGTTATTTTCAAGAAATCTTTAGTAAAAAGTGAAAATATGACTAAGAAACCACTGCGGTCACAATCCAGAAGCACTGTTTATAAAGTGTACCGATAGATCTGTAGAGAAGAAGGAGTAGCTTACACGCAATTTTCAATTTTAGACCGCGTGCTCTTGTTGACTGGTTAGTATGACTCGCCAATGTTGATACTTTGTTTCATATCCATTTATATGAGATTAACATATGTACATATATTACGTAAAATATAAATTTGGCTTATTACAGGGGTGTGTACTAGTACTATACGACGAATTATTGCAGAAGGTATATAAAGAAGGCAGAAGCCTTTCAAAGGAGAAGCCGTTCAAACTTGCAAGCCCTAACCAAATTGGGAAACTAATCACAAACCAATACATAATTTTCTTCATCTTTACCGTGTAAATAAATTATTTTATAGTGAATGGGTTGAATCATTTTATATAATTCAGATATCTCACTTTTTATGAAACCTTTAAACATACGTAATTTGAGACACAATAGAAAGACAATAGCAGCCCGACAGCCGGCTTTCGGCTGATCGTTCAAAGTTTAAAACATATTTTAATTTTGGTCACTCACATTCACCTAAAAACCGGTCAAGTGCGTAGTTTTTGCATGAAAAAGTAACAAACAAAAATACATACAAATCTTTCCTCTTTATAATACTGCTAGTATTGTTAATAAACAATAAGTGTAATAAATTTTTAGGGGAAAAATACAAGTATCAAAACCTTTTAATCCGTTTTCCCCGGTGTTGTAATCATCATATTTTATTTTCCATTTTTGTCATCAGTTCCTGGTACACCTATAATTTCATTATTTCAAAGAAATCCAGATCAGTCAAATTAATTCGCTTCAACGAAATTAAATCAGATCCAATTTAAATAGAGTCGTAGATTGGATGGATTTCCGGCCAATTGAATTTATTCTGTTCAAAAAGGGCGAAGTGTATATTTGAGAAATGAAAAGCTTTATGTCGCGAATTTCCTACTCTTACTGTTTTACAAATTTAATTAAGATCAAACACAAGTTAAGATAATATGGAAGTCATATTCGCTAAAGTAAAGACACATAATCCACAGAGTTATCTCCGTATAATGGGTAAACAATTTACTATTATTTACTTCTCGTTATGTAGGATCCAACATTAGTTTGGTAAATTCACAGAAAATTTTAAACAATGTAATTTAACATAACAACATTATCATTAGGATAATAGAAAACAAGATGTATGAAAAGATAATAACTGTAAACTAATTTATAACAAGCTGCACCTACTTTTGCATCTAGCAGCCATAAACAGGGGTGTGGAAGCAACCATCAATTATGCCTAATGGACATCGCAAAATAATTTACAATAGTGACCACATTAAAGATGAATAATTACAATCTCATCAATGAGAGTGACTATAGTATTCGATTATATTATCCAACACCGGTAGTGCCGAATGTTTAAACAAACGATGTTGTCCAAATGCGAAATGCAATATGACAAGAATATTAATCATCTCTTTTAACTCATTTTGTAAAAGCGTCTTTTATTAATTCTGACGCTCGGCTTTGTAATCGTAATCGTATTCATTGTGTGTTTCAATTGTTAACCGTAAGCGCGCATTATGTGGAGCTACCAATGAAACTCGCAACGTTTGACAACGTATGTCTGTAATTATGTAATGTTGCTAAAAAATAAAAAGCTTCACATAAGCGTTGCGTGGCCAATAAGAAAGATGTGCCGAAATAAACACGTACACAAAATATTTAACGACGTGATCTACATACATGTTGCGTTACAGCATCCTCAAATTCATTTGATAAGCGAAAATAAACGTAAAGCAACTCGAACGATGGACAAGTACAGAATGGTGTAAACTAAGGGCTTTGCTTTCTATTCTACATGAGTGTGGATCGGGAGGAGATCTCACCAAACCGGTTGGCCCTTCATGCCGGCAGTTGTCCGTTCGAGTGAGACTAGAGCACGCAAGTGCATCTCTCCTTTCAGCTACGCGCACAAATCAACGCATACCATTTTTGGCTGCAGCAAATTTCACCGGTCATCTTCTTTATCAAACACAGCACATGTTCCAAAAAACAGATCTCACACTAATATCGTCAGTTTAAAACTGTAGCACCCGCGAACACGGCCCGACCGCGCCGTGGCTTACGGGCGACTAACAGAGCTCGGCGAGTACACCCATCTCGCTACGGAAAAATAAACGGGATTGTGCGCAGTGTGTATAGGTCTTAAATAGAAACAAAACAAGCTGAAATGAACTCTGCGATGGTAGAGATAAAGATGATGAAGCAGGTTTAACAAAAAAAACATATGTTGTTTTGACTGAGCATAAAACTGGCGATTGTAGCCAAAGCCCGCTAGTTGCAGTGGAAAGAAAGTAGGTGCATTTCCCCGTGTAGGATGCTGCAGGCCAACAAGCTGTGAACCGAAATGCGGTCAGTGTCGTTGCTGTTTCATGATTTAATAATGTGACACAGACTAAGCCACGCCCTCATTGATTTTGCTACTGCCGTAAGAATACGGGAGTTCTACGAATTACATACTAACTACATCTCAGTAGGTACATACCGCCATGACTCCACTTTTAGAAGTTCATAGCAACAAACCATAATCTAGTACAAATATTTTTGATATGTTTGGTGGTTACCGAAATATCACGTGCTGGGGCAGAAACGTGGAATATTTACCTGTGAACAAACAGAATATAGATAAGTTGGTTATAATTAATGCTTTGGCTCTTAGAATGGATGTAAGTTTAAATAAAAAGGAAAGTTGATCTATTGGAACTACTGGACCGGTTTAAGGCGACTTGTCTGTTAGCGGTGGTACTGAATGTTTACTGGTGGGCTGAGTCGTTGCAGCTGTACAGCTGTTTCAACATTCACAACATTCGAGTGTTCAACAGACCATTGAACTAACATTAAACAATGCTTAACAGAAATAATTGAACCCGAAGTTATCTTCGGGTTCAATTATTGCTTGTGTCAAAATGTTTTCGAGTAATCATTTTACATTTATATGTAAAATGATTACTCGAAAACATTTTGACAAAAGCATGTTTATTTACTTATTTGGAAAACATACAAGTCCCTTAATTAATTAAACTTTAGTATTATATTTTAATTGGGGTACGAGTAATTCATGACGTTGTGTAAATGTTATACAATTATATTAGATCTAACTAGGTGCCAGCGAAGTGAGTAAATAAACAAAGACAAGAATAAAATTCCAACAACAATAACAATAAGTTTATTTATTTATTTAAAAATAATAACGCACAGCAGAAACTACTAAAGCTTGAAACCATTGTCAAAGCAGTTGGTTAGCAAGATAGATACACAGACCACAGTACCTAATTACAATTTAAGGGCGCACTTAGATAAAAATATAATATATACTTCTGTCTATCCAAAGATAGTAAAAAAAAACTGCAAATTTTTTTACTAATATAAGTGTTCCGATTATGTATCCCAATATATCTCTTTGAATTCAAACGTTATACAATCACGATTGGACTTGCCACTTGCCACTATACCTATTAGTGTGGGTTATCGAATTGTTTATTTATCATGGGATTCCGTTAGTCACATAATATTTGATTAGGCCTATTACTATGACCAATGCTAATAAGAATTCATTAAGCAGTTTTACTACCATCAAAAATGTAAAACATTGTATTGATGAATTTATTGGGGCTTACGTAAAAATTGCCCGTCAACCTTTACTATAAAGTTCTTCTTTTTATTATTTTAAGTAATAAACAATTATGCCGAGATAAATATAAACGTTCTTTCTTTCTTTCTTTCTTTCTTTCTTTCTTACTTAGCACACTTTCTTTAGCTATTCTTGAGCGCCATTTTGCCGTAGTAGTTTGACAGTTATCTTGTTCACGAACTAAACTAAAAAGTTGATTAAGAACACGACAGAAGGGTATCAGGACACATGCGCGAAAGACATTTGCGCGAAAGACACTTGCGCGAGGCCATTTGGGCGAATGGACACATGCGCGAATGGACGTTTGCGCCCATAGACATTTCCGCGAATGGACACTTGCGCGACTAGACGTTTCCGCGCCAAACCACTTGCGCGAAGCCCTTTGCGCGACGGACACTTGCGCGCCAGACATTTCCGCGACAGACGTTTGCGCCCAAACACTTCCGCGACTGGACACTTGCGCGAACTTTTTATTCAAAGGACATTGGGCAAATTTAAAAATATTATGTAAGGGGTACCAATATTTTTTTATTTACTTTTGGTTTACATGGCGTCCACATATCTACCGAGGGTGGTAAGTCGTTTTCCATAATATTTTTCACAAAATACGTCATGGGTGTCGATTTCATGGTTTTTTGGGGTGCCAAGGTCAATAATGAGGTCGCTTTGAGAATCCAAGATGGCGGCCGTGACCTTTATCATAATATGCGTCATGGGTGTCGTTTTCATGGTTTTTTGGGGTGCTAAGGTCAAAAATGGGGTCAATTTGACAATCCAAGATGGCGGTCGTGACCTTACTCACAATATGCGTCATGGGTGTCGTTTTCATGGTTTTTTGGGGTGCTAAGGTCAAAAATGAGGTCGATTTGAGAATCCAAGATGGCGGTCGTGACCTTTCTCATAATATGCGTCATGGGTGTCGTTTTCATGGTTTTTTGGGATGCTAAGGTCAAAAATGGGGTCGATTTGACCATCCGAGATGGCGGTGGTAACCTTTCTCACAATATGCGTCATGGGTGTCGTTTTCATGGTTTTTTGGGGTGCTAAGGTAAAAAATGAGGTCGATTTGACAATCAAGATGGCGGCCGTGACCTTTATCATAATATGCGTCATGGGTGTCGTTTTCATGGGTTTTGGGGGTGCTAAGGTCAAAAATGGGGTCCATTTGACCATCCAAGATGGCGGTGGTGACCTTTCTCACAATATGCGTCATGGGTGTCGTTTTCATGGTTTTTTGGGGTGCTAAGGTCAATAATGAGGTCGATTTGACAATCCAAGATGGCGGTCGTGTCCTTTCTCACAATATGCGTCATGGGTGTCGTTTTCATGGTTTTTTGTGGGGCTAAGGTCAAAAATGGGGTCGATTTGACAATCCAAGATGGCGGTCGTGACCTTTCTCATAATATGCGTCATGGGTGTCGTTTTCATGGTTTTTTGGGGTGCCAAGGTCAATAATGAGATTGATTTGAGAGTCTAAAATGGCGGCAGTGACCTTTACCATAACATGCGTCATGGGTGTCGTTTTCATGGTTTTTTGCGGTGCCAAGGTCAATAATGAGGTCGATTTGAGAATCTAAGATGGGGGCAGTGACCTTTACCATAATATGCGTCATGGGTGTCGTTTTCATGGTTTTTTGTGGGGCTAAGGTCAAAAATGGGGTCCATTTGACAATCCAAGATGGCGGTCGTGTCCTTTCTCATAATATGCGTCATGGGTGTCGTTTTCATGGTTTTTTGGGGTGCCAAGGTCAATAATGAGGTTGATTTGAGAGTCTAAAATGGCGGCAGTGACCTTTACCATAACATGCGTCATGGGTGTCGTTTTCATGGTTTTTTGGGGTGCTAAGGTCAATAATGGTGTCAATTTGACAATCCAAGATGGCGGTCGTGACCTTTCTCACAATATGCGTCATGGGTGCCGTATTTATGGCTTTTTGGGGTGCTAAGGTCAATAATGAGGTCGATTTGACAATCCAAGATGGCGGTCGTGACCTTTCTCATAATATGCGTCATGGGTGTCGTTTTCATGGTTTTTTGGGGTGCCAAGGTCAATAATGAGGTTGATTTGAGAGTCTAAAATGGCGGCAGTGACCTTTACCATAACATGCGTCATGGGTGTCGTTTTCATGGTTTTTTGGGGTGCTAAGGTCAATAATGGTGTCAATTTGACAATCCAAGATGGCGGTCGTGACCTTTCTCACAATATGCGTCATGGGTGCCGTTTTTATGGCTTTTTGGGGTGCTAAGGTCAATAATGAGGTCGATTTGACAATCCAAGATGGCGGTCGTGACCTTTCTCATAATATGCGTCATGGGTGTCGTTTTCATGGTTTTTTGGGGTGCCAAGGTCAATAATGAGGTTGATTTGAGAGTCTAAAATGGCGGCAGTGACCTTTACCATTATATGCGTCATGGGTGTCGTTTTTATGGTTTTTTGTGGGGCTAAGGTCAAAAATGGGGTCCATTTGACAATCCAAGATGGCGGTCGTGTCCTTTCTCATAATATGCGTCATGGGTGTCGTTTTCATGGTTTTTTGGGATGCCAAGGTCAAAAATGGGGTCGATTTGACCATCCACGATGGTGGTGGTGACCTTTCTCACAATATACGTCATGGGTGTCGTTTTCATGGTTTTTTGGGGTGCTAAGGTCAAAAATGAGGTCGATTTGACAATCCAAAATGGCGGTCGTGTCCTTTCTCACAATATGCGTCATGGGTGTCATTTTCATGGTTTTTTGCGGTGCCAAGGTCAATAATGAGGTCGATTTGAGAATCTAAGATGGCGGCAGTGACGTTTACCATAATATGCGTCATGGGTGTCGTTTTCATGGTTTTTTGGGGTGCCAAGGTCAATAATGGGGTCAATTTGATAATCCAAGATGGCGGCCGTGACCTTTCTTATAATATGCGTCATGGGTGTCGTTTTCATGGTTTTTTGGGGTACTACATTTTTGACATTATTACACAAAAAAAACGATTAAAACGACCCCCATGTCGCATATTATGAGAAAGGTCACGACCGCCATCTTGGATTCTCAAATTGACCTCATTATCGACCTTAGCACCCCAAAAAACCATGAAAACGACACCCATGACGCATATTATGAGAAAGGTCACGACCGCTATCTTGGATTCTCAAATTGACCTCATTATTGACCTAAGCACCCCAAAAAACCATGACAACGACACCCATGACGCATGTTGTGGTAAAGGTCACGACCGCCATCGCCATCTTGGATTGTCAAATCGACCCCATTTTTGACCTTAGCACCCCAAAAAACCATGAAAACGACACCCATGACGCATATTATGAGAAAGGTCACGGCCGCCATCTTGGATTGTCAAATCGACCTCATTATTGACCTTAGCACCCCAAAAAACCATGAAAACGACTCCCATGACGCATGTTATGGTAAAGGTCACGACCGCCATCTTGGATTGTCAAATCGACCCCATTTTTGACCTTAGCACCCCAAAAAACCATGAAAACGACACCCATGACGCATATTACGAGAAAGGTCACGGCCGCCATCTTGGATTGTCAAATCGACCTCATTATTGACCTTAGCACCCCAAAAAACCATGAAAACGACACCCATGACGCATGTTATGGTAAAGGTCACTGCCGCCATGTTAGACTCTCAAATCGACCTCATTATTGACCTTAGCACCCCAAAAAACCATGAAAACGACACCCATGACGCATATTATGAGAAAGGTCATGACCGCCATCTTGGATTGTCAAATCGACCTCATTTTTGACCTTAGCACCCCAAAAAACCATGAAAACGACACCCATGACGCATATTGTGAGAAAGGTCACCACCGCCATCTTGGATGGTCAAATGGACCCCATTTTTGACCTTAGCATCCCAAAAAACCATGAAAACGACACCCATGACGCATATTATGAGAAAGGTCACGACCGCCATCTTGGATTGTCAAATCGACCCCATTTTTGACCTTAGCCCCACAAAAAACCATGAAAACGACACCCATGACGCATATTGTGAGAAAGGACACGACCGCCATCTTGGATTGTCAAATCGACCTCATTATTGACCTTAGCACCCCAAAAAACCATGAAAACGACACCCATGACGCATATTGTGAGTAAGGTCACGACCGCCATCTTGGATTGTCAAATTGACCCCATTTTTGACCTTAGCACCCCCAAAAACCATGAAAACGACACCCATGACGCATATTATGATAAAGGTCACGGCCGCCATCTTGATTGTCAAATCGACCTCATTTTTTACCTTAGCACCCCAAAAAACCATGAAAACGACACCCATGACGCATATTGTGAGAAAGGTTACCACCGCCATCTCGGATGGTCAAATCGACCCCATTTTTGACCTTAGCATCCCAAAAAACCATGAAAACGACACCCATGACGCATATTATGAGAAAGGTCACGGCCGCCATCTTGGATTCTCAAATCGACCTCATTTTTGACCTTAGCACCCCAAAAAACCATGAAAACGACACCCATGACGCATATTGTGAGTAAGGTCACGACCGCCATCTTGGATTGTCAAATTGACCCCATTTTTGACCTTAGCACCCCCAAAAACCATGAAAACGACACCCATGACGCATATTATGATAAAGGTCACGGCCGCCATCTTGATTGTCAAATCGACCTCATTTTTTACCTTAGCACCCCAAAAAACCATGAAAACGACACCCATGACGCATATTGTGAGAAAGGTTACCACCGCCATCTCGGATGGTCAAATCGACCCCATTTTTGACCTTAGCATCCCAAAAAACCATGAAAACGACACCCATGACGCATATTATGAGAAAGGTCACGACCGCCATCTTGGATTCTCAAATCGACCTCATTTTTGACCTTAGCACCCCAAAAAACCATGAAAACGACACCCATGACGCATATTGTGAGTAAGGTCACGACCGCCATCTTGGATTGTCAAATTGACCCCATTTTTGACCTTAGCACCCCAAAAAACCATGAAAACGACACCCATGACGCATATTATGATAAAGGTCACGGCCGCCATCTTGGATTCTCAAAGCGACCTCATTATTGACCTTGGCACCCCAAAAAACCATGAAATCGACACCCATGACGTATTTTGTGAAAAATATTATGGCCGCCATCTTGCTTTTGAAAACGACTTACCACCCTCGGTAGATATGTGGACGCCATGTAAACCAAAAGTAAATAAAAAAATATTGGTACCCCTTACATAATATTTTTAAATTTGCCCAATGTCCTTTGAATAAAAAGTTCGCGCAAGTGTCCAGTCGCGGAAGTGTTTGGGCGCAAACGTCTGTCGCGGAAATGTCTGGCGCGCAAGTGTCCGTCGCGCAAAGGGCTTCGCGCAAGTGGTTTGGCGCGGAAACGTCTAGTCGCGCAAGTGTCCATTCGCGGAAATGTCTATGGGCGCAAACGTCCATTCGCGCATGTGTCCATTCGCCCAAACGGCCGCGCGCAAGTGTCTTTCGCGCAAATGTCTTTCGCGCAAGTGTACCAGATCCCGACAGAAGATATTAGTTTAGTCCAGTCAAATTAGCCAGAGCGCAGCGCCTGAAGTAAAATACGTTCATTACGTATTTTTAGCGGCTATGTTTATAATCGCTCTAAATTATATATATAGAGTCTTTCATTTTTTTAATAAAAATGAAAAAAAAAGATGTACCTACTTAACTTACATTTTTTTAACATCCGCACCAAAGACAGTAATATAGCTTAGCCGAACCACTTGCTACCTTTTATTTCTCTCGGTCTCAAAGTGAGGTGGCTAATCCAGCCTGAGTTTCCATAGTATACTACATGAGCTGCTTGCTAAACATGAAACAATCATAGTTTACAATACTTACTCATGCACCAGAAGATGCCTTGTGTTGTAAGACGTTGACAGAATGATTGAATACAAGCTAAACATAGTACTAACATCATCTTTCAACAATTCTGAATGGTAGCCTAAACATGCACATAATTAGGTTCTGCGTTCATTACGTTTTAATTTCTTATCTCTATCGTTAGTTTTTTATACATTGGCTTCATTAATTGAATCCAGTTGTCTGCATGTTTCCACTCAATTATAGTATAGATGATACACCTATACCAATTCCGGGTTGTGGGACATCACGCCCACGAAAGATCTCGCCCCAGGGCAAGATGTTTACTTTTCAAAATATGCATGTGACATATTCGCCCGAAAAATAATGTCCTGTGTAAAATAAATGGTACTGGGATGTCTCTTATTAAAAAGTGAAGAGATATTTTGGCTAAATCGTTTTTTTTTTTAATAAACATCAGATGAATCTGCAAATCATAAAGTCTAATGACCTTTTTAGAACAGTACATTATTTTTCGGGTGAATATACGTGTGAATGAATATATACCCATGTACATTTTAAAAAGTGGACAACTCGCTCGGGGGCGAGATCTTACGTGGGCAGGATGTCCCATAGCATAGCCCCCAATACCATAATATCTGGACCGCTTTATTGCTGTGTCAGAAACCGGTACAGATTACATTGATACAGATGAACTGATGACGGGCATTTTGGACACTTTAGCAATATAGGACATAGTCTGATCAGCTCTGCATATACTGGGTTCACAATCGCCAAATTATGTTAACGCTATGTCAATTAAATATGATGACTCTCTGGCCATAGCCAGAGAGCAATTTTTTGCAATCTCATTTGGTAAGCCCAAGTAAATAAGGACCGCCTAAAAATCTACGCGTAGAAGTCTATCTTTAAAAAAATTAACACCATCAAAATTTTAGACATCCGAAATAGTGTAACGGTAATAAGAATTAATTGTCCTACTTATATGGCTATCTATGAATTACCTATTACCTAGATCTAGGCATTCATTAGCAGTGTTTAACATGGTTGTATCAGGTCATAGCCAGGTTGTTAGTCTAGAAATGAATGAGAATGAATGCTAATAAACTCTATATTTTTCTGTCAGCGTTGTGCTAGCGGTGGGCAAAACAAACTTGAGATTATAAACCTGATTTACAATAAATATTTTTACATTTATATTATTACTGGCTGTGTTCCGCGGTTTTACTCGCGATAAGTTAGGTCTTTGGTTATTACTGCTGCCATGGGTCATAGCGAGAAGTAATGTAGCCCATTCATTACTCTGATGTATCAATACATAGTATAAAACAAAGTTGCTCCCTACTGTCTGTACCTATGTAATTATGTTTATCTTTAACTGCGCAACGGATTTTGATGCAGTTTTTTTCGATAGAATGACTCAAGCGGAAGGTTGATATGTATAATACATGCATAAAATAGTAGAGGATACCGGGGTTTTCAAACTGTCTCGCTAGTAAGATAAGGCCATAAAGTGTCAACAATATACGTTCAAAAGTTTTTGCGTGAAAGAGTACGAAACATCCATCCATCACAAAATTTATGATTTACAATATAAGTACCTAGATTAGTAGAATTTTCATCCCAGTTGACTAAAAACACGTGAAATATTCCAGCAAGTTAATTAGCTTAAACCTTTGATTTGAGTCATTATCTTGGGTACTCATTACGTTAAAATCTCAAATGAATTGATAAAACTTTGATATAGGACTGAAAACTGTGAAAATATATCTGAAGAGTTTGTTTGTTCTTTTGGCTAAACGTGCCTATCTCAGAAACCACTTGTCCGAAGAGAAAAACTCTTTCTGTGGATAGCCTATTTGTTGAGGAAGGCTATAGGGTATTATAACTGCAAGCTCCGGCCTACGGGAGAGCAAAAGTAACTATCGATGCGGATGAAACCGCGGGGGACAGCTATGTTAGTACATGTGATTAATTCGCGAGGTGATGAGTAATTATTTACGTCTCTGTTTTTATCTTTGGGTATAATTTATACGTTACCCACTTTTTGTTTGCAGTTTTTGCTTATAAATTACCTGTGAGTTTACAAGCTTTGGAACAACAGTTTTTTGGACATTATAGGGTTGGATGACTTTTGTACTGCGTACAAAATACATATCTGTTAAAAAAATAACATATTAACGACTGTTACTTTTATTTTGTCTTCGTGTTGACAGCAATCGTTAAAAAAACGCGTTCTTTTTTGTTTAATATACCGAAACATCTGTAATCTAGTCGATTATTAGTACAACTATAGTTATTTTTAATCAACCAAGTTAAGTCTGATCTGTCGACCCCATAGTACTTGAAATATGTAGGTATTGCCTTCTACTTGTATTTTATGACATAGGTACTAGCTTTCGCTGCCCGCGCGAATGTTGACCTTCCATTCATTATTCTTCCTTTAGAGGTCGATTTTCCAAAAATCTCTGTCTGTCTGCGTCTGTGTTTCCAATAGCATATAACCCGGATGTATTCAAGAGACGAGTGCATAGGCATCTTTTGGGTGAGCTCGCTCCATCGTAGGCCCCGTCTAAGTCTGGGACCAAGAGCAAGCCCATAAGTAATAAAAAAAAACCTGCTCTTCACAAAGACCACATCCTCCAAGTATCATATGTCTCTAGGTCCTAGGAGCAGCACAACGGTTTGGGCTGAGGGTATATTAACAATCTGCCAGTCAGTCAGTCAGTCGGTTTTGTATACATGGATTAACCTTTCAACGACAAACCGACAGCCGGCTGGCGGGCTGCTATTGTCTTTTTATTGTGTCTTTTGTTTGAAAGTTTAATAGTAGTAAAATGAGAAATTAAGACCATGGAAAAGGAAGCCGCAGTATTGTTGACATCGCGAAAATATTTTGTCTCGTCTATAGATACCTGATTTGCGTGCACAGATAACCATTTAATGGTACTTTTATTCTGAAACAGGCACGGAAACAAAATTACTATGCCAGTAGCAAAGCTAAGCGTCAAAAAGGAGGCCATGATGTAAAACAAACTTTGTCTCTGTCAACAGTGTTTAGTCAACAAAATAAATGCAGTAGCGTTTTTATCTGTCTGTAGTACCTCACGCGATGATTCAGAAGAGATCGAAATAGGTAGAGTATACATAGCTTAACTTCGAGGAAGTTACATTGAGCGGATAATACAAAATGTGATATTTAATACTATTTTCGATGTGTAACTAGAAATATTTAAACACACCCAACTTAATTTTGAATGAATATTTACAGTAAATAGACTTAAATACTAAAAAAGTGTCAACTAGTTTAGTAGAGAACATTTAAATTCTTCGAACACACGTGATTCGAGACACAATAGAAAGATAGCAGCCCGACAGCCGGCTGTCGCTTGGTCGCTGAAAGGTTAAAAACGTCTAATATGATTATTCAAATAAACAATATGTAACTATAATTACAAAGTCCCTTAAATGATTTGTGACTTTAATTCCCGGGATTAAAACGTCATTTTCATAATTCCTGGATATTAGTCGAGGAATTATCCACTCTATTTAAATTACTCCCTCGACGATTCAGTATCGACTATACTGTACTTAATCCGGGCTCTGTTTATAATAGAAGTCAAAGAGGTCGTAAGTTGTGACACGTGACGCTAGTGACAGGCTGTTGCCATGTGTTCCTTTGTCTAAACAAAAGAAATAAGTATTTGTTGCACTGCACGAGTGCTGCACCACATGCTCAATACTCCGCAACAAACTGTAATTTATTTAAACTCGTAAATTGGAACTGCTTTTTGTGTTTTATTTACTTTTGCTTTGAAAAACAACGGTTATAAAAAGCAATGTGTTCTGTTTAGACGTCATGCGCCGTAATCTATTGGTTTGTGGTTGCATGTTTTTTTTTTAAACAAAGGCATTGTCCATTTCTGCCGTACGTGTTTTTTTTTGTTAAAATTCTAGGAATCTACTAAAGGTGCAATTGCAATTGTGTTAATTACTGATCTTAATGAAAGCGTACTTCATTTCCCGCAGTTTTAAAGATTCTGCGCAAAGATAGACAATGATAAATTGTGTTTTTATCGCTCATAATGATCGCCTTCGCAGCACTAGCGCTTAACGCCTGAAGGTCTATTTATAGCTCATAGGTATGGTAATTTATTTGTCCTTGAAGTCTGGAGATAGCGAAGAGAATCTTGAATAAGGGATGATTCTAATATTAAAGGTCGATTCTGTGTTAGATTTTGCAATGTTGCCATTTATTAATGAATGTTTATTAAAAATTAGTTTTAACATGAATGAGGTTAGCAAATATCTTTCTTCTACTGTTAGCTTAGGAAAGTTAAGAAATGTTATTATAGGTTCCGTCCGGAAGGCAGAGATATTAGCTTTGCGAACCGTCATAACCTAAATAAACCTGGGATAATAAAAGGACTGCTGATTTTTAACCGACTTCAAAAAAAAGTAGGTTCTCTGTTTTTAACTGACTTCAAAAAAAAGTAGGTTCTCTGTTTGACCTGTATGTATGTATGTATGTATGTTTGTCCGCGAATATCTTTCGTTTGGCTGAACCGATTTTGATGCGGTTTTCAGAAAAGTTTTTTTTACATTCTGGAGAAGGTTTTAGTATATAACACTAATGGGTATCTCTTGACGTTGCCTGCATAGATCCTGTTTTGCTTTCTTGGGTTGTAGATTTTCAAAGACGATTGTATGTTGGACTCTTACTTAAAAGTAAAAGAAAAAAAAAGTAAAAAATAAAAAGCTTTTTAAAAAAAAAGATAACCGACTTCAAAAGCTAACAGCTCTAAAATAACTATTTCCGAAGTCGGTGGCTTCTCTTCTGCCGGTCGATTTATGTTGCCACCGACTTCGGAAATAGTTATTTTAGAGCTGTTAGCTTTTGAAGTCGGTTATCTTTTTTTTTAAAAAGCTTTTTGTTTTTATAATTATCTGCAGACCATTTGGATGTTCGAATCAAATACAATTTCGCTTTACGTGCATCTCTTTGGCTGAGGCTACAGTAGGTAGCGATTTGCGATGCCAGTCGCATCGCTAATCGAAGAGCGAAACGAGATAAACATGGAATGGCTACATTATAACCGAAAATCTGGCGTTTATTCGATTCAATTTCGCTGATACGTCGATGTAGCCGGTGCCGCGATTACAGTAATGTAGTTCCTGTCGCAAAAATAATCAAAGATCGCTAGTAATATTTGATTAACGGTGTAGCCATTTAGTGAAAATCCATGTATTTGTTTCAATCGCTCGTGCGTCGCAGTTCGCGTCGCAGCCTAGTGTAGCCTCAGCCTTTGAGTTAGCAAATAATGTAACAATCGATAGATGTGTGAGATGTGTGTGTGCAATCCATTTCGATATTGAGTTTACAAATTATTGATGGTATGTACGTACGTACAGAGTCAACATCGAGTGGTAGCTAGCCCGTTTCAATTTCGAATCCAATCGATTCCTGAAGGACAATAATCTAGTCGGAATCTCATTTTATCGACAAACAAGTTGGTGAATAGAGGCATTGTTGACAGATTTATACTGAGATTAGCCTGCAAACTCTTCTTCTTCAAGTCACTACATAGAGTAAAAAAAAGCTTGTCTCGCTGTCTGCCAGTCCGTATGCTTAGATCTCTAGGGAGGTTTATATTATGTATAATACGTGTATAAGTATAGTTGAGAAAAGCCTAAATATTTAAAGATTTGTCAAACCCGTGTCAAGCTGGGGGTTGTTAGTATAAGTACAAGAACAATCTTATTGGAGACAATTTCGTCATCAGCCTTCTTCTTACACAAACAGACGGTTGCTATTAAATCAATATTTAATTTCCAGACTATGAAGGATTTTTTTTCAAAAGAAACACTTCACACGTAGACAATTTAGGTATATTTAAAACGAAAGAAATGCGAAATGCATAAACATTTTGTTTATCCAGATTTTATGTTTTGCCATTTTCACTTCTGAATTTTGCATGCATTATACTATAAATGGGATTTTTTAAAGAAATTTGTTGTGATTTCGTTAGTAATCACAGATATCGAATCGTGCCTTTTAAAATAAAAAAAAACTGGTTAATAGGTGTTAATTACGAATGAATATGGTAATTTAAACGTGCTTTAAAAAGAAACTGTGTTGCCTAGATTTTATAGAGATATTAAATAGGAACAGAGTTAAATTTGACTATATTAATTAGTACAGTTAGGTCGTTTTACTATGATTATCATTTTTTTTTGTGGATGGGAAATTATCTAATGACTTCTCCGCCCTGGGAGGGCCCGGAAGGGAGTGTCAGACTTTTACTGACTAAAACCCACCCATGTTCTTTCGGTTGCCCTTTAAGACAACCCTGGCAACCGAAGATAACTAGGTATTAGAACTATTCAAGTGAGTATTGATAAGTACCACATAAGTAAATTAATTATTATTAGTAAATTAATTTTATAAAATACTTGCGACCCATCCTAGCTCCGCACTACACTATAATATGTACGCATAAACCGTCCTCCTGAATCACACTATCTCTTAAAAAAAACAGCCTAAAAAAGCAATAGCATGCATAGAGACTGACAACCAGCGGAAAGCGACTTATAAATCTGTGTATGGCTTGTTTTGTAAAAAAAGCCGTAGAGATACATTACTATAAAACATATGAATATTATAAATGGCACTCGTACGTAACTCATACTCATACACTGCAAAGATGCACCATCGGGAAACATAACTTGGTACCTACTAAAGTTTCAGTATTTTTCAATTTTTTTTTGGGGAGTGGGAAATCATCCAATGACTGCTCCCGCCCTTTGTGTCAGACTTTTACTGACTAAAACCCACTCACGTTCCTTCGGTTGCCCTTTATGTTCCGGGGTCACGGTAACTATTATAAACATTCCGCAACCCCAAAGTTCAGTATGCCACTCGGAAAGTGCTTATAAAATATCTTCGTCTTTCATTTGTAGTGTCTTGTCATCATACGTTGTATTTATACTTAATTTTTTACAGTCGATACGAAATATTCAGAAATCAGGTCACAAAATATTCAACCAAAATGTTTACGCCTACAAAAATTCTCTTATAAAATTTAATTAATCAACGTAACACAAATAATCTAATAACATTTATTATATTTAACGTGGGTTGGTTAATTTCGGTAGAACTAAACCCATATCAAAAATAGCGCTGTCAGGAACATTGACGCACACAAAATGGCGGAACGAAGTTAACAAATTTGTCGCTTTTCCGAATGAAATAAAAAAATATGAGGGTGTTTTAGAAGGACGAACAATTTCCCGGCTCGGTGACGCCTTCGGGCACAGTCGGAAACTCATGTACTTAGGAAAATATACGAAAATCTGTGAAAATCCATCCGACGTATGTTTGGTGAGCGCTTGGGGCTATAGACACGTTGAGCTTCGATTCCGTGTTCGATATTCGAAAAGTAGATTTTGATGTGATCGCGTTCACATAAAACGTGCTTTAATAATATATCCGAATCGGAACGTTCTTTTCATGATCCTTTTATACGCTAGCACAACCCTAGGTATTGAACGTTTTATTAGATACTCAGTTTAATGATAGCTACTTAAATCAACTTCCTTTTTCTTCACTTAGAAAGCAGTTGAGTTAAGACTTTTATTAAGCTACTATAAACTGCGTTAACGTCGAATACCGAAGCTGCAAATGAATAATTATGCAGATTAAAAATAAGTCTATGTCTTTAGCTTAGGTTTTAGTTCTATACTAATTTCATTAAAATCATTTCTTAGAGAAAGGTACTTTCGCATTTATATTATTAGTATAGATTTTTACAGGGCAAATAAAATTATTCAATGATTAGCAATTTCAATCTTGAACCTTACTCTACACTACAATAAATTGTCGAAAATTAAGCAATTGAATTGTCTAGGTAAGCGCCATAATATTTAAAAATCATTGAAAAATTATTGAGAAAAGTGTCTCACGTTGTAAATACAAGAACAAGTATAATTACATTACATAAAGCCGACCTTTATGTAACAATAGTTACGCATTATTGACAAAGTTTTATTAATACATGGCCATGTATCCAGACTGAAAGTAATTTACTAAGATAACTACAAAGAATATTAACAATAGTTAACAGATTATTTATTATTATTTACCTGGGGTAACGACTTCTGAAGATATAAAAGCTCTATAGAAAATCTTATAAACGAATCTAATAAGATAGTGCAATTGTTGTCTACAGAGAAATCGTCTGCCTAAATTGATTGAAAGTGTGACTGGACTTTGTCACTTAGCCATAACTCCGTTTCAATACTAAAAATAAATTTCTGACTAATGTTAGTTTTGTCGTACTTCAGGATAGCGCTGAAAATCGACAGGCAAATTATTGCGTTAAAAGACGCGTAGAGATTTTGGTGTGTACGTAATGGTCCTGGAAAACGCAACGTTGGCAGGTCTCCCGTATGATGGGCCGACGATCTCGTCAAGGTCACCATGTTCTGTTAGATGCGGAATCGATATAAACAGAAATCTTTGGGGGAGGCCTTTGCCCGGTTGAGGTCGTCGTTAAGCTGATGATGAAATTGGTCTCAGCCATTGGACTTGGACTTTGACTGTTTGAAATAAATGAAAATAATTGAATAAAGGATCTCTACCAGTACAAGTACGCCACTGCTTATTCCTTCTTTATGTTAAAAAGCTCTGCCGCATCCATTGTTCAAATTATATGAATTATTAATACAATGCGCCATCCCATTAGCTTGCATTTTACATAGGCGCAACGTTGCACCGAGTAGTCGAGTTCACCTTTATTGTGATAATGTTTTTATTTGTCGGTCTTTAACTTTATACCAACTTGGACAAAAGCAAGTACCTGGATAACTTATATGGCTAGAACGTCGCCTCTGTTCGAGCTTGAGACTCTTTTCTAAAGCTTGATTGACATCTCTATTAATCAATATCTTCCTAGCTTTTTCCCAACCATGTCAAGTTCGGCTTCCACTTGATGATATCTCTATTCATAAATTCTATATCCACATATTTTCTTACTTACTAAACACAAAATCTCGAAAATTGTTTGAGTTATGAAGCTCGAATTTGGCAGGTATGTAGCGTGTAGGAGACGTCAGCGTAAAACGGTTTTTTTGGAAGTGAATCAAGGGGATCTTCTTGTTACAGGCGGGCGAAGAAAGCGCAAGAGCTAGCATATAAGGTCTGAAATTAAAACATCTTTTTCTCCAATATCATTCTTATCTCAAAGATGTCATGTCGTCAAATATTGTCAGGTTGAAAGTGTGAAGATGACGCAGATATCAACGATTTGGGAAGCTGCGGTAAAGCCGGGTTTATCGTGAAGTGCCCTCCCGGCCTCCGGTCCCTCAAGAGGCACTTACAATGTTGAAGCCTTTAGAGCATTATTCAGAAAGTTCTAACAGAACAATGAGGAGCTGGAAGCTTCACTAAAGACGTAATATTATCTAGGTGTTAAATTATTCCATGTTTGCCCAGAGGAAGATTGTTTCAATTGATTTTAATCGAATATAATTTTGATTTAGTCTTGTATTATGATTTGTTTTCATGATGGATCACATCATGATGGAACAAATCTCGACTTATAATTAATGTAAGTCAATCACCATTTTGAGTAATCGCGTGATTGGTGCCCCCTGTCAACAAGAGATATTTGGCAGTGGGATAATAATCTTATCATGTGCAAAATAAAATCGTAGCGTAGTATTCAATCATTATTTACTTCATTTATTTTTATTTGTGTGACATTTTTATAAGTACCTTACGAATGTTTTGGCATTTGTTTAGTATTTAAATTATTTGCACTTTAATTTCAGAATTCCTTACCAATAATATGACAATGACTATTTGAGTGGGATGAGTAATCTAATGTTAATCTACGTATTGCAAATACTGATTTCCATTGAACTGTAACCTCGTAAACAAAGCCCTGACACAGCCATTTTCATGTAGTTATAGTATTGACAGTGACCATAGACAAAAGCAACAAACCTCTGTTATGTCCACGTGATTGTCAACTACGCAGTATGCGTTTGACGCGGGCCAAATAGATGTGCACGTTGAAATTATTTCGCAAATACTTTGCCGTTGACACACCTCCCACAACTCCAATTTATTTTTTGTTACATTTCTCGCTTGTATTTTGTTATTTGTATGTTGGTATCTTTGTTATTTAGTCACAACGAGATTGCGGAACAGACTAAATTTGTGTTGAATAGATTCACTGATTCGTCAGTGATTGGTATTGAAAATAATTGATGAGTGGTTGGGTTTTAAGGTTTCGACTTTTAAGGATTCTAGCTGAATGCTGGAAAAGAAAAGAATATGGTTAACAATAAACTGTAAAAAATATATATAAGTTAACTGAACTACTTAAACAAGTACTGGGCAACAAGTTATTTAAGCCATAAAGCCCAAAGGGCTCTTCGAGCGACAACGGTAAGAAGCAAGTGATAAAATCATAACATTTAACTCTTCAAACAAGGTTTTTATATCTCTGGATCTACTTGTAATAACTAATAGTCTTTATGAAACGAATCAGATTTTTCTTAACGTTTAAAATAAAATATCGACCACGTACCTAATGCTTAACGGCATTCTAGCTCAAAGACGACCTTAAGGCAAAAAGTAGAAGCTTGAGCCTAGTGATTCTGAGAATTTTCCCGACTTACTTAGGTATCTCAGTCTAGTAGGAAACTTATCACGTAGGCTTCGGTCATTGCTCTAAGATCTAAATCTCTGAGACCCGGTAGATACCGTACCATTACGCAAGCATAGCAACAAGACCCGAGTGGCCCGGACTTGTGTCTGTTACATAAAGCTAATAAGAAACGTTTAGGGACGCGCAACGCGAATAAATTCACGTTTTTTCATTATACCGGACGCCGCGTTTTTTTAGAATTCCGTATCCAAAGGACTATGTTCCCCTCCCGTCTGTCCATTCGTCTCTCTGTCAAAGGGCTGTTAAACCAAACTCCAGAAACTTTTATTTCTTAAAGACAACTTGATATGTTTCGGTTGGATAAATAATTCTTCACCGGTCCCTCGCCATCTCATTTCATGAACATTTAAGGTCGCCTGGAGGACACGGTCGAGCACACAGTGGAGGTGTGCCGCGCATGGGCGGAACATCGACGTGTCCTCGTAGAGGCGATCGGCGGCGGTGACCTCTTGCGCCCGGCGCTGGTTCAGGCCATGCTTCGGGGCAAGACGGAATGGGATGCCGTCGCCTCCTTCTGCGAAGCAGTTATGCTAGTGAAGGAAGCGGCGGCGCGCGAGAGGCAACGACGAGCCTCTCGCCCCGGACCAAGACCCAGGCGAAGGCCACCGAAGGCGCGGTTCTGCGGATGGCGAGCGATGGGTAGCTCGCCGCCTGGCTAGGACCAGGACCGCGTCGACGGCGCGTTAGTGTTCCACGCGCGCCTCAAAGAGAAGGAGTCAGCACTGGAAGGGGCCCAAAAGGGCCAACGCCTGCCGGGGTTGCGGAATGTTTATAATAGTTAGGTACCGTGACCCTGGAACATAAAGGGCAATCGAAGGAACATGAGTGAGTTTTAGTCAGTAAGAGTCTGACACGCCCTCCCGCCGCACCCAGGAGCAGTCATTAGATGATTTCCCACTCACCAAAAAAAAAAAAAAGTTTTAAGATTTTTATGTCTGATGTTAGAATACTTACGTTATTATTTATATTTATTTATGCAAGTATTTTTTTAAGATATCAATCCAAAAGTAATGTTATGTTCTGCGTAAAAAAAATACCACTGTCGTTAAACTTTTGTTTTTCGCTGACAATTCGTTGGTATTTGATAATTAGCCATCGACCCTTGGGGGTTGATATAGATCACTTTGGGGATCCAAGTTATACACTGTTTTAGTATTAGATAGATACTTGGAATTTTAACAATGTCACTGCCCCCGTAACAAAAATTGAAATAGAGCTAAAAATTAAAAAGACACCCACTGTAGTCCATCGCATTCAAGTTCTGCGACTTTTATTCGGTTTCGGGTGGTACGGAATTCAACGTGTACATGTTCGATACGTACTTGACCGGTTTTCCTTGGACTTCAAGAACACGTTTTGAGGAAAACGTTCATAATTCTGCATGAAAAAGGGTTGGCTATAAAACAGTTAATTTGGTTTCCTATTCTAAACGTTATTTTATTTTACGGCAAGCCTGTAAAGTGCAAAAGTAATGGGTTTTTTACCCAGTCTACTGAATGTTTTGTTTTAAATTTCTTCATACAGCCACCTAGCAATCTTGGTTTTTTAGGAACATTTTTGAGATGTTTTTTTTTGTATTAACGCGTAGTTAGAATCAGAATGATAATAATTAATATTATATTAATAATTGCCCATCGGTGAAGGAAAACATCGTGAGGAAACCTGGACTTGTAGTTAATATGAGTCCGAAATTGCTAATCCGCTTTGAGCAAGCGTGGTGATCAATGCTCGTGTCTTTTGTGTATGAGAAGAGGCCTTTGCCCTGCAGTGGGACATTAATAGGCTGTTATTATTTATTTATTTACTTGCCAATAATGTAGGTAGGTATACATACAGAATTCATAGATGAATAGGTAATACTTATAACATCACGCTTCTACCTACAAGAGTGAGTAGTAACCGAAAACGCGAATTAAATCACGATAATAAAGTCATAAAACAAATGACGATACAGTCCAAAATCTAACAGATATTAATATAGCTTTACCAAGAAATGAATCAGTTAAAATGAAAACAGCGTAGGAAGCAGTCTGACTCAGTCTGAGAACATTATAATTTCACATAAAACGTTCAATACTAAACTATCTATTAATAGATTTAGAAGATTTTATTACGTACTTATCATTATTAAGATGACTCAAGTGAAATCTGTTAGGTACTAATCAAATCAATCACTGCAAAGTTAAAAACATCCCTTTACGTTATGCTGACTATGTCCCTATGTGAGCGTATATTTAAAACTACGCAACTGATTTTAATGCGGAGTTTTTAATATATTGAGTGATTCAAGGAAAGTTTATATGTATGGGAACGTTTTTAGAGATCTGGAACACCAACAAAAATCCTTGCGTTTTTCTGCGTTATTGCTCAGCTCCCGTGAGTGATGTTTTAACCTATACTTGTTATAATATAGCTATGCGTATTAAGAAAGTGAGCATTTTTCTTATCAGGCGGGGCTGGTACTTCCCGAGATTAGAGCGCTTAAGTTAAGATTAAGAAGAAAGTTGCATAGATCTTGAGCCAGTAAACAAATCACAGGAAAAGCTCCACTAAAATAAAGTTTCCGTTAGGCCAGATCTCCAAGCTTGTAAAAGATTACAAGAAACATTTTCACTTTCACTTCAGCTGATCCGGCCTCCAGGGAATTTTCAGGAACACTTAAGTTGTATTCGTTATTTCTTTGTTTTCTACACAAATTCAAAGAACAGCTTAAGGCATTAGAGGGTTTACAGACTTAAGAAATGTAACATGAAATGTTACAGTGAAAGAATTTGCCGTCCACGTTTAGCCGCTTTGTTTGTTCGCGTAGTGTGCTCGGCTCGTGCTCGCAAGCCGTCACACGATGGAAATTCTTATTGCATGTTACATTTCGTTAGTCTCTGTACACGACTTAAGGAGCTTATCCTTTGTTATTTTTTAACCGACTTCTAAAAAAGGAAGAGGTTCTCAATTCGGATGTTTGTATTTTTTTTTATGTTTGTTCGCGCATATCTCCATCGTTTACCAACCGATTTGAACAATTCTTTTTTTGTTTGAAAGGGTAGACTTCCCAAATGGTCCCATTGTCATCAGGTCCAGGATCTGATGATGGTATCATGCCGAAATCGAGGGAACTCCTCAATTTTGATAGAAAAACGTACAATTTTTTTAATTATACAACAAGTTAAGCGTTTGCGTTTAAAAAAAAACATTTCGACATCAGATCTGATGATGAAGCCAAAACACAGGCACTGGAAGTCCCTAATAAGACATTGTATTCTAGCCGTGTTTGAGCTTGTTGGCATTGTAACGATGTGCACTTTACAAGTGTGCCACTGAAAAATAAAAAAAAAATTGTTTGAATTTCTGCAGTGCAGATCTGATGCTGGGTTTGGGGAAAAAGGCAAAAAAAATTTTTCTTGTTAAAAAAACCAAGTCGGTTTTTTTTGCAAAAAATTATCTTGTTTGAGATGAGGTAAGCACAGTGATGTAATTACTTAACCTAGAAATTAAGTCATCAATTTACCTTAAAATTCATGCCTGAAAGTAAAATAATTTCATATCGGTAGCCGTATCCCGAAGCGATATACCTAATTATCGTAAGTATCAATATCTAGATCCAAATAATATCTATATCATCTGGTCTGGTATCACAAAACATGTTTTACCTTGATACCCTATAATTTAGTTTGAATTTAGGTAACCATTCACCATGTTCTAGGAAAGAAATAAGTCATTAAATCTGTATTAGGCATTTTGTCGACATCATTATGGAAAATTGTGAGCTAGGCGCTAGCGGCTAACTGGGTTATTAACAGACGTGGTTAATATCGGCAGCCTATTGTATCGTGTAGTCACGAGCAAGAGTCTTGTTATATCGGCCACTCGATATCGCGCGTTCAGTTACTGATAGTATGGCCGGTAATTGGATGAACCGTGTCATCTCACCTTTCTGTCGTCTACTCGTAACTGTAACAAGGCGATGCGGCGCGACGAGCCGACGACTGCGATCGAACTGAGTAGCACAATGGTGCCGATTCTCTTATGCACAAACTAACGTAAATTTAAGTTAAGTGCATCTTTCTCTTTCCATTTCATAAAGAAAAGGACAGAAGATACATTTTAGTTTAATCCTGTCAAATTAGACAGCGCCTGATGAAAATTGATGTGTATTTAGACGCCATGTTTTTAAATTGCGTCTAAATTATCTATGGAGTGTCTAAATTTGACAGGACTTAACTAATATTTGATCTTCTGTCCTTTTCTTAATTAAACGGAAAGAGAGAGTGCACTAAACTTAAATTTACGTTAGTTTGTGCACAAGAGAATAGGCACCTATTTTACCATGTGGTAAACTGTACCCTACAACATTATGTGTTTGACGTTCCTAAGTTTCTCTTTCAAAAAACATGTTTTTTCATAGGGATTACAGAAACTCCTAGCGTGCAGAGGAAGACGGGACATGAGCTCAGGTTAACTAAGCTTAACTACCCTAGAGCTTAAATCATCTTCCTAACATTTTCTTAAATATTTACAAAAAGAAAGAAAACGTTTATTTAAACTTCACACTATCTACACAACACCAATAAAATTACATAAAAATCTGTGGGATCCAAAGAGGCTAAGTTACTAACTTTGCAAGTGTTTTACAGGAAAATATTGCCTATACGACCTCAGTTACTCAGTTAATAGAAGACACGATCACGATACCCCTAGAAGAGTGTTGAGTGCCACTTTTGGGCTTCTGTCTACCCGTAAATTTACGACGCAACTGTCAAAGATCCAGGCACACGTAGTGCCTGGATCTTTGCTTTTTAAGTCTCGGAGGTAAAACAGAGCTTAAACAAAGTTTGATAATACAAAAACTATCAACACGATTTAAATTCAAATATTATTATACTGCATCCAAACAGTTTTTCAAGTTGAACGACCTCGAGACGTGTCACACAGGAGCATTCTATTTTTAAACGAGAGGATACCGACAGTTTTATTTCGACTTGTTTCGTAACTAAAACGTGCTCGGTGTTAAGTATCAATGGAGGATATATAAATAGACGAAAACGTAGGAAAATTAACCTCTTTTCACTATGGTCCAACATTCTTCAGATTTCAACTCATTTTATCTGTGTTTGTATAGTAAATTTTACTGGCAACATTGATGAATTTGTGTGAATGTTTCTAAATGAATGGTTCTATTACTTTATCTATTTATTACTACGTGAAGAGAGGACTTTGCACCCATTTTTAAACAGTTTGGGATGGAGGAGGTTGAGATTTGGCAGTCATAGTTCATGGAGGCGTGCCGAAAATAGAAAAAGTTATGAGTTCCAGTCAAATTTAGACCAGATCATTGTTGAATTCGTTTCTTGGGTGTTAAAGATAAGTAACTGTTAAACAGCAAGCACTCAATTGGTTAAATTGAGCATTACTAAATGCTAGTGGATTTAGATGAACTGAAGTGAGCAATGTTTCAATAAAGATCACATTGCACGATCTGTTTACCTAAAAAGGTAGAGAATTGCACAAAACAGAACGACCGGTCCACTGTTAAGCACGCAATGCCACATGCTACAAGCATCGAACATTTACTGCACCACAATTGTTGCGCTACAATTATTTGCTACAAATGTATTGTTACGTCTGCTACAATGTGTGCGGGCAAAGAGATATATATAAGGAAGCGACAAATGTGGCGCCACATTTACCGAGATACAAATGTATGCTCGATATGCGATCTGCTTTTACCCGTAGGTAGACTGCCATATCTAGGTAAAACTATTATTCTATTTCTGTCCTTTTCTCTAAGGTAATAAAAAGAGAGTAGCTATACTATCACTATTTAATACGAAACACTAAAACCGGAATATAGAACATCTGCGTTACCTGATACGTTTTATATTTAAGTTTATTATGCAGTTTATTGAATATTCAGTCGCAGTAAATGACGGTACTAAAACGGTCAATCTTTATTCGATTTTGCTCTATGGAGAGAAGAGAGTTTCTAGCAGTATTAAGAACTGCGCACATGTTTTGAGTTCTATTCGGTTTATACCTATGACATAAGAGACAAAAGAGTCATACAACGGAATTAGTAGCCGATACTTAAATTAGGTTCATGACAAATATTTTTTTCAAACATCACTTTTGGGAATTTTCGTTTTTCTAATGCGGAATTGGTGTGGATAATTTGAAAATGATGAAACATACCAGTTACGCAGAAAAAGAGTTTTAATATTTTTCGTGATATTTGAAAATAATCAAATAATACACTGCTATGATATTCATTGTCAGTGAAAATTAATGGATGAGTCAGATTCGCCATTGGAAAGGATTTCTGGAATTCTGACGACGTTCAACTGAAATAGACGGTGACAAGTATTGGAACCGTTTGAGATTCCACTCTGAAGAAATATTTTAAGTGTTAATCTCTCCAGAATTTCATCATCAAATGATATATTATACATTTTTAGGGTTGCCTAGTCAACAAGCAAGGAACCCTTTTAACTTAGCTTTGTCTGTTTGTCTTAATTAAAAAACTCCTAGTCCTAGTCCTAAAACGCTATAAACCTTGAATGGGGATAATTTAGTATTTCGTCTATTGTTAGATAGGTTTTTGCAAAAATATTGAGGATGTGTAAAAACTATTTTTGGTTTCAGGGATCCATTTACTAAATACTAAACTCGTGATGCATGATAATGCCTTATTCATATGAAAATAAGCTTTTGACTAACAATCCTAAGTACAAAGCTATGGACAATGACACTGGTAGAGTATCATTTGGCACATGACCATGTACGTCTTCACTTTAATAGATACCGTACAATAAAAAACACATCTTTATTTAATATGACAAACAAATGTTAAAGTAACTATTTGTCTGTTTGTAACGAAATTTGACAAGTGGTCAATAAGTTTGACCCCCAAGGATGGACACATTACACATTTCACACGGACGAAGACGCGGACAAAACCTAGTATCTACATAAAACGTCACTTCGTATGTAAATAAACCACTCCACATTGCATTCCAGCGACCCGTGTCGAATAAACTGTCTAATACTCACATCCAGTTTTTGAGACATTTGAAACTCAAAGGACATAGTGAAGAATGCAGAACATGCAATTTGGATGTTCACTACTACTTGAATGTAGGTACGTCCAAGTGAATCTAAGGCCCACTGTCCATGAGGGCGTAGTTATATAGGCGTACGCTTGCTTGAAGCATACATATAAAAGCTATGAAACTCTGTCTGTGTGTTCGCGCTCGCGTCTACGGTTACGCTTCGTCGACAGTTTCATAGATCTGTAAGCTGCAAGCGTACACCAAGCGTATAATGACGCATAAGCGTCTATGCAGCTACGCCTCCGTGGACAGTGTCTACGGAGGATTTAGCGTGGGTGTACCCCTAATGGTTGCCAAAGTTTTACATCATATGTAGGTACGTATGTATTATTCTACGTATTGCCATTTCGTCGCCGTCATCTCGTTGACGTTGACGTCACGGTGACGGCAGCGTTGGACGAACGATCTACGTCAGGGTGACATGTGGCAATGATCACTCATAAATGCTTGGCTGATGGTGGCATTGGATCATTCGGTACCCTTTCATCAACCAATGATAGAGCTAGGTGGTGCCGTTGCTTTGGGAACGAACGGCAACAATAGGGACTGGTTATCTATCAGCTGCCTCGGCTGTTTCTTCTAATGCATTATTATACAAACTAAAACGATACCACCACGGACTAAAGCTGTGGTGATCATTGGTTTAGAGTATGACATTAGCTTAAATGACAATTAAGAATTTACACTCTTTTTCAGACAGTTCTTTCATATTCATCATTACCATTCACCAGCACGCTATCCTTTACAAACCCAGATTACTATTTAAACAGATTCTTTGTGTATATTCAAATGCAATATTATATACCAAAAAACTCACTTTATTTTAATTCAATTTTCTCCGTCTTCGTCCATTGGGTAGGATTCATTAACATGCGATTAGACAGCTTAACTGTAACTTTAGAACCTTTTGCACCTACCCACCTACAATGTACAGTCAGCAAAATAGACGCAAGGCCATCAGATATTTGAGTTTGTTTGTCAAACAGTGGATGTAAATGAAATTTTAATCAATAAAAAACGTTTTTTTCTACCTTAATTAAAATTTATATTAGATACCTGTCCATCCCTTTTTTTTAATTCTATTATATCTGACGTCCCTGGATACTTATCTACTTCGCTGACTGTACACAGCTTTCCTCACTTAGTTCAGGGTTCGTTGGACTTTAAGGCTGTAGGATGACGATCGAGGATTTAAAAGGCTTAAGAAGGAAACGTTCACCCCTACAAGACAGGTTAAAAGGTATTGTAAAGGCTAATAAACTTTGTAGGAACATTGTCTGATATTGGCTTTTTATATTACGAATCAGCCTATGTATTGTTTCACTGGAGGGCAAAGGTTAGAGCATTTGCCCTTCTTTTTACAGAAATCTCAGGTGCATTAATCACGCAGCATTTATTAAGGAAGTAGGAAACTAAATTACTTTTCACACACACATACAAAAACACATGCGTGCGCGCGTTCAAACACTCGACTACAACTTACACACAAACACGTGCACGTACGCGCACACACACACACAAATGCTACACATAACACGTTATAACAAGGAGTTCTTATTGTGTACTAGGTTATGAACTATTCTTATCTTAAGTTTCAGAATAATATGTTAATCCTAATTATCGTGGGGTGAGGGCCTGGTGATCTGTAACACAGGTTTACACCTATAATGGACACCAGCTCCTTACATACACCTGACTTACACAAACTGTAAATTATTTACCAACTGTAATTTGTATCGTAAGGAGAAATAAATAAATATTATTATTAAATTATTATTATTATTTTATATGTTATATTTTTTTTTATTAGAGTTTGCATTTCCTAACTGAAAGCAGTGACAATCTTTGAAAAGAAATGCCGAAATAAACTCTCGATTATATTAAGTAGTAGCAGGCTGTCCTCCATGATTTTACCTGGTTGACTGGAAGTTATCAAGATTAATGCATTATACAACTCCTGAAACACAGATTCTAATGCTTTCAGAGATGAGTGTGACAATACTAGCTTTGAAACGAGACTTCGTCTGCATGTAAATAATGCTGCGATAGAAATAGCATTGATTTTTTTTGTTACAGAGATTTCCTTACCTTACCTTTTAAAATCTTTATCTCTTAAACATATTATTATTAGAGTAGAATACCACTAATTATTATTCTAGAATTTACTAACTAAGAAATAGACTGAAATTGAGTAATGACAAGCTGGAAAAGTCGTAACTCGTAACCCTTCTTTGCTACGGTTTATGAAATGCGCAATAAATTCTGATAACTTTCAGATTTCCAGAATATAAAAACAATATGTTTCTTATCCACTTTGATTTATTGTAAGAGTGATTCGTAATCGTAAAAATAAGATGTTTACCTAGATTCAATTTATAACATTTAAATTATCTTTAACTACTGCGCAGTTGGATATAAAAATAGACACAGTTTGAAGAACTAATTTTAAATTGGATTACATTGTTATTACAAAGTATCTATTTTTGTTTGGGCATTTGTGATGACAAGATTTCAGCTTTGCTTGCTCATTTTTATACAAATTTTCATACCATATTTCACTCCATTGGGGTAGCAATTATAGTATGGTAGGTACTGTAATAGGTATCTGCTTACAGCATTTTTTTTGGGGAGCGGGAAATCATCAAATGACTGCTCGCGTCCTGGGTGCGGCGGGAGGGCGTGTCAGACTTTTACTGACTAAAACCCACTCATGTTCCTTCGGTTGCCCTCTATGTTCCGGGGTCATGGTAACTAATATAAACATTCTGCAGTCCCGGCATTTAATTACAGCATAATAAGCTGTAATTAAATGCCGGGACTCATTCGGATCATTTAAATAATCAAAACAGTGAATAGTAAATAGTCAAAGTGCTAACTCGATTGATTGTCTATTTCAGGACAAAGTCATTCAATTGAGTTGTATGCACTGTGAGGGTTGTATTGATGATATTAATTTATGATTATAATTCTGTAACGAAATACCTATTACAGCCGCGAATCAATTTTGTTCAACGTACGGTGGGCAAAGCAGATAAGTATCCAGGGCCGTCAGATACAGTTTAAGTTTTCTCAAAAACCCACGGATATTTTCTAATAAAAATTTAAACTATAGTAGAAAATGACTAGTTCTTCAATTAGGTTAAATTTCATTTGAATACATTCATTGGTATTATAAGAAAACCTCAATTGTATATGACGGCCCTGGATACTTATCTGCTTTGCCCACTACAGCTTGACAATGGCCGGCAAATTGCAAAAAACGTACGAAAATTTTTAATATCGCGGGCTACTGTGAAGTATCCCCAATAAATAACAGGTTAAAAAACCCAGTATTTCCTGAGATTTCCTCTTACCAAAACCTTGGGCACGCTCTAATATTTACAACTAGCTTCTGCCCGCGGCTTCGCTCGCGTTAGAAAGAGACAAAAAGTAGCCTATGTTACTCTCCATCCCTTCAACTATCTCCACTTAAAAAATCACGTCAATCCGTCGCTCCGTTTTGCCGTGAAAGAAAGACAAACAGACAGACAGACAGACAGACAGACAGACACACTTTCCCATTTATAATATTAGTATGGATATCAATACAGATTTGTACAACTTTGTAATTACTTCCTATATTATATTAGTAAACTATTAATATTACACGCACGTTGAAGCGTGTTAATGCGCTTCTATTTACATTAGGATTAATGGAATGTGTCATGAATCGCGATCAAAGTGTTGTCAGTTTGTCATTGGCGCCATTTTTGCTATCTTGGATAATAATGGTAGGTTGATGACGTGGATAGTCCATTGGACATTTCTTTTTTATTTAAAATTTCTCAGCTTATGCCAGTAGCCATTAACCTTTAACGACTAAGCGACAGCCGGCTGTCGGGATGCTATTGTAAGACAATAGCAGCCCGACAGCCGAAGTGGAAAAAATATATTTTTCTTACCCCTTCGCTGTTCTTTTCTGATTAACTTCGTTGCGGGATCCAAGACAGTTGAATCGTTTCTCCGGGACTCGTCGAGCTTGCATTGCTCGGCGCTTTTCTGGCGGACTGCACTGTTGATTCAGCTCTCAGGAGTTGCAGTGGTTGGAAATAGTGTGGCGGGATTGTCCCAATAAAAAAAAAGCCCGACAGCCGGCTGTCGGTCGGTCGTTGAAAGGTTAAACCCCCAAAATCATTCTACTTTAACCCTAAAACTTGTTTATTATCCTCTTCTTCTAAGTTTTTTTTTTTATTTAACTTTATCTAAATGTTTATTATCAGATTAGATAGGCTATTAAGCAAGGTTTATTTTAATGTGTAGGTGTCTTAACGAAAAGTTAATAGAATTTTAGTTGTTTAGGTTTAATTGCAATATCCCTAGACTTTTGATGTGTGTAGTTACCGTGACCCCGGAACATAAAGGGCAACCGAAGGAACACGAGTGGGTTTTAGGTAGTAACTATTTATTAATCTGTGGTTTTAGTCAGTAAAAGTCTAACACGCCCTCCCGCCCCGCCCAAGACGAGAGAAGTCATTTAATGATTTCCTACTCCCCCAAAAAGAAAATGTAGGTACCTATGGGCTGTAGAATTTTGAAAACCATGGATTTGGGGTTTAGTGGCATAAGCATATAACATAATTTCTTTTGTACCTTGTGTTAACAACCATAACTATTTATTTTACTCGCAAACGTTTATTTTTATAATAAAAAAAAACTTTATTGACTTTTGCATAGGATCTTGTTATTTGAAATAACCCCGAACTAAAACTAAACTGTTCGACAGAGGCCACAGTATTTTAGTATGGATGTGAAGTAATAAGAACATTTTAGGAACTATATTGAAAAAAAGAAAACTTATTTTCTTAAGTGCAGATATGTATTTATGTATCGGTCATTAATTATATTATCAAAAAAAAGTTATAGAATATATCTTTTCCAAGGTGTGTATTGTCCTTCAGTTTTCTATTTATAGTATTACAACTGATAATATTCTTTGAAATGTCTAAAAGTACAACGCATTGTTATGATTTTACGAAAATAGATAACTGATTACAGATTATCAGGAACCATTGATAAACATTACTCATTCACGTGGGCATAAACAAAGGCAAAAAAAGACGGGTTGCACTCCGGGAGTGCCGGCAGAAGTGAAAACTTGATTATTAATACTATCCATCCGTCCTACGCTTTTTTGATCAGGTCACGTGTCCTGACGCGAGTTTAAGATTTTATACCCATTACAGATCCATCCGTCCTACGCTTTTTCGATCAGGTCACGTGTCCTGACGCGAGTTTAAGATTTTATACCCATTACAGAAAAAGTGCTCAACGCCGCTAAAGAAGTTTTCACTTCAAAAACGATGCAGATCAAAATAATGTACAAATTAATAGTTTCATAATATTGCGCATTTGTATGATTAATATTAAAGTAATGCGTGCTTTGTACATACACGCATTCTTGCTATGGAGATGTGAATCACAATTGTTACGGTTCTTCTTTGGTTGAGAGCCAAACAGAAGTAAGGCATCTTCATTATAACCTAGACAGTACATCTATAACCCTTTTCTTGTACTTGTTTTTTGTTAACATAAGAAAAACCAACCTACCTTAAAAATACTGTACTCTACTTAATAATAATTATAAAAATCTAAAGTTTTACCAAAAATAACTTCAAAGTTTTTGTTATTTTTTGTCCCTAAAGTTGAACCCTAAAGCACCCTAGAGTGTTAAAACAAAAGTTCTGTAAGTCCGAATAAAAAACTTTGCCGACTTTACATTTATAAATAAACGTTGCGATATTGATAACTAGGTACATTGACTAACATTATTGGCGTTCTTAGAAATTTAGTCAATCGCAAAAAGACGAGAACTGTTTTCTTATAATTAATTACCTTGTTCTAGTGTGTTTTCTATTGCTGAAATTAAGTGTTATCTTTGCCTGAAACTGAGTGTTCACTGGCACAGAATAAATGTAATTCCGTGTACGTACTATCGACAAAAATCATGCATGACCCATTTTGACGACAAATCGTTTGAAGCTGTCAAAATAATAAGACTAGATGTGTGACATTTTTAATACATGTTTACGCGATTGTCGACCTAATTGTATTAGAATGTCTGTAGAAAAATAAGCTTATGGGGCCCTGATTCCATTTGGTCGATTGTACATGCCTGTAGGAAACTATGGCATTAGGCTACGATATTTTTGTTTTTGTTTTTCTTTAACGGGCCAAAATGTAGCTATTTTATTCTTAGGGATTAAACACGAGTGACGTGCTCTTCATTGTCACAATTTCAACATTTCAATGACAAAATCAGTAAAGAAATATATAAAAAAAAACATAAATTATAAAGTCAATAGCTTAACAGAATCTAAAAGATAACCGATTTGTTTTTTCAATCGTAAAAATCTTTTTAAAAGTTTTGTCTTTTAAGCACAGAATAGTTCTAAACGGTGTAAATGGTATACCGCCGTTTACCCGAATTTTATTTGCCCTAATTTCATTTGCCATAATAGTCAACAGCCATAATATCATACGACATAATACTCATTTGCCCTACTCTCATTTGCCATAATAGTCACGTGCCAGAATCATTGTTTCCCATAAAGTCACTTACCATAACATCATTTGCCATAATCATTGTAAGCCATAATTATCACATGTCCTAATTATCACATGCCATAATTATGATATGCCATAACATAATTTGCCATCGACATCGGGTGTATAACGGTTGTTTATATCAAGAGAAATTGGATGCAATTGGGACTTTAGGGCACCCCGACTCGGACAGGTTAGGTTAGAAGGGGATGGCGGGGTCGTGTGAGCGAGCGAAGCGAGCGAATAGACCCCGCCATCCCCTTCGTGGTTATTTTTTTATAAACCACACAGAAGTAGGAGCCCCGCGAAGCGGGGCTCCGTCGACCTAGCCCACCATCAACCATGCACAGAAAAAAAAACCATTACGGGGCTTAAATATTTGTCTAATACTTGTTATGCCATTTAAATATTATGCCATTTAAATATTATGTCTAATAATTATTATGGCACATAAAATTATGGCAAACAATACTTATGGCATTCGTATCTTATGGTATCTAAAATTCGGGCAATTAAAAGTATGTCATATGTCTTTTAGGGCAAATGAAACATTCGGGCAAATAAAATTCGGGTAAATGAAATTCGGGCAGGGCAGTTGCGCCGCGGTTGATGTCACACCAGAAACGTGAGCAGTCAGAAAGCAGTTTGAATGCGGGCCTGCTTTGTAACTGCGTTATGTGTGTCGTATCGATAGCCACTCTCAGTACACTTCAAGATGTTGAACGGTTCTGACTCTGACGAAGAGGAGCTATTATTGCTTCTAACTTTAAGTAAAAAAAAAAAGACTATGGGTTCACGATGTAAATAAGAGAAGAGAAGAATATGGGGAGTACCATCGTCTACGTCGGGAATTAGAATCTTTGAAGATAGGTCAGGAACATCCAAAGGGGCTTTAGATAAATTTTTTTTTCGCTGTTCCTTATAATTATATATATATTTTTTTTTTTTACTTTATTTTGTTTAAATTTTTCCCTTTTCGTTCTTTTTTGTATTATTTCTTTATAAGAGGTTTAATTTTCTAAAAGTTTTGTTACCGAAATTGACCAACAATTAGAGAGAGAATCCCTGACACCCACAACACAAGTTGAATCTTAGCTTGGGTGTCAGTGGCTACTCAAACCGACTTACAATTTATTTCATCTATATTGTTTATATTAGATAAACCTGTAAACTAAGTTGTAAGCCTATGGATTATCTTCTGTGAAATAAAGTATTTTATTTTATTATTTATTATTTAGGTTCTATACTTATTTTCGGATGTCGAAGAGTTCTTTTGAAGAATTGCATGAAATGATACGATTGATAATAATGAAAACTGATACAAGCTACAGAGCTTCCATTATATTTCCTCACCAACTCAATCAATTTTTCATTCGTTTCCATGATAAAGTTGTAAAAAATCACAACCGTTTACGACCCGCGCTGCGTCTGTCCCGCGCAACTACTTTGGTGTGACTAGTCAATATGGCGGACAGTGTGACCAACTTCAAATTAGAGATCCTGCCCCACTTACGCAAGAAAACTGATTAATCCTGCCAAAATCTAAAGCAAAAAAATGCCAAAATAATGCCAATATAATTTAAAAAATTAAAATAAATAGACACATTATTTTTTGGAGTTTTATGTAAAATAATTGATCTAAAAGTCTAAAAGTGAACTGAATTAAATTATACATTCATCATGCATCGTATTCTTCTTGATCACTTTCTTTATACAGCGCTTTTGTCATTTGTATAATCATTTCTTTAGTTGGCTGGAATGAAACGCAGTCACCATATTCACTAATGCCTTGTATAACATGTAAAATATTTATTACATGTTTATCTATTCCGCGTTTTTGTTTTGTTGAGGTTGCCATAGGCATTTTAAAATTCCTATTTACTATTTTTCCCTTCTCGATACTGCATCCTACTCTTTTTGTGGACTGTAGCGGCTATACTTCCAAATCGGTCAGTTAAATTGCTAAAACTGCCGAATACTGCCGGATTTCTAAAACGTCAAACAAATGTGCCAGAGAGTAAAATAAAGGGCTAAAACTGCCAAAAAGGCAGGATCCTGCCACATATGGTCACACTGATGGCGGACGTAGTAATACAACGTATACTCACTGCGGCCGCCCCGCGCCCGCGCTGCCACCGCCCCGCGCCTGCGCTGCTCCCGTCCAAAAGTTTTGTAGAAGAGCAGTGCGTGCGCGGTGCAGTGGCGGAGCAGGTAGGATCAGCGGGCCCGCGTTTGTTCAGTGTGGCATCCCTCATATAACTACATTATTTTCTAACGGAGACGCACTGCTACCGCACTGCAACTGCTTTTGGTGTGCCCAAGCCTTAAAGTTTTGAACCTTATAAAAGTTCATGAAATGCGCCAGTACTCGCCGAAGGACTCAACTCAGCTTTATTCACGTTCGTATTTCGGACTCAAGTCTTTATTCATGAGCTCTTGAGCAAGCGAGGTCGAATGTCGAAGTCAGTGAAGTCACACACTCGTAAACTTCCTGGCTTTACAGGAAAATCGTTGTTGGAAAATTCAGTGAAATTTCTCGCTATATTCAACAGTGTAGTAAGAAATTGTTTGTGTAAAAATGTGTGAAAAAAAATGTTGTTTTTTTTATAGATTTGTGACGGGCTGGCGACGGGCCTGTTGGTGAAGTGGTTAGAGACCCTGAGTGCTAGTGGTGCTTTCGATTCCTAGGACAAACCTATCAAGGTCAAACTTTGTGTGATGAACATGATTGTTTGTTTATGGGTGTTAATTATCTATAATACGTATGTATGTATTCATAAATAATATAAGTATGTTTATCAGTTGTCTGGTTACCATAGAACAAGTTCTGCTTAGTTTAGGATCAGAGGGCTGGGTGTGAGTTTAATTGACCCAGGATATTTATTTGAATTACTATATGACAACCTTACTTAAGAAACGTATATTTACTTTAAATTATTTGTGATATCTGTGGTCACACAATAGACATATTACCGCTTCCTGCATCTTTGATCTTGAAATCACAATGTTATTACTTATTTAAGTACTATGTCATTTGAACCGACTGGAACGCCGGCTCTCTTTGAGGGAGGTCTGCGTTCAGCAGTGGGTTCAATAGGCTGATATGCTGATGTCATTTGTTCAAATTAAATAAAGTGATGAAATAAAAATACAATGATTAACAAATAGATAGAAGTTACATCCTGACGGATATATGACAGTAGCATCTATCAAAAATGTATCATTGGTTTCTACGCTTGTTTGTATGATCACTTTGTCCCTACAATTACCAAATTAAAATGCTAAAGTAGTCTGTGTAAAGTGAAAGATTTTTTAACTAGGCCCTGTCGCAAAGAAATTGCTGACGTCTGCTTATAAATTTCGAGTTAATTCGTAACCGTTCGGAACTGCTAGTATTTAATATAGACATAGTGGTAAATATCTATCAACCAATTAAATGTTCATAAACTGAAATTCAAATCTCGGGCAAAATTCCTCGTAATATAAACACACTGTAAATGTAAATTGATGAAGGAGTAACGGATAATTTTCAGCTTTTCAGGAATGGGGTTACAGGAAAACGCCAGTTTTAATATGAAATTCAGGAATCATCAGTTCGGTAAACCAGGTTTCCGGTAAAAATAAATGTACACTCAGATTCCCGAAAAATTTACTTCACACTCATTTCCTTGAAACAGTCTTAAAGAAAAGTCAAATGAGTCATACTTATTATATTGGCTGAACCTATTAGTTTGTTTATAATATACTTGCTGATTTTTATAGTGTTGAATTAAATTATTTTGCTAGTTTTCTTTAGAAGTTTAGTTATTATGAACGTTTATTGAGTTTTTACTGCTGAAAAGAATTTGATTAGGTAAACTAATAATGATTCTGCGTTAACAAATTGAAGTTTATTTTCGAAAAACTGCTTCAGATCTGGAGCAGCGGTTGGCAAGCTTTTGCCAGGTAGGGGGCCACATAGTGACTAAATGGAATGTTGGGGTGCTGCACTTGAATAAGAAATGTCGAGTCGTTTATCTAGTAACATAACCTAGGTGCAAATAAAAATACTACGAACATTATATTAAACATCTTAATAGGTACATAAACGCCAAAGAAATGAAGAAGAAAAACCATTTACAAAACCGTTGCAACCGACGTGCCTCGTGTTACCGACCGGTACTTTACTGGTCTACAGCAAAACCACTGAAATCATTTGGTAAAACGTCCTCAATGTTAGATGAGCTTCACAGCTTATCACAAAGTCACTTCGTGCTTCGAATTCTTAAATTCACTGAAGGAAAAATACTTATTACAGAATAGCACGGCTATCAGTGGCGTGTCTATTGGTCAACATTGGCATAAACCCAACAGATTTTTACGATTTAGAAAAACCCTAGCAAGTCGTTGGGATATTAATGTAAATTTTCTTTTTTATAGACATGTTTTTTTTTATTATTTTCGCAGCAAATAGGTACAGATGGCGTCGAGTTGTCCACCAGAAGCACTCAAGAACGGCCACGACGACGAACGACGACGCGGCACTGAGGAAATATGCGAGGAGGAGGAGAGAAGATGTTTATTATCACCTTATGAGTGTGAGGCTTTTATAAGTGCAAGCCGGGCTTTTTAGTTTTATGAAGGGCATGCCAAGGACTAAATAAATAAACAGAACTTTAATCCCTTTAGGAGAAACAGTGTTGGCCAGAACAGATAGAACTCTACATCAAAATGAAAATGAAAATATTCTATGTTACCAATTAAGAACTTGGCAGTAGTTAGGGGCGTGTATTCAGCCCCCCCCCCACTCCTCAGATAGAGACATCTGGTTCGAATTCGATTTCCCCTCTCCCACCCCGAATTAATTCCCAGTTACGGCCTTGACTATGCGTAGTATATAAGTCTAAATTCCCTGAAGATATAACTGAAAATAAATATGGTGTTTCGCAATATCTCTACGGAGTTGTTTGTTTTAATTCTTCAGCTTTTTCTTATGGAAAAACCCACGTGAAATGATCAAAATCGTAGAATAACATCGCCGAGTGATTCATTTGTGAATTACGATCAATTAATGTTTCAAATACGCGATGATTTTCATGTAAAACTAAAGATCCTACTTTTTTATAGTTTGTAAATATTTAATGACATCGAATGAGATTTCTCGAAGCTATCCGTTGTTTGCGTTGAAAACAAAAGCTAATGTTGAACGCTTGAACTTATATTTTTCTCAGTACACTTATCTTTATCCGTTGTAGTAAGTATATAAAGTATAATGGTACAAACAAAGTCGTAAATGGTCCGCAGTGTTAAGGTTTTGTATCTAAACGTCTATTAGCTATGCCCGTGGTTTGACTCACTTCGCTTGTGTTGAACAATACGGCATTGCTCAGAACCGACAATGACTAGTGTGATAATGTATAATTGTACAGCTTACACCATTGTTCTGTAGCGATCTCTAAGGGTCGAAGACGATAAGGGTCGGAGACGATAAGGGGTCATGAGATGTAAATGGGGGTCAACGATAGCGGTTTTTTAAGCTGAATATGACATTATCTGTGTCACCCGGTTGATAAGTTATTTCTGCTGTAGTCTCTTGTATCATAGCGCTATGTTAGCTAACCTATTTCTTATTAATCTGGTAATACAATACTAAAATATATTTTCTTATCCAAGTGGTAGGCTCAGGAAAAACAAAGGTCAAAACCCTTATTAACAATAGTAAAGTATAAGAAATTATTAAAAGCAGCGACGGTTACACCTTCTACCCTAAAACTTACTATTATTTGGTCGGAAAGGGCCCAGTTTAGTTTAACATAGTTTGAAAGTAATTTTTAGGGTAAGTAATCAAATATTTAGAGACTTATTATTAGAAAATGGAACGTACTTTACTGGAACAGTGTCACCTAGTATTCCGATTCAGTGTTCAATTAATGACGTACTATAAAATTTGAAAGTAATTACCTAACAACTGTGATTACAGCCTAATCAAGCTTAATACATGATCGACGTCAATTGTTTGGTCGATTTGAAGATAACAATACCCGCCCCTCCCCAATCGAGGGTATTGACTTTTAATTGAAAAGTCGCGACATACTCTCATTTGACGTCAATCAATTTTTTTGTAGGTTATAAAAATGAGCGCGCCTATTGTGCTGGAAATTTAAATAAGTAATTAAATTAACAATAAATTACTTGCTGTGGTAGGAAATTATTTAAGTCCGTTTACAGATTTTTTATTTAGTATATAACTAGATAAAGTTAGTACGGAAGCACTTATGGAAAAGTATTCGAATTTGAAATTGGAAATAGGGTGCAATGTCGGGGAATGTTGGATTCGGACAATTGTTACAGAAAATGTAATGTAAAATGGATGGAATAGATCAAAAACACAATCAGCAACCAATACCCAATTAGAAATACTAGTAATTGTTTTCGTATTCAAGCTATATAATTATATATTTCAGCTTATAAAATCAATCAAACTTATTCTACGTTTACTCCGACCGCGCACTAGGCTCTCGCAATAACTGTTATTTTAGAATAAGTGGTACAGTTCCTAATATTCACATAACTAATATCTAAGTGGTATTGCATTATTGAATAGAGTACAGCGTTGCGGTTTGGCTGCATACGACAGTGGCCACTGCCCAACATTTGGCAAGCCACCAGATATGATATATATTGTAGAGAGGTCACTGCACACTGAGGTGTAACGTGTTGGCGAGTGTAAATTATGTTTTGGCTAGATTTAGGGATTATAATTGTAGTTTAAGTTTTGCAGAATTAGTCAGAGTTAATCTTATAAAAAAATTGCACCTTTAAGCAATATTTAGTAAAAGGACACCTGAACCAAAAAGTACTTTTAAAAAGTTACTATAACACAGATTGGTCTATTTAAATAAATATCATCACACACTATGGAATAGACAAAAAAATATTTCCGCTTTATGTTAATAAACGAGTAGTCGTTTATTAACATAAAGCGGAAATATTTTTTACTTACTTATTTTTTCTTTAAAATATCATTTTACCTCATAATATCTATGCTAAATTTCTGGCTCTAAATCTGAGCCATACCGTGCATGGAAATATAGACTGGGTCGTTTAGCCTACAGAAAGCTAAAAACAGGAATATCATAATTATTTGAAACTTTGTCAAACATTTAGTAGTATCATAAATACACCAGTTAACAACTGCGACCACATCTAAAAAGTGCATTGCGAACTCGTGTAGCACGCAATTAAGTAGAACAATTACTTTAATCCCCGCAGACTCGATACACCGCTAATATGTTGCACCGCAGTGTAAATAAACTCTAAAGTTCTTACGCGTTACAGTCGTAGTAAATGTCACGCTACTAAGCCACACGTGCACGTGACTGGGCCGCAGTAGTGTTATAATAGTGTTATGATTATGACTCGTCTGCAGTTCATACTTTGATCTATGACGTTCTTTATTTTCAAACTTAGAATTCTTTGTTTGGTCACGATTATATTCCTGGGAACGCAGCTTCTACTGTCAAGGCATTCGATTCAAAATTCAAAGTATACGTAGTTTTTTTTTTTATTTTGGCACTTGCGAATTTTTTATTGTTTGACAGCAGGATTTGCTCAGCAACGGTTATTTAAGTATCTCGGCTTTACAATTTTAATTTAACAAATTAGTTATGATGTAACACAAAACAGATTAAAAAATAACTCCATATTCAGGACAAAATCCAACATAATTTAATTTCTGGCCGCCCAAGTTAAATTATCTGTTCAGAAATTTAACAGGATTTCTATCAGAACTCCGTTCATTATATACTTTCAGCGTGATTATTATTCATATCATTTGCTTATGTATGTATAACATACATACATCGATGCAATAACGGTAAAAACATGGAGATTAATATCCATACTAAAACTTAATGGACCAAAAGATTTTACGGTTCAAATAATCTTATTTATTTCCTTGTAAAATATATTGACTGAACAGAACACAACCTTGTTCTAGCTGTGGTTGAGCGTTTAGCCTCTTACAGACACGATTTCTAGAGGGGACAAATATTGGTATGACATTCAGGTATGTGTTCCGAGATCCAGGATCTACAATCTTGAATTTGTTTGACCCACGATACATGGTTTTTAAATAAATGAAATTGTTTCCGACGGATTTTACAGATCTGGAAAGAGGAAACAACGTCGCGAAAAATGGCAGGAGAGGAGGAACGTCTTTGCTCCGGAGTGGGACAACGACGACAACAAAAAAAATATGAATTAATAACTTTTTTAGGGTTCCCAAAAAAGTATTTCCTAAATTTTTTTATAGATATATTTTTTATTTTTATTCTGATTGATAAGTATTTTACCAGAAGACACAATTACCGAACCTCCGATGTCCGTCTATAAGCTGGCTGAAACTAAATTCCACAGAAAGTATAATGAATTTTTTTGCTACTATAACAACAAATGAGTGTGCTTATCCGAACGGTGACCGGTTTTTTTATTGTTAGTTTGTTTTGTCAATATTATAGCCCGACGCATAGCATTAACACGACACCCAAAATAGAAATGGCATTGACCGGTTAATTGGATTACTGGTAAATACTGGGTTAAAATGTTATTAGATTAGCGTTTAATTTTGAATATGGAATGCGCTGTACCTATATGTCCAAACAACCTCTCGGTTCTGGGATAGACAAGTTCTGATTTCTGACTTTTAATTTTATCAATTTTAACCATTAGAGGACTGCCTGTGCAACTAGTTAGCCTTTTTTGAATAAAAAAAAATCGTTATTTTGACCTAATTTTGACCCTAATGTATGCCTTAATATCACTGTAATACAAACACAAACAAGATGACACAAGATTTCTATTTATAAACTGTTCTAGTCATTATTGCATTTCGCATGTGCATAAAATAGAGCACTCTTATGCAAGCTGCAACAGAACTGGCATCTGTTTAAATGCGTTTGTTGGCTGCCTTATGTGCTTACATATGCTACGCTTCATACAAAATTTATTCATTTAATTTTTTATTAAATTTTTCCTCCCACTGCCATTACAGATCGGCGATCCAATACGATAGCGGGGCCTTACGTACTTACTAGGTAAATATTTAATCTACATTATATAAAAGTCTAACTTTATCTTTATTTTTTTTTTGGTGAATGGGAAATCATACAATGACTGCTCCCGTCCTAGGTGCGGCGGGAGGGCGTGTCAGACTCTTACTGACTAAAACCCACTCATGTTCCTTTGATTGCCCTTTATGTTCCAGGGTCACGGTAACTATTATAAACATTCCGCAACCCCGGCAGGCGTTGGCCCTATTGGGCCCCTTCCTGTGCTAGTGTGCTGACTCCTTCTCTTTGAGGCGCGCGTGGAACACTAACGCGCCCGCGCCGTCGACGCGGTCCTGGTCCTAGCCGGGCGGCGAGCTACCCATCGCTCGCCATCCGCAGAACCGTGCCTACGGTGGCCAGTAGTCGTCTTGCGACTCTCAATCTTTATCTTCATCATCATCATAAATTAATAACATAAAATATAAAAATCGTTGTTTTCTATGGACATAAGCTGAATAGAGCTGAATTAATGTACGTAGTCCCTTATGCTTAACGGCTTTTATTATTCTTCTGAACGCCGCTGAATTAGTAAAACTGTATACTTCGGCGCGGGCCTGTTGTTGTAGTGGTTATAGTAGCCCTGACTGCTAAGCCGGAGGTCGTGGGTTCGATTCCCACCCAGAACAAACTTTGTGTGATGAGCACGATTGTTTGTTCTGTGTCTGGGTGTAATTTATCAATAATATTTATGTATTTATAAATTATATAAGTATGTATATTAGTTGTCTGGTTACCATTACACAAGCTCTAAGCAGAGCTTAACTTGGGATCAGACGACCGTGTGTGAGTTGTCCCAGTATATATTTATATATAAAAGTGTGGCCATAATCGTTTAGTGAAACGCGAAAGGGGCTGAATAAGCCTGCGTAGTCCCTTATTGCCCCCTTATATGCAGGTACAGTCAGTTAGTAGAGTAGAAAGCACTGATTCTTTAACAGCCAACCCAGAGTGGTGCAGAGTTTACATGGCAGGTGCACTATTCAGAAAAGAACAAGAAATAGATCGGAACGATGCAATTTAAATAAATATTCACATACTTTATTTATACGTCTAACGTCTGTAATAAAATATATACCTAATATTGTAAATATACATTCATCCATATATGTAGGACATACAGTGAACAGTGACTAATCAATGTGACTCTGCTCATTTCTTTTAAAAATAAACCTCAATTTCCGCAGAATCCATAACGATTAGTAGGTTGCGAGTTAATTGCAGTTCCATTCTTCATTCCATATAAAGTAAATCAAGTTTCCACATATATACTAACTGAATTAGCTGAAAGCTAGAGGCTGCCACGGACAGCGACCAGACGTAATAAAGACCAGTAGCGCCATCTGTTACAATAATCACTAACTGTTAGGTGAAAGATGTACATTCAACAAAGTAGATAGCTGTTACTTTTGACGTTTGACTGTACAAACTTTATGGGGTGATAGTTTGCTGTATTTTGTGATTTTATTTATTAACTTCGTGATGGCCTAGTGGATAAGGCGCCCGCCTCTCGTATAAGAGGTTGTTGGTTCAAATCTGGGCAAGTACCAATGTGACTTTTTCAATTCATATGTACCTACTTTCTAAAGTTTACCTTCGACATCACTAACATCCCGTGTCTCGGAAAGCACGTCAAGGTTGCAATACTCTATTCTCTATTTTAGAGTACATTTGAAAACCTTAACGGTGACAGTAACAATGCTTAGCCAGTGGAAGGTTACGTGATAAGTACTCGTGTTAAATAATATTGTATTTATTTAGTTATTAAGTTTGTAATTTGTACATTAAAATTATGGGCTCCAGTTGCCTGAATCCAATAAATAAATAAATAACGCGCGCAAGCCAAGTAAGATAATTTATCTTGGCCTTAGGGTTCCTTGTCGAATAAGTACGGGACTCCAAAAATTGTACCGAGGACATTATCTCATCAATTCGTTGCCCCGAGATATTAAAATAAAATTGTTATTTTATGCCCAACAACAGCCTCAAAGCGATAAGGTTTCCATGTACATAATTATCTAAAAAGCTTTCTTTTTTATAATCTTATCGCTTGCTCTGCTAATGATTATTAGTTTAGTCGTTAAAACGTATTTTTTTATAATTACTCCAATTTACTCAAAGCGACCCGAAGGAAATTGATATTCATTAATTTATGGGCATCGTTTACCTAGTACTCTACAAAACCATTCTGTACTCATTATTTGCATTTGAAAGTAACGTTGTCTGATCGTCTGTTAGTTTCAATTTTACGGCTAAATAAACCACTGACCTGATTTTGAAGAAATGGTTTAAATGGCGCAGAAGGTAAAAATGCACTAAACTCAGATTAATTATTACCTGCGGCCACGTATCCAACATTCATGAAGACACGGACACAAGCTAGCTAAAAATAATAATTATTAGCTTTTGGAAATAAACAATAATAACACCAGCCTATAATTATACCATGAAAACACATAATTGACTTATAAATGGAACAGGGTAACCATTTTATAGAAACACCTTTTATAAATTGAGGACATTGAATTATGTCTGTCACGGTTAGGAGGACAGCTGACACATTCTTTACTTATTTTCTTTTATAGTTCACATTGAATGCTTATGACTTACCTATGTACGTATATTTAATTTTATTAATACATACATTCGGTAACCTGGTAATTTGTTCGGAAATGTCAAACAAGAAGACATAATAGGCTTATATTGCAATATTTTTTTTGACTGCTGACACAAAAACTACAGCTTTCCTTTTAATATTTCACCAAAACCTAAAACCAAGTTGTTACAGCAATCCATTAAATTATAAACATCTCATTTGGTTGTCTATCTTTCCTGGGAATAAACATCAAGACACCTTTCCAAAAAAACTAATCCATTAATTTATCCAAATAGGGGACGCCAACAGACATAGTTTAATTAATGGAGGGCCATTCGCCACGTTTCTGTCATTCCCCTGGCCAACGTGCCGACCTAAATAACTGTGAGACCGCTTTTAAAGTAGCGTACCTTCCTGCGCATTCGGTCATTTCGGCCTACGCGCTTACACGCGCGCTTTGTAAAACCGACTCGTACACGGGTTTATTGCTATTCGCTTGAGCAGGCGTGGTAAGTCAGTAGAACTCGCGCTTAAAGGAGCTTGTAAGCGCGTCAACGATCATACTACTTGCGAATTTGAAAAACTTACACACACTTAAACGCGCTAAAAAAAGGACTTATAAGTATGAAACGTTAGTCTGAAAATGCTCTTAGGTACCAGGATAAGTTACCGGGGGGAAATGAACCGAGTTCTGTTCAACTCAATGCTTTTGCACAAATTACGATTCGCTCAAACGTAACGAGGTCACGCCAGGGGAATGACGATGACAGGAGACTGATAAAAGGATGAAGGATAATCGATATGTATCTAAAATTCAAGGGAATGTGGGTGAATGTTTACGAGATCCAATTAACTTGTTTGATTTGGTTTATTCCGCTGAAGCCTTCGGATGTAATCCCTCGAGTTTGGGGGATAATAAAAAACGTGCTTCTGATACGAATGACGTAGGGTAACGGTTTTCTGGAACCCTGATATATGTTTTTTTACCGAAGGTATATCTTATCGATAGGAAGGATGAATTTTCTATTATTAGATCAAGGTTCGTCAGCAATAATTATGAAGTAAGTCTAAGTAAGATCATTGCCAGTTATCCGACATGTTCAAAACCGCAGTAAAAAACAGGGGCTTAAATACAATTCTATTTACATTTCAACTAGCATTAGTAGGGAAAGCGATATCATAACATTGCCGTAATTAATAGAGGTCAAAAATAAAACTATAGCAGTTTTACTTTTAAATTTTAAAAGCCTGGCTTGTGTATCGGGCCAGTGCAAGCCTACTCATTAACAAGTTAAACCCGACCTACTTTTAAGCGAACATTCAGGTTGCTGTTGACTCAACCTAGTTCTTGCTTTCTTGCACCTAGTCTCATTTGAAGTTCAAAAGCCGTTTGGCGTGTTTGTAACTTTGAATGTGTAAGTAAATAAATGCATTTGGTATGAATTTTTAAGTGGAAGTCGGCTTTTAAATATAACTGCTCAAAAGCGTAGTCAGCTGCGTCCTCTAAAGAGTACGGTGGTTTGTTACCATCGGACTTTGCTCTGTTCTTATTATAATCGCTGTAAAGACTCTCACTGAATTCTAAGACATTAGCCTTTCAACGACCAACCGACAACCGGCTGTCACGCTACTATTGTCTTTCTATTGTGTCTTAAATCACGTGTGTTTGAAGGCTTAAATGCTCTTTACTAAACCTACAATAAAATACTTTTTTCATCATTTTCCATGTGCCAAGCTACCCCTCCTCGAGCCGTCCTCTAAAGAATTCTCAGAAAAATATTCCTGTGAAGGCAAAGTTTTTCAAGTGAGAGAAAACGTGTAACTACTTACAAAATTCTCGTTAGGTAAACGGTACCGCATGGGCCTTGGGGACCAAGATTAATTACATAGTCCGGATTAAACCGAACAAAAAGCGTAATTAGGATTTTTCCGTTTGATAAAGCTTAAATAATAGCTTGGGATTGGAATTACATTTGACTAATTGAGATAGACGATATGAGAAAATGAAAAGGAAAATGCTGCTGTATATTAGTTTAAAACGTCTTAACGGTAATTTAAAGTTACAAACTTCTTGTTCTTCTGTCCTAAGCCCATTTTATTTTAAGCCAACGCGCCAAATTTTCATCGTTAATGGTGCCGATTCTCTTATTCACAAACTAACGTAAATTTAAGTTAAGTGCATCTTTATCTTTCCATTTAATTAAGAAAAGGACAGAAGATAAAATATTAGTTAAGTCCTGTCAAATTTAGACACTGCATAGATAATTTAGACGCGATTTAAAAACATGGCGTCTAAATATACGTCATTTTCTTCAGGCGCTGTCTAATTTGACAGGATTAAACTAAAATGTATCTTCTGTCCTTTTCTTTAAGAAATGGAAAGAGAAAGATGCACTTAACTTAAATTTAGTTAAGTTTGTGAACAAGATAATTAGCACCATTATCGCCTTGTTAATAGTCCTGTTATTTCTCGCGCTTTTCTCCGTAAAATATTTCAATTCCAAGTCTCAAAATTAAGCATTACTCATTTTAGGGTTCTCATTTATCCCACAGGTATAGAAATATAAGTGACACTCTCGTCCTAAAACTCAATACACACTCACTACTATAGGTTATTAGGTCAAACCAGGCTTATACTCAATTTACTAAGAGCGAATGGTGTCAATCCGAACTGACAAGCCAAATTACTTGATGATCTTCATCCCATTCTGTCTATGTGAGGTGACGATTGCTATTTCCTGAGGTACAAGTGGAGCGACCTTGGGGGCTCCAATCCGCTTGCTGTCGGTATTGAGCCCCCCTGCACTTGTGAGTCATCTAAAGACGGATGGTAATGAGTGGAGATTTGTTGCTTTATTTTTGTTTGTGTCATTCAGTGTCAGGCGGTTGGGACCTTGAATTTATACTGGTACTATTATGTGTAATTTGTTTATTGCAAATATAACTTGTTTTGTAAAGTATCCTGTTTTTCTTGTTCCCTGACAGGGTTCTATATCCAGGTAAGACGAGACTTTTCTATTCAATTTTCATAGTTGAAGCCCAGACTTTAAAAATTAATATTGTGGCATCAAGTAAAGTCATTCGGTCATCATATAAAACCATCGTCTGCTAATGACATTTTTCGATCGTGCTCTGAGAATTAGGGAATATAGAGCATATTGTGTTAGCGCCGTAATTGTGTACTATAATTAAAATCTCATGGCTAACCTCTAATGAGATTGGTCCCTGTAATCGTAATTCAGTTTGAAGAATATCTACAATAAAACATCATATACCAAAGTTATAAATTGTTTGTGCTTCCAAGAATTGAGGGATCCACTTTATGAGAGACTTCGGTTCTGAAAAATGAGCCTCTATTATCTGATAAACCTTATTAATTTATTTCCATAATAATGTAAACCACTTTGTAAGAGAGTAGCTGGAAGGTCCAAGTAATAAAATAAATATTTTCTTGGCTATAGATAGTCAGTGCCCTTTTTAACCGACTTCTAAAAAAAGGAGGAGGTTCTCAATTCGGATGTTTGTATTTTTTTTATGTTTGTTCGCGCATATCTCCGTCGTTTACCAACCGATTTGAACAATTCTTTTTTTGTTTGAAAGGGTAGACTTCCCAAATGGTCCCATTGTCATCAGGTCCAGGATCTGATGATGGTATCATGCCGAAATCGAGGGAACTCCTAAATTTTTATAGAAAAACGTAATTTTTTTTTGTGTTTTTAGTTTATGAAGGCTTTTTTTTTTTGAAAAAGTTATTTTTACATGTATCAGTTGGATGTCGGGTAGCCGATGTCAAAGTGTATAGGCGTAACGACAAAATACATTTGATTGCCATTACGTGATATATTTTTTTATAATTAACACATTAACAATAGGAAATGTTTTATTGAAATGGTAAAACGGGTACCTTTTTTTTTTTGGTGAGTGGGATATCATCCAGTGACTGTTAATTCCCGTCCGGGCAATGGATCGTGTAAAAGTGTACTAACAAACTAACTTATAAGGCACTAACTGTAAGTAACCAAGAAAAAACATAATTTATTGCTTATATACGAGTAGTTAACTTGAGGTAATAAAAAAGCTTGTGATTTTTCTATACTGAGCTAGAATAATTTTTGTGCAAATAAGGTGATGCAGGAAATTGCACATAGCACGTTAACTCGTTAAATTACATTGTACATTGTTTTAAGTGGATAAGACATTATTATAGTACGTGTTTGTGAATGTTTTTTGACTATAAAATAGTTTTTTTATTTTTCAAGGGCACGGAATTTTGATAATTCAGATACGTATAGTATTTTAACTGTCAGAAGTTCACTTGAATTCTACCTACCAAATCACTACAAAACTCCTTTTTTATAATGTTGGTTGTTAAAGCATTGTTTTACAATCTCATAGGTACCTAGGTATATTGTTAACTAGCTTTTGCCCGCGACTTCGTCCGCGTGGAGTAATAGTTCCCGTTTCCGGGGGATTTAAGGGATGAAAACTATCCTATGTCCTTTCTCGGGTCCCAGACTATATTTGTACTAAATTTCTTTCCAATCTAATCGGTTCAGTGGTTTAGGCGTGAAGAAGAGACAGACAGACAGAAAGACAGACAGAGTTACTTTCGCATTTAGGTATAATATTCATAATTAAACCATTAAACACATATTTCTATCAATGATAACAAAAAAGACGTTTACTTAGAAAAATAATCTAACAGCAGAGCAAAAAGACGCACGCGCACAGGCAGGCACGTCAAAACGTTATTGAAAGAAAATGGTTATTATCATAAACACAAACAAAGGCCTGAGAACCTTTCATCTGAAAATAATTTTACAGTAATTGTAATATTAAAATGATCGTTACATTAGATTTTATTTATAACTTAATGCGTTCCATTATGTTATAGCATTTATTTTCGAACATTTTTGGAAGATGTTTTTACGAGGAAACATTTTAGCTTTAATTTCATTGTAAATGGCGTCGTAAGTCTCTTTGAAGTTACGCACGAGTTTACTGCACAGGGAAATGAAATACACGTGTCTTCAAGGTAGGCACTTTATTTATCATGGCTTAGTACGTTTTTCGACTGGTGAGATTCGCCTGGTTCGGCCGAAACAGGAATTTCATTATAAAATTTTGAGTGGTGTTTCGGACGATGCTTTTTTGAAGCTAATTTTGTACGGAAATAAAAAATCAAAATATAAAATCTAGTTAATTCTTACAGTGTAAAGTGAAGTAAAATAGATTAATTTAGGATGTCGAAAATAAAATGATTTTTAATTATACCTGAAACTTAATAAAAGAAGTTTAAAAGAAGGATCTTCCGAAAAGCTACTAAAAATATAAAAAAAAATTATTGTTTCGACCGGACTGGCCGAAACTCATACTAAGCCTTTACCAATCTTGAGAAACAAGAAACACGTGCTTTTCTGTGGTATTTTCGCAGAATAATAATACCTTTCCACGTTGTTACTCATTGTATATTTAACAAAAGTATGTAGGCTATGTTAAAAAGAATGAGTCCTGGTCTGAACTTGTTCACTTGTCCTTACGGGTGAATGATGTCTTGTACTTCTTTGCTCATCACTTTTATTTATTTATTTTTATTTAATAAAGAACACCAAAAGTATTTCAATTGGTGTTCTTTATTAAATAAAAAATTAAACATTGGCCTTTATATACCTATAGGTAGTACGTATAAACAACTTATGCTTATGCATACACCAATTATAGGTATACATAACATTGACGTTACAAGCAAAGAACATAAGGTAACAAATAATAATTAAAAAGTAAAAGAAGTAAAATACACAAATCACCACTTCATAGAATAAAACAGAGTCGCTGTCTGTAACTACGCAACGGTTCTTGATGCGGTTTTTAATAGATGGAGCGATTCAACATGAACATTTATATAGAAAGAAAGAAAGAAATTTATTTGGCACACAGACACACACAGTGCAGAAAACCACATAATAATCAAAAAGTAGATAAATAATAAAGTACCTAGGTAAACAATAAAACATTGCGTGTCTCGCGGCTGCGCCAAATAGGTCCAGTTCAGCAAAAAATATATGTATAATACATACATATTATTATAGTAGAGAAAATGTGGAAATTTTCAAAGATTTGTTACACCCCTGTGCGAAGCTGGCGGGGCACTAGTTTAATATTATAGTTAAACTGTTACAGAAAACCATAACTTACCCATATTCTCGTAACCTTATTTACCTATATTAATTTCGCGTCTACGTACCTGTAACAAGAAAATTGCTTCATTAATTTTAAGCCAAAGCCCTAAAGCATTAAGACATGTTTTTGACCACAGCAACCTTTCTCTTACCAATTTGAATATTAAAACGACATCAAAATATTCACAACAACAACCCACAATTTTCCTTTACGACTTTTTGACAACAAAACTGACAATAGTCATAACGAAGGATTGGCAGACTGCCAGTCCCTGGAATTAACAGCCTGGCCGCATTTACACCGAAACGAGCGCCGGTGACGAGTCTCCATCACATCGTAGGTTCGCAGCGTTTCATTAAAATGGTAATGACGGCGAGAAGAATTCCCTTGTGTAATTAGAGACAGAACTCCTTGCTAGCTAGATATTTTTGGTAAGATTTATTCGTCTGATATTTGACCTTATTTTCTCGCTGATAGAGAGGAATTCTAGCTAATATGAAGGTTGCATAGCAAGGTGCGATTGGGTGACATTGAAGACGATTTGTTTGTTGTGTACTGAAGTGGAAAAGGTTTATAGAAGCCATAAAATGATTATAGAGAAGATTAACAGAAGTAGGTATCGACAGCTTACAATCCAATTTCCTTGTTTATAACACAATGGATGAATAAAGATTTATTTATTTAATTGTTTTTCGGAGTTTAGAGCCCGAAAGTTCCGTATGGTGAGACTGTATCCCATTGTACTAGGTACTACATAAATTAATGAAATGCAAATTGAGCCAAGCTCTGCTAAAATATACGGATCAATGATCACTTTAATGACAAAATGACGGGCGCTAAATAAATAAATTATACTAATTTCATAGATAAAAAATTAATGTAACTTATTTTGACCAGCTGACATAATGGCTGAGCGATCGGCTGCTGTATATCGAGTGGCTGTTTCGATTCCCGCACGTGACAATGTTTTTATGGCCTATAAGTATTTGTTCCGAGACTGTTACATATTTGTAAACGGATTTACCATACAGGACAACGTCCTACTGTAAGGCAATGTTTCTCAAAGTCTTTCAAAATCAATTAGCATAAAATTTTTAAAATCATCAGACAGTGACTTTTAGGCCCGTATTAATAGACGTCACTCAAATCCGAGACGCTCTCAGGTCTCTTGCTGTCCTTGTTATTCTAAAGGGAAAAAATAAGGACAGCAATAAACTTGAGGACGTCTCAGAATTGAGTGACGTCTATTAATACGGGCCTTAAACTTCTTAGTAATATCTATTCAAATGTATAACCAAGAGATTGTAAATCCCTATTCTACTTACACTACATATCTCTAACCACTGTAACTTAGAGAGCGCAATAAAATACATCTCCATTCCTTTATTCGCGGGAGCGCGGCTGATAACACAGTATCTCGTAAACAAGTCACTTACACCAGCAGTACATGTTATGACCGATAAACAATCCACTGGGCTATTTTAAGACTGTTATCTACACTCCTTGCTCAGGATAAGGGTATTGTGGTTAGCAGATGAGATGTATTGTGTTGTAACTAGTAAGAAATTCATAATTCAAACTGATCAGCCGATTTGTTTCGCAATTTCAGTGTTGTCGATCGTCCAATGTTCGCTTTTGGGTTATTGATTTAAACATAAAATAAAAAACCTTTTTTACCCAACAAGGTTTTAAAAGATTTTTATAAGACATAAAGTACTAGCTTTTGCCCACGGCTTCGCTCGCGTTACAAAGAGACAAAAAGTAGCCTATGTTACTCTCCATCCCTTCAACTATCTCCACTTAAAAAATCACGTCAATCCGTCGCTCCGTTTTACCGTGAAAGAAAGACAAACATACAGACAGACAGACACACTTTCCCATTTATAATATTAGTATGGATTACTTTAATTTCGAATGTTCGGCTTGAGTTCTGTAATTCTGTTCCACTTTTTAGAGATCACATAAGGAATCACTAAAGAACCTATATCATCATCATATACTTCGTGAGTGTACTCTTTCAAGTACAACTAGAATCATTCAAATCATGCATAAGTACCTAGTTGTCGAAGAAATAGCGAACAACCATAAAAAATTGGCAAGTAAGTGTCAGGCCACAAAGTAAATAACGCATAGAATAGGGTTCTACAATAAACTATTCCGCATACGACCATTTATTTTTACATTTTTTGTCCATTTTAGCGGATCTCTAAAAACAAGAAACAGTCAAACATATGACTAAATTACTCCATTTTGAAGTCTATTCAAAATCAAAGGTGCTTGATATAAGAAAATATATGTATAGAAGAAAATATCCAGGGATTGGAGAGTGTATGATATTTTCTTGAAATTCTGCCAAGACACCCTACGTTTGCGTAGGTTTTGCTTTGATGTTTGGTGTTGTTGTTTGTGCTCGTAAACTCAATGAGCTTTGTCTTTAGTATCAAAATAATATAAAATATGGTTTGATGTGTGGACAAAGAAACAGATTTGATTGTCATTGTTTTAAGTGTCTCATGACCAACGCTGTCAAAAAAGTTGCACATTGTCTTACGGTTTTTCATTTTCTTTAATAATTATTTCCCAATTACTTATTTTTATAAACGAACGAAAACGTTTATTGAAACTACTAATTGCTGCATTAATAAGAAGAAAAAAACTTTTAAAAAAAGAAAATACGTACTTTAAAAGTTCACGACACTCTAAAAGTAATGAGATGTAGAGGACAAAAATACAGGTAACAATAGTACCTGTTTGCCCATTGCAGTTCGCAAACATTGCAAAGGACAATTAAAAATGCTCATTAATAGTTTTTAAAGCTTGGCCATGCTTTTTATCCATTTACCTTTCAACAAAAGCTGCAGAAAGAACAAAATGGCGGATTAATTACAGTCATTTAACAACGTGAAACTGTGCAGTGAAATTATTTAGTTGCAACGGAAAAAGTTTGAGATTTTTGGATGAGTTTTTAACTAGTATGGGTTTAAAACTTAGGAACCTGAAAAGGAATTATGCATTTTACTTGTCTTCTTGTGGAGAATTTTAACCGATGACGCAAAAGGAGGGTTGTTAAAAGTTCCTTCAAACCCCAAAGCTGTCTGTCGTACCGTAGTTCTAAAGGGGTAAACTTATTTGGATACGTGTTTCTCTATTTAGAAGTAGGTTCTCTAACGATAGTTCTTAGACGATGGTGATGTAAGATGTTTCGTCAAAATCGGCTCAGCCATTTCGACGTTCTTTTGTTAGCTGTAGTCGCTACCTTTATAATTTCGGGGGGACGGGGTTTTTTAATTTACAATGTAGGTAAACGTGCTGACTGTCCACCCGTTATTAAATGTCGCCACCTATATGCATTCAATACATAAATAATATGAACATACATTACCAGAGGCCTGGCAGATGTGTTGCCATCTCAGATAAAACGCTGAAATGTTTGTCTGGTAAAAAATAGCTCGTATAATGTACAATAATTTAATAATACACTTGTTCTACACTGTCCGTCACGGATTATCTCGCAAAAATTTTTTGTTTATTGAAATAAGAATTTCAGGAAACAATAATGTAAAATGTTTATAGCAATTTCTCACTAATCCGAGGAAACTTCCATCGCTTTTTCATATTTATGTTGAATCTTCAATCTTTATTCAGTAAGAATAGGGTTGCTATCTCTAAAATTTGGCAGTCAGGACGGGAGGAAGTAAATTGAAAAGAAATAAAAAAATCGGCATTGTTTATAAAAACGAACGAAATAAAGAGAACGAATGTATGGTGTTTCAAAGTCGGCATTGCGTACCATCAACCATTTTAGGGCACAAAACCCAGACATTATGTCAAGTAGGTTTTTTGTTGGTTCGTCGGTTGATAACAGTATATGGGCACAGTCGTGTGTCGCGGGCGGCCCAAGACTTTCAAAAATCCTGAACAACAAATGAAGAACGGCCCTCAAAGAATGCCGCCAAACTTGGGCAAATCCGCACCGGGATTACGTATCTTGCAGAAGCCGAGCGATCGCGATAATTGCGCAATAATTGCTTCTCAAACATCAATTCAAAATACGTCAAGTCAAATAGCAATCTAGCGATAGTGCTGCCTCTGTGGAGCAATCAGTTAACTAGAACATGCATTATTCCTTTGGTGGTTTCGTATTTAGTATGGTTTTTAAGAGCAAAGTTAAGTTTTTTTTGTTAAAGGTGATATATAATTAGTTCCAGCGATTGCTACTTTATCGTCATCGTAGCAATAAGTGCATTAGAACAATCAGCGAGCGATTAGCAATCGATTCATACATAATACGAGTTTTTTTCACGTTAAGCGATTAATCGCGCGGCTGCGCAAATATTGCTGATTGCTGTTTCATAGGTAATAAGCCAGCCGGGTAAACCTGGATGGATGGCAACCCTAGTAACACTCAAGATTTATACTGATAGAAGTTTCAGCTAGCTAGATAGCTACGCATCCTGTTACATTACATGTTACGACAGCTAGATTATTTTAACAAAGATATGGGGTGATGTAGTTGAATGATTGGCGGCTGTGTTGCGTATCAGGGGTTTAGTTTCCGCCCGGATTAAATATAGGTATGGCCTATAAGCTTGTTTTTTCAATATCCAATAGATAGTTTTCTAATATAAATTTAAATTAAAAAGTAAAAATAAGTCAGTTTTTAAATGAATTGGTGTTCACAAAAACCTGAATAATATCTGACCCTGTATCAACTTTGCTGACTGTACCTAGCACATTTTATATCAATCGAGGGTTTTTGTGAGAAATTAATGGACGGACACGCAGACTTGTTGGGCGTGTTCTGATTTTAACTCCAGTCACACGTTTAATTTTTTTTGTTTAGTATTTGTACGCACCCGTGAAACGTCAAAGGTTTGTAAAGCCGGCTAATCTTGGTTTAAACTGAAAAATTGGATGGGAGGTTAATTGAAAATGTCCATTTCATATTTAATTAATTCATGTGTGATAGAATTAGATATTAGGAAAAAAAATTAAATTTCTTTAAAATTTTTATATTATATTATATCCCTTTGCTGATCTCTGTTTATAGTTTGATAATTTAACCTTTCGAACGGCGAAGCGACAGCCGGCTGTGTGTCTCGAATCACGCGTGTTTGAAGGATTAAATTATCGACCCAGTAGTGGAAAATGGGTTAGTTTTTAAAAGTCTTTTCGTTGTACCCCAATGCAATGGTGGCCAAACAAGAATTGAACATCGGAAATTATCGGTTTTTAATTAACAACGAACGAAATGTTAAGGCTTCCAACTGCGGTTATCCCATATATTATAATTATTATTCCGGACTTCAAGTCAAACTCAAATGTACAGCTTTTGAGAAATAAATGCGAGTCCCAAGTGTATCTCAAGCCTAACACTATTTTGATGATTGCGTGCGTGCCCCTAAAGTTTATCGTCGCCTTTATATATCTCAGGCGGAGGCTACATTAGGTCGCGACGGGACCTCAGCACGAGCGATTAAAACAAAAAAAAAATTAATGCCCATGTATATGACACACCGTACATCAAATATTACTAGCGATCTTTGAATTATTTCTACGATATGAACAACATTATTGTAATCACTGCATTGGTGTTGATCCTCTTGGTCACAAACTAAACCCCTAAGTTTAGTGCATCTATCTTTCTCTTTCCATTTCATTAAGAAAAGGACAGAAGATACATATTAGTTAAGTCCTGTCAAATTAGCTAGCGGCTTAAGCAAATCGACGTATTTTTATTCGCCATATTTTAAATCGCGTCTAAATTATCTTTGGAGTGTCTTAATTTGACAGTCTAGTTTGTGAACAAGAGAATCGGCACCATTGGCTACATCAACGATTCAGCGAAATTGAAAAGAATCACTTTTGTCTCATTTATTTTAGTCGCATTGCTAATCGCTGCCCTGCCTACTATAATCGCAGCCTCACAGCCATTATATTACATGACTTATCTCACTTACGTCCGACGGCAAAAACAATTTTATTGGTAAAGTAAACAAAAGTTTGAATGAACATTTTGACGATTGGTAAGATACGATTTCCTATTTATCTTCTAAAGTTTATCAATAACGTGTGGTAGTTTCCATATATTATTTTTATAACATCATTGCCTGGAAAATGTTATTGTGTTATTTAAGTTCCATTTTATTATTGTTTTGGTTTTAGTAGATATATAAAGTGTGATAACATAATGCGTAGTTTTAAATTTCAGTTGTTTTATTGAATTGGAAATACTATTATCTTCTATCTGTGTACATAACCTATTATTTTAAACGGGAGACTGATTGGCTCACTGATTATTGATACAAGGCGGCATTGTTGGCGTTCTGCTATGTTGGCGTTTTGCGTCGTGTTGAGATTTTGAGAAGTTGTTGGCCTTCTGCGTCAGAACCATTTAAATCAACGCACAGCCCAAACCGCTGGTGCTAGAGACATAAAACTTGAATGGTATGTTCTCTATGAAGAGTAAGTATCGACTAAGTTAGAATATTTAGAAATGCGAAATCACGGGTGAATCCTCGGGCCAAAGCTCAGTCTATTTATAGCGTATTAGCTGTTTTCTGCGGCCCATTTTCATATTCTTTCTCCATAAAAATGTTCATATTGTTCACATATTACACTCGAGTACACATTATTAAATGTTATACCTATAAGTACACCTACTCAAAATGCCGAACTGAGTTATGGACACATCGTGCGACCTTCGCACATTACCGCCCCAAAATCGTTGAACATTAAACGTACCCCTCGTTTAAGGGCACATTAAAGATACTGCCTACATATTATACATTATATTATACTGATACACAAGTACACAACTTCCTTTATTTACGGATACGGCACTTTTGACTTACGACGCACGTTGCTAAGGCTGTATACAGAAAGAAAGTTGGAACTTATAAGCGCTTTTCGCTTGCGCTTGACAGCGCTGGTCCGTTCTACACAAAGAAAGCAGGTTGAAGCAGACCAAGCAAAATGACGGACTCGTCGGACGATGATTCAGTCGCAGTTATTTAATAATTTAAAATGGCAGCGCCCATCGCTGACCAGCGCGTGTTGAAGTTTGTCGGAACATGTCGGCACCGTTCAGTGCTTATCGGCGCGCGTTCAAATATATTTTCCTGCGCGGGTTACCAGCGCTGTCAAGCGCTGTCAGCGCTTATAAGTTTCCAGCTTTCTTTCTGTATACAGCCTTACACAATACAGCATGTAACGCCATCTTTGTTTTTTAACCTTTCAACGACCAAGCCACAGCCGGCTGTCGGGCCGCTATTATCTTTCTATTGTGTCTCGAATCATGTGTGTTTGAAAGTTTAAACATGTCATCCGATGACAAACAAGCTTACCCTAAGTGATTGCAGATGTTTAAGTTTAAGAGACACCTTCAATATCAGAGGTTACGACAAAGCTGAAATGTCTCATACATGTGACGCTGCTATAGGCCCTATGTCTACCACAGCCGTCACCATCACGTCACTGAAAACTAGATGACAGCGCTGAACTGGCGATACATACATATTTACTACAGCCGCGTGTCCATCGCACGTCCGTCACCACATATATAACTCGGCGTGAAATAATCATGTTTTTGGTGACAATTTAACGTTCTTGTACTCTACAACGATGGTGGGCGTATATGTATGCTGGCTTTCGCCCGTGACTTTATTCACATAAATGCCGGTTTATGAGGTCGCAGATGAAGGCACAATCGATCACTAGAAAATTTCATTAAAATGGGTGGACCATTTTCATGAAAGGTTTAGCGTAAAAAACGATTATGATGATAGGTTTATCTAGGAAATCATATTGACCGTGCCTCGAAAAGCACGTAAACCCGTCGCGGATGTCATTTGTATATCTTTGACAGTCGTTACGGGTAGTAAGAAGCCTAAAAACTGTCAATCGTCTAAAAAACAAACATCGTTTATGTTAAATCTGGTATCTAGCTAAATTTGGATGAATATCTAACTGATTCCATTAGATGGAAATTATTCTCCTACCGTCGAGCACATGTGATTGTAAACAGTAGAGAGTATAATCCTTTGAGTTTGTGTCGGCATTTCTTCTCAGAGGTAGTCAGCTAGGAAATGCCGACTCCATCTAGTTTAAAAAAAAATATGACATGTAAAAGTGATGTAATATCCTACTTGCATAATAAACAATTTCAATTTCAAGTAACAGCGCGACAGCCGGTTGTCGCTTGGTCGTTGAAACGTTAAAAATATATATATACCTATAAAGTCTCAAGATGAAAATGGATTTCTTCCATATTTTATTACAAACGATAATCCCCACTGGCACTCACGTAGACACAAGCGTGCAATATGTATCAAAGTGCTCGTTGGCCGAGTGCCTACGATACTATCTGTGTACTCAAACTGTGACTTGTAACCTTGTGCTTTCTAGATGCAACTCTTTCTATCAGCATTTTCTGGATAATCTAGTTCTAGGTAATAGAGAAGAAAGTACTGAGTTTTAGACATACATAGACGTGGACTAGTTTATGTAATAACTGAAATAACTCACAAATATCTATGTGCGACTAACCTTATATAAAAGGTGGATCTTTAGCAAGAAAATATAGGTAAAGATCTAATGTTCGGATAACATGTGACCTAATAACTTTGCCGAAGCCAAATGAATATTCACAAAACATTTCTCTATGTAGGCACAAATTACTTTGAAAGACCTCCCTACCATAGAAATAGTCTCTAACATAATTTTATTACACGAAAGTAATTACGAAATCATGTTTTATTAAAACGTATTACTGAACCTTACTAGGATCCCTCCGGTTTTACAACCTAACTTAATCTAAAAAGTTTTTTGTAGCAGAAGGTTTATGTCCTATGGATCTAATATGGCGGCAAGCGTTTAGGCACGGGTTTTATGAGACAGCTGTGATGAACAATTTCTTAGACGGACTTAAACGATTTATCTTTTAAGATCTTTTTTTTTATTTTATGCCTGGATCTTATCCAATTTCAAATTAATTTTCTTTGCAAATAACGGTTCTCGTAACGCACTGCGTAGTAAGTGTAGCGTAGAATAGCGTAGCACTGTTAAACACAGCGTAGCATAGAATAAGTTAGCGTAGTGTGAAATGGCGTAGTCCTTCACATCTATACGGTGCTTTCATAACGAAGCAGTTTTCGGTATAGGCAAATCTTATTCAGGTATCTGTACCTACCAGTTTCTATAAGCAAGTTGGCTCTGCATCATTAGTACCGACTTACATAGATTTGCCAGTACCGGGAACCTGCTTCTTTATGTTAGCACCCTTATACAAGAGATTTATGTTCAAATGTATAGATTTCCCAGATAGGTATTTTTTTATAAGAGAACCATTTGAGATTACAAAACGAAAGTGTTATTGTAAAAAAAATGGCTTATTTTGGTTAGAATCTATTTCAATTTTAGGAATCAAGATGCAGCAAAGTCCATTTGCTTGCAATCAGGTGCAGAAACAAAAGGAAGGTGCAAGAGTGCATCTTCTGAAACATAAAGAGCAACCATCGAGAGCAACCGAAGGAACAAGGGTGGGTCAGTAAAAGTCTGACACACCCTCTCGCCCCGACCAGGGCGGGAGAAGCCATTTAATGATTTCACATCCTCAAAAAAAAACCATGGCATGATTTGGTTTCTTTCGTAATTTTCTAATATTATAAAGCTACAGTGTTTATTTAGTTTAACGAGTTAATTTCAAAAAGAAATGAAAAAAGATAAAGCTGATTTGGTTACAATAACTTTCACAGGAACTTTCAACACAGGAACCGAAAATATCTTGCCTTATTTGCGTAAGCGAAGAAAAGAGGTTAATACCGATCATAAACATGTTAAACAGTTTTCTGACACTTTTGTGGGTGTTTGTTAAACAGTTTTCTGACGCGTTGTTGTGGTTCATTTGTGTATTACATGGTGTAGCCATACACCACGCTGTGTTTAGCTTTATGAGGATCGTAATATTCTTCTCAAAATAGTATAAGTAAACAATTTTCATGTTTGTGTATTTATTTGTTAAATTCTTCGAGTTACATGATGGATTTTATGTGGTTTTTTACAATCTATTCGTCTTTTAGAGAATTTATCTTTCAAAGTTTGAGTGTGATATTTTAGAACTTACTATACCATACAACCTACAGGGCAGGCCAACTTACTATACCATACAACCTACAGGGCAGGCCAAGACTTTGGTCAAGTAACTTGCTTTTTGATTGTTTGTGTAATCTATTGAACTACCAAACTAATCTGATAACACATAGGTAGTTAATAGTAATGTTGATTCGATTGTATGTTGACAGGCGATTTTTTTCACTAAAAACCACAAAAAGCCATGAAACCACATAAACAAAACAGCTCGCGCTTGACTCTTGCCTAATCTGGGTCACGTGATAATCTCCTTGTCAGCACTTCTTAATTCTGGAATGAATACGATGAGATTGTGCCGTAAAACGTGGGTTTATGGTCCTCAGGTTATGTATGTGTGTTCTGTTTACTGTTCGTGATTCGGAAAGGTTATCTTTGTGGCCCAGGCTTAGATATTTGTTAGAAGGTAGGTAGGTATACTATACTTGAGCCAAATTCGATAAAGAATAGAGGTAAACAAATCATTGCTTGGCTTTTCGAAATAACGAGATAAAATGCATGTTATTGGAGTGATTCTAGTGAAATATGCTGCAATAAGATTACTTAATAAATAGTTAACGTGAAAAAGGCGATAATCATGTAAATTATAGAAGATTTGTAAAAAGTGAGTTGTGATAACCCTATGTTTTTGTTTACCTGTATTCTTTATCGAATTTTGCTCAAGTATAGGTATACCTAAAAGGAGAGATCTGTATACCAAGAGTGAGAGTCTTAGGACTTAATTATGGAAGCGAGAAGCTCTACGGCTGGTTAGTTTTGCCATATTATAGCTTTGTTTTGATAAGTTTAGATAAAAAATGAGATGCAATTTTAAATTCAATAGAGTGAGTTGACAGCCCATTATCAGGCATATTGCATTCCTAGCAAATTGCGCAAATTATTAGAAAATGCATGAAAAAGTCGCGACAGCCGGTTTTTCTCCAAATAAAAGGTTTCTTTAAAAATATATAATTATATGTATTATTATATCCGTATAAGTATTAGTCACCATGTATACGTGTAAGCATTGTTTAACACCCATATTTTCACCAGTCGCTAAATCACACCATTAATTCAACCCCTCCTTCTGAAAATAGGTTAAACTCCGAACTCGAGTTCTATTTAGGCCGATAAGATCGAACAAGTTCTTCACCCTCCTTTGTTCGCAACTTCGTAAGTACTTAGACAGGGACGTGTACTTTATTGACTCTTTGAAAACAAAACTTTCAGATGTCATTAAGGTCAACAGCTTTGTCCAATGATTATTGGAAAGTTACGGGTTTGTTGTACTAACATCTTTATCATTTGGGAGACATTGGTGCCAATTCTCTTGTACACAAACTTCACTAAATTTAAGTAAAGTGCATCTTTCTCTTTCCATTTCTTAAAGAAAAGGACAGAAGATACATTTTAGTTTAATCCTGTCAAATTAGACCGCGCCTAAAGAAAATTGACGTATATTTAGACAGCAAGTTTTTAAAACGCGTCAAAATTATCTATGGTGGTCTAAATTTGACAGGACTTAACTAATATTTTATCTTCTGTCCTTTTCTTGATTAAATGGAAAGAGAAAGATGCACTTAACTTAATTTTACTTTAGTTTGTGAATACAGAATAAGAGAATCGGCACCATTAATAAGCTTTTGGGTATTTAAGTCTCTTCTCATATAGAGTCAAGAATCTTGGTCGATGTTTATGGCGGATTGGCAATTCAATAATATCATGTCAATTTTAAATCCCAGTTTTCCCCACAATGTTTTCCTTTACAGATGTCATGATATCCTAAAAAAATATAGAATGTACGCGACGTAAAAAGCATACGAGTCACATTAGATGCCCGTCTTCGAACCTTCAACATCGTGCATGAAAGGTTGTGGATCTTACTATTGGGTCATCACGACTTTAGGTATCATATTAAAAGTAAAATAGTAAAAACACTGGCTGGTTCAAGGAAGCGAAGGAAAAAGGAGTCTGTAAGGAGTTGGGGAAGGCCTTTAGTTAAAAATAATAGTGTTATGTTATTTTTTTTTTGTTAAAGAAATGATAACTTTAATTTTGTTTGAGAACATAATTATAAAAATTGGAACTTTAAGTAGGTTATTATTGTCGCCCTACTTCGGCATAGTTTTAATTAATAATGATAGCACGAATTGAGGGCAAGTAGAATCTAAATACCTTAAACTGTTTACCTTTTTTTAAGGATGGGTAATTATTAAATGGCTTGTCCTGCCCTGGGTGGGGCGAAAGGGAGTGTCAGACTTTTACTAACTAAAATCCACCCTTGTTTCTTTGGTTGCTCTTTATGTTCTGGGGGCGCGGTAACAATTAAAACTATTCCGCAACCCCGGTAAACAGATCACCTATCAAATTAATTTTAAACATCCAAAATAAACAAGCACCAAAAACGCATCGACGCGTGTTCATGCAGATGCATTTTCGGCGTGTTGGACTATGCATGTTTCTATACTTACAAACGGAGATACTTACAAGCAACGTTAAGACACGCTTTCATGCAATATACAGCTAGATGCCTGGTAGTGTGGCAATCGGCTAAAGCCACGTTTTCGGGAATCTCCAACACGTGACCAACAGGCTAGGCTCGTCATTGAAACGTGCCCAAACTGTTATCACAGTGATAACGACTGCATATCTATTGATTATTGATAAAGGCACCGCACAAATATGATACGTAATCGTGATCATTTTGTCCGCTTGGCCCGAGGTGCAATAATGATATTATTGAATGGTATTATACTCGTAGTAAGAGATTATCAAGTACCGACACGCCTAGTTTAGAGATAGATGGTAGTCATTATATTTCATGCTTGTAGTGCATGTGCGTCGACTGACGCAGGCTGATAATAAATTAAATATCTTGGGACAAATCACAAACGGCTATCTGCTCCCAAGTTAATCAGAGCTTGTGTTATGGTAACCAGACTTCTGATAAGGTTATTATTTAATATATAAATAAATTACAGCCAAACACAGTACAAAGAATCATGCTCATCACATAAAGTTTGCCCAGAGTGGGAATCACATCAACGACCTCCGGCTTAGCAGTCAGGGTCACTAACCATAGGACCAATAGGCAAATTAAAGATTAAACCGCTTAATTAATTCATAACTCCGATACGCTAAAAAGAAATTCCTAATAGATAAACCCAAATAACACTTTACCCTAACTGGGAATAGAACCCAAAACCGTCTCAGCAGTTCTGCTTTCAAAGACGATACTAACAGGGAAGTCAGTTACTGATAGGACCGGTGTAGGTGCACTCAAAAAACAAAATTTTATCTACTGCAAGTATACCAGACATAACAATAAACTTGGATAATATTTTGATACTACAAGATAATATCTGTAAATATTTATCTCAAAACAGAAACTTCCTTAGTAGCATAACGTTCAAGAAAGTTCTCTGGCAGATAGAGAATGCATTCTTATCTTGATTTTATCTTCTTATATAAAGTGTTAATACATAACAAATAATGAAAAGTAAATAACTATTATTACACTGTTTGCGTGCTTCTGTATGTTTCCACCAAACTCGTTAATTAATTTAGATAACGGTTCTCTGTTTTTCGTTGTTGAATGTTTATTTTATTGTTTCACACAATCGTTCTTTTTGCTGGTTTTAAAATTGTTGAAATGGCGCGGATCAATTTATCCTGATAAAGATATGGTGTGCTTATAGTCAAACCTCGAAGCTTCTAGCTTTGGCTAGTCATACCTCAGCCTCAGATTTCTTAGTTCTGTTTCCTACTAAATACGGAGGAAGGAAGAAAATTGATAGTTTTTTGTCTTTCGCTTTCGCTGCAAGATCCTAGAGAGACGGATCGTTTCTAAAGGACTCGTCGAGCTGTATCACTCTGCACTTTTCTGGTGGAATTTGTTGTTGATTCTGGCTTTCAAGAGTTGCAGTGGTTGGGAATAGCGTGGTGGATTTTTTCCAATAAGAGAAACCTCAGGTTTGATATAAAGTCTTTGGCAAAGTCCAAACCAACAGCGTTTTTCTACGGTTGACTAACAATTTTTGGTTTAATCAAGAAGTAATTAATTTGGACAGTCAAACTTAATTAATACTACGTTTTACTTACGTAAACTAACAAGTAATAATTTCATTTCATTTCCAAGAAACCCCACAAGTTCATTAATTAAGCGACAGATTGAAAACAAAACAATACGAGTAAGAATTTATTATAGCTAGAAGTTAGAACAAAGAGTTGAGTTTAAAACTAATACTAAGGTTTCAAATGTTATAATGGTTTGTTGGAACAAAGTCTGTTTATTCCTAAGAAGGGTCTACTGTCCTACGGCTATGGCAAAGGGTGAATTACCCACATAATTAAAAGTGGCTGCCTGAAACAGAAATCTACAAATCTAAATGTATCACCAGAAATCTACATCACATTAAGGCCATATTTTTTTTTAATGCGCGTTTCAATTTGATACTATTAAACTAAGCTGTTAAACCCCTTTTGATTTAATTTGGTACAAGGATGATAGTATAGCACTAAGAAACAGGACACATGCTAATTCCCATTGCTTTTGTTTGCGTCCGATATAGCGATGGGTCAACCCGGTTTGCCAAACCGAATCAATTCGGTTTGAGAGCACTCGCATCAAACCGAGCTACAGTCTATCCAACCCGGTTCAGTTTGAAACCGCAATCGCGTCAACTCGTGTCCAGTTCGGGCGAGTACGAATGCGATGCAATGCGAATAAGCTGATGCGGGTTGAACGGGCTGAACCGAACCGAACCGAACCGAATGAATAACGAACGGAACCAAGTTAACCCGAATGAAGTTGCTGACGCCGACCGGTGGGTGACGCGACGCGACGAGTTGCATGTCAAATGGTGGCGCCAAATTTTCATTGGCATTTGTTTGTTATCGTATATAATTATATTTTAATTAACATCGTTTTTTCAGAAAGTATCCAATTTTATTATTTTATTATAATAATATTAAGTATATAAATACTTTAACTACTAAAAGTAACAAGTGAGTATTTTTATCATACGGTTTATAATTTATAACGGGGTTCATGAACGAATGAATGACGTCACACAGTACTGGATGATTCGGTTTGGTTGAATCGGTTTGTAAGTCGGTTTGAGCAAAATTATGATTCGGTTCAACCGGTTTGAAAAAATTACGGTTTGACCCATCTATAGTCCGATATAACCATTCTTCTCTACCAGCGACGGCGACGTCTCCTGAACCGTTATGTCATTCACTCAATCACTCCTTTGTCTATCTCGTTCTGTCTTCACTCATTCTATACATCCATCTCAACATTATCATTATCATCTATCCCTACACAGCTGCACATTAGGCATCAAAACGTAAATAAAGAAAAAATACCTCGACAGGCCGGATTCAGGATTGAAAATATATTCGTGCGTTCAACTTCAAGCACCAATATTTTCGTGAAGAGTTCATTAAAAATGCACGCTTAAGCTCAAACACTCGAGCGCTCGCTTCAGGTGAAAAATGTACTAATAACTTTAAAAAATTTGTAGAGCCCCGTTGATTACTTTGACTTAAATACCACGTATGCTTGCATTCGGAGTTTTATAGAGGAATTTGATTCAGTAGTGAATTTGTGCCGCGTTCACTAAAGTTTTATACTTCAAATAATGCACACGTTTACTTTTGCTCGTCGTTTTAAGTACTCTCAAATAATGTCGCTTTCTATCGGTTAAATGTTTCCCTAATGGGGTCTGACAATCAGTCTAATACAGACCATATACGCTAGATTACATAGTTCGGAAAACGGTAGGGAAATGATGATGTACTTATATCTTATTGCGACTCTAACGATGCTTCAGATAATACATAGCGTTAATACATTGTATGTTCACGATTTTAATATTCACATGGCATAATATTAATAAGGGGAATAATAAAGCGCAATTAAGGACATAGAAAACAACGCATTTTAATTAAAACCTATTTAATTAAAAATAATGTATCAAGTACCTACTTTGTTATCACTGATGTATATTATCAGAGATAAAAATTAACCGTGTTATACTTAGTTTATGTGAAACTAATACCTAATAGAAATGGAATAAAACATGTATACTATATTAAGTGCCAATTTAAATTATCTAATGTACTTAGGTACATGTTAAAGTTTGAGCATTTTAAGGTGCTCTTTTAAAAACAAGGACATAAACTGGTGGTCAGTATAAAGAGGAATTCTTTATACTAATAGTATAAAGAGGAAAGATTTGTATGTATTTATATTTGTTACTAATAAACTCAAAAACTATTGGATGGATTTCGATAATTCTTTCACCATTAGAATGCTACAATAACCCTGAGTAACATAGGCTATATAACAAGGCCTAATGCATTAAGTCCGCCTCTGTACGGTGTTTGTACATAAAGTTTAAATAAATAAAATAACATTACACTATGACCAAATGTTGCGGAGCAGTTGACCAAAAACCTGTAATTGCGCGGATAAAACCGCGTGGAACAGCTAGTTTTAAAGAAAAACAGAGTTGTCTCATTCACAATCTTCTTTCTCTTTTTTAAATAAATACATGTATAGTTTTTTTTTTTTTTTTTGGTGAGTGGGAAATCATCCAATGACTGCTCCCGTCCTGGGTGCGACGGGAGGGCGTGTCAGACTCTTACTGACTAAAACCCACTCATGTTCCTTCGATTGCCCTTTATGTTCCAGGGTCACGGTAACCACTATAAACATTCCGCAACCCCGGCAGGCGTTGGCCCTGTTGGGCCCCTTCCTGTGCTGACTCCTTCTCTTTGAGGCGCGCGTGGAACAAAACGCGCCGTCTACGCGGTCCTGGTCCTAGCCGGGCGGCGAGCTACCCATCGCTCGCCATCCGGCGGTGGCCGGTAGTCGTCTTGCGACTCTCGACGTCTTCGCCTGGGTCTTAGTCCGGGGCGAGAGGCTCGTCGCTGCCTCTCGCGCGCCGCCGCTTCCTTCACTAGCATAACTGCTTCGCAGAAGGAGGCGACGGCATCCCATTCCGTCTCGCCCCGAAGCATGGCCTGAACCAGCGCCGGGCGCGAGAGGTCACCGCCGCCGATCGCCTCTACGAGGACACGTCGGTGCTCCGCCCATACGCGGCACACCTCAACTGTGTGCTCGACCGTGTCCTCCAGGCGACCGTTACTGCAGTGGTGACACCCAGGCGTCGCTTCCGCCCGAATCCGACACAGGAACCTCCCGAACTGACCATGTCCGGTGAGGACCTGTGTCAAGCGAAACGTGAGAGTGCCATGACGCCTCTCCAGCCACTCCTCAAAGAGGGGTCTTACCGCCGCTATAACGGCGTGCCCAAATACATGTATAGTTAGTTTTATAATTGGTATTGCACTTTAATGTATTATATTTGTTTATTTTATTAATATTTTCGTTTAAAATGCACTGGTTGACTGGTAGAAATAGCTAGGACACCAAGACCACCGCACCTTCGTGCATAAAGCATAAATAAAAAAATAAAATAAGTAATGTGCATTAACAAGGTCTCCTGGCGCCTATATGTATATATAGAGTCAAGTTCAATAGCTTGATGACATACAATACACGTGCCCACACGTGCCTAGAGTACTTCACTTAATAGATTATGTATAATAAGACATGTGCCGAGTCAAAGTACGATAAAAGCGATGACAATGGATCGTAGAATGTATTAATAACTTGCTTTAGCCGGCCACTACGTTCGCGTGTATAATGGTTGCGAATGCATCATGTTATCGTGTCGAAGCCTAATGAATCCTGAATCCTATGCCGTTCCTCGAGGTTTAAACCTTCGAATACACGTGATTCGAGACACAATAGAAAGACAATAGCAGCCGGACAGCCGGCTGTCCCTTAGTCGTCGAAAGGACAACTTTGTTCTGTAAGTATTCATTTTCATCAAAAACGGGGCTGTGGTGTAGCCGTGAAATCGTGACAGACGGATAGATAGAAAGACAAACACGACATTTGTATTTCATTATAGTATTAGTATGGATTAAGATAAGTTTTATGGATAAAGATTTCATTTCGTGTATTTATCTTTTATTTTGCTTACTTTCATTCAGAAGTTGTCATTGATTAAGGTCGTAGATACTAATTTATTAGGGGGGAGTGATATATCTCTGTACCACATGATAATATGTCAACCGGGGTTTGAAATGAAACATGAATAAATAATTAATGAGAGGTTCAGGGGGCGTACGTCAAGCCCTTATAGCAGTATTACTTTGATATTACTTTCAGTGGGAAAGAGACGGCGCTATACAACGTTTCTAACGCTGTCACTTGCACACTCCTGCAACAGGACTAAAACAATCTTACTTTGAACGTCATGGTAAGGGGGCAGAGTGTTTAAAATGCCTCATAACTTATAATTCAATTAAGACTCTTTAAAACCATTCCATTTCTAAATCAAACACTAATTGTATAAGAGAAAATACTACCGAACTATAAATACATAACTCCCATACATTGTTTTCTATTAATTATCGATGGACTAATTAGCTTGCTTGTTATCTAAAGGGCTGCTAATTGTGAGTGTCACGTTGGACTGTTGGAGCCAGCGTGTGAACGATAGCTAATCAAGGCTGGCCCACTAACTATGGCGTATTTATCGGTGCAGCGAAATTGATTAATATATTCTATGCTTTTTCTGTCATTTATTTATTACTAGACTAGCTTTTGCCCGCGGCTTCGATCGCGTTAGAAAGAGACAAAAAGTAGCTTATGTTACTCTCCATCCCTTCAACTATCTCCACTTAAAAATCACGTCAATTCGTCGCTCCGTTTTGCCGTGAAAGAAAGACAAACATACATAGACAGACAGACACACTTTCCCATTTATAATATTATTTATAATATTAGTATGAATTTCGCCGCGCCTCGTCGTACGTCCTTCCAATATTTTACCCTTTTAGATAATGTCATTATCATCTCCTTAGCCGTCTACCAACAATGTCAGGGTGGCTTTCAGTCTGGTCGAATTCAGCTGAATACCAGTGTTTTACATGAACAGACCTCCAGCTTCGCAAGGGTGTATAAAATCATTGAAATTTTCAGTTTTGTCTTTGCATTGACAAGCATGTTTTATACACAAAACCTTCCTCAAAAATTATACTCTGTCATTGGTGAAAACCGTATGAACATTGTTTTAGTAGACAAAACAGACAGAACAGGGGCTTTGTTATAATATGTAAGGATTATCGACTTTCACAAACAAGTAATGAAAACATGGCGCCTGAAATATCCAATATACTGATAAAACCGAGCCCCGAGGACGCGTCATAAGTTTGAGCCGATCTTTCAGACTTTATACTAATAATGTCTACTAAGCTAACTTTGCACAGGCTATTATGAACCTAATGACAATATAAATACAGTCGATAGATCAATCAAAATTTTATCGAGCGTTTACTCTGATTTATATTCCATTAGTGACAATTGATTGTTAAAGGATTATGTCCAGGTCTCTATCTAATCTGTGCGTTAACTAAGTAATTACTAGATTTTAAGTTCTACGGTTTTCAGTGTCCACTAATACTGTGTTTTAAATAATGATTTAATTAAGTTACGCCATAATTTTTGACAATTACAAAAAGGTCCATATTATTGTTTAATATGATGCAATTTATAAAAAATGTTTTGAAACTAATTTCGTCTCTTTTTTGTTTGTGGCAACTGACTAATTTAGGTACCTTTTGTACTAACAATTAAATTAGTACATCATTACTACATGGCATTTAAAAATAACGATATTGTTACAATAAAACACATTTTTTACAACATAAAAAAGTCAATTGCCAAAGAAATGGATTTTTTAACAATATTATAAGTATTTAAGATTCTTATTATTATAGATGGAGTATTATATAGCTATCTAATACATAAAAAAAGCAACAAACGAATAAAAATGTGTCAACTAATTAAATTGCCTATATTACATATTCTAAAAGTAATATACTTACTTATATACTCGTTATATTCAATAGCTTCAATTTATTTCATTTCAATTACAGATTTTCGTATGAAATATAATTTGACGTATGAAAAGGCCCGATTTTAATATCCATAACAGTGTGGAAATATTATTACTTTATACAGCATATATTTTATATTTCAAAATTATTAACTTGCTATCCTTGGATTTGGTGTAAGAAAAGAATAATTGCCATTTCAAAAATAGGACACAATAATGGCTGGCATTATGTACTTGTACCTACCTTACTTTTCTATATAAAACTAGCTTTTGCCCGTGGCTTCGCTCGCGTTAGAAAGAGACAAAAAGTAGCCTATGTTACTCTCCATCCCTTCAACTATCTCCACTTAAAAAATCACGTCAATTCGTCGCTCCGTTTTGCCGTGAAAGAAAGACAAACATACGACAGACACACTTTCCCATTTATAATATTAGTATGGATGGATGGTAAAGGTAAAGTGACTGACTGATTAGGTAATATGAACGCGCAGTCCAAACCGTTGGTCCTAAAAATATGAAACTTGGAGCGATGTTCTTCCTGAAGAGTAATTAAGTATCCACTAATAAAGGAATTTTGAAAATTCGATCCCAAAAATGATAAAATAATGGATAGAAGTTCGACATCAATACGGGCGAAGCTGCGGCGAAAGCTAGTACTTATATCTAATAACGGGAATTTTGTCTCAGCCGAAGAAAAAATGTGAATTGAAATGTAACAATTAAGTGCTTGTCGCTGCCTCTTTTGATTGCAAATATTTCCAACAAATCTTACAGACATGGCGTTTATGAGATAAAATGACATTGTTAACTATTGTTTTGTATTACAAGTAGCAAATGACAGTGTGCTATCTCTCTCGACCTTCAGACGTAATAATAAGACAATTATATCAATTTGATAAGATTGTTACGGGAGTAACAGAGGCGAAGATTAAAAGAAAATTATTACTGAATTGACAATTTAGGCTTTGACACACAAAAGCGTTAATAATGCTTCTAGTAGCAAACCTTTGGCAATAGTTACTTATTTATCTAAAGTGCATGTTTTGCTACCAAAATAAGACTTTCACTGACATGAATAATTGATTTGAAGGATAAATTCCTGGCATCTGTGAATCTATTAAATGAAGGCATATTATATAACGAGTGACATGTAGCAAGGTACCTAGATAAAATACGTCTCAACTATTTAATGAGATTTACCTAACAACCATACGTTGGATTTATTTAATACAAAAGCCGATTTCAGACTTAATCAGTACAAAGTTTCGGTTAATTAATATGCAATCTAATAACCGCTCTTTGTTTATTGTATTTGTACCTACAAATAATATGTGTATAATGAGGTATAATAGGACATGTTATTAGGGTACCTATTATTTTTCATGTGTATGCACCTCAATTACGTTCGATGACCGTCATCATCAAAGTGCATTACTCATGTATCAAGTTACCAGTAAACACATCGTGACAAGGACTACCTGGTTCTTTACCTTCTTATATTTATCCTTATTTATCATAGTTTAGTAACACGATACGTGTTTTATTATCCGTGAATTGTGACGTCACTTTTGCCCGCATTTACTGTCTTTTGTTAATTCTTTGTCGATAGTAGCTTGTTAGTTTTAAATAGAGCTACCATCCGTCCGTGTTTCCTCGGATTGGTCCTAAGTTTAGGGGCCATCCAGGGTACGGCCAGGCGGGGTTTCGGTGTAGCAACGGTACGGGAATTCAACAGTAGCTGTAGACCGGGTTTTTTGAAAATTTAAGGTCTTGGACCGCCCGCGACCTACGCACTGTGCCCCGTAAACCGCGGAACAGTTGAATGGACTTGCAAAAAAATCTGTTGACATGTTTGGGTTTTGGACTCTAAAATCCGAGGTCTCCACGCATCTAGTCCCAGTTCCCAATTTTTGGAGATGGTAACCCTACTCTTAAAGATGGCGTCTCAATCGTGACAGTTGGTCAATGAATACGATTTTCAACGGAAACGTAGCAGCGTCAGCGATTCGATACGACACGTTTCAAGACAGTAGCGGTTGTTCCGTTTTTCTCATTTCAATGATAGGACGTTTTCTGAATGATTCAAACAACTTACTTGTTTACGACAAGGGCAGACAAAAATTGTATCATTTGTGTTAACAGGATAGAATTAATGATTTGGTTTGTCAGCCTTTTATTTTTATGTCATTGTGTGACAGGCTAACAGCACATAGGATGTTAAACCTTCAAACACACGTGATTAGAGACACAATAGAAAAACAATAGCAGCCCGACAGCCAGCTGTCGCTTGGTCGTTGAAGAGGTAATCGCTGCCTTTAAGGCCCCTCTTCATGTCTGCCAATGCGTCTGAAAGACGATTGCCGCCGCATCCGCTGATGGATCTGTGCGAACCGTCCACACGTCTGTAGGTCGCTCAGTCTATGTTCATCCTCGACAGATGCAACACGTATTTAAACATTTTTATTTTTGTGGTATTTATTTTTTGGATACACACACAAATAGTTTTCGGCTTGATATAGCTCAGGAAACTTACAAGTTTCCACGGTGCTCATACTGTTAGTCATTTCTGTAAAGTTTGCGCGCAATGTGAGTATGAAATTGCAAGAAGCACGCGTGCTCTTTCAACCGCAACTTCAATCAGACTGATGCATCCGCATACGTGTGGACAGTCATCGTACGTCTGCGCCAAAAACCCTTTGATGATGTGTGCGAACCGTGCACACATATGTAGGTCGCTCAGTCTATGTTCATCCTCGACAGATGCAACACGTACGTAAAAATAAATCTAGAGACCGTAGCTGCTGCAGCTATTTATGTATTTAGTATGTTTAACTACTACGTGAGTGTGCATCGAAATAGAGTTATTAAAAAGAAATGGAAAAGAAGAAGGTGCTGGATGCGGGCTATACATAGTATCAGTGTTGGCAAAAAGTTAATAATAATGATTAATGATTAACGATTACGATTAAAAAGTTAATCGACATTTTGTGATTAAGATTAATTTAATCATAATCAAAATTTTGGTGATTACGATTATAATCGTAATCGTTAATCACAATTAAAAATGTACGATTAATTTACAGTAGGAGCATGAATTAAAAAATATACTAGTAAATCAGACTTTTTGAAACGAAGTTCCTTATCGCTTGTTGTGAAAGGGGACTAAGTCGATTTGAGAATTCATAATGGCGGTCGTGACCTTTCTCACAATATGCATCATGGGTGTCATTTTCATGGTTTTCTGGGGTGCTAAGGTCAAAAATGGGGTCGATTTGAGAATCCAAGATGGCGGCCGTGACCTTTCTCACAATATGCATCATGGGTGTCATTTTCATGGTTTTTTGGGGTGCCAAGGTCAAAAATGGGGTCGATTTGAGAATCCAAGATGGCGGCCGTGACCTTTCTCACAATATGCATCATGGGTGTCATTTTTATGGTTTTCTGGGGTGCTAAGGTCAAAAATGGGGTCGATTTTAGAATCCAAGATGGCAGCTGTGACCTTTCTCTCAATATGCATCATGGGTGTCTATCACGGTGTCTTTTTCATGGTTGTGTCAATTTAAAGGTGAGCGTCCCAAAAAACCATGACAACGACGATTAACGATTAACGAATAACGATTAAGTAATCGATTAAAAAAATAATCGATTATTGCCAACACTGCATAGTATTCATTCACAATAGCCTCAACCAAATGATAAGATACCTAATCTTAAATTTTTTAATTTAAATGGAAATAAAAAATATTTACCCACCTAAACTTATAAGTATTAAAAGTACGATTACTTTATAGTCAGTTAGTATCCATTTCATTAGCCTCAACTCAATCAATTAATCGAAATATGTACCATAGTACACTTACAACGTTACAACAACGGGTCTGTTGGTCCAGTGGTAAGTGACCCTGACTGCTAAGGCGGAGGTCACGGGTTCGATTCCCACCCAGGACAAACTTTGTGCGTTGAGCATGATTGTTTGTTCTGTGTCTGGGTGTATGATATGTATGTTTTTATAAATTATATAAGTATGTAAGTATATCAGTTGTCTGGTTAAAATAGCACAAGCTGTGCTTAGTTTGGGATCAGATAGCCGTGTGCGTGTTGTCCCAGGATAAAAAGGATTAATTTTGTAATTTATTGTGTGTGAAATTGTGAATTCAGATACAAACTATTTGTTCACGAATAAATGACTATGACTAAAAAAAAACATTTTTATTTTTGTGGTATTTATTTTTTGGATACACACACAGACAGTTTTCGTCTTGATATAGCTCCAGAAACTTACAAGTTTCCTCGGTGCTCATACTGTTATAAACTTTGCGCGCAATGTAGGTTTGAAATCGCAAGAAGCACGCGTGCACTCTCAACCGCAACTTCAATCAGACTGATGCATCCGCGATTCCGCGCCAAAAACCCTTTGATCTGTGCCACGAAAACCGCCAACTATCGGGTTGGAGGCAGATGCGTCAGATGACGTCTGCCGTATATACCGTACCTACAACAGTCGCTCAAACCACCCCCTCTACACGTCGGCGTATGCGTCGGCCGGTGGCAGCAGCCGATGCATCGGCAGACGGATTGGAGGCCAATGCGTGGCAGATTCACTGTCGGACGTCTGTCGTATGCAAAATACCTACCATAGACGCTCAAACCACCCCGTCTACACGTCGGCGTATGCGTCGGCAGGTGGCATATGCTGATGCATCGGCAGACATGAAGAGGGGCCTTAAGACAGACACAGACCAAAGATGCCAGATGGTATATCTCATGTGTGTGTTATTCCTCTTTAGGATACAAGAATGTAAGTACATAAAGATCTGTCTGGGTGCAATTTATCCAAAATGTAAAGTATGTATATCAATGGTCTGGATGCCATAACACAAGTTCTGCTAAGCTTAAAATCAGTTCATCAGATAGACGTGTGTGAGTTGTCCCAAGATATTTATTTAATATTTATCTATCATTAAGATTTGTTAAGATAGAGTTATCTGCGTGTCAAATGGTAAGTGTCTTCAAAACCTTGCTCTACACTATCTTAATTAAGCCTAACAGAAACGTCAAATTTAGCAACATTTCCTACTTCTTGGACAATTCCAAGTTTATACAAACCACTGAACCACAAAGATTACGTATTTCTAAGTGCTAACTTATTAATTCAAGCATCAGATTCGAAGAACCACTCGTCCTGTCACCATTTAGATGACATAAACTTTGTCCATTTATTCTTCTAAACTTTCTCCGTGTTCCAATCTATTTTGGTCTGTTGCCATGCCAGCTTTATAGCCAAGAATAAGTTTTCCCTTCTTTTGCCAAACAACCTTAAAAGTTCTTGAAGGTCACAAATATTTTCCCCGAATGACCGGGCAAACAAGTCATCGTTCATTTAAATACAGATAGGACGAATCTAATAAAAGTCACATAAAAAGGAGGTGGAATGGGACAATATTTGTTTTATTTTCTTTTGGAACAAGGACCAAGTACTTAAAAAGTACTGGAGTTAGTATGACCCATACGTTTTAACTGTGCATCTCGAGCTGTGACAAAACGCTGCCGCTGACGGTACTATGAATGGATGCTAGCGCTACTAAACGAACGAAATGATCACAGGGCTCCAGGGAAGAGGAGAGAGGTCGCATTCCAGTGAGGTACACATATTAGTCGTAAGGTTTGTACTGGGTTTATTCTGCCATTACCAAAGATGGAGATTGACCTTAAAATATGCAAGGGTGCAGGGCGATCTTCCATCTTCTCGTTCCGTAAAAGAGTTTTTTGTCCTTTTGGATCTTCAAAACCGGTTAGAAACTAGAACCAAAGTCCATCTTAAGAGGAAACTAACGAGCTCAATCTAGGAATAGTTTACGTAGATCTGTCATAGAGATCCAGCGTGATTCGTCTTCCAGTCCATCATCAGACTTTGTAAACTGATCATATGACTAGGAGATAGCTTTTGGTTTGGAGGGGAGTACATTAAGTTAAGATAAGGACGACTTTTTATTTTGTGACTTCAGTGCACACGATTACCAAAAATTAGAGACGACGTCGAGGATAAAAATATATTTAGTTAATTACAGAAAGAAAATTGTATGTAGTTAAATTATGTATTCTAAAAAATTGTGTGTGAAATAAAATGCGCCGAACTTTTTTGTGAGGAGGTAACAAACACAATAGAAAAACACAGTAAAAAGTTATATAGAACACATATTTATAGGTCTAGGGGACATTGGTAAACAGTGATAAGATAATAAATAGAGGAACTTATTACGCATTGTAATTCTGACTAAACAAAAATAGAACAAGTAAAATCATGTTGTTTTATCTACGAAATGTTTTATTCATTCATTCATATTTGTTTTAATAAATTCTGTTCGCTGAAAATCTTTTGGTTATGAGATGATTATTCATAAAATATGCTTTTATATATCTTAACTGTGGTGTGGCCTTTTCGTCTATCATCATAGCCATTTTCATCAAACAGGACAACACCTACCGGGTAAGCAGGTACAATACCTAGGTAATATAAAATAATATTTTCCGCCTATCTTTCTATCTCACAGCAATTTACCTGCCAATTATTTATAAATAATGGATAGGCATGGCTTATGGTATTTATTTAAGTAGTTTCCTTGTTTTAGTGATGTCATAATTTCTTAGATACGAATAGGTGCGATACGTATACATTTAGATGACTTAAGGCTCCGTCCACAAACACGATCCTATTTTCGTTTTTTTTTTGTGAACAGCATTTTCCATTTTTCCAATATTTTTGACAGGCGAAATGCGTTCGTAAATGTAGTTCAGCTGACTTATATTTATGCTTACTTATGTTTTAAAGAATTGAGAATTAGTATCAAAGTTGTTGACTTTAGAAAAATCCTACCAGCGATGTTGTAGAGCTCAGTAACCATAACTGAAACTTTCGGAAATCCGAAAAGAAAATTTATAAAGGCTTGCATTTATTGGATAACCCATCTTCGGGTTTCCAGGTTTACAAGGTGTATACGATTAATTATTGTCTATACTATTGCTATAATAGGGGCACGTGGATGTTGAATGACTGATGATGACCACATCGCGACGTCATCGCCATCTTACAAGCAGGCGAGCATGTGCTGATGCTACCGTTTCGTCGTGACCTGACCCTTCGACGACTAACCGGCAGCCGGCTGTCGGGCTGCTATTGTCTTTCTATTATCACGTGTGTTCGAAGGTTTAAAACGCTCGGCATATGAATAACTAATAATTGATGAATGATATAAATTGTGTCTGTTTGCTACACTTTTATGGCTGAACCACTGAACTGATTTTGATGAAATTTGGTAAGCTATGGTTTATCCATGATGGGGTGCAACATACCTGCATTTTTATTTACGGTTTTGTTTGCATCCGGGATAACCAACTGTATCTATCCATACTAATATTATAAATGGGAAAGTGTGTCTGTCTGTCTGTCTGTCTGTTTGTCTTTCTTTCACGGCAAAACGGAGCGATGAATTGACGTGATTTTTTGAGTGGAGATAGTTGAAGCGATGGAGAGTAAACATAGGCTAATTTTTGTCTCTTTCTAACGCGAGCGAAGCCGCGGGCAAAAGCTAGTACTCAAATAAAGTCTCGGGCATAGGGTGTCCTTTAAAAACCGCTAGATGATTTAAAATAATAAAAATAATTTGTTGCGAGTAGTTAGCCGTAATAACACGTTAGACGGTAGAAATAATCCGGTTAAATTCGTTCGTAAATTACTAAGCGAAGATAATGATACAAGAGTCTAAATTAGTATCTTAAAAAGGCGGAGACATTCCTATACACTGAGTCTGCAAAACCTGATATTTAATTTAAATAAACTGTATGCAGGTACGGTCCTCGATCTTATCTTTAAATTCCGTTGAACAATGAATGGAACACGCACTTAATATTATTAAAATAAAATAATAAGTATTTCCCTAGATGTCTAATACATTTTATGAAAAATCCTGGCTGTTAAAGGAAATAAATCAAAGAAAAAAGAAACAATAGACACTCACCCAATATCTCTGGCATCCAAGGAGTTATTGGAAGACCTCGGCACCAGCGGCCGGTAGCTAGACCTCGTCATGGTCACCACCAGTTCAATTCACAACACACATCACTAACTACGACAATAGTTAATTGAGCAATCGACGCGCCTGACGTACCGAGCACCATGCAACAGACTGATTAACACTCCCACTGTTTACAACTCCACCGGCTTGATAACTTATCTATGCATCGAGGACATATTCCTTCTATCGACTCAAATGATAACAATAAACACGCCGAATACGACTGTGTATTTACTGTTGCATTGGTACTCAACCGATCAATAAAGTTTTGGCTAGGGTGAAAGCTCTTCGAACCACGCCTCGGGGGGCCGGTTTCGCGAGCTTTTGTATTGTTTGGTTTAGCTCCATCTATCGGTGGGCACTTGAACTTTAATTTCTTGGGGTGAATGTCTGGACCGGTCTATTGTAGTCTAGTGGAGTGCTCGAGCCTAGTATTGATTGTGCGGCCGACTGAGACAGTTTAAAAATAGAATCTAGCTGTTTTTTTAGGACCTGTTTTTTTCGGATCACTGCCAGTATTTTATTCTGAGAGAGGGTGGTATTTATCCGACATTGTATAGATTGGGTTTAACTTAATGCTATAAAATAATCAATCAATACATCAAAAAATCCAATGCACTCTAAAAATAAATAAAAAATCTAATACACATTCAATTAACTACTAGCAATTGTTGAATTGAGCAATAGTGAAGGTACCTATATAAATATTCATTCCACCTATTTTTAATAATCACATGTTTTCCCTTAACAGATTAAAGAAATTAACAAATTCGAAAAAAAATTAATTAATTCGTACAAAACTAAATTATTGCTTTTTTTTTAACAAACAACATGTTTTTCACCCACATTTTTTTAATGTTTGTTTAAAAAAATACTACTAACTTCATCGAATATACACTTTTGAATCAGACCGTTTTCAACACATTTCTAGCTCTTTTAAAGTACCGATTACTCACAATGATGAGTAAGTAAATCCTCTTTTTCTTTCTAAGAGTCATTGCAAAAACCTACAGTAAACATTGAGAAATAGACATATGAGTGAACTGTGTTTTATTTATACAGTTGCATACTGGTTGCATCTGCATGAGACATCTCTCGTTTGTATCATTGTCACTTGGTGGCACTTCACTTGGCAAAATATTTGGGTATTCGATACAACGATTAATAGATCTAGATTCTAGGTTTGCGATTGCGATATGGTGTAATTTTCTGGGGACCGTCAACAAACCGAGAACTGGTAATCAAGATGCAAAAGAAATGTGTTCGATCGATGTGTGGGTTGAAAAAGACGTAGAGAGTGAGTAGTTGCGTTCCATATTTAAAAAAAGTTAATAGTTATTTGACCTTTCCCGGCTTTGTACATCTTAGAAACTTCATTGTTTGTAAAAAATAATTCCCATTTATTTCAAAAACTGGCTACAGTAAAGAAAATGCCAGTACGCACTCAATATCTAAACACACTGAGCCATGTGAAATGTAAAACAGCATTGATGAAGAAAAGTTTCTTTGGCATTGCTCCTCGAGTCTACAACAAAATACCCGACGCAATTAAATGCTTGCCAGTAAATAAATTTAAAACTACCCTACACGAGCTGCTACTTCAGAAATGCTGTTATACATTGGACGAGTTCCTGAATGACAATTTTTAATTATCTCCAATATTGTAAAAATGAAATTCATTTTCTTATTTTAATGTGTAACAATTTATTAATACTGACATTTCTTTCTTTATTTTTTTTCTCATAGGTATATATATTTAATTTAATAATTATTCAAAAATGTATACTAACACAAATATTTGTAGGTACCTATGTCTTAGCTGAAAAACATAGAGCACTTGACACTATTTACCATAAGATCTTATAATGTAATAACCTATGTTTGACAAATAAATAATGATTTTGATTCTGATTCTATAGGGTATATAGTTCATCATCCAGGAAAGACGTTGTAACAGCTTCTAAAAATGTGTTGATTATAAAATTAGTGGAAGAACCGCAGCCCCTTACCATGACGTTTAAAGTAAGATTGTTTTGTTGCGGAATGTTTATAATAGTTACCGTGACCCCGGAACATAAAGGGCAACCGAAGGAACATGAGTGGGTTTTAGTCAGTAAAAGTCTGACAGGCCCTCCCGCCACACCCAGGACGGGAGCAGTCATTGGATGATTTCCCACTCCTCAAAAAAAAAAGTAAGATTGTTTTATTCCTGCTCAGGAGCGTTAGACACGTTGTCTAGCGCCGTCTCTTTCCCACTGAAAGTAATATTAAAGTAATACTGCTATATGGGCGTGTAGTACGCCCCCTATATTGCACAATATACTCTGCTTATGTCAATCGGAATGTTTATGATGATGAGGATGACATACATTGTCAGTCCATTAGTCACTGGTTCAGGAAGTAGTAAGTTTTTGAGTTGATAAGATTCAGGATTACCGCAATGATGACATTCCATTACAGTATGATAATATTTTTACTATTTTTTTAAGCAGGTAAAGCTCAGCTCTATACAGAATAAGTGAAATTAAATATAAAGTACAAATAGTATTTTTTTATTTTACTCTAATATCATAATATATGTAATAAAATACATTTTAAAACAAGTATTTGATTATAGAACATTTTTTCGCAACTTACTGTTTTTTACAGCTAGAGACTTATTAAAGAATATTATCTAAACGACTTAAAAACTAAACTTAACATAAAGAAGTTAAGTTATTTACTAAAATATCTATACAGGGTGTCCCACGGCAATGCCACATGGAGGGAAAGTACCTTAAATATTGTAGATAGAACATTTTACTGAAAGAAGACATTATTTGAATTTTGAAAACATTTTAAACTGCATTCATAGATATTTAAATAGTTACATAGTTGAACCGGGAATCGAACCTGTTACTCGAGAAAATTAATCGGCCTGTAGTTTTATCCTACTGATCGAAAGGCTTCATCACAAGGATTATTTTTTGCTAAATAACATAGTGTCAAAAATAAAAGAAAGACCATGAATTTTAACATTTTTAATAAAAAAATTGTCAATTTTTCAAATGCTCAAAACTGGTCACTTCTTCTTAAATACAAAGAGATAACTTTTGATTATTTCGTTCCCTGACGATTTTTTGGTCTTGTTGTGGTGGATATTTATTTATTTAAATGATGTGTACTACTCAAGAGGGTAGATTATTTAGTAATAAGTAGTTATGATTGTCAATTGTATGTCCTTACGGCAATGTAAGCTTTTAACTTTTCAGAACAAAATTTTACATTAAATATTAAAATTCACGGTCTTCCTTTTATTTGTGACACTATGTTATTTAGCAAAAAATAATCCTTATGATGAAACCTTTCAATCGGTATGATTAAACAACAGGGTGATTATTTTTCCTCGTGGAACAAGTTCGATTCCCGGCCGAACCATTTAATTATTTAAAAATCTATGAATGCAATTTAAATTGTTTTTAAAATTCAAATAATGTCTTCTTTCAGTAAAATGTTCTATCTACAAGATTTAAGGTACTTTCCCTCCATGTGGCATAGCCGTGGGACACCCTGTATATATAAAACAAAGTCGGGTTTGTATCAACACTTATAACTCGAGATCGGCTAGACCAATTTTCATGGTTTTTGGTTCGTTGGATTTGTCCCCGCCCCGAATAGCAGAATACATCTTAAAAATAATGAATAATCGACGAGAACATAATTATAAAAGATGAATCATTTTTAAAAAAAACGGGTATTAATGAATGAAAACTTAGATAACAAAAGTACTAGGCGCGCAGTAACGTGAAGTAGTCATATACGAAAATTTAAAATTCACTGTATTCTTTCTTAATTTTCTCACAAGATCACCTTAATCAATCCAAAGTACTAGGCGCGCAGTAACGTGAAGTAGTCATGTAAGAAAATTAAAAATTCACTGTATTCTTAATTTTCTCACAAGATCACCTTAATCAATCCAAAGTACTAGGCGCGCAGTAACGTGAAGTAGTCATGTACGAAAATTTAAAATTCACTGTATTCTTTCTTAATTTTCTCACAAGATCACCTTAATCAATCCAAAGTACTAGGCGCGCAGTAACGTGAAGTGGTAAATAGAAAACGATCGATCGACGAATCGATTAATTATTTTGAAGACTGACTTAATGCCTAGAGCCTAGAGGCATTTTATTAAACTTAATCTTATTTGAAACTAGCACAAATCCAACGAACCAAAAACCATGAAAATTGGTCTAGCCGATCTCGAGTTATAAGTGTTGTAACAAACCCGACTTTGTTTTATATATATAGATAGGTAGGTAGTAGGTAGGTAGTAGGTAGGTAGTAGGTAGGTAGTAGGTAGGTAGTAGGTAGGTAGTAGGTAGGTAGTAGGTAGGTAGTAGGTAGGTAGTAGGTAGGTAGTAGGTAGGTAGTAGGTAGGTAGTAGGTAGGTAGTAGGTAGGTAGTAGGTAGGTAGTAGGTAGGTAGTAGGTAGGTAGTAGGTAGGTAGTAGGTAGGTAGTAGGTAGGTAGTAGGTAGGTAGTAGGTAGGTAGTAGGTAGGTAGTAGGTAGGTAGTAGGTAGGTAGTAGGTAGGTAGTAGGTAGGTAGTAGGTAGGTAGTAGGTAGGTAGTAGGTAGGTAGTAGGTAGGTAGTAGGTAGGTAGTAGGTAGGTAGTAGGTAGGTAGTAGGTAGGTAGTAGGTAGGTAGTAGGTAGGTAGTAGGTAGGTAGTAGGTAGGTAGTAGGTAGGTAGTAGGTAGGTAGTAGGTAGGTAGTAGGTAGGTAGTAGGTAGGTAGTAGGTAGGTAGTAGGTAGGTAGTAGGTAGGTAGTAGGTAGGTAGTAGGTAGGTAGTAGGTAGGTAGTAGGTAGGTAGTAGGTAGGTAGTAGGTAGGTAGTAGGTAGGTAGTAGGTAGGTAGTAGGTAGGTAGTAGGTAGGTAGTAGGTAGGTAGTAGGTAGGTAGTAGGTAGGTAGTAGGTAGGTAGTAGGTAGGTAGTAGGTAGGTAGTAGGTAGGTAGTAGGTAGGTAGTAGGTAGGTAGTAGGTAGGTAGTAGGTAGGTAGTAGGTAGGTAGTAGGTAGGTAGTAGGTAGGTAGTAGGTAGGTAGTAGGTAGGTAGTAGGTAGGTAGTAGGTAGGTAGTAGGTAGGTAGTAGGTAGGTAGTAGGTAGGTAGTAGGTAGGTAGTAGGTAGGTAGTAGGTAGGTAGTAGGTAGGTAGTAGGTAGGTAGTAGGTAGGTAGTAGGTAGGTAGTAGGTAGGTAGTAGGTAGGTAGTAGGTAGGTAGTAGGTAGGTAGGTAGGTAGTAGGTAGGTAGTAGGTAGGTAGTAGGTAGGTAGTATGTCAATTCGAATTCAATATTCATAGTTGACAGGACAACGTCTGTCGGGTCAGCTAGTAAATTAATAAATAAAAATATTTTCATAATTGCACTTTTTCATACTAAGTTAAAATACAAAGTATATTAAAGTAAGTATAAATAAATTATTAAGTACATTAAAGCAGTTCTTCAAGATATGCAAAGATCATTTTCCGTTCAAGTCTTATTTGCTTCAGGATAAAGATTTTAAACAGATGTGTACATGTTGATGTTTTCTTGTCCTAAATGTATATTTAGTGAAAATCAGTTTTTCTTGATTGCGTTGTTAAAAAAAAACAATTTTGATTTGTGACCGTGGACTAGTATTAAAGATTTAGCGTTAAACGGGCTGGGGCACGTCTTAACGACTCATTTAAGGTCATAGCTCATTACAGCCACCCGGCAGCCACTCCGCACCGACTCGCCTCCTGCGGCTAGTATTCTTTATATGGACTTGTATGGGCATGCGCTCACTTATATCAACTCCGTACTGTCACCGGATCGCCTCTGTTATAAAGCCCGGTTTCCACCGCGAGCGGAACGGACCCATTAATGACTTCGTTCGCAAGCGCAAACTGCAAATAACAAATAGTCAAACAAATAAACAACAAATAGTCGAATAATAATTAATAATAAATGCATTAATGAACAATTATGTATTAAGAATTATAATTTTGTTGGTGGAAATACAAGTATGCAGTTTGCGCTTGCAAACGAAGTCATTAATGGGGCCGTTCCGCTCGCGGTGGAAACCGGGCTTAAGGCGAGTCGGTGCGGAGTGGCTGCCGGGTGGCTGTAATGACCTATGACCTTTAAATTGGTAGACGTTACCTAAATGTGTACAGTCTAACGATGTGTAACATGCAATGTAAGTAACAAAATCTCTTCAGTGTGGACGTTTTCCCGCACCAATCGTACACATTAGGCTCGCGAACAGTGCATCGATGTGGACAGCATAGTTTCACAGCGTGTTGCATGTCGCTTTTCGTAAGTCAGTACACGTCTTTATGCACCGCTCCCGTGCATCAAAGGATTTGCTCAATTTAGTCACCGTAGTTTCTAAAATTAAAATAAACTAACTTATTTACCTACTACAAAATAGTCGTAGTAAATAGTAACTTACCATGCGCCGAATCTTATTTTTATCTAACATACTGTAACATTTATTGGCTGTCACTTTAAAAAGAGCGCTATCATCTCTGAGTGCGGCAGTATATGTATGTAGGCTGCGAGTGGCTGCTAGCTAATTATTAGCACGTGCTTTAACTTAGCTATTTGCCGTCTCTTTCTTGCTCTTGTGTGACGGTGACATTAATAATTCTCAGCAAAATTGGGCTGAGTAACGTTTATTAATCTCAATCTTAGACATAAACATTGCCTGAGGCCGTTTGTTCACCACCGTCACGTCCCCAAGAATGAGATCATTTGGGACTGAGTTTAAGCCTAATATATTCTTGTTCTCGGTGACGTAACGGGCCTCACGGTGATAAGCTGTCGTCGCACAACTGTCTAACTACAATGGAAAGATGTAGTAAGATAGAGACGGTGAATAGCTAAAGCAAAAGTACGTGCAAAGTAACATATTATATTAAATTGGTTCTTAGACTCAACGATCAATCATATTGCACAATATTAGGGCGTGTACTGACTTACGAAATATAATGAAAGAATTTGCCACCAACATAAACGCTGTGATTGTGCTGTGATTGTACTCGGTTCGTGCTCACAAGCCGCCATACAGGCAATTCTGATACATTGCATGTTACATTTCGTTAGTCTGTACAAGCCTTTATGAATTACGAATTGCTATTGACTGTTTGAGTTATTTTTATTTATGAAGATTGAAAATGAATAAAAGCTTGACCGGTTTAACATTGTTTTTTCCATCTATATTTTTTTAATGGAGAGGAAGGATTATTTTTTTGCGACTAGGTATATTATAATTGATCATTTGAGTGCAAAGCGTAATTTAATATTATTGCACAATATTTATTGTATTTGATGTAGATTTAGGGACAGTTCAGCTTATGTCTGTTGTTCAGATTTCGTATAAAATTCGTTGATTTCTATGTAATGGACATACGCTGAATAAATGTGCGTACTCCCAAAGGCCCCTATAACTAATGTACACTATTTTCTACTGGCTAGAGAGTGCCTATCGATTAAAAATAAACCTTGAAAACAAAACGTAGGCAAGCACTTAGAATTCTTTTGTTCTATATAGTTTTCTTGTCTTCAATAGCAGGTGTTTCAGAGCTTTCAGTAGCGGTCTTGTTTTCATTAGGGTCTAGTTTCCCTTGCTTCATTTTATCATCAATTTCTTTGTTCCACTCTTCGAGTTCTTTTTCAGCATTTTTTAAGTCTTCCTCTGTTACGTTTAGGTCGGGATACCGCCTCTGTAAAGCGTTAGAATTTGTCGTAAGTTTCCTTATGAATTGGGAATTGTGTTAATAGTTTTTTAATTATTTTTCATATGGTATAAGTCAGGTTGTGAAAAACACACTACGTGACTTTTCTAATTCATATTATGTGCTTACTGTCTAAAGCTGTATATATCGCAGATATCAGTGAAGGATAAACTTTGTCAATAACCCTAGACTAACAATATTTTAAGTCTGAAATCGACAATTTTAGTGGGAATGTAATAGGCTTATGTATTTCAAATGTAAGTTTATATTGTAAAGTTTTGAATGTAAGTTATAGCGGATAGAGAAAATTGTTATGAATACACAGTAGGTACGTGTTAAGATACGTTTGTTAATCTTAGCTTTAGATTAGAATCAAATGACGATAATTAATAAATTAAAAATTTCATAATGTCTATTGTAAAGTTAATGGATAAGGAAGTTTTGAGGCATTAAGTATAATAATAGCAATATATTATTTTACATGAAGTAGTTACAATAGGTAACTTTTATTTTCCTTAATGTTGATTGTATTGCGATAATATAAGGACAAATATTAAGTGCTCAAACTGAAATATCTGACAGTAATGAAATAATGAACGGGTGCGGAAGTGTGCTAAATAATGATAAAGATAAAAGTCTCAAAAAAACAGAAATTAACAAGTAAAGGTCCAGTTATAACCGTAGCCGTAAAAGTGGACAATTTGAGATAAATGGTGCATATTAAAAGTATAAATAAAACCAGAAATGGAATCTTTTAAACCAGAAAAGTACTAGTACTACTAAAACAGAAATCGTTCTTAAATGAACCAAAAAGAGAGGGGTTATTCCCGCTCGGTAACACCCTTTCGTCAACACTGTTGACGATCGGGAAAAAAAAGTTTCGTTCGTTTACAGTGTTGACGAACGCTACTTATTATTTCGGATAATTCCCGTTCGGTAACACCTTTCGTTCCTGTCGTCAACACTGTTGACGATCGGGAAAAAAAAGTTTCGTTCGTTCGCAGTGTCCATGAATACTGGATTTTATTTTTAAAATATATAAATAAAAATAAAACATGTCATGGATTATTAAAATGTTTTAATGGATTATGTTAGATCTTTTAAAACACAATTAAATAGAACATAAAAAAAATGTCCTTAACATGTGCATAATAACCATTTTACACTTTGATAAGTAATAAAATTGTGACACTGATTTAACATAATCAAATATAGTTGAGAAAGTGACTAATGAAACTAAGTGCACTATTAATGTATCACAGATAATCATCTAATTTACACTAATTAAATAACGAAACTATAACCATAAACCTTAATATTTTTATATTAAGTACCTAAAATTAAAATAAACCTAATTAAAAACAGTAAAAATAAAATATTTCAGATAATTAAGTAAATAAAAAATTTTGTATCACAGATAATTAACTATTTTACAATAATAAATAAAGCGTTGTAAATACCTAAGTTTTAATTAAAATAAATATATAATAATATAATTATTATTATATATGTATTTACTTTAATTAAAGCGTTGTAAATACCTAAGTATTTATATCACAGATAATCACATGTTTTCAATAATTTACATAATAATTTGTAGTCATATAAAAGTAAATTTCAGATTCTCAGAGACACAACTCGTTACACATAGGTACTCAAAGTTATGACTTCTATTCAATGATATTGTAAACAATATCATTGCTTCTATGACTTAGCCTACGTATAACATAGACAGCCCTATATAATTCACCTCAAGAGTTATAATCAGCAGCAAAGTTTTTTTTTAAATTAACTTCGCAACATTTCAAGGAAATGTGGACGATTTCGTACTGAATAAAAAGCAGCGTTTTCATACAAACAGTGCAGTAAATGCAACAAATTGGTACCTTTTTTACCTACAGTACAGTTTACAGACTCCAAAGAATTTGTAGTTCTGTGTTTCTCCCCGAATGCATTCCATATTGGTATAAATTTATCCTTAAAATCACTTTTACTTTTCACTCTTTCTTTCACTTTTTTTTAGTTAATTGTGTTTTAAAAGATCTAACATAATCCATTAAAACATTTTAAAAATCCATGACATGTTTTATTTTTATTTATATATTTTAAAAATAAAATCCAGCATTCATGGACACTGCGAACGAACGAAACTTTTTTTTCCTGATCGTCAACAGTGTTGACGACAGAAACGAAAGGTGTTACCGAACTGGAATTACCCGAAATAATAAGTAGCGTTCGTCAACACTGTGAACGAACGAAACTTTTTTTTCCCGATCGTCAACAGTGTTGACGAAATGGTGTTACCGAGCGGGAATAACCCAAAGAGAGGTTCGTTTTCCCCTTTGTTTATTTGTTTTTGTTCCAGTAATGTGAAATTATGCTGGCACTTTTGCTTTTTGATGTATTTTAGAACTAGTCTGACTTTAGATTCAAGTAATCCTAATAGTAAATGTACCTAATATCATCAAAAACCTTGAAAATGATATATAATTAGTACCTAAATACTTAGGTGTTTAGAAGACAAAGTTCTCAAACTATCGATCTCTCATAGGCTCAATCGCTGTTTTCCTACTATCCGTCCGTATTCTATCCGTAGTCTTCAAGATTTTATAAATATTTTTTTTACCTGGAGCTGTTATTACTGTAAAGCATTTTGAATTCAAACCATACTAACCTGAAACTCTTCCAAAGTAGCCTGTATATTCTGTTGCTGAGTTCGCAACCTCCGTGGCAGTGAGAACACAGCATTAAACAGCCTCAGCATCATCCATCCCAGCACAGTACCCAAGTAACACAGAAAGCATTTTAACAAACGAAAATTAAACTTATGTAAAACTTAAGGCCCGTATAAACTTTTATATAAGTTCACCGAGCATCTTGACGCTTTAAATTGGCATTTCAAAACCGTTTAGATGCTTTATACTGTATAACGGTTGGATAATGGTATATCAAAATGCTTTTGTAAAGCCTTTAGTTTCAGTGCAGCAAACCACAATGCTGTTGTACAGCTTTCAGCTGTTTTTAGTGCATTTGGATTTACAGTAGCATTTTTAAGTAGTAAATAAATGCTCAATGTTGTTAATAGCATAAATATGAACCATTGTAATGCCACGAAAATCCTCTATACAACTTTTAGCTGTTTTTAATGCCTTAGGGTCTACAATAGCATTTTAAAGTAGTAAGATTATCTTAATGCTGGTTAAGGGCATAAACTTGTATCATTATAATGCACCGAAATTCGTTAAACGGCTTTGAGCTGTATTTAGTGCCCTTTGTTGTGTAATAGCACATCTAAGTGCTAAGTAAAAGCCTACTGCTGCTGAACAGCATGAACGTAAACCTATGTAATGCTTGTATTTTTAAAGATCAACTGAGTGCTGTTGTACTGCTAACAGCTCTTTAAACAAATACAAGTGAGTTATTGAAATGTGTAAAGCTGTATATACATTCAATTTACTGCATTCGTAAAACCATTTGTCGACATCTGTGTGTATTGCGTAACCGTGTGTTTAGCATATGTTTATAATGATGCTGGTCAAGTGCGAGTCGGACTCGCGTAACAAGGGTTCCGTAAAATGGACACCTACATTCATCAACAATATTTGAAAAAAAAAAGAGGTTTTCCTTTACTTGTGCTACATGACATTGTACCATTGCCGATCAACTGATGAGGCCTAAGTTATTGAGATTTGTCACAAATCTACAGGGTGAATAATTATATCTGTATTCTGTTATGTTTGTCTGTTTTTATACCTAACTTTGGATATTGAAAAATATATTATCTTCAATATCCATCCATACGGATTTAAGTTGTACAAAAATTCTGAAATGGGTTTTATTGTTATGCTCAAAGATCCCCAAAATTCCGTTTAAGTGATGGCACCAACTCAGTCTACATCAAGTCTACTGGTATATCGGTGAACTCATATACAACTACTTTATAGTCAATGGCACTACAGTGGTTCATCAAAAGTCTTCTCTCTGGCCTCTGACCTTAATAATTGTACATGTGTGAGTATTTATACTGCTGGCGGCATTAAGTAGCCTTTTTAAACGCTCACCGGGCTGCAATGGGCTGCCACCATTTTGTAAATATTTTATAACCTAAAAATATTAATCTTCTAACCTATTTATAAAAGTAATAGACCTATATAATAATGATTAACTTAATCCAACACTTCCCAACTAATACTGTTATGTTAATTATGCAAAATTCGTTCTACACAATTGAATTTCTCGAATACACAATTGTTTTGGTTATTTCACACAATAACATTTTATATCAAAATCACAAAATAACCAAGGCGCGTGAAAATTTTAAATGAAACTTATATAGATATTTACAGTAAACTACATTGCGCAGTAATATTTGATGGTATGAAATAAAAAAAGAGTCAAAACCTAACCCAGTATAATAAATTTTGTTTGAAAATGGTGTCAAGCACTGAGTTTTGACGTCTTTGTTCATATTATATTGCGAGTCAAAGTAGATAAATTGCAACGACGCGACGTTCAGTGTATTATAACAATTAGTACCGTGGCATTAGATACGTTTTTACAATGATGTAGGGTTCTAACTGTGAACCCTTATATAGCTCCAATCATTCTTTTACTACATTCTAATGCTGGTATAATGCTTTTGTAATGTAATTAGCATTTTCATTATCAATGTTAGTGCTGGTGTAATGCTTTTGTAATGCGATTGGCAACTTCGTTGACCGTAATAATGCTTCTTTAATGCGACTGGTACTTACTTTGACCACGATATTGCTTCTTTAATGCGACTGGTACTTTCTTTGACCACAATAATGCTAATATAATGCGCCTGTAATGCGATTAAATAACTATTGTGAACCTATTAAGGATCTAAAGCCGTATAATTTGTGCCCAAATAAGCATTACAGTAGCCATATAAACGTTTGTAATGCTACTATAGAACTGAATCAAAATGCGAAAACGATTCAGAAATGCTGTAAGCCGGCCGTTATAATGCTTTGATGTGTTACTTGGGTAAGCACACCATACATGAACATAGACTTTAACATCGCCCAGTAATCCACACTTACTTGCTGGTGCTTCATTTTTAACTTAAATATGGAACGACCTTTCAACTGTCAGATTTTGAACTTATTCTTCTTTTGTTTCTTCTATTCTTAATTCGAATTCAAATTTCGCGCGTATTTTTAAATCTTGGTTCTTATTGAAAGTGATTTATGTCGGTCTAATGGTCATGTGAGTAATGGTCCGTAAGTAGCGGCAGTGTTTATGACAGTGACCCATTTCCCTATCGATTCTATGTGGACGTGGCTTCACGAATAATTGATGCAGCCAGACGTGCTCAACATTGATGTTGTGAAGAAGATTTTTGATAAATACAGCCATTTTTTGTTTGGATAAAAATTTGCTCCGGCATTTTACATAACTGCGAGTGTTTATGTTGTATTAAATTTCGAGGCATTATTGTAAACGGTACATTGTACAAATATCTTGTGACTTAAGATCGATAGTCATGCACTTTTTCCATGCACTTGCTAAACAAAGTTTACTCATCTCAGGTATATATTATGAGGTTTTTTTTTTTCTGTTTTGGGGAGTGGGAAATCATCAAATGACTGCTCTCGTCCTGCGTGCGGCGGGAGGGCGTGTCAGACTTTTACTGACTAAAACCACAGATTAATAAATAGTTACTACGTACTAAAACCCACTCATGTTCCTTCGGTTGCCCTTTATGTTCCGGGGTCACGGTAACTATTATAAACATTCCGCAACCTTTTTTTTTCTTGGTATATCCCACCCAACATTACCAGTGTTGGGGTGTTCCGTGTTAGCCAGTAGTTTAACTCCGAAAACAGAGTAAATAAAGTTTTGTTTGTAAACGTAATCACATCCCTGTGATTACATGTACAAACAAAAGCGCCTGCTTACATTTTTAAGACTTTAAAGCTGTTTACTGACGTACTGAGAATTGGCATAACACTGGGAGTGAGTTCGCGAGGGCAATGAACGATAACGAGTCGTTGGTCTAATTATGACGACAGTTCACAACATTCACAAAATAGAGGGACAGTCGGTAAAGTAGATAAATACGCGGAACATCAGATATAATTAAAATATTTTCGTAAATCATATTGTCCAAAAAATTAAAGAAAGTAAAAAATATATTTTATTTATATTTCATTTGAATAGATGGGTGTTTAAGCACAGTTATATCTGACGGCTTCGCTTAGTTATTTACTTTGCTGACTGTACCTATTTTGCATTTGCGAAAACATAATGTTTTTAATTGTGAACGCAGGTTACACAGGCAGTAAAGATTTTGATCCTGAAAAAGACCATGCCAACGCCATTCATGCTCGCCTTTTTTGCGTGGGGAAATCCTCCAATAACATTAAAAAAACAATAGTCAAAATGATGGAGGGTCCGTCATTTCTGTGTCTGCGTTTGTAGGTAAATCCTTTTCCTGAACATAAAATACCTATTATACCTTGAAATAAAACCTCATGCTCGAATTTAAAATACTTTATCGCATTTGGCGGAAGATTAAAAATATGTGCGTGCGAGTTCATTGCTCCATGATTAAATAGACACAATAGTATTCAAAGCATCTCAAGTGTAGACAGCAATAGAATGAAAAGCGATACAATGAGACCGAACATAGTTATTTCTACTGGAGTCTAATAATACCTAGATAAATTCTCGCGTAGAGCTGTTTTAGCTGTTTTACCAGATTCAAATACCCGGCTCGGCCGGTTTAGGCTCTTTCTAAACTGAGGTTTAGAAGGTTTGGGGTGAGGCTGGTAACGGTGCCAGGTAGGTATGTATCCGAATTCATTGGGTAACAAAATTGCGGGGGAAAATGCCGAACTCCAAAAAACTTCACAAAATATACAATTATGTCAATGTCAATGACTGCTAAGCCGGTGGTCGTGGGTTCGATTCCTACCCAGGACAAACTTTGTGTGATGAGCATGAATGTTTGTTCTGAGTCTGGTTGGTGGTGGGTGATTTATTTATAATATGTATGTATTTAAAAATTATAGGTATACGAATACGTATGTTTATCAGTTGTCTGTTTACCATAGTACAAGCTCTCCTTAGTTTGGGATCGGTTGGCCGTGTGTGAGTTGTCCCAGGATATGTTGTTATGTATGTACATGTGTACCTAATGACAAAAAAAAATAGTTTTTTTGATTCACCAATCAAAGCTGCCAAAAATTTCTGAAACTACAGTATTAAATGAAGTTGAAACAAAACTTAATAAAATAATAATGTATGTTTCGACCCGAGCGGAAGAAACTCAGAGACAGAAACCCATACCTACTAAGTTTTTTTTTTAAATAAATAATTTTTATTTTTTTTGCTTAATTTGTTACTATTTGTTTGTCATTCAAAATTCTTCTTCTAAGGCTCAACTATTATGCATAGAAATCGTCTACGATACTAACTTTAGATTCAACATAAAGTTTAAATATCTACCAAGCTTCATGCACACAAAGTTCTTTATCTTTGTACAGAACAATGATCTCGCTATCTTCAAGTTTCACAATAGGTGTATGAACAGAGAGTAACACAATATCGTACAATGACATCTATGTGCATGTGCGTACACATCTACCATGAGCTGTTATCAACAATTTATTCGCTATCGTTATCACTTTATCCACCAGAATGGATAAAGTGAGAAATGAGCATATTAGAGGAAGCTTGAAAGTAGCACCAGTCACAGACAAGTTGAAAGGAAATCGTTTGTCGTGGCATGGGCATGTAAAGAGGAGGAATGAGACGCATATAGTTAGGACAGTTATGATCATGAATGTAGAAGGTTGGAAGGGAAGAGGAGTCCCGAAGAAAAAATTGATGGATTGTATGAAGAATGATATGAAGGAGAAAGGGGCAAGTGATAGCATGACGGGTGACAGGTTGGTATGGAAGAAAAAACATGTTGCGCCGACTGGAAGTAAAATGGCATAAGGGCAGGAAGCAGAAGAAGTTAGCGTAAAAAAATGTGTCGTTGGTTTTGATTTTTATTCCTTACTATCAGACCTCGATTGGCCTTGTCATTGTAATATAATGTGTGAGTATCCGAACGCAACAAGTACAGACGTTTTGTAATTGACAATGCAACAATTGGCATGTAGGTACAGACGCCAGAGTTTGTATAGTTTTAATAAAAGGTTAGCTGAGTAACATGGTGGCGTCATGGACGCGTTGCATTTGTTTGTCATATACGAGACGCACTAATTGAGAGCTCTGTAACATAATAAGTATAATAAATAATATATGGTGTGTTCCCACAAACTGGTGGTTTTATTATCAAGAATACTACGTGGCGCAGCCGAAATACTTGAACTTACGTGAATTTAAATGGGCATAGAAGATAGCAAAGACTTGGAAATAATGTCGGGTGTCGAATACAGAATGCCGGCACCATTGGATTTAGAAAACATTGACGAAATATACTCGAAATGGAAACGTTTTCTTACAAATTTTAAAGTATTCTTGTCAGCATCCGGCCTTGGTAAGGTAACAGAAACAAGAAAGGCTTCAATATTGCTGAACTGCATTGGACCGGCGGCCCAGGAATTATACTTTAATACACTTCAGGATTCAGAACAAAAAGAAGACAAATTAGATGAGGTAATAAAAGTTTTTGAAGACCATTTTAAGCCAAAATCAAATGAAATTATAAATTCATTTCATTTTAACCAAAGAATACAAGAAGATGGGGAAAATTTTGATAATTTCTACACGGAATTAAGAAAAATTGCACAAAATTGTAATTTTGAATCACATCTGGATAGAATGTTAAGAGATAAAATAATACATGGGATACGAGACAGAGAGGTTCAACGGAGACTACTAGCAGAGGAAGGTTTAACTTTAGACAAAGCCGTGAAGATTTGCAGAACATCAGAGATGTCTAAGAAGTATGTGCAGACATTATGTAAGCAGCAGCCCTTGGTGAAAGAAGTAGAAGCAATCCAGACTAAAAAACCTGAAGAATCCCAACAAGATACATCAAATAGAGCTAAGTATAATTTATCAAACAATTCCTCTACTTACTTGTGCAAAAAATGTAATAAACGTCATGGCCCAAGAAGCTGCCCGGCTTTTGGTAAAACTTGTAACACATGTAAAAAATTAAATCACTTTTCAGTTGGTTGTAAATTGAGAAATAAAGTTCACTCATTAGAGTATGATAATAAAAATGAGAGTCCAGTGGATTTATGACTCATACGGGTTTGTAATGCAATTGAAAATAATAGAAAGGATTGGATAGAGTCTTTAAAAGTTGAATCTAAGTATCTAAAATTCAAATGTGATTCAGGGGCACAAATAAATGTGTTGTCTTTAAAAGATTTAAAAGAAATTGTCGATGATGAAAGTCCTCAATGGTCTGAGACAAAAGTAGTTTTAGAAGTTTTTGGGGGAGCACACCTCAAACCATTAGGTAAACGAATGTTGACTATTTTTAAGAATAATGAAGCAGTTCAAACTGAATTCATAATTGTTGATAAAAATGTAAGGCCAATTTTAGGTCTGCCATCATTAATAGAACTTAATTTCTTAAATTTTGGTAATAATAAAAGCACAGTTAATTCTATTAAAAAAGAAGATAATAAGAATATGTTTATACAAAAATATTGTGAACTTTTTCAGGGTATAGGTGCTTTTGAGGAACCGTTGGAACTGCACATTCAGCCGGGAGCCAAACCAGTTGTAAAACCACCACGAAGAGTGCCTAATGCATTGCTGGCCAGATTACAGGATAAATTAAAGTCATTGGAGAATGGACAAATTATTTCCAGGGTCGAACATCCTAGGAGTTTTGTGAGTAATCTAGTTATAATAGAAAAAAAGGATGGATCATTAAGAATCTGTCTAGATCCTAAAGACCTAAACAATGTGCTAGTAAGAGAATATCATTTAATTCCAACTTTAGAGGAAATCTTGCCTAAAATAGCTAATAAAAAATATTTCTCAGTGCTTGATTTGTCAGAAGGATTTTACAATATTAAATTGGATGAAAAATCAAGTGAACTTTGCACCTTTAATAGTCCTTTTGGATGTTGGAAATTTAATCGATTGCCATTTGGTGTATCTGTAGCACCAGAAATATTTCAAAAATATAATGAAAGAGCCTTCGGGGACATCCCCGGTGTAGTCATATACTGTGATGATATGTTAATCTGTGCAGATACTGAATCTGAGCATGATGCTATATTAACAAAAGTGTTTGAACGAGCCAAAATATGTAATGTTCGTTTTAACAAGTCAAAATTTCAATATAAACTCAAAGAAATAAAGTATTTTGGACACATTTTTTCTTCTGATGGCATGAAAGTCGATCCAGCTCGAGTAGAGGCTATTGTTAATATTAAAAGTCCAAATAATAAAAAAGAGTTACAAATTTTTCTAGGTATGATAAATTATTTAAGACAATTTGTGCCAAATCTGGCTAATATTGCATCTCCATTACAATCATTATTAAAGAAAAATGTCGACTGGATATGGACAGTAGTACATGAAACAGCTTTCAATAATATTAAGAATAAAATAACTAAAGCACCAGTCTTACAAAATTTTAATACTAAGGTACCAATTGTAATTCAGTGTGATGCCTCAAAAGATGGGCTTGGTTGTTGCCTATTACAGAATGGGAAGCCAGTTAGCTTTGCCTCTAGAAGCTTAACTCCATCAGAACAAAATTTTTCACAAATAGAAAAGGAGCTTTTAAGTGTTGTATGGTCAACAAGGAAGTTTCATTACTACATATATGGACAAAAGTGTACAATACTAAATGACCATAAACCATTAGAATCTCTTCTTAAAAAATCAATACATGAAGTACCATCCCCAAGATTACAAAGATTGAAATTAAAATTGTTAAAATATGACCTCGAATTTAAATATTTAAAAGGAAAATTAATGTTTATTGCTGACTTACTGTCTCGTTCATATTTAGAAAATAATAATACCGATGATTCCTATATGTATGAAGTCATCCATTGTGTTGGTCTTGCAAAATACTTACAATGTACAGAGGAAACTAAACAAAACTTGATATTAGAAACCAGTAGAGATTCAGAATTAATAAAGCTGTTAGAGTTTACCAAAGAAGGTTGGCCTGACAATGTTAAGCATGTTCCTAGTGAATTACAACATTACAGTAAATTTAAATCAGATATAACATGTGATGAAAATTTGTTATTTTTAAGAGATAAACTTATAATACCTAAAAATATGAGAATAGAAATTCTAAGAAGGTTGCATGAAGGGCATCTTGGAATGTGTAAAATGAAAAGTGTAGCTAGGGAATTATATTACTGGCCTAATATGGGTGATCACATAGAACAGTTTGTAAGAAAATGTTTTGTTTGTCAAACACATCAGAATAAAAATATTAGAGAACCTTTGTTATCACATGACATTCCAGAGTTACCTTTTTTAAAACTAGGAGTGGATATTTTAGATTTTAAAAATAAGAATTTCTTGGTTATATATGACTACTTTTCCAAATGGATTGATGTAAAACTTATTCATACTAAAAGTGCAAAATGTATTAATAATGCTTTAATGGATATTTTCTGTAATTTTGGTTCACCTAATGAAATTGTGTCTGATCATGTTCCATTTGACTCCAAAGAATGTAAAGAATTTGCTTCAGAATGGGGATTTAAATATCTTTACACTAGTCCCAGGTACCCACAATCAAATGGAATGGCAGAACGAGCTGTTCAAATTGCAAAAAGAATGCTAAAAAAATGTTATGACGACAAGTCTGATCTTAGAATAGCCTTATTACATTACAGAATGTCACCTGTATGTGGTACTAACTTTTCTCCGGCTCAGTTAATGATGAATAGAAATATAAAAGCAAAATTACCTGTTAGTTTCACATATCTCAAACCGAAACTAAATGTAAATGTAAAAGAAGATTTTTATAAAAGTCAGACCAGAAATATTAAGTATTATAATTCAAAAACTAGATTTAAAGATGAATTTTATATTGGTCAGAATATTTTGTTTTTAAAAAATCCATCTATAAATGTCTGGCTTCCTGGTATTGTTGAAAATAAGAATGGTTTAAGGTCATATAACATTTTAGATAATAATGGTGTTAGGTATACTAGAACATCTTATCATATTCGACCTGGATGATTTGTCTGTTTTCTTTCACTCACTGGTGAATGGATGTGCAGTTGAAATGGTTAAGAACAATTAGATAGTTAAGACCTAGAATATAATTTAATAATTGTAATGAAAACAGAAATGTTCCTGGAAATACCTAGTTAACCAGTATCTTTAGTATAGAAATATAAATACTATAAGCATGTGTAACAATTATAAGTTACTAGTTGATATCTTTAATATGTATAAAAATGTTAAACATTATAAGTGTATAATTACTAAAAAGAAGGGAAAGAAAAGAAGGCATGTAATTTTTATATCTTTATGTTGAAATGTTAGTTTAATTATTTTTGTTTTTTTTAGAAAGGGAAAGATGTAATATAATGTGTGAGTATCCGAACGCAACAAGTACAGACGTTTTGTAATTGACAATGCAACAATTGGCATGTAGGTACAGACGCCAGAGTTTGTATAGTTTTAATAAAAGGTTAGCTGAGTAACATGGTGGCGTCATGGACGCGTTGCATTTGTTTGTCATATACGAGACGCACTAATTGAGAGCTCTGTAACATAATAAGTATAATAAATAATATATGGTGTGTTCCCACAAACTGGTGGTTTTATTATCAAGAATACTACGGTCATATCCAATGACTGTGGTCTGTGAGTTTTTTCTATTTTTTTTATATAAATAAAACATGGTATCGCAACAAATTAAGGAATATAATTGAAAGTTGTTCTCATTTTTTGCGCTTAGCAATACATTTTACGATTCTTTTTTAACCCCTGACCCGTGTTTGTAAACGGATGAACTGATTTTGATGCAGTTTTTTTATGAAAGTACGTTATCTAGTTCTTACATCACAATCAATCACAATCGGTTCAGCCGTTTAAGAATTAAGGTGCAACATTATTTTGTTAGCGGAAGTCGCGTACTTAAAAACTGCAGAGGCGGTGATTTTTTAATGTTTAATTAACACTTTTTATATTGGTAGATATCATCAATTTTTTCTGTGAACTCTAGGGGCGCTACATTTTATAAAAAATATTCACCGAACTCATGGCCACACTACAACTGTTCACCATGTAAAGACAAATAGATGTTTCTCAATGTTGATTACAAAAATAAAATTGTAACTACAAACAATGATAACACTTATATTATTTTGTGGTTATGTGTATGTTAAAATTATCGCAAAATTGATAAATAACTGCATAAGTATGTAGGTATTATTTTGATCCCTAACTATGTCAAGGAGTAAGATTATTTTACGAGGTTTGTGTATAATCTATATAATATACTTAAGTAAAATGCCTATGCCGCCAATCTGATGCACTTAAATTACTTAACTATATCGCCACACAATGGGATAAAAGGTAATTTGATTTCGTTTCAGAGTTAGGTCTACTTGGTCTAAGTGACAATGCTATATTGCTTTTTTTCAGACATAAAATGATATACTTCTTTGAACTTTCAAGTAGCCCTGGAACGGTTATTGACGACGCGACATTTCAACAACACTAACCGGTAGCTTTGTGAAGTGACAATTTTTTTCAACTACCCTCACCATAGATTAATTTTTGAGGGTAGGTACGTCAAAAGTGAATTGGAGTGCGAATAAATAATTGCGTTTAATAATTGCATATCTTTCCATTCCGGTAATTTTAAACTCATATTTATAGGATATCCACGAAGCATAACAACGTTGAGCCTTCATTTAACATAAAAATGTTACGAGCACATGGAATCGATAAATCAATGAGTAAACACCGTGGCGGACAATTATCACGTGTGAACCACCGTCATGCCACCACCAAGCCATGGTGGAAATTATTTTACCTTCTTTCATACTACTGCCGCATAACATTCATATTTTATCAGGGTTGTCCTTTGTCTTGCTTCATAGCTGTACTGCAAATAATAGATAACTGTATCGACCTGTTAAAAGGTAATAAATATGTTTGATTTCTTTGACCTTGTGAACCAGTTTAGTTCACGTAGATGTGTATAAAGTTACGGAGCGCGTCAATCCTTTAATTAGAAGCACTGTGTCACAATTATTCTGCACTAAGACTTTAAAAACCGTGTATAAAATGTTTTGCTTGTATGTCGTATATTGACATCACGTCATTACGAATTTACGAGGTGGGATAACTGTCTTTGTGATTGTTCCATTTTTGCAAATTGCATGTTCTTTATGTCATTGTGATTTTGACAGTACGTTGTAGACAAAGCGATTATTCAATAATAGGCTATGCTCACCGTAATTGGCCATCTTTAAAACACCATTTTCGGCACCGTTTGCCCGTTATAATCGTCTCGGCAATTTCAACCGATTTCGGCCAGCCACATCGTCAGATCTGTTGGCGCCACACATCTTCGTTTGAGGCTTTAATATTTCCCGTTTACCATATCATTCGTCTTCAAAAGTAACGTCAAACGACAAATTACAAACATGTTTTCACTAATTTAGAACCAGGTGTCAAGAACCAGACTAACAATTGGGTATCACGAAGTTTCTATATATAATCTCTCCTATTAGCCGTTAAAATCTGGTTCATTTTCAATTTACTGTAACATTCGTTTTTAGATGCTTTGTACCAATAAATACTTGTGCAATTGTGTTGCCTACATGCCATTGCCATTCAAAATTATTGGCGTAAGAGGTGGCTTATACCATGGGAAATAGGATAAGAATTTAACGATAAAATCAAAGACAAACGTGTAAAAAGTGTTGAAGTTTATTAAAACTGATTCATCGATACTTCAAAATAATTAACATAAATTAAACATAGTCAACGTAGCATATAATGTTATTATATAGTTTTACAATATACAGTTATTTTTCTTCACAAGTCTTATTTGGTGAACAAACACGGGAAATTATAGTTTCGGTATTTAAAAGAAAATTAATTATTTATTTATCAACATCTCGTTTTTCTAAGGAATAATATGAATCACATCAACTGCTTTAGATTGTTTTTAGATGAAAAAGAGATATAAATAATAAAAATCTGCTTATTTCATGTATTCTGTCATAAGAAAAGAAGAACTTTAACTTAAAAATAGAAAAAAATAAATGATGAAAAATAAATTCTCAAAAATTACAAAATAATCTATAAGGGACATTTTGTTCACCAAATTAGACCAATAAAGAGAAATACACTATAAGTAGTTCCCTAATACAAATTATGTCTGATTCCATTATTCAATCACAGATGAGTATTTGTTTGAGATAGACGACATTAATTTGTTATTTACAAAATAATATGCAATGAAATCAAATTAAGATTAGCAGACAAATGATTTAAGTCTCTCTCTTCATCTTTCAAATTCCGAGCTGTTTCTGAGAAATTCCTAACGAAAGATCACCTCAACAGTTGCGAAATTTACATTTTATACACAGCGACTGGTAATTATTGACCGACACCTACTACCCTTATGTGCATGTGAAGAGGAGGGATGAGTCGCATATAGTTAGGACAGTAGTGAGTATGAATGTATAGGGCTGGAAGAGGAGAGGAAGACCGCAGAAAAAATGGATGGAATGTGTAAAAAATGATATGAAGGAGAAAGGAGTAAGTGATAGCATGACGGGTGACAGGTTGGTATGGAAGAAAAAGACATGTTGCGCCGACCTCAAGTAAAATGGGATAAGGGCAGGAAGAAGAAGAAGACCTACTACCCGTATGGCTTAACTGTGCACCTCGTGCTGTGACGTAACGCGGACGGAATGCTATCGCTACTAAACGAACGAGGCGAACACGGGAACAAGCCAGAGTGGGGTCGCATTCCGGCGAGGTACACAAGTCAATCTCCTGACAAGATGTTAGAATTTTACTCAGAAAAGTGAGAAACCAACAAGGAAGAAAAAAACTTCTCTTTGGAAATATTGTTTGTTTGATTTTATGAGTACAATAATGAGTTTAAAATTATCGGTCACTAATTCCCAGTCATCTTATAAACATACGTTATCAATTCCTGAATTGTCTAGGTAAAATAATGGAAGAAATATCATGCAAATCAAATCAAAAGTAGAAATGGGTACCTAAGTAGGTAAAAAGTAATTTTTTATTCGTGACAAAATACACATCAGAGACTAGGCTATCAATATACATTTGTAAGAACTTTATAGACCTTTGGTTTTCTGATTAGTAGAGGAATATGTTAGATTTTGATTTAGCTTAATTTTGCCAAATGAACCAATCCATCTCTCAAAAATTCAATGAATTATATGAAATTATTGATTGAAATATATCAACGTGTACTTTAATAATAATTTCTCTCTGGTTAGGCGACAAAATTAGGACAAGCCACGTAATTTCTTTACGATTAAGAAAAATAACTAGTCACTCAGACATTACTAGTAAAATGTTTATATACTTTAAATATTCGTTTGCCATTTAGCAACCACATTCAACAATAAGTTATCTTTAAAAAACCAAATTTTGTTACTAGAAAAATAATAAGATTTTTGATACAGGTTGGCTCACTTCGGCAAAACTAAGTGTTACATTTTTCAATAATGGTTAAAAGCATTCGAAATTAGATACAAAAATGTTTTTTTATTATTATTATTTAAAACGGTTATGTACAGTTTAAGATATTTGACTTTACCTAAAGCTTAGAAAAAGGCATTTAAAAATTTTGGAAACTGTTCAGGTTAATTCAAAGGCAAAATATTATTGATACTCGCACTAATTGTTTATTTTTCATAAGACTCGCTCTCACCGTGAACAATTCACTGTAATATGTTTTTTTTTTGGGGAGTGAGAAATCATCCAATGACTGCTCCCGCCCTGGGTGCGGCGGGAGGGCGTGTCAGACTTTTACTGACTAAAACCCACTCATGTTCTTTCGGTTGCCCTTTATGTTCCGGGGTCACGGTAACTATACGGTAGTTTCCACCATTATCAATTGACGTACTTTTTACGAGCTGTCAAAACGCCATTCTCCAATAGATTTTGTATGCAATGGCGATTTATGACGTCACTAAAATAACTACTCAGTTGACTATCTATTTATTGATTTTAAAACAACTAAAAATCAAATTTTATAGGAAATTGAAAATGAACCGAATTTATTAGGCTGTAATTAATAGAGGTTTTATAGGAATTGAGTCTAACATTTATTGGTTAATGGTGGAAACTACCCAATTATAAGCATTCCGCCGGCAACTGTAACATGTAACAGTGAAACCGTGAAACATGAATGCGTTAAACTTGGCTCGAAATTAAATATTAGATTGTTACACAAGCGTCAATGTTATGCTGAATTACCTGTCAAGCAAACCTTCGGGTTGGTACAGTCAGCGTCAAATAGTTAGTGACACTTTTTTATTTTGGTGAATGTGAAATCATCAAATGGCTTCTCGGGCGTGTCAGACTTTTACTGACTAAAACCCACTCATGTTCCTTCGGTTGCCCCTTATGTTCCGAAGCCACGGTAACTATTAGAACTATTCCGCAACCCAGTTAGTGACACTCAGGGTGTTCAAATTGACTTTTAAGTTGCGTCTATACATTTGAGCACCCTGGGTGTCAAACATTAACTTTTAATTATTATGTCTAAATTATTATTACACTAGATGAAAACCCGGCTTCGCTCGGGTGAAATGTGACTCATAATACTACACCTCTAGTTACAAAATGTAGGTAGATATTTCTGTAGTTATTAGTTCTTAAGGAATATTAAAGGCAAGCAAGGCATAGATTCGTATAGCTTTGGTCATTGTGTTTAATAAATATAGTAAATAAAAACTGCAATAGTTTTACATAAATAATTTTTATTTTAAATCAACTAACATAAACATTATGATCGTCCTCAACCACAGCAACAGAACTTTCGTAAATTTTAAGTAGGCCGGGGATTTTCTCGACAACTTGGTCGTATGTAACTCACTCATATTTTTTGACACAGTCTGGAATAATTCCTGGTCTTTATCTGGATCAGGTATTTCTGCACACACAAATTTATCATAATCTTCCCATGACCTTGGTTTATCTTCATTTCTTAGAATAATAAGCATATGAGCATGTGGAAGCCCACGTTTCTGAAATTCAATGGTGTAAAACCACGCACTCGGTATTCCAAAAATATGTTTCCTTGTAATGTCATCTAAAAGTTCCTCCAATTTAAGTTTAAAAATTCTGGCAATTTATTCGGGCCTATGTTCTTTTAATAATATTATAAAGAGGAAATATTTGTATGTATTTTTGTTTGTCTTTCACGCATTAACTACTGAACGGATTTTGATGAAACTTTACAGAATATTACAGAATTATCGCCTATGTCTTATTAGTTATTATTAATCAGAATAAGAGATAGGTGATAATTTGTGCAGTTTATAGTCCGGTCAAATTAGCTTCAAAAATAGGGGCAAGGTTACATTAATTCGCACCTAGCTAAAAATTGGCATGAATGTTGAGAACCCTATTACACACAATTTGTCAATTATCCACATGACTCCAGCGTGTGGAAAAAAAGTTATTCAAGGTCAAATGTTGCAAAAATCGGTTTTTTGAGTTTTCCAGCTAAACGGTAAGTGTTATCATAAAAATAGGTGAGACAAAAATTATTCATCATACAATTATGTATAAAAATTGTTCCTACACTTTTTTTCTTAAGAATCACCATTTCGGAGATATAGCGATGCAAAATGTTGAAAACGTTGTGTTACTCATAATATGCACACGTTTCCGCGCCACCCGTGAGGTAGTCCTCGACAACTGATACATGCTAATGCTAATGAACAAAACAACCCAACTTTTTTACAGCCGCATTTAGCATTACACCCCGTTTTGCAATTCCAAAAATTGTATTGAGAAGTTTTTCCGGTGCAGGAGGAAGTAAAGTCTTAACTGGTTCCAATATATTGTCAATTAATTTCCAACCCCAGTCTTCTGGGTTTAGTTTATTACCAAGCCATACTTGAACTTGATATTAGCCATACTTGGGTTGTTTTGTTCATTAGCATGTATCAGTTGTCGAGGTCAATCGTGCTCCAATGTTCAATCGCCAGTAGAAGAAGATTCTTACGATATATGCAAGGAGACACCTGATGCATCGTTCTTTGAAAAATTTATTTGTACCCAGCAGGAAGAAGAAGAAGAAGAAGAAGAAGAAGAAGACAGTATTGATTATGTTCCATTAGAAGAGTATTTATTTATTTATTTACACTTTATGCACAAAATTCATGTATAGAGGCGGACTTAGTGCCTTAGGCATTCTCTACCAGTCAACCATCGGTAGTGCAGAGATATGATGGCAGGTGCAAATATAAAAAAAAAAAAACAGATGTTAATTATTACAAAAATTACAAATTAATTAAAATACATATATACGTACTAAAATAAATAAGCAAATATAGTATCAATCAGACGAATAATTTTCTCAAATTACTCATTACTTACACCGCTCTTGTCATTACAATAGTACCATTTTCAATTTAATACAATAGCTTTTTAACTCAACAGAACCAAAATAGATTCTGGAATAGGCCTACCGGGGAAACCACGTAAAAAAAACGCGCCATGTACACTACCTCACGGGTGGCGCGGAAACATGTGCATATTATGAGTAACACAACGTTTTCAACATTTAGTATCGCTATATCTCCGAAATGGTGATTCTTAAGAAAGAATGTGTAGGAACAATTTTATACATAATTGTATGATGAATAATTTTTGTCTCACCTATTTTTATGATAACACTTACCGTTTAGCTGGAAAACTCAAAAAACCGATTTTTGCAACATTTGACCTTGAATAACTTTTTTTCCACACGCTGGAGTCATGTGGATAATTGACAAATTGTGTGTAATAGGGTTCTCAATATTCATGCCAATTTTTAGCTAGGTGCGAATTAATGTAACCTTGAATGTCTATTTTGACCGGACTATTATTCAACAGTGATGTTTGATTACTTGTATTTTTCTATGAGCCGATGAGACGATTGAATAGGATTCGGTACATCATATAGTCTGGGACCCGGGCATAAGGTAGTTTTCGTCCCGGAAATCTCCCGGGAACGGAAATGAAGTCGCGGGCAAAAGCTAGTATAAAATAAATTAAGATAAACCCAATCTATAATATAAGTACTTTATTTACACAACAAAAATGAAAGAAATGGTTATTCGCTTTGTGATTGGTATCCCAGTTCGTTTAGCGCATTGACTATGGTAGTGATCGGCATCACATAAGGCAAGTCAAACGTCTTTAGGCGGCTCATGTGAATCTGACACCAAGGCTACTGCCTTCTTCATCGGCCTTCTGCAATAATTCGTCGCATAATATTAGTACACGCCCCTGTAATAAGCCAAAGTTATATGTTACGCAATATATATATATATATACATATGATAAACTCATATAAATGGATATTATGAAACAAAGTATCAACTTTAGCGACTCATACTAACCAGTCAACGCAAGCTAAGCACGCGGTCTAAAATCGAAAATTGCGTGTAAGCTACACCTTCTTCTTTACAGATTTATCAGTACACATTATAAACAGTGCTTCTGGATTGTAACCGCGGTGGTTTCTTAGTCATTCTTTCACTTTTTACTAAAGATTTCATGAAAATAACAAATGTAAACAAACAAACGTAATGTCACTTGACAGATGACATGACAACAATACCATACAACGACAACGTGTTGATTGGCGAGACGTATTTGAGAGATAATATATTGTCTACTCAAAATGGCGACTGCGGTTTGTCCGTCAGTGTCATTACTCAAAATTTAATGAATTAATAAAACGAAATAATCTCCGTAATCCGAATTTTGCGGATATATGTTGTCGACTCGAAATCGATATTTTTTTATGTTTTGTTATTCAGGTAATGTTTCATTTGAGTCTACCGTACCCCTTGGCGAAATTATTAATATAGATTACAAGTGCAATCATGTTACAGATTGTATTACGGGTGCTCCCATCCACTAGTGATACACTACTGATACACCCGGTAGAGTATTATTACATTCTACCATTATGTACTCGGTGGGCGAGCCTTTACGATTATTACTTTATTTAGCTATTTGAACAGTCTCCGGAATCTTCGTTCTATCGATCGGCGCAAACGCATCGTTTCTTGCCCGATTCACATTGGCCCCTTGAACTCCATATTCCTTATTTGAACATTTAGGTGTTATTATAATATTGTTAAAGGTGAGAAAAAATGTGGTCAGCAGGACCGACAAATATTATTAAAATATACAACGTGTAACTGCATTGAACTACTTTAGCTGACGTAAACCCTAAAATGAAGAAGTGCAATATATTTTGTTTGTCTGTCTACCACGCTTTCTATTTTTACCCAACTACTGCGACGCCAAAAGGATGGGTAAATGTTTTTAAGTATATGTAATTATGTATTATACTTAAGTATATTTCACCGCACCGCTGTTAACTATACATCAGATTTTTTGATAGGCTTGAATCCCAAGGAATAATAATTATAGCTTTTATTTTGGTAAGTATGAAATCATCAAATGACTTCTTCCGTTCTGGGCGGGCGACAGGGCGTGTCAGACTCTTACTGACTAAAACCCACTCATGTTGCTTTGGTAGCCCCTTTATCTGTGGCCTCGGTTTCTATTATAACTATTAACCCCGGAAGGATTCCGCAACCCCGGCAGGATAATAGGGATGATGACTACATCAAAAGAATGACATTCTGTTTAGTCCGTCTGTTAGACAGTCCAAAAATACTGGACACATATTTTTTGCTTGATCAAATTAATAACAAAATACAAAGATAAAGAGCATCAAAGTTCCGGAGAGGGGGCTTGTGACGTCACTTCTGAGTAAAAATTATACAAAGGCGTGACGTTTCACGAAACTTCAACGCACTGTATTGTCGTCATTTTCTGTTTACGAGAAAAAAGAAAAAATACGTGTCCCGAATTTTTTGATTATCTAACTGACGGACTAATTACTTTTTTTTTTGTCATCTCGCCTATTACAGCTTTTAATTGTGCAGACTTGCAAGTTTTTGCATTTACACGTTGTATATTATGTATCTTTTACGCGAATATAATGTTTCATGGTTAATTTATATACTGATATGGAATGGGTTACGATGTTAATATTGGTTCAAAATATACAAATTGGAATATATCATATAATTTCAAACATATTATTTTGATTGGAACATCAAAACCTAAACAAATTACAAAATTAAATAAACTTTCGTTGTAATATTAGAATATTTATGTGATTTTCTTATAGTGATTGCAGACACGATTCTAAGATAACAAAAAAAATACTAAAATGTCTATTTAAACATAGATTTTTCTTTCACAAATGAGTATAAATAAACCACATAAATTATTAAGTAATAAAAACATAGATTTTGCATCAAAATGAAGTAAGCCTTTGACTGACAACCTTAAAAGTAAGTTAGAAAAATAGCTTTTTCAAAATTGATTTGAAATAATTGCTTACAGAAGAAAATTGGCGTGCTGGGCCAGTTTTTTTCCCTCTGTAAGCAAATATGCATGTTGTTTCGTGTATAAGTAGTATAATTTAGACATCATACTGTATAATTATAAGACCTAATTATTAAAAATATCTCAATTTTCAGAACTACAGAGGATATTTTTTGAGAAATCGAATTCATTTTGTCGTGACAGTGTAATTTATCTACAATATGTATTTACAACTTATTTTATGTATGTATATAAGAGTTGTGTGGTTATTATAGTATAAGTAGTACTTCGAGCCGGATTTATAACTAGTGACCGCGTGCGCCGTCGACACCGCGAGAACAATAGCATTCCAGAGAATTATCTTTGCTAAATCGTGCGAGTAAATAGTAAATCATTAGCAAAATAACCATTCAAATCTATATCAACAATATTGTTTGGATTTTGGAGTTTCAACGTCTACACATTTGTACACCATGGATGCGCTTCTGGCATATCAAAAGGAAGTGCTGGATAACCTGAAGAAGTCGGAGAAAAACTTTAAAAAGACACCTAAAGATCGGTTGAAGAAACCTTACTTAGAAACCAGATTGGACAATTTGGAGCAGCTGTGGATAGCGTTTAAAGATGGACACAAGTCTCTTATAGGCAAGGTCACCTTGAAGGACAAACAGGACACATACTTCACTGAGGATATGTATGAGGAGTTTGAGGAATTATATGTATCATACAAAACTTTATTGAAAGAAGCCCTGCAGCCCTATCTCGCGTCATCGAGTGGAACTTCGTCCGTAACACCGAAAATAAGTGATGAACAAACAGTAAGTGAGTGCGAGGTTAAATTACCGCGTGTGCAGTTACCTACGTTTAGTGGTAAATACGTTGAGTGGCAGTCGTTTTATGATATATTTAATTCGCTTGTGCATACTAACAAGAATTTGTCTCCAGTGCAAAAATTGCATTATCTTAAAAGTAACCTGTCAGGTGAGCCGGAAACTTTGTTACGTAATTTTTCTATTACTAATGATAATTATGACGAGGCTTGGAAACAGTTACTTAAACGTTATGATAATAAGCGGTATAATTGTAACGCACTTATGAGATTATTGTTTACGCAAAAACCGGTTACTAGCGAATCTCCTAGTGCCATTAAGCATTTATTAGATACAACTACAACTTGTTTACAATCTTTGCGTAATATGGGTATTAGTCCTGAGTCAATTAACGATGCCTTTGTTATTTATTTAGTGGTTTCTAAATTAGATCCTGAATCCATTAAGCAGTGGGAATATCAGTTAGGTGTACTTAGTAACGATTTACCGACATGGACACAACTATCTGAGTTTTTGGAATCGAAATTTAGGTCGTTGGAGATGATTGACTCGAATAAGGTACGTAACAATACCAACACAAAGTCGAAGTCTTTTCATGGGTCCATAGAAAGTAAAAAGAATAACTCTACTAAATGTTCTAAGTGTAAAGGTGAACACTATTTATACAATTGCAAGGAATTTAGTCAACTTAGTGTCAAGGAAAGGCAAGATTATGTTAAAAACAATAACTTGTGTTTTAATTGTTTCTCTCCATCTCATCCAGTTTTTAAATGTCGCAATTCAGCGAGTTGCAAGCGGTGTGGCAGGAGGCACCATTCATTATTACATTTTGAAAAGGAGGTGAGCAGCGAATCAACAAGTCAGGACGTTTTGGTGCAGAGTGAGCCGGACAAATCCGTGAGTACATCTATATCAACTAATTTTTCGAGTAGAGGTTTAGAACCGAGTCAAGTTTTGTTAGCTACTGTATCTATTTGGGCATACAGTGAGCATGGATACAAACAACAATTGAGAGGATTATTAGATCAAGGGTCGCAAGCGTCTTTTGTTAGCGAGTCAGTTGTTCAATTACTTGGACTTTCACGTAAACATGTTAGCGGTACAGTTTCCGGTATAGGCGGTAATGGCCACACTAGTGTGAAGCACATGGTTTCTCTTCGAGTGGTATCACGTCATAACCCTGAGGTTTCAATCCAAGTAAATGCATACGTTTTGCGATCTGTTACGTCATTGCTTCCTTCAACCGAGTTACATACACCTGATTGGCTACATTTTGATAAAATACCGCTAGCTGATCCGGGTTACGCTACACCTAGTAAAATTGATATTCTTCTTGGAGCAGAAGTATATAGTGAGATTTTATTGGATGGTATCATACGTCACAATAAAATATTGGCACAAAACACTACCCTAGGTTGGGTATTATCAGGAAGGGTGTCAAAAAATTCAACTTCTGCTAACAATGGAATAATCACCATGCATTTACACCTAAGTGGAGAAGAACTGCTTAGGAAATTTTGGGAAATGGAAAATGAGCCCAACTTAATACAAAAGAAGATGACAGACATAGAACAGCGATGTGAAGAATTTTATGACCGGACAACTACACGAGATAAAGAAGGAAGATTTATAGTTAAGCTACCTTTTGATAAAGAAGATCCAGAGTGTCAATATGGACAATCAGTAGTTATAGCCACAAGAAGATATAAGTATTTAGAAAAGAGACTGCAGAAGGATCCTACCTTAAAGGAAACATATAACAATGTTCTACAAGAATATCTCACAATGAATCACATGACACCAATAAATAAAGAAGACATAGACAATCCTAAGGCGGTTTATCTCCCGCACCACGCGGTGGTTCGAGAAGATAAAGACACCTCAAAAGTGCGAGTAGTTTTCGATGGGTCATGTAAAGGATTGAACAACTTTTCACTTAATGATAATCTGATGGTGGGTCCCAAGTTACAACAAGATTTAAGACACATCCTAATGCGTTGGAGAAGTCACAGGATTTGCATAGTAGCGGATATCATTAAGATGTTCAGAATGGTGAAAGTGGATTCCGAGGACTCAGACTTCCAAAGAATTGTATGGAGACCACAACCAAACGAGCCGCTACAACATTTTAAATTATTGCGTGTGACCTTTGGTACTGCATGTGCTCCTTATTTGGCCGTGAAAACCCTTCAAAGGTTAGCTGATGTAGAACATGCTAGATTTCCTACTGCATCAAGCATAACAAAGAAGGATTTTTATACTGACGATCTCTTGACGGGCTGTGAGACACTACCAGAGGCTATACACATATATAACGAAATGAACAAGTTGATGAACAGTGGTGGCTTCGAACTGCAAAAGTTTAGTAGCAATAATCAAGACTTATTGACACATATAGGAGAGGATAATCACAGTAGTGCTGATTCATTGAGATTAAAATCAACTACAGTCATGAAGGTATTAGGCTTAAAATGGAATAAGAATATTGATTGCTTTCAGTATTCACTCGACTTACCCGACGTAAAACAACCTATTACTAAACGGCAAGTATTGTCGGATGTGGCCCGGCTATACGACCCGTTAGGATGGATTGCGCCCGTGATAATCAAGGCAAAAATATTTATTCAAAAACTGTGGCGGTCGAAGCTTGATTGGGATGATGTACTGACTGCAGATTTAACGAGTGAATGGTTACAGTTTAGAGAAAGTTTGATATATTTACATAAGATAAACATACCACGTTGGTATTGTTTTAGTCCAGGGTCAAAGGTTGAGTTGCATGCATTTGCTGATGCTTCAAAGGTAGCGTATGGTGCTGCTGTATACATTCGTGTTATTAATAATAACAACGAAACATTTGTGAGTTTGGTATCAGCAAAAAGCAAAGTTGCCCCTATTGAGAAGGAGATATCGATTCCTAGACTAGAACTATGCGGTGCAGCTCTAGCAGCAAAATTAGTATTTGAGGTTTCACAAATAATGAACATTCCGAAAGAGAACTTGTTTGCGTGGTCCGACTCAACAATAGTTCTAGCCTGGCTGAGAGGAGGGTCTAGCCGCTGGACTACTTTTGTGAGCAATCGTGTGTCAGAAATTCTAAATATTTTAGACTACAGACAATGGAAGCATGTTACAACTGATTCGAATCCAGCTGACTGTGTTTCGAGAGGCATCGCTACACAAGATTTACTTGAACATTCATTATGGTGGTCAGGACCTTCTTGGCTTTTACAATCAAGTAAAGAGTTTAATAACGCTGATATTATCGAGGACACTCATGAAGAAGAAAAACACACATCTTTAACTGCTTTACCTGTATTGGAAAATAAATTCATCTGGACTATGTTTTCATCACTTGCCAAAACCTTAAAAGCTATTTCGTATTGGAGAAGAGTTTTACAGAATTTAAGATTACCAAAGGAAAAACGAAAATTATATGCGAATATTATTACACCGGCAGAGAAAGATATGAGTTTAATTATATGCATCAAACAGGTTCAAAGAGAGAATTTTAGTGAAGAGATAAAACAGTTAAAGTTGAAGAATTTAGTCCACAAAAAAAGTAAGCTTCGCACTCTTTATCCTTTTTTGATGAAAATGGGATACTAAGAGTTGGCGGTCGTATTGATGAGTCAGAAGTAACTTATGATACGAAGCATCCCATAGTTATGCCTGCTAAGAGCCATCTTACCAGTCTTATAGTTAGTGATGCTCATCTTAAAACCTTTCACGGTGGACCACAAGCTATGTTGTGCTATTTAAAAACGAAATATTGGATATTGCGAGCAAAAGAGATAGTTAAAAGTCACTACAGATCCTGTGTAAAATGTTTAAGATATTCTAGGTCTAAAAGCACCCAACTGATGGGTCAAATCCCAGATGTTAGGTTGAAACCAACTAGAGCTTTTAAATCATCTGGTTGTGACTACATGGGGCCTATTAGTGTGAGATTTTCACCCGGTAGAGGGTCGAAATCCTATAAAGGATATATTTGTTTATTTATTTGTATGGTTACTCGAGCCATTCATTTGGAGGTAGTAACAGATCTGTCTTCAAAGGCGTTCATTGCAGCGTTTAAGCGTTTCACAGCACGAAGAGGTCACTGTCAAGATTTATATAGTGACAACGGCACTAATTTCGTTGGTGCCAACAGGCAGCTTCGTGAGATGTTCGATCGAGCTAAGTCATCTGTGCCCCGTGAAATTGAGGAGCTATTGAGCTTAGAGCACACAACATGGCACTTCATACCTCCACATTTCCCTAATTTTGGTGGTCTGTGGGAGGCTGGAGTTCGCAGCGTTAAAACACATTTGTTCAAGGTGATCGGAGATAGCACACTCACATATGAGGAGTTGTCTACTGTTTTAGCACAGGTCGAGGCCTGTCTTAATTCTCGACCAATCACAGTAATGAGTGACGATCCTAACGAACCTCAAGCTCTAACACCGGGACATTTCCTCATAGGTGAACCGTTAATAAGTATTCCCGATGAAGATAATTCAAATCATAACATTGTAGGTTTGGATAGATGGAGATTAACACAGAAATTAGTAAATAATTTTTGGAAACGTTGGTATAGGGAGTACTTGGTTAATCTTAATCAGCGATACAAATGGAACACTAAAAAATCTGAACCTGAAGTTGGTGACGTTGTAATTTTAAGAGATGATAATATCCCACCTGCTAAATGAATTTTAGGGAAAATAACTAAAAAATATTTAGGGCCAGACAATATTGCACGAGTTGTATCTGTTAAATGTAAGAATGGCGAATTTAAACGTCCCATTAGTAAATTATGTTTATTACCTAAGTGAATTTTACTGTTTACTCATTATTATGTATGATGTTACTTAACTATGATGTTATAATAATAGATATCTATGTACCTTGTACCTTCTTACCAGTTATCAAGAACCGTAAATGTAAGTTACCTAAAATATACAAAATGTATAACTTTTATACTACAAATGTTATGTTTCCTTTGTTACATTTCTATGCAATGTTTTGTTTACTAAGTCATTAGCATTTTGTCACAAATGTTTTACACATTGATAATAAAAGATTAAAAGCCCACCTAATTATTGTTGTATCCTATTTATAATTTAGAAGTACTTAGCAGCTATTGTGTTCGCTAATTCGCTTTGTTGTAAGTATTATTTTCTATAATAAGTAATGAATAAGTAAGTATCAGGTTTATTTTTTGTGTCACGGTGGGCGGTGTTCTGTCGTCATTGTAAAAACGTTAAGTTTTTCAAAGACATATTTATATGCATGTTAAGTTATTTAAGTATAGCATTTAAGTGCATAATAGTATTACTTAACTTATAGGTACACATACAAAGATTGTTAGACATAAGTAGGTACTCACTATGTACACTTTGTTGTTTTTTTTATATTTTAATTTATGTTCTCAGACTTTTTCGTTTGTGTACCGACCATTGTTTTAAGGTTTATAAAGTACTACGTCCTTTGGTGGGCGGTATGTCTAAATAGATTAAGTTCACATCACGTTAGCAACCTTTCACGCACACAGTCATACTTCACACACATTCAAATTACGTTCATACAGTCCACTCATCTAAGAATAAATTGTAAAAAAAGCAGTGTGCAATAAATGTCCTTTGAGTAAAGACGTATTAAAAAGTTTTATTTCACCAAACAAGCTGATATAGACCTTATTGTCGTGAACAATAAGCTTTTTTAGTTTAAGATTTGACTCACACACTGCCAGCGCGAATTATCCCAAGATATTTATTTATATAGGGTAATCAGTAAAAACTTACTCATTTTTAGTAACAACACAAATAATTCTACTTACAAAGTGAAATAGAAAAGTAGTAAGACTAACTTTACGTACAGCACAGTAGGTACATTTGGTATAAAAACTCCTTGGAGGGGCTTATGGCATGTTTTGTAGGCATTCCTTTATCTGAGTCCATGCTTGTAGGTTCTGTGAAACAAATATTGGTTTTATATAGGGTCGGAGGCCAATCTCATTGAGGTTTAGCGTTTGATTAAGAGATATTGCCGTGTGCAAGCGAATCACAAGAGTGTGCGTAAACGCATTTTGTGGTGATTTAGATGAAATTCGGTATGGAGTAAGCAGATTTATTGCAATTTTCATCTCCCCCTACACCTGGTAAAAAATAAGCAAATACCATACCCCTCCTCCCCTTATGCCAAGTAAACATTTATACACATACGTGCATGCTTAAATTATAGAAGATCTGAATAAAACAATTGTCGACGTAATCACACCACCATTATGACAGAATCCCCCCCCCCCTCCCCCCCAGTGCTTACGTAATGCTTGAATGGCCCCTAAGGTTAAACCACAAGGGAGCAAGCGTCATGCCCTGATTATCGGAATAGGTACAAAATTGACTTACTTTTTTCGCCGCCTTCACCTGTAGAGTAATAAAGCTAACGAGTGACTCGTGGAGATCCTTGTCTTTTTGTTTTTGGAAAAATTCTATCTCTACCTGCGCCTTCTTGGTAAATTCTCTGTAATAAAAAAAAATATATATTTCAGTAAAAGTAAAATGTATAAATAGACCGATTGCAATTGATTCAGGCTGAAAACGTATATAGCAGCAATTTATTTTGTGTTGATAGACTGTAGTAGTTTATATGCAGTGCCATCTTGAGTCTAAAGTGGGCTGTCAAGTACTATACCGACCGGAAGACGCCTGTTTATGCGTGCTTCCTCGATCTATCCAAAGCATTTGATCTGGTCTCCTACAGTATTCTGTGGAGTAAGCTGGAGCGAACTGGAGTTCCATCTGAACTCATAAGCACTTTAAAATGCTGGTATGGAGGTCAGACCAATCAGGTTCGATGGGCTGGGACTTTCTCGGAGCCGTATGGATTGGAGTGCGGGGTGAGGCAGGGAGGGTTGAGCTCACCCACGCTCTTTAATCTTATACGTCAATGAGCTGATTGAGACGCCCAGCAAAGAGCGAACCGGCTGTTACATTGATGGAGTATGTGTAAATAATATTAGTTACGCCGACGATATGGCCCTGCTGAGCGCCTCAGTCTGTGGCCTTAGGAAGTTGGTGGCGATCTGTGAAGACTACGCCAAGCTTCACGGGTTGGTCTACAATGTGACGAAGAGTGAAGTCATGGTCTTTGGTGCCGGCGGCGGACGATGTCCAGAAACTGTACCACAGGTGCTTTTGAGTGGAGCTCCGCTCACACGTGTGTACAAATTCAAGTGCCTTGGCCATGTATTGACCGCTGGCATGGAAGACGATGACGATATTGAGCGGGAGCGAAGGGCGCTGTCGATTAGGGCAAATATGATAGCTCGCAGATTTGCACGTTGTTCACGGGGTGTAAAAATGACCTTATTTCGTGCTTACTGCACTTCCTTTTACACGTGCAGTCTGTGGGCTGATTATACGCGGAAATCGTACAGTGTCCTTCGCGTTCAATATAATAATGCGTTCAGGGTGTTGATGGGGTTGCCCCGTTTCTGTAGTGCGTCAGGGATGTTTGCTGAAGCTCGAGTAGATTGCTTTTACACAACTATGAGAAAACGATGCGCTTCCCTGGTGCGCCGCGTGCGGGGCAGCCCCAACATTATCCTGCGCTGTGTGGCGAGCAGACTCGACTGCTTATATGTGAGTCACTGTTGCAAGTTGTCCACCTCGGTGTTAGACGTGTGGCAGTGATTCGCATATAATCACGGTTATATTTTTATTTTATATTATTTTCTTTTTTGTTTTTGTTTAGAGTCTTATACTAACAGGTTTTAAGAAAGATTGTTACTAACACTATGAGTTCATGTTACTCGAAATAAAGATATTATTATTATTATTATTAATGCGATACTTATTATAAGAATCTACCCTATTTCTTAATTTCATTGAATTGTATCGTTGTAGTAACATTCTGTGTAAATTGTCTGTCATTCTTTTTAGCTATAACGATCCAGGCAGACTGAGCTGTAATTAGGTGCCGTATTCTAACAGTAAATCTAAAGTAATTTTAAAATTTCACTCTTAATCTATACTAATAATATAAATGGGAAAGAGTGTCTGTACGTTTGTCTTTCTTTCACGGCAAAACGGAGCGACGAATTGACGTGATTTTTTAAGTGGAGATAGTTGAAGGGATGGAGAGTAACATAGGCTACTTTTTGTCTCTTTTTAACGCAAGCGATGCCGCGGGCAAAAGCTAGTTAGCATCTAAATAGAACAACTCACTCTAGATCGCTCTTGGCCTTCTCGATGGCGTCCTTGTCGTGCAGTATCTTGGTGTCGAGCGCGCGCGTGGTCTGGTCGCGCACGATGTCGGGGTCGGTGGTGCCGAACAGACGCGACATTATGCCTGACTTGCCCGCCGCCGCGCGACTGCGCTCTGACACTCTATGGGAATGGAATAAAAAAATGTGTTATTAGTCTTCTTAACTATCTTTTGTTTTTATTAGGGCAATCCCGCCACTCTATTTTTTTTTTTTGGTAGTGGGAAATCATCAAATGACTGCTCCCGTCCTGGGTGCGGCGGGAGGGCGTGTCAGACCTTTATTGACCCACTCATGTTCCTTCGGCTGCCCTTTATGTTCCGGGGTCACGGTAACTGTTATAAACATTCGGCAACCCCAGCAGGCGTTGGCCCTGTTGGGCCCCTTCCTGTGCTGACTTCTCTTTGAGGCGCGCGTGGAACACTAACGCGCCGTCGACGCGGTCCTGGTCCTAGCCGGGCGGCGAGCTACCCATCGCTCGCCGTCCGCAGACCCACGCCTGTCCCGCCACTCTATCCGACAAACCACTGCAACTCCTGAAAGCCAGAATCAATAGTGGAGTCCACCAGAAAAGCGCCGATGCAGTAAAGCTCGACGAGTCCCGAAGCAACGATAACTGTCTTGAATCCCACATCGAAATTAATCAGAACACCGCTGATAAATAAGAAAAATATATTTTTCACTTCCCTCCATTATAAGCAGGAGACAAAACTAAACGTGGGCAAAAGGCGATTTTTAACTAACTTCATACGATTTTATAATATTCATTCTTTTTTTTATACTGTATTTTGCAAACAATTGATGACTTGTAGCATGCTATGTATACATATGCAAAAAAAAGAATATTGAAAAAACAATCAAGTATTTGATTTGACATATTTGCCTATTATGGAGGTTTTGAATGTTGTGATGGTGGCCTAGTACGCCTGGAGGACACGGTCGAGCACACGGTGGAGGTGTGCCGCGCATGGGCGGACCATCGACGTGTCCTCGTAGAGGCGATCGGCGGCGGTGACCTCTCGCGCCCGGCGCTGGTTCAGGCCATGCTTCGGGGCGAGACGGAATGGGATGCCGTCGCCTCCTTCTGCGAAGCAGTTATGCTAGTGAAGGAAGCGGCGGCGCGCGAGAGGCAACGACGAGCCTCTCGCCCCGGACTAAGACCCAGGCGAAGACGTCGAGAGTCGCAAGACGACTACCGGCCACCGTAGGCGCGGTTCTGCGGATGGCGAGCGATGGGTAGCTCGCCGCCCGGCTGGGACCAGGACCGCGTAGACGGCGCGTTTTGTTCCACGCGCGCCTCAAAGAGAAGGAGTCAGCACAGGAAGGGGCCCAACAGGGCCAACGCCTGCCGGGGTTGCGGAATGTTTATAGTGGTTACCGTGACCCTGGAACATAAAGGGCAATCGAAGGAACATGAGTGGGTTTTAGTCAGTAAGAGTCTGACACGCCCTCCCGTCGCACCCAGGACGGGAGCAGTCATTGGATGATTTCCCACTCACCAAAAAAAAAAAAAAAAAAAAAAAAAAATGGTGGCCTAGTAAAAGGTCATGTTAGATGTCGTGGCTTCGAATATAGGCAAGTATCGTATATTCATAATGTGTTTTCTTAATTTTAAAAAATCTTTGCCCCGCAGTGATACTAACAGCCTCACATTATTTTGGGTTGCCTATTAGAGTGTCTAGGTTTTTTAGCGTTCGCTACAAATCGATCGTAGAACCGTTACTGTAAAGGTGGAGGTTCGCGCCGCGACAGAGACAAGCGACCGAGACAGGAGACCGCGACCGTTACTTGACGTTCGGCAATGTATAGACGACAGTTCGCGAGCGAGACAGAGTCAGGAGACAGAGCTACGCCGATGCCGAACTAAAGTAACGGTCGCGGTCTTCGGTCGCGGTCTCCTGTCTCGGTCGCTTGTCTCTGTCGCGGCGCGAACCTCCACCTTAACAGTCTCCGTACCTGTTAGTGAGTGTGTCCTGTGCATTCTCTAAGGTTCGCTGCAACGTTTCATGGTTGCTGCAAAGTTGCTGCAACGCGCTCGCATAGAACAGGTATTCCTTCAATTGGTCTGCTAGCTGCTCTTCGTCCTCGGCCACTGAGTCTATGCTGTCTGCTATTGAGTCTGAAGGTCAATAATGAAATTGAGTTATGAATCCACAAAGTGATGATTGGGCGGTAGATAGGCCTTATAAAATGGCGTGCATTTCATATCGGCACACGAGCAACGTTCTCCATATTTAAATCTAAAAGGACATTGGCGGGTTTCGGCCTGAAGCCCTACAGCATTGAGACTCTTACGTAAAATAAGTCTATTTTTCCTAGTTTCCGATAATGTGACTAACACCCGTGTAGAACTAAGAGAACTGTAGAAAATCATTTTTTTTTCTCAATTTTTTTAATTGAGACATCTCACGAACCGATTTATACGAATTGCCCATTTTTAGGGTTCCGTAGTCAACTAGGAACCCTTATAGTTTCGCCATGTCTGTCTGTCTGTCCGTCCGTCCTCGCTTAATCTCTGTGACCGTTAGCACTAGAAAGCTGAAATTTGGTACCAATATGTATATCAATCACGCCGACATAGTGGTAAAATAAAAATTGGAAAAAAAGTTTTATTAGGGTAGCCCCCCTATATGTAAATAGGGAAGTGGTTTTTTTAAAATTTCAACCCTGACGTGTGATATATTGTTAGATAGGTATTTAAAAGTGAATAGGGGTTTACTGAAATCATTTTTTGATAATGTCAATAATTTCGGAAATAATCACTCCAAAAGGAAAAATCAAAGCGTCCCCCCCCCCCCTCTAACTTTTGACCCGTAGGTTTAAAAAATATGAAAAAAATCTGGAATGTAGAACTTTATAAGGACTTTCTAGGAAAATTATTTTGAACTTGATAGAAAGAACAGTTTTTGTACAAAAAGACAAAAAGGTTGTACAAAATAATTTCTGCGTACTTAGTATGTCAGCGTAACAAATAGGCTTTTTTAAACTTTTAAGTGGGTACACTTATTGTGACGGACGGGAAACTACGGAACCCTACATTGAGCGTGGCCCGACACGCTCTTGGCCGGTTTTTTATTAATTATTATACTTCAAATGTTATCACATACGTGTAGATTCTTTATTTACTGCTATATTGGTTTATATTTTAGTATTAATTGTTGTACGTAACTATATAACAATCGATTTATAACATACGGCAACACTGATGCTTTACTTCATCGACCAAGTCCAAAAAGGCTTTGTATCTATGGTCAAGAAATAGACAATAATAAAACAAATGTCACTTTTTCCAATCGTATTTCAGAGTTGAGATAATTCTGTGCGATCGATTTATTTTCTTTTAACTTTGGCTTTCACCTACCCGGATTCCATACCTTGTATAAACGTCGACTTGGATATTCACACTGGACTTTGTTGTATTGAACCATTACAACGCCAAGGACAGTCGATGAGGTTTTGGATTCCCATTGTAAATAAAACAAAGTATATTTACCTGTGTAGATACCTATTATTCCAACAGTTTATTGAGTTTGCCTAAATATTTTGATGTTTTATGAATTGCATGGGTTACTAGGTTATTATACGTAAATAAGCAGGACTGTTTAATGTCAGTTTCTTATAAATGTAAATGACTAATTCATTTTCTCGACTATTTCAATTAATTTTACTTCAAAATCTATTCTCTAGCACCGCCTATGCCGTCGAATCATAGTAATAAAAAACAAAGTACCTATACCTAACCTCATTTCTTTGTCAAAAGTTAAAACATTATAACTAAATTCCTCCAAGTTCTTAGGAAAAATGACAATAGTTTTTGGGTTCCATAAATAATAAACTGTGATAAGACGTTAACAGCTTTCGTGTAGGGTACCAGGCCGATCTCGCCTTACAAACCCGCCAGTCTCCTTTTATAGATTATCTTATTTGATGCAAAATTTTTTACTACTTGGTAGTGCCTACCTCAAATTATTATAATTTTGCATCAAACATGTTAATGTACTACATGTTAATGTACTACATGTTAATGTACTACATTAACATGTTTGATGCAAAATTTCATACAGGACAGAGCGGATCGGCTATTTTATCTTCTCGATCCACCGCACACACAGCATCAAAAATATTGGGACGAACAAACAGTTAAAAATATAGAAACAACTATGAAAAGTAAACTTTAACAAGGAATGTTTCAGAACGAAGACAATACACGACAACTGCCATTCTGACAAGAACTTTGTTACTAGTTTTTGTTTAGTTTTAGTTGTTTTAATATTTGAACACAGTACAGTCTGTTCATCCCGATATTTTACACGCTGCGCTGAATGTTTAACATTTTGTGTTAAACTATGGTATAACATACCGAAGTAATGTCCCGCCTTTTGCAGACCGTCGCCCATTTCCTTCTCGATAACGCTCCATTCACTGAACAACTTGCCGTAGTTTGCGTGCAGCTTGCATAACGCGTAATTCTTCTCTATTATTTTTGATCTGAAATATTTTCATACACAAATAAAAATTTAAGTAAATTGCTAGAGGCAGGATTTTCTTTGTACAGGACCGTAAATATGGTCAGAAAAATAAGTGACTTAAGTCATAACATCAATGTATTACGGGTACAATATAAATGGAAATACAAAATGGATATAACAGCAAAGAAAAATAAAGCATATTTGAATGTCTATTTACGTCAGTCTAAGTTAAGTTTTCAAAGTTAGTCTAATCATTATTTTCATTAGACCAGAAAAAAGGCACTTTAGAACATCATTTACAAAACAAAAATGAGCTTGATGGCTTTATGATAATAAGTAACTCACCTAGTATAAAGAAAGTTTCCTAAATTAGTTTCTAATTGTTTCCCATAGTTTTTAACACTCTCAATCTCTGGGTCCGGCTTTTTTAGCCTTATTGATACTGATAATGATTTGATCTTGTTTTCTGCTTGTAGTATGTATCCTGGAAACAAAGATAGAAGTAGGTATTAATATACAATATTATTTATTGTCTCACTGCAGGGCAAAAACTGTTCCTAAAGTGGATCCAAAAATGGAAAAATTAAAATCAGAATACAAAATAAGATTATCAAATTTCAAATTAATACTTTACAATCTCTTTTGCTGGTTCACTCGAATGATAATCCAGTTTTCAACAAATACTCTAAACCAAATAAAAAACAAAAAAATATACGTCGCACTGTTAATTTCTTGACAGCGGAAATTAAAAAAAAAATAGAACGAATTTAGGCATTGCTGAGATTGGATAAACATTTATACTGACGAACATTTTCATACAAAACTATTAACTAGTAACCTAACTAACAACTAACCGCTATCAGTAATAGTTTCCCGCCAGCCATGTTCCTGCTGCAAGAAGTTGATGAACTGGTCATCGAAACAGAGGCGAGGGTGCGACGCGACTCGCAGCAGGAAGTTCTCCAGCCCAGCGCGACGCCGCTCCACGAACTCAGGGTCTGTGGTGTCTGACTTCCTCCAAGCATACAGGACCTGAAAGCAATAATAACAGGGAATGACGACAACATAAAAAAATGGCATTCTGTTTAGTCCGTTTGATAGATCAGCCAAAAATACGGAACACGTATTTTTTGCTTGATCAAATTAATAAAAATATTCAAAGATAAAGAGCAACACAAAGTTCCGTAGTGGGGCAAATATTGTATCAGATCGTGACGTCACGCGAAACTTCTACGCACTGTTTCGTCGTCATTTTTCGTTGACGAGAAAAAAAAAAAATACGTGTCCAAATTTTTTGATGATCTAACTGACGGACTAATTAATTTTTTTGGTCGTCTCGTCTATTGTTTGTAAATAAGTAATTAGTTTTAGATTCATATTCATTTATTTGCATCTGGGATGTTATGAGGGTCAATGCTGCAACCGTAACATACAATCCGAAATCGCATGCAATATAATTAAAAGTTTGCAATAATTTCGGATATAAAGGTGACGTCATCAACGTCTTTGTTACTTGCAAATATGTATTTCAACCAATATTATAAAAGAATATAGTTGAAATATAATATTTTAAACGAATTGCCAGAACAAAAGATGTTTTAGTGTGTGTATCATAATAATGTCTCTGGGTGCTGATGGTGGATAGTTGTGTATGTTTAAGAGTGAGGCCAAACAAGCGTAATTTTGTGAGTCGAGAGTTGTAGAATTTCGTGTTCTGGTACGGTGCAGACCACTCATTTTGCATTGAGAGACTTTTTGTATGAAAGCGACCAAAATTCTGCGACTCACGACTCATAAAATTACGCTTGTTTGGCCTCACCTTAATGGAATCAAACTCACTCTTTTCTCAGGTAGCGGAGGTATGATAACGTGTGGATAAGTAACTAGTAGGTAGTCGTGAATCTGTTCAAATTCTGTATACCGTCTCCATATCGTACTGATTTTTGACTGCACTAGCCTATATTCTGGATCTGTGACTCTGGAATTAAAACAATTTATTGAATAAAATGTAGGGACATTATTTAAATTGAGGTACTTAATTATTTTTTAAACTTCTGAAGGTATATCAACTGATTATGAGCTTAGTTGGCTGATAATTATTTTGATATTATCTACCAATTTAGATACACAAACAGCTAAATATGTTTTAAGTAGCAAGTTGCTAAATATGTTATGAAGAGGTTTATTTTGAAATTGAATGGAATTCTGCACTGGAACAGATCAATATAAGTTCAGTGCACAGTGCCACTTTTTTGCAGTTAAGTTTTTTAAGAAATAACACCAGAAAGCAATTACAAAATAGAAAGTAAACGAATTTGAAAAGGATATGACCTAATTGGCTTTGACATCTTCATTACAGTTTTTTGCTACGTATGAAAGCGGTGCGGGCACGACTAGTAACGCTAATTGATGCATAATTAACCGCTAATTTGCTGAGAAAACAATAGAATAGTATCACTTACTTTAGATCGATTAGATAGACGGTATAATGATCACGAACGTGTAATGTTCCGTTTGCCCGCTTTTCTGACTCCACTATCGTTATATCAACGTGTTTTAACAAAGTATCCTGAAAAATATAAGGATAAATAGCTAATAAAGCCTTATTAATGTAAGTAGGCGTACCTAGTAATAATTCATTACCTGGCTACCGAAGTCTTCCGCAGTTTCAATAACACTAGGCGAACGTGACGCCTTCACCGGCGAATTTTGTGCTGACATTTTAGTTTTTAATGCGATTCCACGTCCAGAGATATTGTTGAGGTGTTAAAATTAGAAATTTATTTAAAATTTTCAGAGAAGAAAACAGTAGAAAACAGTGATAAACTGACAATGACAAACGCTAATGACAACACAAACATCAATCAAATCAAGGGTGCGTTCCAAAACGGGTAAGAATTACACGGAGTAGTGCGAAAGTTACTCTGGAGCGTTCCGAAATGAGCCGAGTGAAACCGAGGGTAACCGAACAATTACTCGACAGCTACCCGAGCAGTATTTTGGAACGCTTTCGGTAGAGTAATTTTCGCACTGCCAAGTGCGATTTCTCACCCTTGGCTGAGCGTAGTTAAAAATTACCTGACATTTATGTCAAAATCATTTATGCGCCAATGTTAAAGTTAGATGTTGAAGAATGGATTTACTAAAGTAGAAACGAATAGGTAGTACTTATTTATTTGCAAAATATGCTTAAAAAACACGATTTTCCTTCTTTGCAATAGAGAGAAAAGGTTATGTTTCAGTGTCATCATAATTATGACCCTAACCATCATGACCCCAACCCGTTCCAAAACAGTAAATCGCTCAGTAGCGTTCAAAAACAGTATAGCCGTTCTCTTTCTTTTGTTGTTTCTATCTCTTTTTAATTTGCGAGTGAATTTCTCGCACGTTTTGGAACGCACCCCAAAATGAGGAACAGATACTCAGTGTGCCAGCAGGATAGTTAAATTATGCTTTTCTATGAGTGAATGAGAGATAAATGCTGCGTCAAGCAGGTAATTTTTGCTGACGGATATTGAAATTGCTGTATTTGAAAGCGTTCCATTTTTATATCTAAACATACCTCATGCATTGAATTTCTTAAAATTTTTGAACGAAATTTTTATTTATGCAGCAGGTCTTCAGATAAAGCGCGTTTTTCAGATCCTTAGTCCATTATTAACAGATCTTCATTACAATAATGATTTGATTATAGGGTCTAGGCAAGACGCCTGCGGTTCGCGATGCGTAGCCAAAGTTCTAATATTTGAATTTGTATCTAACCACAGTCCACATTGGATCTTCTTTTATTTATTACTTAAAAAGGATTGCTGGCCATCTTTCGTCGAAAAAAATTAGAAATGCCATTTGATTTTCTTTTTTATTTATTATTTTTTACAACAAATAATGGCCGTCAACTGTTTTTTGGATATAACGGCCATTTTTTAACGTAAGTTTGAAAGTGTGAAAACTCTTTAGTGAGTTACTCGCTCTTGGTAAAACCTATTTAATTATTTATTTATTAAACTTCATGTACGGACACAGTACATAGGCGGACTTAATGCCTTAGGCATTTTATCCTTCTTTAAACAAATATTATAAATACGATTCACGAAAGATAACTCTGTCCGTTACTTTTTCACACTTAAACTACTAAACCGATTTAAATAGTTACAAAAATAGTCTTATGGAGGTACATGGGATATTTTTCGACATCGGCGCGCGCAAAAACTAGTTTCCATATAAGTCTTATATCGTCTTGCGAGGGTTAAAAAAAAAGGTCCACAATCCAGATGCCCATCAGCCTTCAAACTATCGCCCTTTGAAAAGTCTTGATACCAATGTTTTACGTGGAGCAACTGCCTATCAAAACTTTTGGACCATAAGTTTAGAAAATATGAGAAAAATTCGGAAACTAGAACTTTATAAGGACTTTGTAGGAAAATTATTTTGAACTTGATGAAAAGAACAGTCTTTGTACAAAAAAAAGTTGTACAAAATTATTCCTGGACTGAGTTTGTAGGATGATCGTACCTATTGTATATGCAAGCATATATTTTAATTTCGTTAACATATTTTAATTTCGTTAACATATTTTACTATCCAAATCTTTCTAACAAAAAAGAATTATTAAAATCTGTTCTCGCAATTCAAAATCACCACCGAAAACTTCTTCAGTACCTATGTGTTAATTAGTAACCCAATTCCCGCAGAGATGGCGCTGTACTTTGGATTATTTCGCGTTCGCGCTATTATTTCTTGAGTTGAAGGGGTCGGGTATTATCGAATTGTCCGGTTGGCCTCTCCTTGGCATTGGCGGTATTAACTACATAAAACTCTTTACATTTTATCTGATAACTACATGAAACTTCTATCATGAACATGCTTAGGCAATTTAGAACAAAACTAAAATTTATTTTTTTAACGCCGTCTATCAAAATGAGGTAAAAACCAGTTCATAAATAGCCTATTTTTAAACTCGAAAGTGGGAACACTTATTGTGGCGGACGGGAGACTACGGAACCCTACACTGAGCGTGGTCCGACACGCTATTGGCCGGTTGTTTTGTTACTTAGACATAGCGCAAACGTAGACACTTTTGTGTCTTGTGTCAGATACAAGCTACCGATGAATATTTTATTTCTATAGAACCAGTATGAAATCATCCACTCCCTGCGCATACGTTTACATTTTTTGTGTCCGATTGCTTCCACATAACACATACTAATGACGATCAAAAAGTGTTCGGTGGACACAAGCAGCATTATTACAATTTGTACTGAGCTAACGTATAATCGATATCGAATAAGACGTATAATCAACACAGCCAGCAAATGTAATGTTCCTTCATCGACGTCCATCGTGAGACTGACGGAAAACAAGCAACGAATTGTAGCGACCGGTGACTGGGTCCGATTTCCGCCACCGGGCACAGCAACTACGGCAGTGTCTAGGCAACGGGCGACTGGTCACCGCTACAGGACACAGCAACTACGGTTCCCGGTGACGGTGGACGTTTGCGCAGCGCCTTATCCCAATGACAGCTAGACAAACCGCTTGCACCAGCCAATAATTCAAATTACATAAAAAATAATGTCTTTCTTAAATTTAATGTCGGAAAAACTGCTGACTCTCTTACATTCAATAATGAAAACTTTCAATTTACGCGTTAGGTGCATCCACTGAAAATTTTGCGATCAAAGCGGGTTTGGATAAAGAGAGTTATATAGGATCGTAAAATTTTAATCATCAGCTTTCTAGTAATTTTTTGAACTGGTCGGTTTCCAATCGAACCAGATGTTTATATGCAAATAAATATCCCCGTTTTATTGCTGCCTATCAGACCTCCACAATCTCGTTACTGGGTAAAATGATACCCTTTGGATTTTAGTTAGTAGATCCCTGGTTTCGAAATTTCGAACCGAAGTACAATCTCACGCATAGGAGGCTTTCGTCCTGAAATTGAAATCGAAATTGAAATCGTTTATTTGCAAGTAGGATCTTAAAATCACTTTTACATGTCATATTTTTTATGCTAGTTGGAGCCGGCATTTCCTAACTGGACTACCTCTGAGAAGAAACGCCGAAACAAACTCAGGGATCATCGTCTCTTTTAAAGTCCAGACAATTTCAATATTTTTGTGCAACAAACCATGCAGAATAACATTCAGGCTAGCCTTTTGAGGAAAGTGCCACAAACAGTTTTGGTAAACCTGCCTCAAAAAGCATAGTGAGCTCAACTTTAAATCAAAAGGAGCTCCACAAACCGATACCACATTACTGCTTGTAAAATCATGGGCTTACAAGTCGCCCGCCGAATAGTCATTTTGTGCATTCTAGATGACTTGTACACTTACAATATAGTATGTTTTATTAACAAAATATGTATATATTATAGACGGCTAAATAGTGCTTAGCAGAGCGAGCAGTTCAATCCCAAGCTTTTTTGTCTTCTAAATAATCTGATATTTTATAGTACCCTTTTTTATAGAGTTTTGTTTTAATACAGTTTTTATATCTTTTGATAGGTAAATTTCGAATATCAATAGGAAGTTTATTGTAAAAGCGTATACATTGACCCATAAACGAGTTGCCTACTCTGTGGAGGCGAGTGTGATGTACAGCAAGATTGTGTTTGTTCCTGGTATTTACACTATGAATATCGGAATTTTTTTTAAAGTCCGATATATTTTTTTTTACATACATTAGGTTTTCAAATATATACTGTGAAGCTACAGTCAGAATGTTCACTTCTTTGAATTTTTCTCTAAGAGACTCTCTAGGACCAAGGTTGTAAATGGCTCGAACAGCCCTTTTTTGTAAAATAAAGATGGTATCGATGTCCGCACAGGTTCCCCAGAGAAGAATTCCATACGACATAAGACTATGAAAGTAACTGAAATAAACAATTCTGGCTGTATCTACATCAGTTATCTGTCGAATTTTTTTCACAGCGTATGCTGCTGAACTAAGCCTACCCGACAATCTTTCAATGTGTGGACCCCACTGCAACTTGGCATCAATAGTTAGTCCAAGAAAAACTGTCGATTCAACAGGGCTCAACTCTATTCCATTTAGTTGAACATTGGTACTTAGCTGCCTGACATTTGGCGTAGAAAATTTAATTAGTTTAGTTTTTTTTTCGTTCAAGAGAAGATTATTTACATTAAACCAATGAACAACTTTAGAGAGCGCATTGTTAATTTCATTAAAATTTATTAATTGACGTTTGATTTTAAAAACGAGAGAAGTGTCATCTGCGAACAACACTATTCTATGATTGTCTCTTACGTGGAATGGTAGGTCGTTAATATAGATTAAAAACAAGAAAGGACCTAGAATTGAACCCTGCGGAACACCCATGGTAACCGCAGATCCAGCAGACCTCTTACCATTAACATCAACCCTCTGAATTCTATTACTCAGGTAAGAAGTCAGAAGGTCGAGAGCTCTGCCCCTCATACCATAGTGGTACAATTTTCTGATAAGTGTGTCATGGTGTACGCAGTCGAAGGCTTTGGATAAATCACAAAAAATACCCAGCGCATCTTGCGATTCCTCCCAAGCCTCGAATATGCTTTTCAGTAATTCCACGCCCGCATCCGTAGTTGAACGACCCTTAGTAAAACCATACTGTTTCAGGTGAAACAAATTATGTGAATCAAAATGTCTTAACATTTGTTTTAATATTAATTTTTCAAAAATTTTACTCAAAGTTGGTAATATGGAAATGGGCCGAAAATTTGTAGGATCAGTTGTACTACCAGATTTGAACAATGGAATCACTTTGCTAAGTTTCATCAAATCAGGAAATACACCGGATGTGATACAAGAGTTAAAAACAATAGCTAAAAAAGGTGATATAACATCAATTATTGAGGACATAGTAAATACAGACAATCCCCAAAGGTCAGCGGTTTTTTTTTATATCGAGGTTCTTAAAAGATTCTATTATGTCTTTAGCAATAACAGTTTTAAATTCGAAGTGTATGTTACATTCCGGTACACATTCAGTGAGTATTGAGTAGGCAGAAATGGAGGAAGACGGCAAATCCTTAGTTGTTAACAAGGGAATATTAGTAAAGAAATTCTCAAACTCTGTAGCCACCTCCATGTCTGCCTTAACATCTTCATCATTAATTCTTAAATGGAAGTCACGGTTTTGTACTTTGGTTCTTCCAGTTTCAGAATTAATAATATTCCAAGTAGTTTTAATTTTATTTCCTGCTGATTTTATTTTATTTTTAATATGTATGGCTTTAGCTGAGGAGCAGGCTCTTTTGAAAATTTTTGAATAATTTTTGACATATTCAGTAAAACTAACATTGTGGTTATACGTTTTCTCATCATACAACTGAAATAATTTTTGCCTACTTTTATAAATACCTGGGGTTGCCCAGTCACTAAACAAAACACGGTCACTAACAGGCAATGTTTTTTTTGTGAAAATCTTCATAAATTCACAATTTATTAGGTTAAATAATAATTTATATGCATGATCTGGGCTACTATGATATGGTAAGTTTGGTAGCTTTTCCATAAGGTTATTTTTAAATTGTCCTAGACGGCTTTTGTTTACAGGAACAAAACTCACAAGTTTTCTTTGAGCTCTGACATTGCTATTCTGAGGGAAAGTCACCAACTGGCCACAGTGATCAGATTCTAACACATTTATAATTAAATGGTCGGAAGGTCTTAAGTTTGTAAAAATGTTGTCAATGCAGGTAGCACTTGTGGCAGTTATTCTAGTCGGCTCAAAGAATCTTGCATACAAATTATAGGACTTGAATAGGTGTATGAATTTATTTACAGCAGCTGATTTTTCAAGGATATTAATATTAAAGTCTCCACAGACAACAACTGTTTTGTTGCTATTACAAGTCTTTAATAAGACTTCTTCCATATATTTCTCAAAAATATCATAGGAAGCACATGGGGGCCTGTATACACTCATTACAATGAACCGCTCAAGCTCAATGCAAGCAATTTCAATAACTCGTTCAACAGAAAGGCTTACAATATCATTACGTTCTTTAAATTTAATATTATTACGAATAATTATTAGGGAGCCACCCCGTATCATATTTACTCTGCTGAACGAGCTGGCAACCTGGTGATTGTTAAAGCTGAACATGAACTGATGGGATTTTAACCAGTGTTCAGTAACACAAAGGATGTCAATGTAGCTACAGTTCATGAACAACTCCAATTCCAATTCTTTACTTAAAACACCCTGTATATTCTGATGAGCTATTTTCAAGCAATTATTATTAGATTTATTTAAGATGCTACAATTTAAAGGGTGTGGTATTATATCTTGGCTTAAATTTTTGCCAGAGTTTAACTCTGTTGTCTCAATGTCAAAATCGGTATTTAAATAATTATTGCTAGAGGTTGACTCTATTGTCGTGAGTTGTAATTTAAATAACTTGGAACAAATTCCAAGTTCTGCTCATTACTAATAAGTGTATTACTTAATAACTGCTCAATAGAAGCAGTATAGTTAGCCAAACACTTGGCTGACTTATATAAACAATTTGATAGCGATTCTGCTATCTGTCCTAACCTTTGAACCAACACGACAATCATGATCTCGACAATTATGTACTAGCTTTTGCCCGCGGCTTCGCCCGCGTGGATGTCGAAACTTCCATACCCTATTTTACCCCTTGTAATTTCCAAAGTTTTAATAACAAATTATAGAACAAAACCCTTCTTGTTTCACGTCTCTAGGACCAGCGGTTTGAGGTGTGCGATGAGACATCAACAGTTACAGCCAAACAGTCAATCAGTTTACTATTCATGTATATAGTATACCAAATAGGGTGACCCGCTACAATAGTGATGTTCCGCAATCGATAGACTTAGACATTTAGTCATGCTGTGTTTTATTAGGTACCAAAGCGTTTTTTTTATTGTAAATATTGAATACATACCGTCTTAAATAAAACAATTTTAGAAATATGGACCTTACCAAAAACAAATAATATAACAGTGTTTTATGTAATATTAAATTACCTACCGTGTATGTCTTCTATTTAATTACCGTAAATTACATGTAATATTTTTTTTATAATTAAAGGCAATTAGATATTGAATAAAAAATATTCTCGACTAAGATTTAATTGTAAAAACTCGATTGTACCACATCATTATTTATTTGGGACTAAAAACCTGCAACACTGGAAATGTAATTTTTCTGACTCGAATTAGTCGAATTAAAAATCGTACTATAGGTGACATGTTAGGATTTAAAATATTTGAATTTTCACCAAAAAGAACTATGACCGCACCTAACATTTTTTTAATATTTTTGAGCTTGGAACGTATCGTTCTGCTGTGAATAGCTGAAGGCAAAATTATTCGCCAAAGTTATTGCGTCTGGCGGTAACAGTCCTAGATACCTACCTCTATTGTTTCTTGATTACGTTAATTTACGTCCATCTGGCAGACAGTTTACTTTTGTACGTTATACGAGTACCTAGCTAGTGAATTAAGCGTGTAATTTACGACCTACCCTACCCAGACTAAACTCCATTTATTACTTATCTTTGGTCCGTTTAGACGTTTTACAGCTTTTTGTCTAAAACCATGTATCTAGATATATTAGGGACTAAATAGACAGTGTATCTTGACTTTATAGTAAAGATTTGGTAATTTTTACTTTAACACGTCTGTTTTAACTAATGATCTTAATTTAGTACAAAATTGGTGTCTAGTTTTATCTTCTGTGGTAATAGGCATCTCGTAAAATGTGTTTTTCCCTAAGAGTAAGGCACTGTTGGCACCTAATAGTTACTAATAAAGGTACTTAACGTGGCTATGTGGGTGTTAAACACTAATTTTAGTGGAGACACACACATTTTACAAGTTATTATTATTCTTATTAGGTATATTGTGGCGTATCCCATGTCATATAATTGTATATAAAAAAAATGACGTGTAAAAGTGTAATTTATTACCTATTTACAAAAATAAATCATTTATTCATGTGTTTATTTATTCATTTATATAAAATGTTTCCACCGTTTGCTTATTCGTGTTTCTGGTGGTCAGTAACCAGAATGTTTAACCAAGTAACGCCCTTAGCAAGAAAAAGAAGAAAGAAAATACTGTTATTTAGTACAGTCAATGAGGGAAACCTAAACAAAATCAAGAAGAGGTTAAAAAACTTTCTACAAAAAATGATTGATACAAAAGCATTACTTTATAATATGCCGCACGGTTTCGATCATAAGCACATTATAACAGTGCTATATTTTACAACATAAAGACGTGACCAGACTGTAATGTTACATGAAATACGCAACGAAAGAATTTGCCGTCCACACTGACGCTCTGTTCATGCGCGTAGTGTGCTCGGTTTGCGATCGCAAGTCGCCACACAATGGGAATTCTGTTACATTACAGCAGACTGGGCACGCCTTTATATAAGTTGAATTTGTGCTGCAAACTACCCGCAAAATGAGCAATTTCACAAACTTTCCTCAGGGAATCCTTTGCTGGCCGCACTTTACATCCCCGTAGTGTAATTTATTTATTTATTTATTGAACTTAATGTACGAACACAGTACATAGGCGGACTTAATGCCTTAGGCATTTTCTACCAGTCTACCTTAGGATGATGTAATTCGTAGTGATAATAAATACACACATCAAAAGTGTCTAGGGATATTTTAATTAAACCTAAATAACTAAAATTCTATTAACTTTTTGTTAAGACACCTACACTTTAAAATAAACCTTGTTTAATTGCCTATCTAATCTGATAATAAACTTTGAGTGAGTTTTTCCTCTTCTTCTAAGTTTTTTTTTAAATTTAACTTTATCTAAAAGTTTATTATCAGATTAAATAGTCTATTAAACAAGGTTTATTTTAATGTGTACATGTTTTAACAAAAAGTTAATAGAATTTTAGTAATTTAGGTTTAATTGAAATATCCCTAGACACTTTTGATGTGTGTATTTCACGTTGTCTCCGAGGTGTTTAATATTTTACAGGAGGGATATAAAACTTGGACACGATCTCTGGAGTGTGTGGAGTGGGCATTTAGTATATGGGATTACTAGCTTTTGACCGCGACTTCGTTCGCTAGTTGCTAAAAACCGCCAGTTTTTCTGATAGTCACCTCTTGTATGGCGGATTTTCCGATTGCCACTAATTCAAAAAAATAATTTTGGTTGGAGTTTACGCTTTGTTGGAGTTTACGCTTATTACGTCTACTATTTACTAATGTGGAAGAAAGAAAATAGATGTAAGGATTTTTGTTACTCTTTTACGTAACAATCAGATAATACAAAGTATCACTTTCGCATTTATAATACATTGGATTTTTTTGTTTATAAAATACTTGGAAAGAGTAACAGACAGAAAGAATCTCGGTCGCATTTACAATATATATGTATGAATCTCGAGCTTCGCGCTGCATGTGCCATAAAACCTCGAAGCACTCACTTTGCTTGATTGTTTTACTAGATTTAAAAGGGAACACAACTGTGGCGATGTTTTGCTTCATATAGGATTTTTCTTGGAATACTTGAAACTTAATATCAAAGGAATATTACTATCAAAGTATCAAAGCATCAGAACTTTTAGTTTCTACTAAGTAATAAGGAAACCTAAAAATAATTTCAAGTTTTAAGCAATTATCTTTCTTTTTATAGAACCTAAATTGAATTTTAAATTTTTGTTATTAGATGTCATAGCGGCCATACAAATAATTACGCTGTGGGAGTTTATAGTCACATTAAAAGCGACATTTCGTTAGTATGGAGGAGTAGAAATAATTAAAAATTAAATCTAACTTGTAAATAGGCATTAATAAAAAACTTATGTTGGCGTAAAGCTTTGAACATCGATTTATTTCAGCAGGATTCATTAGTATCAGAAATCATAAGTTTCAGCGGAATAATATTTGTAGAACTCCCACAGGTATACTTAAATACCAACTGAAGACTTTGATTGCAAATATAACTTACGTAGTAACTATTTAGTAATCTGTGATATAACTAAGATAATAAGTACTTATTACTTCCATAACTTTGTCCTAAATCCAAATTAAATGAGATAGCCCCTGGTGATGTAACTGACAGCACGGAGGAAAAATGTTCCTGTTTTTTTTTTTAGGTCAAAGCAGTGAATTTCAAACAGCGCTCCCTTACCTTCTCGCTCGAACTGCAACCTGGCTATATATTAACTTGTTTTGACGCAAAAAGCCACGTCAGGAATGTCAGAGTTATTATACACAACAAACATACTAATGGCGGCGCTCACGTCACGGGAAATGGGGATACATTGTTCGATTTAAGTGGTTTTTGACACCCCCGCCTTGCTTCATCAGCAGATGTTTAATAAACCGTATCTAGGCATTAGTTAAATTAAACATAAGTGTACCTGACAGGTTTGACAAGTGAACTGTTAAGGCAGTACTTGATGTTACTTGTGCCAAGTGTTTTGTGTCTATTTCGGGATAAATGTTGTCTATGACACAACATCAGATATTGAATAATGGTGGGAGAAATCTACTCAGTTTTGCACTTGAAAAGTTACCAAAAATTAATCAATATATTAGTTTAATTTGACCATCAATATTGGCTGGCACATGCCAAAAAAAAATATAATATTATTATTGTTTTCAAATTATTACTTTATATTTATTTAATAAAGTAGCACCTATTATATTACGTCTTTGTCAATTGATTAGTTGATACGGATAAGCACCTTCTCAATCTCAAGCCTTTTAAAATATTCAAAGTAAATGTTAGGTAATTTTATTTTTACAAAAGAAGTTGTTACATTCCAAAAAAAAAAGATTTCCGGGATAGGGTCCGGGATGTCTTCGTTTATATTGAAATTCCTAATGCAACACATTTCAACCAAAGCGCGATTTTCATTTCGTTCAAACAATGTTTTTTCGCTCTATTTCTTGGGCGTCGAATTCCGCGCACAAAGCGAATGAGATGCCTGCCCCGATGTTCAATAGGCTTCTTAACAAGAAATATGCAGTGTAATGTGAAATAATGGTGCTGGCTGGTTATATCAGTAGGGCCATTCATTTAGGTTTAAAGGTTAACGGTCTGTTTTTTTTGTCTCTGGCACTAGATACAAATATTTTGACAATATATTTCTTGTGTCAAAGTCTGTCAATATTTTTTTTTATGCTTAGTAATAATATTATGTACTTTTATATACTTTTTTTTGGCATTGGCAGAATAGTCGACATAACTTTTGCCGAGCAACATAGACAGCTTTCATAAGCGTGCCTTATGAAAGCTATCAATTTTCAAATTAAAACGTATTTTGCTGTAGTTATTTTAGATTTTAAAGGCGGTTCTTTAAAAATTTTTAGTTTTTTGTGTATTTTTTACTGGAAATGTCATTTTTTTTAAGTTAGTTAAATTAGCATTGTAACAAATACTTTTAAAACAACATCAAAATCGGTTTAGCCTAAAGCGAGACAATCGCGGATATGCATAATAATACTATATGTAATATGTATGTAATCTTATTGTCAAACTGAGAACCATAAAGAGAAAACAAAAGAAAATAAAAAAACAGACAAGATATATTCAATGAGTAAATATTTTATTGTATTTATTGGATTTAACGCTACGTTATGCCAATTATGATAAACCCCTTCAGGTCATACCGCCATTTTCTTTGTGGTCTGTTTCGTCTTGCTATTGTTGGACACCAATAAAGATTGGCGAAATTTTACGCCACTAGTTGGATAAAATATAGGCGCTTGACTATCTGTCAAAAGTCTCGCCGCGGTGGTTATACTACTATTTATATCTGAGTTCGGATTGTACAAACTTAAAGGGCAGATAGTTTGCTCTATTTTAAGAGTAAAACCATTTAAAAAAAGGGGTCTTAATTCGGCGCCCACTGACTGGCAGCCATTTTTGTATTTTGTTAGATTTCGGCTGAAGATGAGGTTCTTCAGCCTAAAGACGGTCACAGCTGGACGAAGGCCTCCCTCAAAGATTTCTATATGTATTGGTCCTGCGCGACTCGCATTTAACGGGATCTTGATGAGATCATCGGTCCATCTTGCGAGAGGCCTGCCGACCGACGCTTCTCCGGTACGCGGCCGTCACTCGAGAATCTTTCCGCCTCAACGGCCGTTAGTTCTACAAGCTATATGTGGGCAAGTGTATAGGGCGCGAGTGTAATAATTTAGTATTATTGATTACGCGGCATATAAGTAATAATGTTGTAAAATTATGAACTTAAATTTAATAAAGCAATAAATTATATCTATTATAGTGTGAGAGAAACATTTAAATTGGTTTAGTTATTTGAGAGCAGTAAGCAAATTATTGCAAAAATAAAGCGGATATATTCGTTTTTTTCTGAGAAAAGTATGAACAATAATAAAAAAAAGAACTTAAAATTTGAAGTTAAATATGTTATGCGTATTAGGTATTTTTTTGTCTATTTTGGTCCATCCGTCTAGTAGTAGTAGTTCTTTAAAGAGAGCTCTATTTTGTAGTTTGGCCTATCCTTTCGCGTTAGGGCTTTTTCAATTTAGGCATTTCGTGTACGATTGGAAATACGTGCGCCGTACGGCAAAGGTACCGCTGCGGGGCTGCAGCCGTACGTCAAAGGTACCGCTGCGGGGCTGCAGCCGTACGTCAAAGGTACCGCTGCGGGGCTGCAGCCGTACGTCACGAAACGCATAAATTGAAAGAGCCCTTAGACCTAACGCCTAGTGAGCATAAAATAGAACACCTTCATTTAAAGTTATGTGGGATCATAGTTCATTCCGCATTAAACGACCAAGCTAAGCGCCATAAGTTAGCATAAATTTATGTTTTAGTGAAATTGGCACAGTGCCTTTAGATCGTTTCTTCATGGACCAATAGCTCTTCTAAGCATTTTCTGTTCAGGTTTAAGAAGATTTAAAAATATATTCTTAGAAAAAATATAAATACAAATCTGTAAGCATCGTTGATGCTCTTAATCCGTTTATAAGCCTTGACAAAAAATTGTTTAGAAAGATAAAGTTATTTTGCAAATGTGTTTTTAGGATTCCGTCTCCACAAGGTAAAACGGGACCCGATTACCAAGACTCCACTTTTTTTATGTTTGGGAAATACTCAAATGTCTTCTCCTGTCCTTGTGTCAGACTTTTACTTACTAAAACCCACACTTGTTCCGGGGTCTCAGTAACTAATAAAACTATTCCGCAACCCCGGCAGGCGTTGCTCTAACATCAACAATTAAAAACAGAATAAAATAATTATTTAAGGTGGGACTAGCTAACAACACACCTTTTTTTGCCGATAATGGTACGGATCCCTACGTACACGAGTCCGACTCGCCTTTTGGCCGGTTTTTATTATTTTAATTTGTGAATTGCCATTCTGTCTGTTTTATTTTAAGTTTAAGAGGATTAACTGTAATTCTTCCGAAACTGCTTATTTGACTAATTATCTTAAGTCGATTTTAGTCTAAGGTTGAGATGATTTAAATGATTATTCTTATGCTTTGATTTTATTTATGAAGCTTAGGCATATTTTATTGGAACATTAAAGTAAAGGTTAAAGTGATTTATTGTGATTATTTTAAAACGGATTTTTTTATTTCATAAGTCTATTTAAGTCTTAGATTAACATGATTTACGATGACTATTTTATCTGTGAATAAATACCTAGTCATAACGTTATGAATAAGAGTTCTTCGTTTTCGTGTAAACGGTAAGCCTTAATTCTTAGCCAAGCTTTTATTGCGGACTGTACAAAAAATGACATTAAACAAAAATCACTACATAGTATAAAACAAAATCGCTTTCCTGTTTGGCCCTATGACGCTTAGATCAAGAACAGCGCAACTGACTTCGATGCGGTTTTTTGTACGTAGATAGATTATTTCAAGAAAGGGGTTTATTTTCTGATACATGCATATTATAGTAACGAAAAGCCTATAATATTAAAGATTAGTAATACCAGTGCGAAGCTAAAGGCGAGTCGCTCGTACTTACATAAAACACGGTAAATTATTAAAAACTCTTAAATATAAAGTGGCCTGTGACACGTAAAAGTTATCAAACATATTTTAGAAAAGTTCCCTGCCTTGTCAACTGCCTGAAAACTTCGCCTTTCGCGACCCGCCCACGATGAAACTCGATCAGCTGATAACGAGTATTCTGAAGCATCGGATTATTGCCAAGTTATGTCAGCCTCGGCATTTTAATGAACTGACGTCACAAATTAATAGTTCGACGAAATATCTTAGATATTTCTTTGTTTTATCAATATTTTACTCGCGACCCCAGCTACGCATGGGGGTTGTTCTTCATTCGTTGATATTCTAGGTTTTATCTACTACATCATATTATGCATGTATTAAGTTTCCTCATAAATCATTGTGTCTATTTGTTTATACCTTTGATGCAAATAAATATAACTATTTAATTTTTTATTTTATTTTGAATTGATTAGATTAATTTGTGATCAGACAGAAGACGGACGAGGCACCTTGTTTTATATTTTTGTGCAATTTATTTTTATCAAGTTCGAATTCTAGTGTCCACCTGCTGATGCCGTGGCAGTTTAATACGTACTCCTGGTTTAAATCTCACCTAACCACTGACAAGCCATTAGGGAGTTCCGTTAATCTAAAGGCCACTCTAGACGGAGAAGGCCGCGACAGGAGCGCGAATGTCGTTTTGCATATTCATCGTTTTTGCTTTGTTTCCCAACTTTTGGTCTCGTCAAAGGGGCAGTGGAGGCATGATTACAAATCAAATCATTATTTGTGATTCACAGGTTTATAAAGGTTTACACAAGTAATAATATAGTTCATTCTGTGATCATATAATGTTACACATATTTACACGAATAAATATATCTTTATCTTTATCAACCAAAAGGCATACAAAATTAAAAATCAATAATAATGTAATAAATCTAAGACTGAATGGACTAATGGGCTTATAAGTACTCCTGGTTTATATCTGACCTAACAATTGACAAGCCATTAGGAAGTTCCGTTAATCTAAGGCCACTCTAGACGGTGAAGGTCGCGACAGCAGCGCGATCGTTGTTTCGCATATTCATCGTTTTTGCTTTGTTTCCCAACTTTTGGTCTCGTCAAAGCGACAATCAAGTGTACTGTGAACCATAACACCACATCATTATAAGTGTGGAGGTTTTATTACAAATCAAATCATTTATTTATTATACACACGTTTGTGATGGTGGGTGGATGGGAAATGGTATATTTAAACCCAAATAAATGATTAAGAAACTAAAAACTAAAAAAGAAAATCACTAACAGAATAAGAACTAAATTAAATTATTGAGAAACTACAAAAGGAAATCATTAACAGAACAATAACAGATTTCCATACAAAAAAAAAATCGACGTGTTTGTTCACTAAGGTTGAGATAAATAAATAATATACGTTCTTTGCACGTACTTTGATTTATCTAGCTTACACCCATAAAAATATTCTGCGCCGCGCAGCTTATTGTAGCCATTTCTCGTAGCTGATCCAAAATGCATGACGACGCAATGGCGATACTACGCCATTTGCATCGGGTGACGTCGCGTCGCTTATATTCAGTGTGCCGATGCCGTACCGCTCAGTTTTGTTGTTAAGTGTGTAGTTACTAAAGCAAGCAAGTTAGTTAATAAGACGGTCTAAAAAAAAAAACACTTTCATAACTAAAACCTAAAACAACTTAAAATTCGGAAGCTGGCGGCTCTCGTGACGTTTTTTGTTTTGCATTGCCAACCTTCAGTGTTATACTTGTCTGAATGATTAGTCCAAATCTAGTCTAGTTATAGGTTGACGCTAAACTAAACATAACTGCGTCGTTGTATACCAGACTATATTAAAGACAAAAAAAAAATGTATGTCAAACTACGTATGGTAATTTGTTATGGGACCAAATGGAAATTATTCTGCATCAAGCTTAATATGAATACGTTAATCTTTGTACACACAATAAACAATTAATCGTTTTGAGAACTCCCTCCTTTTTTTAAATCGGTTATTTAAAAAAGAAGCAGGTTCGATCGCCGTAAAACTGCGCTGTGTGTTGGCGCCCTTAATCACAAAGTTGTTAGACCCGCATCATACGTCAGTCAAGTAAAAGTTGTGCTACACAGGGCTTTGTGGTCGAGGTATGGCTTTGGGACTCATTTGCAGCGGTTTCTATTCAAATAGGCGCAAAGGGTATAACAGAGGTATCCAATTCGTTTTGGTCAGGAACCACTTTGTGTTCACGTTGATTCGTGGTATGAAGAATCTGTGATGTTAGGCAATCTAGGTTTCTCCCAGTTGTAATCGCCATTTTTGTGCCTATTGGCCTAGTTCTGTACTGTCTTCTGCTTGATAAGGAGGGAAGTGGAACGTATATTTTTCTTCTCCGCCGTTCTTTTTGATTGAATTATTTCTCTGGGAGCTTCATCGCTTTTCCGGCGGTCTTCAATATCGATTGACCTTTAGGAGTTGCAGTGGTTGGGAATTGTGTGGCGGAAATGTAAAAAAAAACTCGCCAAGGGCGAGTCAGGCTCGCACACCAAGGTACATAATAGTATAATAGTAGGTAAAGGTAAAGAAAACTGGTTGTAGTAATTAATTTTTTTTATTAGCAATTTGGCAAAAATTTAACGGCAATTACCCTATGAGTTTTGATTCCCTTGAGAATATCGAAATATACGATTTTTGCGACGGTCGCAACTTGTTTTTCCTGAATTTAGACGTTTTTTTTCACAGACCAGACAATTCAAATTTAATTTCAATTCGATACCTTAACGTATTCTCGAGATAAAGGGTCTTGAAATGGTCTTGACTGACCGACAGATGGGCAACAAAGTGATCCTTTATGGGTTCTTTTTTTCCTCTTGAGGTGTAGAACCTTAAAATGTGTAAGAAATTTACAGGTAATATTTTTACGGACGCTACGCTGCTTAATTGTGGTAGTTAAACACACAGTTTTTAATTTTAGTTCATTCATATTCTCTTCTATGTTCAATTAGCCTGGCCGGCTAACGCTTTCAGCTAGTAAAATTAAAAGTAAATGAGTTCCACTTTTCACATTTTTGTAGAAAGTTTATATTTAAATACTTTCATAGTGTTAAGTGTTGTAAACATTCATTTTAAACCATCGGCGTAAAAAGAAGGTTTTTATAAGTTTGACCGCTTTGTGATGTGTGTGTGTGTTTTTGCTTGTTGTTTTTCTCTGTTCACATAGTTTTTAAACAGGATATCCAATATATGGCGGTAAATTTATCTGAAATAATAAATCGTAAAAAAATAAGTCTCCGAATTTATAAAGAACTTAATAGCAGATTTAAAAAGCCAAGAGAAGATTCTAAGAACTTAAGTTAAAGAGCTGATAACTTCAAAACTGCTGAACCGATTTTGATCAAACATGCCTGAGAAATATCAATATAGGTAGGTACAATCTAATAAAATAAATCATACGAAATCGGTTGATCAGTTTAAGAGTTAAATACGTTAAAAGCGTCAGAGGTTAAAAAAAAACTAAAACCAAAGTTTTAAAACTAGAAGCTTTTATCATATTATCATTGCTATCAAAAGCTAGGGGCCCCGGATAACAAAATCAAAGCTGCAATCCGACAAGAATCAATTTTATCACAATGGAGACTGAATTTGCGACACAATACCTAGGCACTATATGTATTTACGTTCAGTATATAACAGTTGCTTGCGAATAAGAATGTTATGCCAGAAGTTTCATTTTATCGTTTAATGCATCACTTTTCTTTTACAAAAAGATGTTAAAGATTAACACCTGTTGGTTTATTGGATAACTTAAACTAATTAATATTTATTATGTAAGGTGTTTTGCTAATAAGTTTTCCGTAAGGTTTAAGATACGAAACGAACGGTTCCCGTCTATGAGGAAAAAAATAATTATTTTAACTTACTGGTTAAGCACAGTAACTTTAAATGTGCTTTGTACTCATTATAATAAACAAACCAAAGTTTTTTTTTGTTTTGATTTTTGCAATCAGTTGTCAGAATATAAGTCGTTTGCCGTACGGCGCACGTACGTTAAACGTATTACTACGGCAATGCAGCTGTACGACACGAAACGCACAAATTGAAAGAGCTCTAGAATCAGACGAGTTGGAATAACGTTTGACACAAATCGATGTATTTTTAGTGGCCATGACTTTAATTTCATCAAAATTGTCTATAGAAAATCTTAATTTGACAGAACTAATATTTTATCTCCTGTCCTTTTCTTAATGATATTGAAAGAAAAAGATGCACTGAACCTAAATTTTGGTTTGTGATCAAAGGAATCGACCCAATTATGAATTTGGACCGAAGTTTAAAAAGTGTAAACCTTCTGTGTTCTCTATATTACAGCTATAAGCCAGAGCTACAGATGATACCAATTTCACGCCAGTACAAGGACTGAAAAATAGTGAAGTGCTCTTGAAAAGTATTGGCTCGGCGATTTCAAGTTTTCACAGTCATATTGTAAACGTGTTAGATGGAACTTCCTTTTATCGAAGGGGTATGAACTAGAGTTTATTTTAGACTTCCTGCCTGACATTTTTATTGTAGCTTACGAGTTTTATATGAAGTTTTAAATAAGACTTACTGTTCGTGTATTAAGCATTTTTTTTACTGTTTTCATGTATTGTCTAAAAGGACTTTTGTTACAGAGTAGATAAAATTATTACCTGCTGTTTTATCACTGAGTTACTCTGATTATTGCCTCGTTGTTATAGACCGTAGCTTGATGGTGTATAATTTATACTATTTATATTATAAATCAGGCTACCATATATAGTTGGAATTATTCCAATCCGGCTTGAAGATCTAAAGTTTAGTCGTTTAAACAAACATAAATATGCTTTTTTTGAGGACGGGAAGCCAGGAGAGATTGTCAGACTTTTACTGGCTAAAACCCACTCTTGTTCCTTCGGGTGTCCTTTATGTTTCGGGGCCACCACGGTAACATTATATCGTTTTAATATGTTAGTATTCAAGATGGAAATGTTCATTCAGTTAGTATCAGTATAACTTCTACGAGTATATAACAAAGTTGAAAGAATTTACTTGTAGTGGCTCCATTAAGGGAATCACTTATTTATTACAATTAACTTCAACAGAACCTTTTCGCAATCTTTTATCTCGTTTCTTCCTTCCAATAAAATCGACGCTGACTATATTTTGTGTGTGACGTTCACTGCGTACTTAATATGTATTAACTGACATTAAGTTGCATCTAAGTTGCTTATATTTGGGTCACAGGGTCGTGTCTATCGTTGCTGTTGCTACTATATTGCCCCATATTTTAGACTAGCTGTGCCCGCGACTTAATTTGCGTGGATGTCGGAACTTTTAGATGTGATATTGATGGTGAATGTTAAGTAGTTGTTGGGTATTGGGTCCAAAATATTTAGTCAGTAAGAGTCTGAAAGACTCCTTTCCTCTCCTCCAGGACGGAGGATATCCAGGAGGATTTTCCACCTCGTAACAAAAAAGTGGTTAGTGACCCTGACCTGCTTAACCTGAGGTCGTGGGTTCGAGTCCCACTCAGGACACACTTTGTGTGATGATCACATTGTTTGTTCTGTGTCTGGGTGTGATTTATCTATAACATGTATGTCTCCTCCGCTAGTTTGTGATTAAATGGCGGTGTGTGAGTTGTCCCAAGATAAGATAAATAAATAAATAAATATTATATTTTCAAACCAATAAGAACGTCTTGACAAATTGCGTCCGCTAGACTTAATTAAAAGTTGTTATTACCAATACCAAGTAAAAAATGTCGCGATGACCCCGTAGTTATCGCACCCAGTATTAATTCATGAGGTTTTGAATTTGAAATCGGGTAGTTTTGAAATTCATAGTCTAAAACTTATCTAAATTAAATGGGCTTAAGATAATAATTTGGTTTATTTTTAAATAAGATCGGTAATAAGTAATTGAGTTCATTAATTTAACAATCTAATTCTTTAACTTTATGTATTACTAGCTTTTGCCCGCGGCTTCGCTCGCGTTAGAAAGAGACAAAAAGTAGCCTATGTTACTCTCCATCCCTTCAACTATCTCCACTCAAAAAATCACGCCAATTCATCGCTCCGTTTTGCCGTGAAAGAAAGACAAACAGACAGACATACACACTTTCCCCTTTATAATATTAGTATAGATGTTATAATAGTATAGACGGTGCAGTCTCTAGGGGTATTCTGTTAATATCTATACTTCGAATTTCTTCCTTTAAAGTTTACTAAAGAATTTTTCATTAAGCCTGACGTAACACGTTATAAATTCATAGGTATTCTTTGGTTCACTGTTTTTTATGGACAAACTGTGGGGATATGCCTAAAAATGTACTCCGAAGGGATCGCGGTTTGAGCCCGGATTAAAAACGCATCAGACGGGTTATTCTGTACCACATTCCCTTTCAACGACCAAGCGACAGCCGGCTGTCAGGCTGCTAGTTGTCTATCTATTGTGTCTTGAATCACGTGCGTTCGAAGGTTTAAATGATGTTTCTTCAAGGTTTAATTTAGATAAATGATTTGACCTTGGCGTTGAAATCGAGCTTGCAATGAGCTTCATTTTCCTTCAAAGAGGTTAGTTTTTTAGAATAGCACTGTAGACAAAATTCTACAGGGCGACGATATATAATCGTACCGATTGATCTGCTCAGGTTTATCAAACGGTCCTATAGCCAATAAACTGAAAAAACGGACTGCACAGTTAAATCTGACATACAATAAAGCTGACATTGCACTGTAGGTGAATATCATCTCACTTCTACCTAAATTTACCAGGTACCAGATTTTTACATAATAAGAGTACTCGGAAGCCGAAATTCGTTTACCGCAACCAACCTGTGTGTACCCAGCCTAGTTTAATTATGTACGAACAAGCTCGTAGGCGGTTGCTCATACAATTATTTCAGCGTCGTCACACCACGAAGTCTCTCTAATTAACTTGAAATCAACCTGTGCTTGAAAAAGAAAGAATAACATTATATTATGTTAATTAAAGAACTTCGGGCAATTTTCATACAGTGTCCAAAAAAAAACTTTAGCGGCCAGATATAAAATTATTCCTAATTGCTACATTCTGTAATCTATTATTACGGGCTTAACCCTGTAACTGCTTTTTTTTAGTAGTAATTTATATAACACTAGCTTTTGCCCGCGACTTCGTCCGCGTGAAATAATGTTCCCGTTCCATTCCGGGATAAAAATTACTATCCTATGTCCTTTCTCGGTTCATAGACAATATCTGTACCAAATTTCATTCAAATCGGTTTAGTGGTTAAGGCGTGAAGAAGAGACAGACAAAGTTACTTACGCATTTATAATATTAGTATGGAAGTATGGATAATAGATAATAGTCATTTCTAAAATAGTTTTTTAGTGCTTTTGCAAAATACCTGATGCCGCTTGTTTTATTCTAATTGTATTATGGAAGCTATTTGTTGTTTGATATTTAACGTTAAATGACCCGGAAAGATTTGGAGGACATTGCGAGGCGGAAAACGGGGGGTTGGCAGGCTCCCAAAAGTGGACTGAAAACTAAGCAATAATCGCGGAAAGGTGATGGGTTAGTGTTATAGTGTGGTTCTGGCTTGTATCGTTTATGTTTTTTTTCCTCTTTCCTTTTTATTATGTTTTTGTTTATTGCCTGTATGTATTGCGCCAAATAAACGCCTTATCTATCTATCTATCTATCTATGGGTATATAAAACGGTGGATCGATTGTTTAAAAAATTAATGAAGGAGAAAGGTATAATGATATCGATCCTATGTAAAATGAGAAAAAGCGGTAAGAAATAAATGCAACCTTTTCAAAAACGGTCATCTATCCAAAAACTGGCTGAGACAAGTCCACTAACTCCACTGCCCCATCGATCCTTGTAAGTGCTCGTAACTCATAATCTCCTTAGCCTTTTCAGAACTTTGTTGGGGTCGGCTTCCAGCTTATCCGGAGTCAGCTGGACATCAGTGTTTTACGTGAAGCGACTGCCTATCAGACCTCCCAACCAGGCTAGGCGACACGATATCTCTTGGTTAGACTGGTCAGGCCTCTAACTACCCCTCAAAGGTGTCAAAGTACTACGAATGACAACCGTATACCCCGCACTGGGATTACGTATCTTGCAAAAGCCGAGCGATCGCGATAATTTAGCAAAATAAACGTCAATTCAAAATACGTCATGTCAAATAGCCATCTAGCGATAGTGCTGCCTCTGTGGAGCAATTAGTTAACTAAAATATGCATATTTCGTTTGGTGGTTTCGTATTTAGTATGGTTTTTAAGAGCAAAGTTAAGTTTTTTTTTGTAAAAGGAGATATTTAATTAGTTACAGCGATTTCTACTTTATCGTCATCGTAGCAATAAGTGCATTAGAACAATCAGCGATAATACGATTTTTTTTTATTAATCGCGCGGTGACCGCGCGATCACTGCGCAAATATTGCTGATTGCTGTTTCATAGGTAATAACCCCGCTGGTTGTCATTCGTAGTACTTTGACACCAAGATCCAAGATAAACTTTAGAAAGTACATAAAATATAAATAAATACACTGCGGCAACTTACACACGGTCATGTGATCCCAAACTAAGCAGAGCTTGTACAACTGATAGTTATATAATTTGTAAATACATACATATTATAGATAAATTACACCCAGACACAGAACAAACTATCATGTTTATCACACAAAGTTTGCCCTGGGTGACCTTAGCAGTCAGGGTCACTAACCAATAGACCAACAGGCCCGCCCAATATGAACGTCACTCTTAACCACTGGGACGCAGATTATAAATCTTTTTTTCTTTATTTGTGAAAGCAGCCAGCTGTAACATTGCATTTTATTACGTATTGGTCCCTTGCCTTCTAACGAATGGCGGGCATTTAGGCCCTTATAATTTATAACTTCACTTTATGTCCGTTTTCTCGTAGTTTTTGTAAATAAATGGGTACCATTTTCGTTGCAATTTGTGGCTGGTCCATGTTAATATTTTTTGTTTCGTAAAAGGAAAAAAAGATCAGATTAAGGATTATTATTGTCCATTTGTTAATCTTTCCGTCCCTTAAAAACTTTTCAGGAATAGTTATAGGTACATTCGAAATGAATGTCTAATATGCAGGTCGGCAATCAATTAGCGCTGTGCAAAAATCATACTTATAAGTCATCGCATACTAAAGAAATTACAGTTTATTCCGTATAATTTAAAAGTCGCATAGAATGGTGTATAATGAAAAATCCTTGTCGGTGGTTTTAGAAGAAGTGAGCTTGTGATGAGCACTCATTAATCAGCTAACAGAATTACGAGTCCTCTTCGACGAGTTATTTTCAATATTTATTATGACGACTTTGCATAACTACTATGTACTTTACAAGATTACCGGAATTATCAGTAAGCTATTGCTACGCACATTCACTGCATATCACACGTAGCACAGCTACGGCGTAGCTAGTGCATTGCTACGGCGTAGCCTGCTGAGCTACGCCACATCGCCACTTAAACCACAATTTTTTTAGCCTTTTTCATATGATGAAATGTATGATCGTCGAGTTACTTCTTGTTATTCAAGTAAAGAACATACATTTTGAATTCAGTTGGTGTACGAATAAAATCATTTCATTTATCAAGACACTGAATAACATTTACACGTCTCATTCATTTTATTAAATAAACATGATGTTTTTTTCCTTTACTAGAAAACCGCTATACCTTAAATACTTATGTGTATCATAAATAGGGTTAACAGTGTTTGGTTGAGGCCGTTTCAATTTCCTATGGGAACGCTTTGCTGTTGGTTCATGTTTATAGAGAACTGCGAATAATTGAATATTCAACTTGTTAAACTACCGGTTAGTTGATCTATAATGTAATGAGCAAGCTTTGATTCTTGTCTTTCTTATCAGACGGTGACCCACAAAGATTTCTCTTGTAACCAGATTTTTAAACAATTTTAATTTGAGAATTTTCTCCTATCCGTACTATTATTAATTTATTATATACGAAAGTAACACCGTCTGTCTGTCTTTCTCACTTTCACACCAAAACTACAGTGCCGATTTAAATGAATGGTTCAGAAATAGTCCATAGTCGAGAAAGGACATAGGATATAGTTTTATCCCAAAAAATCCACTACTATGCGGGTAACAACGCGGGGGACAGCTAGATTGTAATAATAATAACTCTATATATATAAAATATTTTAATAAATAAACCTAAAGATGTTCGTTTCTCCAAACAATCAAACTGCTATTATAAGATTTATGTGCCTGTTTATATTAAAACCGAACGTTGAGGAGTCGTGGTCCGATTATTTTATTGTCGATAGTCGAAGATACCAGAATTCCTAAATCTACTTCATGTTTAACTGGTTACACTAAACTTAAACTTACTCATACTCATTTAAAAAGTAAGATCTTTGAAAGGCCGCAGTAATTTAAGGAAAAAAGTACAACCCGTAAGACTTATATTTGCACCTCGCTGAAGTTCCCCCTCTCCCGCAAAATATCGTATTAGGTTTGTTTGGTAAAGTCAAAGTCAATAAAAAAAAACACTTTAAAACGTCAATTAAAAAATGAATCTAGTTGCCTATTTCAAAATGTTGCTTCGTTTGTTGAAGAATGGGCAAAAAACTCCATAAAAATAAATGTGTTACAAAAACATTTTTACATGATATCGTCAGCGTTACGTCACAGCGCGAGGTGCACATTTAATTCGAACGGGTGGTTGAAGTTCCTTCCTAAAACTTATTTCATTCTTCTTTATTCATCCTGAAAATGTCTGCCCTGGTACATCTCTTGGTACGTTAGGCAATTATATCCTTGATCAAAACTATGTAACATCGTCAAGTACAAGGAAATAAAATTCACTTGACTTACTACGTGGTGAAGTATAAAATTACATTGTAAGGCTTCAGTCAATGTCAACAATTTTCAATATCCGCGGTTAATAAAGTAACATTGTTGCGTTGGATAGATTATTCTGAAAGAACTAAGGCTTAAAACATTCAACTTTTATATTGGTTGGTTATAAAATTGTTTATTCAGAAATTTGTTAGAGTGTAATCGTCAACATCATCACCCTGTAGAGAGAGCCCAAGGCGCGCCGCTTAACCCGATCTTTGGATTCACGCATCTAGTTCCTGCTAGCTACCTTTTCACGGAGCGTCACTCCATCCGACCCGTGGGCGCACCACGTTTGCTTAAATGTAAAAAGTATCAAATTTTCTTTCAGCATGTACAAAAAATGTAAGCATAAAAAACAATAATACCTGAGTCAAGTGTAAATGATCCTATTTAAATATAAGACTATTGTTAATGCGGCTCAAAAGAAGGTTGCGGTTAACTGCGGAGAAGATGGCGGAATGATCAAGATGGCTTCTTGGAGAATGTAGCGCTAAATCGTGACTGAAAGGGAATGAAGGGGAAAACTTTGAAGGTGTGGGACATTCTTCACCATACAATTTTTTTGAGGGTCAAGCAATGCTGTATTATTATTTTTCTCTATACCTAAACAAACTCTTCGTAAGCGAAGCTGCCGCCACAGCTAGTAAGAAAATATTATGCTTCCTTATATCAAAAATAAAATTTCTTCGAAATATTTAAAGTTCCTTTGTAAACTTGCATACTCGTGCATGTTACACGATGTATCGTTTATTATAATATCGTGCCCGAGAGGAGTTCACCGTAAATGTTTGCATAGCTGCTAGCATCGTCTTGTGCGAGTTAACAACAACGGTAACCGAATTCTTGGTTGTTGGCTTAGATAATATCTTGGAAGATTTTGGCTTAAGCTTTTACAAAAATACCAAAATATTGGAAAGTTTTATGACTAACTTCACTTAAGAGCCTTTTCACTTAAGAGTGGGTTAAGGCGTCTTGAAACCTCAGATGCATGAAAGTTCAAAACCGATAAACTGTCAATGTGAGTTCTTTAATCCATAATTATGTACTTTTCCACCCGTGTCTTGGATAGAAAGTAAAGCCGTTGATCCCGGTTGTCATTTATATATCTTGGACAATCCTTACGGGTAAACAGAAGCCAGAAAGTCTGACAATCTGACCAAGGGGCATCGTGTTGACCAGTAACTGGTTTGTGGATGTTTTATAAGCAGTGGCTTCTTCTAAAATACTTTTATTCAGCGAACGCGTTTAACATAGTTGGGGAAAAGGCTTGAAATTATGACTCGCCTTAAGATCCTTGTACCTTTGATGGGGCTGCCATGTCAGAGGGGATCCTCGGTGTTTGTTCATTTTGATCGGTACAGCTTCGCGTTTTGTTCCGCTCTAAAACTCTTCGATCTTATTCACCTCAGACAACCGAGGCTTGCTTGAAACGACCACGTTTTCGCTTTTCTTTGGAATTCCAGACCATGATCTGCATATAGGTTTTGGTGGTTCTATATATAGGTATTGGGTCAGTCCCTTCGAAGCATCTCGTCAAATCAGTTCCACTTGCGTCGCTTGATCGGTTTATCGATCTGTGTTCTGAGACAACTTTCACGTAGATATACACATCGAGAATTCGGTGAAAACACCGGTTGACCAAAGCCACATTTGAGATGTCCCATACTCACATACTCTAAGACACATCAATTAAAATAGAAAGCCGTACTAATATTATACCTAAATGCGAAAGTAACTCTGTCTGTCTGTCTATCTCTTCTTCACGCCTAAACCACTGAACCGATTTGAATAAAATTATTATAGATATAGTCTGGGATCCGAGAAAGGACATAGGATAGTTTTCATCCTGAAAAACCCCCGGGAACGGGAACTATTCCACGCGGATGAAGTCGCGGGCAAAAGGTAGTATGTAATAAACTGACAAAATAAGGAAAACTTATACATTTTCAAACGGGTATATTGATTTAAGGTCATAGCTCATCAGAGCCACTCGGCACCCACTCCGCACCGACTCGCCTTATAACCGAGGCGATCCGGTGACGCTACGGAGTTGATATAGTGAGCGCATGCCCATACAAGTCCATATAAATAATACTTGCCGCAGGAGGCGAGTCGGTGCGGAGTGGGTACCGGGTGACTCTAATGAGCTATGACCTTTAAGCTGAAATGTTCGTAGGTTAAACTTGTAATAGAACATCGAGCACTCGCTGTTTTAAACTGCAATCACATTTAGAACATGACGCTCGAAGTTCTGTTACAACTAGATTTTTCTGTAACATTTTGTCAATTTATCTACTTTGGTTGAACAAACGTACGAGCGTATATGAACGTAGCACACGCGGCTTGTAGGCTTGACATTTTAACAAAGAGATTAATTAACACTTTATGCACAATCGCCTTCGCATTTTCTACCAGTCAACCATCGGTGGTGTAGAGATGTGTTGGAAGGCGCATTTCAGAACAAATATGTATTAATTTGTAAAAAACATTACGTCGAATTTAGCTTAACATGGATATGTTTTAAGAAAACTGAACATTTGCCTGTAGTGTAACGTTTCATCGTCGCAACGTTCATTACAATGCTCTAGCAAATCTCGTCGACACGCACCATAAATAGAACGACTACGAGCTTATACAGAGTGAATCACTTAATACCAATTTGCGATGGTTCCCGATCTGCTAATTTGCATGCAACTAATACGTAGTCCGCATACAATACCGCTGGCCGCAAACTGACTCTGACGTTTGTGTATGCATAATTGGGTGTACTTCGGCTAAAACGAGCTAACCCACAAACTTTCAATAATTAAATGAATTAAGTCTATTTAATACAGTGTGCTAAAATATGGGCTGTAATAGCACACAGCTGGTGCCCTGAGACTGGAAGACGGGGTCGCGGCAGGCCATGAAGGAGGTGGCGGGACGAACTGGACGGATTCTTACGAGATTGGTAAGAGGAAGCGAGTGATCGCGAAACATGGAAGAAGTGGAGGGAGGCCTTTGCCCAGGAGTGGGACAAAATAGGCTATTAAAAAAAAATACAGTGTGATAAGTGTGTTCCATTGATTGATAATATATGTAGCATTTACCTATAGTGTTGCTGTCAAACTCAATTAATAATGATACAAACAAAAAAAATATAATTAAAATTGACTGTGCTCGCGACTTTACACAATGTTGTAGGTTATGTGGATGTTTAGGAAGTAAGTAATATTAGAAAAACATAAAATAAATAAAATAAAAAAATCGTTTATTTCAATATAAAACAAAACAAATTACAATATAAAGGTACTTATTTGCTAGATACTTACATTCTATTAGTACAATTTAGCTTGACAGGTTTGATTTGTAAATTGTAGGAGATCTGGAGTCTAAACATATTCAAATCGGTCCGGCCTTTTTTGTGAGACTAAGGAACATCAATAGATTTTTATAAGTTGTAGGATCGAAATGGGGCATGACTACCAATATGAGTTATTGAATTCAAATGCACTTTCAATCTAGGACATGACTCACCATGACACGCTTAAGATTTTAGTGCTAGATGTCATTTGTTAGTCGGATCTTTGACAGTCATTATGGGTTGTCGGAAGCGATACATTCTAACAATCAGTCCAAGGGCTATTATGTTCTATAACGATGCCGCCAAGTCCTGCAAAAGGGTGATTCGGAAGGCTCGATTTGACCATATCAGTCGAGTAGGGGCCAAACTCACGTCCTACCCTTCTGGTAGCAAGCAGTTTTGGTCCCTATCCAAAGCGGTTGAATCCAACTTCTGCCGTTCCACATTTCCACCGTTGCAGAAACCTGACGGTACGCTGGCCCACTCCGCGATAGAGAAAGCGAACTTGTTTGCTTCCCTATTTGCGAGCAACTCTCGTCTTGATGCAGGCCTCCATCAACCACCTACTATACCTCATTGCGATTCCTCAATGAAGGATATTGCTGTTCACCAAAAAGAGGTACGGAAGGTTCTGCTGAATTTAGACGTGAATAAAGCCAGTGGACCAGATGGAATACCTGCGCGAGTGCTTAAACAATGTGCGCCTGAGTTGTCGCCTGTATTGACACGTCTATACCGGCTCTCTCTCCAAACTAGAACGGTGCCAAAATCCTGGAAGCTTGCTAATGTGCAGCCAGTGCCCAAAAAGGGCAGCCGTGCCGATCCCTGTAACTATCGACCAATCGCCATCACCTCCATTCTCTGTAAAGTCATGGAAAGAGTACTAAATAGCAAATTGTTGGCATACCTAGAAGACAACAACCTACTCAATGACCAGCAATATGGCTTTCGCCGTGGTCGGTCTACTGGGGACCTTCTAGTGTATGTTACACATTGCTGTGGTGAAGCCATTGAGAAAAACGGCAAAGCCCTTGCCGTTTCACTCGACATCTCAAAGGCCTTTGACAGGGTTTGGCACGCAAGTCTCCTTAGCAAGCTTCCTGCTTATGGCATACCGGCTGACTTTTGTAGCTGGGTATCGGACTTTTTGACGGAAAGGTCGATCAGAGTAGTCGTCGACGGCTGCTCTTCGGACCTAATGGCCATTGATGCCGGTGTTCCTCAAGGGTCTGTTCTCTCTGCAACTCTATTCCTGCTCCATATAAACGATATGCTAAATCCTAGCATAGTCGGTTACGCAGATGACAGTACTGTTGTAGAGAGATATTTGGCCAGCGCCAAAAGACAGTAGGGACGATATTCGTTCACAGAGAGAGACCATGGTAGAGCGAGTGAACTTTGCCTTGAGTCGTGTGTCCCAATGGGGCGATGACAATTAGTGCAGTTCAATGCCGCCAAAACACAAGCGTGTCTGTTCTCCGCCAAACGGAGCCCATTTGACCTGGCTCCTACTTTCCGAGGTGCTCTGTTAAAAGTAACCGGCTGCCTTGAACTCCTTGGCATGGAGTTGAGTTTGACCTCAACTTCGGCATTTCATCGAGTCCAAAGCACAGACTGCGGCCGAAAAAACTGGGCATCCTTAACAAGGTTAAGCGATACTTCACGCCGGGACAGCTTCTAAACACTTTATAAAGTCAAGTCCGATCGTGTATGGAGTATTGCAGTCACCTATGGGATGGCTCAGCCAAATACCAACTGGCCGCATTGGATACGGTGGATCGCAGGGCCAGAAGGTGATGGCGACAAGAAGCTGGTGGCTCAACTTCAACCACTAGGCACATCGGCGAAAAGTTGCCTGTCTGGCGGTATTTTACAGATTGCACTTCGGTGAGTGTGCTCATGGGCTACACGAGCTCATTCCTCATCCATTTTACCACCGGACATCCAGACGTGCGGCGGGATACCACCCTTTCTTGGTTGATATATTCCTCACATCCGCACGCAGCGCTTCTCAAATCGTTCATAATGCGCACCGCAAAGGAATGGAATTCCCTGCCGGCGTCTGTGTTTCCAAATTCATATAACCCGGAAGTATTTAAGAATAGAGTGCATAGGCATCTATGGGTAAGCTCGCTCCATCGTAGGCTCCGTCTATGCCCTCGGGCTAGTCTGGGACCAAGAGCAAGCCCATTGTA